>OY856413.1:1005544696-1006287196 GCA_963693085.1 Alisma plantago-aquatica
CATCAGATCTGCTTAACCATCAAGTGATGACACTCCACCACAATGCTAGTTGATGAATCCAGTAAAACCATTAGAAGACAGAAAGGGGAACTAGACGTAGACAAAGCATCGGGTTCCAAAGACCTACCGAGCCATCAGATGAGGAAATAGAAGAGCCATCAGATAACCTACGCTAGGAACCACCATCTAGTGTTGAAGGAAACCCAACCTTTGGTTGGAAACCATTGTCTCTCAAAGCATGCCTAACCATCAGTTTGCAGTCAAGTGTTGAACCATCAATTGTTAACACTTGATGGCCAACCAAGGGATGAAAACCAATAAAAGGGGACTAGGAAATCATCGAGGCAAGCCATCATATTTTCTCTTCACAAACCCTAGTCTCAAGGGCACTCCAGCACCACAACAACTGAAGAAACTCAAGACACCTGAAGGAAACCATCATAAGACGTCGTCTTCTACCTCGTGACTACTGGCTGAAGCAAACAAAGGAGGGTGTCAGTTGTGATAATCTGAGGGAAAAACTTCAGTGCCAATGATAGGTGGTGAACCTAAACCCTGATTTTTATTCATGTGATCTTCCCATAATCTACCCTACATTCTCCTTTGCTTCTTTTGATGATTTTTGAGATACCATTAAACCTCGTCCACCATTGTGTGTCGTTTAGAATCCCCAGACCATCGATTCTTACCTTTGGTCCTTTTTTAGTACCTTGTACTCATGCCTGACCATCAAGTCTTGGACAGTCGGTTTCCAATCTCTCACCGATCATCGATTGTTGACCAGTGGTTGTCACCTAGACACCCAACCACGGTTGAGATTCAAATCCCCGCACCATCAGTTGTGATCCAGACCCCACACCTTTAGTTGTTAGACCACATCTCCCTATTGTAGATAACCATTGTTTGATGCTTCCTAATGATGTCGATTGGTGTCCTACTACCAATGTCCATTGATTGTTGATTTCTAGGTCTAACCCCATCGGTTGAGATCCCTTCATGATTTATAACATTCTAAAACCATCGAATTTGGGTTAGCATGTGTTGATTATCATTCTAATTGGTCAATCCTTGTCTATATAATTAATATTTCTAGAGGTACTTAAGTATCTACAAGGTGAATGATGGAAGGAAACCAGAATAGGAACCAATCAATCTAAGAGTCTGAATACACCAGGAAACTTAAAGCATCAATGACTCTAGAGGGGAAGTAAAGGATTAGAAAGCTAAAAGATGAAGAAGCGGCATATATTAAGATACATGGAGATCCTACTAAGGACAGCATCAAAGCATTTATAGAGGCAAACATGTTCAAAATTCTAGCACAGCCAGTACCTGAGGAGTCAAGAAGTGATGCAGAACAGACAAGGACTAAAGTCTCTAAATATACACATCTGAGGAGGTACAAAATCTGAAGAAGAGGATTGCTCCCAGTCAGACCAAGGGAGACCTCGCAAGGTGGACAAAACATCTACACCTAAGACAACAACAGAAGCCACAGTACCACAACAATTGGTGACCGCCACCACTGCCTCACAAGCATCACCTATAATTTACAAGGAACATCCTAATAATCAATTCCTGGCTAGAAATGAAGAACATAGCCAAATTTGGTACAACATGTTCTAGAAGAAGTTCAAGGCCACCAGGTTTGGTGACAGGGAGACCCTATAGAGACTGTAAATATATGACAGGGTGAAATAGAGTGTGGACCAGTTGGGAATTTATAAAATATGCTTCAATAGGCAGACCACATATGACAATCTCACTTTAGAATTCATGTCCTCACTAAAGAAGTTGCTAACAACAAAAGAAGAAAAGGCAGAGTGTGGGGCAGAATATAAGTTACAGGTGTGTATCGTCAAGGAAGAATATGTTTTGATAGAAAGATGGCTTAATGCAATCTTCATTGACTTTGATGAGCAAGCAAAATGGGCCAACAATGCACACAGAGACAGGGATTCAATAGGGTTTTTAATGGATAAAACCTGGAAGAAACTTTCAGGAGATTGCAGGTACAGTTCTGGTCAGTCCAAGGATGCTATGATGCACTTCGTCTTCATGAGGGTAGTGCACAAGATCTTCACCAATGCATTGTCTCTCAAATTGGACACGGACAATGTGACCAGGATGGACCTCACATACTGTGAAGTATGATGGAAGGGAAGGCCACAAATATAGGGAGAATTCTGGTTGATAAACTAGTGGTGGCAGTGGGACCAAAGGGCCCTCGTGATTTCTATATAGGAGGCCTAGTCACCTACATTTCACATTGACTAGGGTACCCCCAAAATTTGAAATACTTCCTAATGTCATAGGGAGATGTCCTAGTAGATGCCAAGTACCTGACTACCACCAATGTTCTAGAAAGATCAAAATAGAAGTTCTCTTATAGATTCTACAGGAAGAAACATTGTATGCCTCTCCCTAAACTGAGTGACTACGACATCAACATGCATGTATTTAAGGAGGAAGAGGTTGTGAGGGTGATATCTCAACAAAATTTGAGCACAATAATCCAAATGAACAAGGAAAGAAATAGCTAAAAGAGTTAGCTGTAAAGAAAACAACAAGGAAGAGGGTAATCCTACGCCTACCTAAAAGGTTGGCCACCCAACCGCAAGCAAAGAAATCCCATGAACTAGAGGTTATAGACCTAGTAGAATCTAAGGAAGAAATGGTGAAGACTCTTGCCACTGCTACCATGCCAGAGGTCATGGTATCTGAACATAAATAACCATCCCAGAAAAAGAAGAACAATCAAAGATAAGTACATCCTCACACCATGAAGAACATGAAGAGGCAGAGGTTGGAAACATAGCAAATGAATCCTTGAACATATTGGTAGGAAGGAAGTCATGAGAACAAGCCCCAAAAAGGGAACAACCACAACCAGAGCACAACAAGTGCCCAATGGGAGAATACGGAGAATCTACCAAAGCAGAAGAGGCGGTTCATGAAGTGAGTTCTGTTAGTAGACCAAAGAAACAATCATGGGCACCTATTGCAAATAAATTCATGGAGATAAGGCTGGAGGTCGATAGCCTCTATGAGATTGTCTTGACCTCCTCTCCAAATATATCTATACTAAATACAATCATATCTGCATTAAGATCATAGTTACAAAAGATAGCAGCAGCTAACAAGGAGTGGTCCAAGTGGTCAAGCATGGCGTCCTCTCACGAAGGGACCCGAGTTTGATTCCCAGAAGCCGCCTTGAATTTACCACCCTCCTGGGTGTCTGGCCTCCACCACGGGTTTGAGGGAGGGGGAGACTAATGTCTCTCCTAACTCAAAAAAAATATAGCAGCTGATATCCAACCAATACTCAGCCTACCTCAAGAAATACAGCAGTTGGTCGCATACCAAATGTAGGCTACGCAAGCTCTGGTAGGAATGATGAATGAACGTGCCATTCTATGTTAAGAATGAGACAATCTATGCCAAGAGAACCTACAACTACAAGAAGAATCAGTGAAGAGGAAGGAAACCACCTCTACCAGATGTGGAACATCCACAAAAAGGCAATGAACAGTCACCACTAAATCATCATCTACCGCACCATTCGATGTGGATGTGCACCTTTGAGCTGACATGCTGATGGCACAGTACAAGCTAGACATGCTTCAAACCTGGAAGAAGAAGAAAATTCTGAACACACCCTTCCGCAAGAAGAAGAGGCATCTGGAGGGAGCAAGGGAGTGCCTGTTGTGGATGGCAATCCCACTACTTTCCCAGCCTCTCCAGGGCATTCCACAAACAATGTAAAAGGACCTGGAGTACAGACAAATCAGTGTGCCTTATAGATGACACAATAAGCCACACTTGTAGAAAACATAGAAGTAGTGGGAGAGAACAATGTCAAAATGAAATCATTAGAAGCAAGGGGGGAGGTAATAGAAACTACTAAAGATGTAATGGACGGATGGGATCCACTTTTTGACTACAAGTCTCCACACCCCTGTCTGATTAATAGAGCTTTATGCATGAGCTATTATTAGATGAACCCATCACAGAGGGGGGACTTCCTATATTGTTTGAAGTTGAAATATAACAAATGGCATCTAGGACAATGAAGGAAACATGGATCACATGTTTGTCGATGCACCTCCAAAATAGGAAAAATCAATGTTTCTAGACCCACTTACAATTTCTAGCTGTAAAGAAAATGGAATCCCGGCACTGCCACCTCCACTACCAAGTAATATGGTAGACATGGACATGACCTCACTATCAAGATTTTTGGTACATGACATACATGTCCTAGCTGACATCCTAGATGATGAGAAGTATGGACAAGACGTCATCTACCACAACAAATAGTATACACTGATGAGGAAAGATTTGTGAGCTGCTTTTAAAAAGAAAGCAAATATAAGCAATCTTCTTCAAGGTCTTGTGTGGAACTATAATAGAGGAGTTCATGTACAAAGACTAAGTTGGGCCAGTTTTCAACACAACTTCCAACCTGGCAGACCAACTGTACAAGGAGAGAAGTGAAGCTACATCTGTTAAACAACTTTAGGACACCCTAGATAAAACCAAAACTTTAAAGTTCATAACTCTACCTTTCAAGTACTTCAACCACTGGCTCCTAACAATGGTTGATCTTTCAACAAGGAGAGTCATCACATATAACTTTAGCGCAAAAGACCAACCATGTGGAAAGATGATATTTGAAAAGCTAGAACACATAACCATCCAAGAGGTATCGACTCATCTAAAAAAGCCAATACAAGGAGTAAGTGGATGGTACCACCCAAATTGGAAGGAGATTTCCATTGACTATAGCATGCCCCAGGAAAAGCAAAACCTAGGGGATAGTGCAGTCATAGCACTAAGGATGATAGATGCCATCAACAAGGGGTCCCTCTCGAGAAAATTGTTAATGAGGACTTACACACGCTAAGAGGTAAATACGTCATGGAGTTAATGCATGATAGACGATTCTTCTATGATGCACATATGGAAGATATACTGAGGAGGATATATTACTTGATTCCCTTACCTGAAAAGACTTCTAGAGAGAATAGTTGAAGAAATCTAAAGAATTCGTAAAAAGTAAAGCATTTGAAGAAAGTAGAAAAGTCCATCCACCTCTCCCACCACCCCCCTTTGTTGAATTTGCAACTATTGTTGTTACCCACCTATACCCTAAAACTTCTGTAGTTGTTCATGTACCTGAACAGAGAATGGTAATAAAGGATATTGATGCAACATCAGCAAAGCGTCCTGAGGAAGAACCCCCTATCCCAACCAACACAGACATTACCAGGAAGAATCCAAGGCTCCAGATACAAAACCTAACCAAGGGACAGAAGTACACACTGAAGAAAATGAAACTAATAATCAGTTGGAAGATCGGCCAAAACCTACATATGTGATCATGCCCAGTTTTGAAAATTTTGACAAACTTGCATGTTATGGCCAGGTAGTTGAAGAAGTTACCTTTATGTTGAATGGACTACATCCATAGGAAGACGACTTCATTACTATTTTTGAACAAGAAGTGTTCAAATATTGCTACTAGACCTCCGAGATATCTTGACAACAGGAGGATACATGACTGTGAATATAATGGCAGCATGCCAATTACTTCTAGATGATGAGCTCCTGGATGTGTACATGGCCTCTTACGAAATAGTGGGGTATATCATCCTAAAGAAGGAGTCAGGTGAACTGCATTGCCTAACTGATCACCTCCAATACAATGTCCCAAGGTGGACATTTTTTCCAATTTTGCATGATGGGCATTGGGCACTACTGTTAGTTGATATTGTGCATAAGACAACAATCTTATACAATAGCTATGATGCCATGCTTAGCATGAAATGCACAACATACCACAAAACTGTTAACAATGTCATAGAGAAAAAGTTTCCCAAGTATCCATAAGGATCATGGAGCTGATAAAAACATACAAACATGGCATACCAGATGATCTAAAGTTTGAGAAGCCATAGTTCTATCATAGAATCCCACAACAAGAATCTCTACTTCAGGACTAAAAGAGGCTTGGTGGCCCAAAACTTCCTTGAAATCCTATCATCCCAAAGCATGTGAGAAAAATAAAACCTGAGAGGAATAAAATCAGGGGGGTTGTTCTAGGGAAGATATTG
This sequence comes from Alisma plantago-aquatica, assembly GCA_963693085.1. NCBI lineage: Eukaryota > Viridiplantae > Streptophyta > Magnoliopsida > Alismatales > Alismataceae > Alisma > Alisma plantago-aquatica. The sequence continues at coordinate 1,005,550,813 of OY856413.1, forward strand.
AAGTACTTCACCTAGTTGGTGTATTGTTGCACTTGAGAATGCAGATACGTCGTGCCCAGTGGTGGATTTTGGATGCAAACTTTTACACACCTACCTTTTAAGGTAACCCTCGCATAACCACTTGAGTTTTCATCAGGACCCAATCGGGTAATTCTGTCCTTACAATAGTAAACATGATTGAGGGAAACTGAGGAAAGAAAGAGGCACCATGACTTTAGTCCACCCCAGCACAATAGCTAGGATATCCAAAAAAATAGAAATTGGGTGTGAAAGCTACCTCAGTTAGAACCCTATGCGAGTATAGTCTATAAAAGGACCATCGATGCATCATGACAAAGAAACCCTTCTACTGAAAGAAGGTCATAACGGGAAATAGGAGTGTTGCAACTCCAGTCTGAGAGAGGAAGTCTTGGGATCGACAGACCCCAGTCACAATGCATATGTTTCGACTTAAGAATGGCATTAGGACATTCTTCATACTCACCAAAAACAATAACTTAATAAATCACTTTGAAGTTGTTTGATGCTTTAATTCTATTTGTTAGCCTGAGGAAAGGCTAGACTCTAAGTTTGGGGGGTGATAACATCCAATTTTTTGGATATTGTATGCCTTAATTTACCTCTTATTTTCTCTCATTATGCGAATTCTTACTTACTTCCCACCATTTTGCACATAAATATAGTTTCTACCCCCACTTAAGGATAATAAGAATATTTCATGCAAATGATCAAGGATGTGGAGCATTTTACCATGGAGCATGACCTTCATCAGTTTCCACAACCAATGGATGCCTTAGAGCAGTCAGTAACACAACCATCAGTCCAAAACTAATGGATGCTATAGACAATCTGTGCCACCATAATTTGACACTCGATGGTAGATTTGTGTGACCATAGAATGTCTCCATAGTACATCAACTGATGGTTGCACTGACCCATCAGCTTAGGTTGCACATGCACGTCAGCTAATGGTTGCACAAGCCCGTCAACCGATGGTTGCACAGACGCGTCAGGCGATGGTTGTGCAAATACATCAAGTGATGATCATCCAAGCCTCAACAACTGATGGTCCATCGAGCCAACACCCCATGGCACAACTTCAATAGGTCGAAGCCTAACCGATGGTTACCTTGTCATAGTCAGCCGAAGGTACAATAGATGGTAGCTGCTTGAAAACCTGATAGCCGATGGAAGCACTAGTCGAACAGTCACTTGAAACTGTTAAGTGTGAGCCCCGAGACAAGCACTAGAAGGACTTGCGGTGTAAGTAAAGTTCTCTCAAGGGAACCTAGGGCACTGGCTGGGGCCTATAAATAGGAGACTTCCATGAACATAATAGGGGTCGCGCACCAGGAGGGAGACTGAAGTGATGCTAGAGATGAAGCTCACTATCAACCACTACTGTTACAACCCCAATTTTTGGGTTCATCTGGTGAGAAATGTAATTTCTCATATTAAAGATAATTGAACAAAGAATGGTATAATTTGTTTTGAATACATGTATTTGTTTACAATAGCCTTGATGTTTGTGTTGTGGGCTTTATTGGCTATTGGGCCCAAATAACAAAGAAAAATTCAATTAGTAAAAGAATAATTGAATATTTGAGAAAAGAATGAAATAGAAACCTCTAGAAGGCAAAATGATGTAATCCAAGGATGGATTTCGTGCCTCTTGGGTTCCTTAGGTTCCAAGGAGTCCAAAGTTGCATAGAGAAGGCAATAAGAAAAGAAGAGTTTAATGAAGTATTTCTTTATTAAGAAAGAAATTGAAAATAATGATAAAATGTGGAAAATGAGTGGAAAGAGGCATAAATGAGATTTCTTGGTGAAATTTCGTATCCATGAGGTTGCTAATATTAAAAGGAATGCCAATGACAAAAATAAAAGAGAAATAAAGAGAAAACCTCAAAAAGAGTTATTTTAATGAGAAATAAACAAGATAATGTGAAATAATGCATCTAGAAGGATAATAAGTATCCAATAAAAAGAATTTCGAAATAATAGAGTTCCTTGGGATCCAAGGAGTCCCAATAAAGAGGAAGGAAAGAGAAAATACTAAATTTGCAAAATATAAAGATAATGTGATACATTATTAATAAATTATGTGGTATTGCTAAAAGGAAGTGTTTTCTATTAAATGAAAATAGAATTTCGTGCCAATGGTTTAAAAAGAAAGAACAAGGAGAATAAGAGGGATGATTTTCGAAATCTTAATGTTTTAAAAAAAGGGATTATCAAAAGAATTAGGAAAGAGGGAGGAACTTGCTTCCTAATGAAGGAATTGAATTCCTTTTGGAAGAGAGATCGTTTGCTTCAAGGGCAAGCATCCCAGGGCGTTCCTACACTCCCCTATATCATGGGCAAGGCATTGGGCCGTGTTTATAAGATCCCATACACCATCTTCTCTTCTTCTTCCATGTTCTCATCTATAAACCCTAGCTAAGTGGGGCAATGTGATCGTGGAGTCATGAGGCGGCCATAATGGGTTGAAATGATCTCTGGGTGCTCCACGATGCCAGTGAGTTGCGTTGCCATCGTGGCCACGCCTTAAACGAAGCTCAACAGCAGCCGAACGGCTGCATCACCAGCTGCAAGTCGTGGGTTTGTTTCTCTTGACCTAGCCACCTAGGCCACGCACTAGGCGGCGCCCCAGGTGCGGATGAAGGTTGCGGGACTAGGGCAAGGAGTGGCAGGAGCTATCGTGGTCTAAGAGAGAGAGAACAAGCCGCCTCGGGCCACGCCTAGGGCTGCAATAACGGCCACCAAAACTTGGTCTGACGAGCTTCTTAACAAACACCTTGGCCAAGAAACATTGGCACCTTGGGTGCGTCTATGAGTGGCGGAGACAGAGGAAGAGTTTTCGACAAAGATCGCGGCCCTGGGAGAGAGGGAGAGCCCCCACCTGACTGCCAATGGCGACCGCTAGGGTTGGCTGGAGGTGGAAGACAACCCTTCACGTCGTGGATAGAAATGCCACTCCGCGGGCTAAAGAATCGCCAACTTAACTGAGGGCAGAAACATCTTTGCGTTATGTTTTCCTGACTTGCGAGTTGCATGGTAAGGAGCGACGTGGCGTCTCCTGATTGACCCAGGTAAAGTTTTATTGCAAAATTCGTAATTAAATATTGGTAACTCCGATTATGACAAGTAATATATGAATTTTGATCAGGAGAACGAGAGGAATCCAATAAAAATGGTACTAAAGATAGACTCCGTTCCTAATTGCAAAAGTACCATAAGTTAATGAAAAGTGCATTAAAGTAAAGTTAAAAACCCTATTTGTGATTAAAGGTTGAATCTAGAATGCTTAATGGGTTAATTGAAGTGTTAATAACCTGTTGAATGATAATGTTAGATTCGAACATGATCTAGATGTAGAATTGCATGATTTAGGGTTTTACCTCATATGAGAATGATTAAATAATTTAGAAACCCTAATTTAGGGTAAAAGAGGATAAAATCATATTTAATTTGAAAATGTGAAAATATGATTGTTTAATGATGGTTCTGAGTTATTTGTATATAAAAGACCTTAATTCTGGATAAATACCCTTAATACAATAATTAGGGTTTTCCAATGAATAAAAGGTGGATTTAATGATATATAGAGTTCATTTGTGTATTAGACCATAATGAACTATGAAATAATGATAAATGCTCATAATGATCTTGTCATGGATTAAAAGGATAAAAATAGTAGCTTTAATGTAAAAGAGGCATAATGGGTTTAATTAATGTTTAAAGTGTGCCTTTAATCCGAAATTAGGGTTTGTAAGTAATTGAATAGAAATAGGGTTTAAAATAGTAAATGAAGTGAAACCCTAATTTCCAAGGAAACCCTAAAATTGGAATAGAAATCCTAAGGAATATGATGATATTGGATAAATATTAATAAAAGGAAATTGGTATATTTATTTCAGGATTCTATGCATATTTGGTTGCTTGAATGGGATTTCTCTATTCTGGTTAATTCTGTCTCAAATATGCAATCAAAGGTATGTGGTTATGCTTATGAATAATCGCTTTAGTTTCACGGCGATTTCCGAACGTGTTTATCAGTTGCTTGAAAATAACTGTTGAATGTCTATTTATTTCATTCAACTATAAAGTGACTATGATTATCACTATAAATGTGCGTATAACTGGCTAAATCCGGGTCCACCTCTGGGGCTTATAAAGGCTAAAAGGGGTAACCTATCGTGGGTTAGAAATTGGGCTACCAAGTGTAGCGCCATGAGACCCATTAGCCTGCCATGAGTTAAGGAGTGGGCTACTTACAAGAAGTGCCATGTGACTCAACCCTAGAAACTGGTTCACCTATAGGTGGGACCATGAGGTCTTTAATGGGGATATACCATAAGAAAGGTAGTATCCAGGTCCACAGTAGGGATAGCACAGAGGATAGGGTACTCATGGATTGTGGAGTTATATTTAAAATGTAATCTTGGTTGTTAAATGATTAATTGAATTATTACATTGTTATCATAGTTGCACGATTATTGTTTCCCCCACATACCAGCTTCGGCTGACCGACGTTTTATTTGTCGGCGTTTTAGGGCAAGCCAAAAGGACAAACAATAAATTGTCACATTGTGAAATACATGAAGTTATGGGTGCGGCTTCGACTTCTCAGTATTTCATAGATTTTTCAAAAAGGTATGCAAAAATTTATTTTCTTACAGCTTTTCAGTATAGTCTGTTAAAATTTGATTATTATTCTTGGTTAATTGCCGAACCTTTGATCCGGAAGTTATGGGTGCGGCTTCGACTTCTCGGTCTCCCTTAATTGGGGGTTATCGGGAGGTGGGGTCGTAACATTTGGTATCAGAGCTTAGGTTCCTCATTTAACCATTAATAATTATTAAATTTTACAAACTCCATAGAACCCAAGGGAGTTATTAGAGGATTATCCGAAAGACGGAGGTGTCTAGAAAAGGATCATGACCGGGGGCTGGCAATATTTTCCTCCGCACCGCTAGTCAGAATACGAGGACTCCCGGATCCGTGTGACTGCCTGGCCAAAGTCTTAGGGTATGAATCGAAATAAGATACCTTTAGGACTTCTCATCTTATTCATCCCTTCTCATCACAAAATTCTGATAAGGACATAAAGGATTAGGGTTTTCTTTCTCCTCCTCACCCTCTTGAGGTATGGGTAAGGTTAATAAGGTTTAAGGAATCCTCCACCAAATTAATGAAAAGCATGTAAATAAAATGTCATGGACATAAGATTAATAGATTAAGCGCAAATTAAAGAATAGATACATGCTTAGGTCATATGACATAAGTTGTCATGTCCTCAAAAGAGACCTGAGGCTAGACCTTCTTGACAGGAGGATAAGCTAGTCTTGGAGATAGAGATCTCCATTGCAAGTAAGACCTGGCACATCCTCTGAGGATGATGCTAACCCTAAGTGAAGGTTAGAGAGAGATGAGTTAGACCAAGTGTTTGAAAGTACATGCCTTTGGGATGCCATGTGATCCATGGGTGACCTAGCACCTTTGGCAACCCAACCCTGGGAAGGGTCGTGCATGTTAGAGTGAAGGATAGCTCTTTTATTGATGAGGTTAGAGAAGAACCTATGGAAACCCCATGAGATTATATGGGCATAATAGGCACCCAGAATGTATCAGTGGTATGAGCAATAGGTTGAAACCCTAACCAGGAGAGAGTGAAGGATGGCTTATGAAATAAGCTTAAAGAACTGTGGATAGCCTTGAGCGAACATAAGTTAAACATAGGCTTCATCCAAGTAGGGGCATGCTTTCGAGGTTGATCCTTCATGAAGAGAGGACCTTTAATGGTAAGGTTGGATGTAGGGTTATCTCTAGAGAGAGCGGGAAACCCAGCAAGAAGGTTGGAAGCCTAAAACCCTGAGATATGAGGAACAATGGATGATAGTGGTTGCCTCAGGATCGATCACTGGAAGTTGATGATATCTTGGTTGCCTTTAGAGGGACCAAACCCTAGAGAGAGAAAATGAAGCTTCTGGTACCTATATGCCTACAGTATAGGTGTTTACCTTCTGAGGTAGGAAGAAGAGTTCCTTAGACCTAGAAAGGTTTAGTAACAGGTTATGAGGCCTTGTACCTTGGTGGTTGTCCTTAAGGAGGACCCAACTCTAAGTGTTGCTCGAGTTGAAGTATGACAAGGAGTGCATGTCATGCCTTTTGCATGCTAGGTTCATAGTTAAGAGATAGAGCATGCAGTTGGACACCTAAAAGTGAACCTAGGGATTCCTAGGCCTAAGAGGGGAAGTGGTATACCTAATGCTCATGACAAGAATTAAGTTGCTATAGTTTCGAGCATGGTACTCCTCATGTATAGAGGAAAAGAGAAGTCCCTTAAGTTTAAGGTATGTGTGATGAACCCCTCACAACTAGGTTGATGATAAAGGAAGGTATGATCTTGATCCAGCATTGAGGAAAGGGGACATGTATGACCTAGCATGGTTCGGTAGGTGATCTTCTTGTGCCTTCATAGCTTACTAGGGTTAAGTAGGCTCGTGTGGATGTAAATCCTAGACCTAAGAGCTTTTATGACCTTGTTGTCAAGAGATAGTTTTCCTTCCATCTTGGGAGAGGGACCCCTTTGGTAGGGTGTATATCAGTTTTTTTGGTTAAAGGTAACCTGAAGAGGTCTCACAGGATCTTGAGAAGCTAAGTGAAAGGTACATGGTATGAGGAGGAACATATAGACCCATAGATAACCATCTCTAAGTACATGTGGATGTGTTACCATGGAGGTAACCAGTAAGGGGCCTGACCAAGGTAGGCAGGTCACCATGACCCCTATGAAAGGATGAATGTCAGCCCATGTATACAAAGAGAGATGATGAAGGCTTGGGTAAGGTTCTAAGTTGAACATGTACTATGATAGAATCCTCAGTCTATCCTAGGGTCAGGTAGGGATAAGACCGATGGAAGAAGGAGTTGCCTAATTCCCTAGTTGCACAGGACCATAGGGTCGGGAGGTAACAGCTATCATTGTCTGAGGGCCATGGGTTAGGAGATTGATCACCTTCATGAACTCATGGGACCCAAAGGGCAGATGAGTAGGGCACTCTCTGGATGCATAAGGGAAAAGGGATGACCCCAAAAGTGACGGCACCCTATAGACCTAGAGGGGATGACTAAGGGTGACCCAAGTAGGTTCGAAACCAGTTTTCCCTGGAAGTAACTATGATACCAAGAGGATCGTAATATAGAGGCATAAACGACATGTTTCAACTTAGATTTAAAGGTGTACTGGCAAGGTGGGATGTACCATCTCTACTCTTGGAATAGGAAGAACTCTGTATTTGGACTGCAGCCAAATGTTTATTTCATCTTGTTATGGGAGTGAGAGATAGGACAGTACGCATGCTTTACACCAAAGATAAAGATGATGTGGGTTGGAACGTTGCCATGAGATATGGGGACAGAGAAGATAACATACCCTAGTAAAGTGAATGATCCATGGATGGTTTGCAAACACTAAGAGGAATGATGATGATGTTATCATGAGATATGAAGTCATACAAGGTTGAGTTGATTACCAAGAAAATGAGCTCAAAAGTGTTCTCAATAAAGATAGACTTAGAGTTAAGAGTTAAGATGATAAGTGAAATACATGTAAGTGTATGTCCTCAATGTTACCTAATACCTAAGGATGTGAAGCGGTAATGGATGCTCTGGTTGATTTATAGCTGCCTAGTTTGGCTAGAAGAGGTTGTTTGGAAAGGAGAGGTGTTTGGATAACACTCAGATGTAACGAGATATGTTGAAAAGTTAAGGGTTGTTTGGTTAGCCAGTCTAGTCCTTGATATAATGAAAGGATGGTGGTAGAACCTCAGATGCACTTCTTTGGAAAGGAAGGAGATGAAACCCTGATAGAATGGTTTAGGGTGGTTGAGGTATTGATCTTGAAGAATAATGACATATAAGAGATCATGATTTTAAGATCACCATAGACCGTACTACGAAGGTAATAAGTGACAGTAGTACTTTGGTTGCCTAAGATGAAGTTGCATGGGGTATGTTGCCATGCATGACAGAAGGTGAAGGATGAACATTGGTAACTCAATGCATGGATATAGAGGATAAAGAGTTCCCGAGCGGGAATGGGAGTTCATCACTATGGATGTGGTGATAAGTCTCCCCTAGACCACGGAAGGTCAAGATGCAATGTGGGTTATGGTAGATCGCATCACCTAGATGGTATAAGAAAGAAAGATTTCTGTCAAGGGACAGATTTGGTTGAACTACCCATGACAGAGATCAGTTACACCATGATGTGAGTTCAAAGGTTCTTGAGTTTGACCTAAAAGTTCACTTCCATAAAGTGGAAGTAGGTACATGAAGAACTCAATGTTAGTATAGTTTATCACCCCTAACTATGGTTAGTATGTTCCAGACTAAAGGGTCTGATGAGGGCATATGTGCTCGATTTGGGGTGATAGTTAGAGGTAGTTTTGTCCTATGAAAGATGTGATGATGACCACCATAGCCAGTATCGGGATTTACAGAAGCTCTGTAAGGGAGGTTGTGTCGGTCACCACTTCAATAAGGTGATGTTGGTGAAAGGACCACGTGATGGTTAGAAAAGGGCCACAATGCGTGTAAACGAAGTCGCTTGGATCCTGAAATAGATGAAAGGAGCCTAGAGACGATGGGAGTCATGAGCAGATACAAAGTAGACTGACATGCAGTTCATTGTGGAAGAATATGTGACATGAAAATCTGACCCCTCTAAGTTACAGCTGCGAGAGCTGAGTTCCCGATGCATGGGTTCTTTTGACATGGATTGGTGGAGAAGGTTAAGATTGACCTTACCCCTCAGGATAAAGTAATGTGTGATGAGTTCCATGTGTCCAATTTAGAGCACTATGTGAGGTGCCCCGACCCTGTGCTGAGCAATGAACCTAGTGAGCCCCAAGGGAGGCTAAAATGGCCTGAGTCACCTGTGCAGTTTATAGACGCCAGGATGAAAGAACTCAGAGAAAAGAATATGTGATGATAAAGGTTCTTTGAAAGCGTCTTGGGTAAGGTAAAGCCACATAGGGGCCAATAGTGGACATGGAAAAGTCTTATCCTGAATTGTTTGTTTGCTTGATAGAATTTTGAGGACAAAATTCCTATAAGAGGGGAAGGATGTTACAACCCCAATTTTTGGGTTCATCTGGTGAGAAATGTAATTTCTCATATTAAAGATAATTGAACAAAGAATAGTATAATTTGTTTTGAATACATGGATTTGTTTACAATAGCCTTGATGTTTGTGTTGTGGGCTTTATTGGCTATTGGGCCCAAATAACAAAAAAAATTCAATTAGTAAATGAATAATTGAATATTTGAGAAAAGAATGAAATAGAAACCTCTAGAAGGCAAAATGATGTAATCCAAGGATGGATTTCATGCCTCTTGGGTTCCTTGGGTTCCAAGGAGTCCAAAGTTGCATAGAGAAGGCAATAAGAAAAGAAAAGTTTAATTAAGTATTTCTTTATTAAGAAAGAAATTGAAAATAATGATAAAATGTGGAAAATGAGTGGAAAGAGGCATAAATGAGATTTCTTGGTGAAATTTCGTATCCATGAGGTTGCTAATATTAAAAGGAATGCCAATGACGAAAATAAAAGAGAAATAAAGAGAAAACCTCAAAAAGAGTTATTTTAATGAGAAATAAACAAGATAATGTGAAATAATGCATAAAGATGCATCTAGAAGGATAATAAGTATCCAATAAAAAGAATTTCGAAATAATAGAGTTCCTTGGGATCCGAGGAGTCCCAATAAAGAGGAAGGAAAGAGAAAATACTAAATTTGCAAAATATAAAGATAATGTGATACATTATTAATGAATTATGTGGTATTGCTAAAAGGAAGTGTTTTCTATTAAATGAAAATAGAATTTCGTGCCAATGGTTTAAAAAGAAAGAACAAGGAGAATAAGAGGGATGATTTTCGAAATCTTAATGTTTTAAAAAAAGGGATTATCAAAAGAATTAGGAAAGAGGGAGGAACTTGCTTCCTAATGAAGGAATTGAATTCCTTTTGGAAGAGAGATTGTTTGCTTCAAGGGCAAGCATCCCAGGGCGTTCCTACACTCCCCTATATCAGGGGCAAGGCCTTGGGCCGAGTTTATAAGATCACATACACCATCTTCTCTTCTTCTTCCATGTTCTCATCTATAAACCCTAGATAAGTGGGGCAACGTGATCGTGGAGTCATGAGGCAGCCATAATGGGTTGAAACGATCTCTGGGTGCTCCACGATGCCAGTGAGTTGTGTTGCCATCGTGGCCACGCCTTAAACAAAGCTCAGCAGTAGCCGAACGGATGCATCACCGGCTGAGAGTCGCGGGTTTGTTTCTCTTGACCTATCCACCTAGGCCACGCACTAGGCAGAGCCCCAGGTGCGGCTGAAGATTGCGGGATTATGGCAAGGAGTGGCAGCAACTATCGTGGTCTAAGAGAGAGAGAGAACAAGCCACCCCGGGTCACGCCTAGGGCTGCAACGACGGCCACCAAAACTCGGTCCGACGAGCGCCTTAACAGACACCTTCGCCAAGAAACTTGGGCACCTTGGGTGTGCCTATTAGTGGCAGAGACAGAGGAAGAGTTTCCGGCGAAGATCACGGCCTTGGGAGAGAGGGAGAGCCCCCGCATGACTGCCAATGGCGACCGCTACGGTTGGCTGGAGGTGGAAAACAACCCTTCACGTCGTGGACAGAAATGCCCCTCCGCGGGCTAAAGAATCGCCAACTTAACCGAGGGCAGAAACGTCTTTGTGTTATGTTTTCCTGACTTGCGAGTTGCATGGCAAGGAGCAACGTGGCGTCTTCTGATTGGCCCAGGTAAAGTTTTATTGCAAAATTTGTAATTAAATATTGATAACTCCGATTAGGACAAGTAATATATGAATTTTGATCAGGAGAACGAGAGGAATCCAATAAAAATGGTATTAAAGATAGATTCCGTTCCTAATTGCAAAAGCACCATAAGTTAATGAAAAGTGCATTAAAGTAAAGTTAAAAACCCTATTTGTGATTAAAGGTTGAATCTAGAATGCTTAATGGGTTAATTGAAGTGTTAATAACCTGTTGAATGATAATGTTAGATTCGAACATGATCTAGATGTAGAATTGCATGATTTAGGGTTTTACCTCATATGAGAATGATTAAATAATTTAGAAACCCTAATTTAGGGTAAAAGAGGATAAAATCATATTTAATTTGAAAATGTGAAAATATGATTGTTTAATGATGGTTCTGAGTTATTTGTATATAAAAGACCTTAATTCTGGATAAATACCCTTAATATAATAATTAGGGTTTTCCAATGAATAAAAGGTGGATTTAATGATATATAGAGTTCATTTGTGTATTAGACCATAATGAACTATGAAATAATGATAAATGCTCATAATGATCTTGTCATGGATTAAAAGGATAAAAATAGTAGCTTTAATGTAAAAGAGGCATAATGGGTTTAATTAATGTTTAAAGTGTGCCTTTAATCTGAAATTAGGGTTTGTAAGTAATTGAATAGAAATAGGGTTTAAAATAGTAAATGAAGTGAAACCCTAATTTCCAAGGAAACCCTAAAATTGGAATAGAAATCCTAAGGAATATGATGATATTGGATAAATATTAATAAAAGGAAATTGGTATATTTATTTCAGGATTCTGTGCATATTTGGTTGCTTGAATGGGATTTCTCTATTCTGGTTAATTTTGTCTCAAATCTGCAATCAAAGGTATGTGGTTACGCTTATAAATAATCACTTTAGTTTCACGACGATTTCCGAACGTGTTTATCAGTTGCTTGAAAATAACTGTTGAATGTCTATTTATTTCATGCAACTATAAAGTGACAATGATTATCACTATAAATATGTGTATATAACTGGCTAGATCTGGGTCCACCTCTGGGGCTTATAAAGGCTAAAAAGGGGTAACCTAGAGTAAGGTCTAGGTTATCGTGGGTTAGAAATTGGGCTAACAAGTGTAGCGCCATGAGATCCATTAGCCTGCCATGAGTTAAGGAGTGGGCTACTTGCGAGTAGTGCCATGTGACTCAACCCTAGAAACTGGTTCACCTATAGGTGGGACCATGAGGGCTTTAATGGGGATCTACCATAAGAAAGGTAGTATCCAGGTCCACTGCAGGGATAGCACAGAGGATAGGGTACTCATGGATCATGGAGTTATATTTAAAATGTAATCTTGGTTGTTAAATGATTAATTGAATGATTACATTGTTATCATAGTCGCACGATTATTGTTTCCCCCACATACCAGCTTCGGCTGACCGACGTTTTGTTTGTCGGCGTTTTAGGGCAAGCCAAAAGGACAAACAGTAAATCGTCACATTGTGAAATACATGAAGTACAATGCAAGGAGGATTAGTTAGAGTAGAATCCTTAAGTGGATAGAAGCTTAGAGATCCAAGTTTTCAAAAAGGTATGCAAAAATTTATTTTCTTACAGCTTTTTAGTATAGTCTGTTAAAATTTGATAATTATTTTTGGTTAATTGCCGAACCTTTGATCCGAAAGTTATGGGTGCGGCTTCGACTTCTCTGTCTCCCTTAATTGGAGGTTATCGGGAGGTGGGGTCATAACATTTGGTATTAGAGCTTAGGTTCCTCATTTAACCATTAATAATTATTAAATTTTACAAACTCCATAGAACCCAAGGGAGTTATTAGAGGATTATCTGAAAGACGAAGGTGTCTAGAAAAGGATCATGACCGGGGGCTGGCAATATTTTCCTCCGCACTGCTAGTCAGAATACAAGGACTCCCATATCCGTGTGACTGCCTGGCCAAAGTCTTAGGGTATGAATCGAAATAAGATACCTTTAGGACTTCTCATCTTATTCATCCCTTCTCATCATAAAATTCTGATAAGGACCTAAAGGATTAGGGTTTTCTTTCTCCTCCTCACCCTCTTGAGGCATGGGTAAGGTTAATAAGGTTTAAGGAATCCTCCACCAAATTAATGAAAAGCATGTAAATAAAATGTCATGGACATAAGCTTAATAGATTAAGCGCAAATTAAAGAATAGATACATGCTTAGGTCGTATGACATAAGTTGTCATGTCCTAAGAAGATACCTGAGGCTAGACCTTCTTGTCAGGAGGATAAGTTAGTCTTGGAGATAGAGATCTCCATTACAAGTAAGACCTGGCACATCCTCTGAGGATGATGCTAACCCTAACCCTAAGTGAAGGTTAGAGAGAGATGAGTTAGACCAGGTGTTTGAAAGGACATGCCTTTGGGATGCCATGTGATCCATGGGTGACCTAGCACCTTTGGCAACCCAACCCTGGGAAGGGTTGTGCATGTTAGAGTGAAGGATAGCTCTTTTATTGATGAGGTTAGAGAAGAACCTATGGAAACCCCATGAGCTTATATGGGCATAATAGGCACCCAGAATGTATCAGTGGTATGAGCAATAGGTTGAAACCCTAACCAGGAGAGATTGAAGGATGACTTATGAAATAAGCTTAAAGAACTATGGATAGCCTTGAGCGAACATAAGTTAAACATAGGCTTCATCCAAGTAGGGGCATGCTTTCGAGGTTGATCCTTCATGAAGAGAGGACCTTTAATGGTAAGGTTGGATGTAGGGTTATCTCTAGAGAGAGCAGGAAACCCAGGAAGAAGGTTGGAAGCCTAAAACCCTGAGATATGAGGAACAATGTATGATAGTGGTTTCCTCAGGATCGATCACTGAGGAATAATCGCTTTAGTTTCACGGCGATTTCCGAACGTGTTTATCAGTTGCTTGAAAATAACTGTTGAATGTCTATTTATTTCATGCAACTATAAAGTGACTATGATTATCACTATAAATGTGCGTATATAACTGGCTAGATCTGGGTCCACCTCTGGGGCTTATAAAGGCTAAAAAGGGGTAACCTAGAGTAAGGTCTAGGTTATCGGGGGTTAGAAATTGGGCTACCAAGTGTAGAGCCATGAGACCCATTAGCCTGCCATGAGTTAAGGAGTGGGCTACTTATGAGTAGTGCCATGTGACTCAACCCTAGAAACTGATTCACCTATAGGTGGGACCATGAGGGGTTTAATGGGGATCTACCATAAGAAATGTAGTATCCAGGTCCAATGCAGGGATAGCATAGAGGATAGGGTACTCATGGATCATAGAGTTATATTTAAAACGTAATCTTGGTTGTTAAATGATTAATTGAATGATTACATTGTTATCATAGTTGCACGTTTATTGTTTCCCCCACATACCAGCTTCGGCTGATCGACGTTTTGTTTGTAGGCATTTTAAGGCAAGCCAAAAGGACAAACAGTAAATTGTCACATTGTGAAATACATGAAGTACAATACAAGGAGGATTAGTTAGAGTAGAATCCTTAAGTGGATAGAAGCTTAGAGATCCAAGTTTTCAAAAAGGTATGAAAAAAATTATTTTCTTACAACTTTTCAGTATAGTCTATTAAAATTTGATAATTATTCTTGGTTAATTGTCGAACCTTTGATCTAGAAGTTATGGGTGTGGCTTCGACTTCTCAGTCTCCCTTAATTGGGGGTTATCGGGAGGTGGGGTCGTAACAACTACTCTAACCATAGGTTGGTATACCAAAAGGACAAAATTCCAGCAAGGTATACTTCTGCTTTGCTCCCTCAGCCTATTCAAAGTACTCCCTTGATAGAAGGAGAACAGAGAGAAGATCCTCATCGCTGCCACTTTGAGCTCTTCTATAAGGTCATGACCATCATTTGTGGCTAATAGTTGGTCATAACAGGTGCACCTTGTGCCTTCTGGTTTCCCCTTCTCATATCACCCTTCCCCCTCCCACCTTCATTTCTTCATTTCTTTTCTTCTACAGTAATTCATATCCCTGGCTATTTGTAAATACATAATCTTACTCATTGCCATGGGTGGCTAAACATCTTTCTTACGTTGGTAGGTCATGTACATGGGCTATTCTAGATCTCAATATAATGCATGGTTGCATCACATACAAACCAACATTAGGTATGAGGGAGTGGGTACATTTGAGGCTAATGATCACCCACTTTCAGTGAGGGTTGTCTCTACTAGTAAATCAAGCAGTGTTTAGGATAAATTGTCTATTTTCTACTAAAGTAGTGGCATCCAAGTGGTTAAAAGAGTGGATTTGTAAGAGAAAGGTCTCTAGTGTGAAGCTTATGGGGATAGGATGAATACATTCCCCAATTTAAAAAGATGATTTGTTTGCTACCATTCCCTACTTGGGGTCTTAGGCCGACTATTTTTCTTGTATGAATGGTTTAACCAAAATGTAGAAAGCTTAAAGCGCACTATTTAAGGCAACCAATTCATAAGAAATAAAATAACTATATCAAACATACACATATGTAAAGTAAACATCAAACAATGTAGTTATACAAAGATACAAACAATGACCCATTATTTAGGTAGAAGTAGATTTAGTAATTTTCGATTACACAAACTATATGTGAAGTGTTCCACACAACCAACTAAATTATAAAAAAATTATTGCATTGATGTGAATATGAACCAAAACTATGCAAGAGATCTTCCATAATCAATTATTCAGTCCTCAGTAATGATATTTCTAAAAGAAGAAGTCTATACATGAACGTATTGATGCATGTCAATACATTTAAAGTTAGTAAGCAATGAATACTATCATAAATAAATCATGAAGAATGAAAGAGAGAAGTGAGGGCCATGATTAGGCATGTAACAGATGAATACATACTATAGTAAATGCTAAAAACTCAAGTTCTTGTATATGTCTTTATAAGATAAATGCCTATTATGTATGTCACCTAAAAAATAAAGTGACTTATAGGTGTGTAACATATGCACACCTACCATTTAGATCACTTAAAAAATTGAAGTGTGTGTGTATGTGTATTCCAAGAAAGCTATCTATATTAAATATTGATGATGTGAGAAATCTCTATGTAGGTGTGCACCATTTACACTCCTACTTATCCATATTTTTTATCATCTAGAATGATCAGAGAATGTCACACTCCCAATTGGGATGTCCCAAATCTATATGCATATGCATGGATTGGTTCCATGCCTACATAGTGAGACCTTCAAAACACAAAGAAATCATATATGGGCTCATTTCCTAGGGTGATAAAAAACACTAATATTGTACCCATCAAGATCAATACTCTTAGACCCTTGAAAAAGTACATACCCATGAGAGGAGTCCATTTCAAGACTAAGAATGCAAAATAAGGAGTTGTCCCTAAGTTAGGTTGTGATAAAGTTAGAAAATCAAGAATAAACCTTGATCTTCCATTGAGGCTAGGTTGATATTCATTTAGAGTTAAATTTAAGGCATTATTTATGCATGGGGAGGTGTCATACACCCCACTGCATATATAAATGTGTTATTGTCTATCCCAAGAGGAAAAGCAAGAATCGTTGATGACATGAGTAGTTGAAATCATGATATAGTTTGAGCATTTGTCAATATTAATATGGGTGGTGTGATAATTTAGATAAGAATAAAAAATAAAGTCATCTTGCTCTCGAATCATTCACCATTCTAATATTGTAAAAGAGAAGAGAAAGTGGCTATATGGAGCTATTTTTCAACTATATTGACTCATAATTGAGTACGTAAAGATTAAATATGATTTCCACTTGACCTTATATTGTGTTTAGCAGGGTGGGAGACGACCATAGATGTATGTGGGAATCTAGGAATCATTAGGTGTAAGATGGACGCCAATGTTAGGGGCTCATGTTATTTTAGGATACATTTGGTCTGGATGGACGTCAAAAGTTCTCTTTGAGTTCATGGGGAGGCCCAATTTATAAAGGCATGATCACGGCCATGTGTTATGGTGTATCTTTTAAAGGGTTAAATGAGTCGTGTCTGAAATACTATTACTTGATTGAAACGTATATTCACAAAATATGTGTGTAACAAATTCATGCCAAAGTTAGACTTTGAGTTGATTGTGGGGTCTATTGTTATTGATCTTAGGTTGTTGATATTTTTGTGTGAATTTTTGATGGCTTATTGTACATATATAAAGGATCCATGACTACTTGGATGTTCTCTTACAAATTTATAGTTGTTGGGTCTTGGTGAGATTATAGTTGGACATGATTGAAAGGTATGTGCAACTGTGATAAATATCTAGACCTAAGAAGATAGACTATAAAAGTCAAGTTATGTGACTAATTGGTGGGTTGTATATGTTTTTGGGTATTCCAATGGATGATATTAGTTTTACGTTATGGTATGGATGTTTAGAAGCTCCTCCAACAAATTTTGAGCCTGAACTTTTCAAGGTGATCCAAAGTGAGGTGCTTACAAATAGATATAGGTAGTATCAATAGTACTAGTATAAAATATGATCCACAATATCATCAGAGTGAGAATTAAGCAAATTAGAACTTGTAAATTTTATCTATGCTTGGATAAACATGTGTCCAAGACAATCCTAGAACAAACACATCAAGCTTGGTTCCATTTGATTAGGGGCAATGGTCCTTATTTGTACATAGAGTCATGAAAGTGTGTCTCCGCTAAACTAGAAGGCTAAAGTCATACATGTTTTCTACAAGAACAAAGTACTATCTATTTTCTGACGATTTCTACTATGTGCCATAGAATTAGTTAGGGTCATAAACTAGTAACCAAGCTTACAAACAATGTAAGGCCCCTATTTCAATTCTAACAATGCATAATTCAATTCATGGATGAATATCCAATTAAACAAATATAAAATTTCATACCAAAAATCATAAGAAAGAACAACCAAGGTGTTTTATCATACATTCTACCATCAAGACATTTCAAGCAAACATTATAAGAAATAATAAACAAAGTATTATCTAGGAATTTATCTTCAAGATATTTCAATCAAGTCTAGAAGTATATTGAAGGATTACAAACTAGTGACTTGGAATTGTAATCATAATCAAATTGTGAATAAATAGGATTAAAATGTGTTGGTTAGTATATTCAAATTTTAGTGTCACTCATACTAGCATAATTCATTTCAATGTTTTGTTTATGTAAGAGATGTAGTTTTTGAGAAAAATCATTCTGCAGAACAAGATATCACATGGTTTATAAAATGAAAATAGGATGAGGTGAAAACTAGAGTTTATATATATATATATATATATATATATATATATATATATACATATATATATATATATAAACTCATGTATCCTATCAAAATAGTGGTTATGATTAAGGTTTTCTAGTTAGAAGGATTGGCATCAGCCAGATCAAGTCATGAGGTGAGGAAACCCCACAACAACTCAAGTGGATCAGGAATTATTATGATATAACCTTCACTAAGGTCACCTTACTAGACACCTCTTCCTAAGAACTAGCTTAGTAGTGATGCTCTATCCTCAAAGTTAGGTAAAGTTTGAGATAAACAAAAAATGAGGTCTAATGTTAGAAATAGACATATGATGTATTTATTAGATAACTACTCCAATAATTGTGTACAGTATAATTTGTATAGATTATATCTTGCTTCAACTTTGTGAAGTCTCAATTATTATCCATTTTATAGAACTATCTTACACTTACAAATAAGATTAATTTGATATGAAAAATGATAAAAAAATCATATATGATTCTAGATATCACGAGTTAAAATTATAAGCTTCTATTTCTCGAATTTTCCAACTTTCATAATTATTCATACATATTAACGGAATAATATATGACATTATCTTGATATTTGAGAAATACAATTTATTAGAAAACAATTATGCACAAGTTATACAACTGATGGCATTGTTTTTTAGTCTAGATTTACCATAATGTACTTCCAATAATATTTTCACTTTTTGACTAGATCCCTAGATTTAGTTTTTCTTTAAATCAATCATACAGTAAAATAGGAAAATATAAGAAAATTCTAATTTTTTAGGTTGTGCCACATTTTCTTTAAGTGACATGGCATGTCGCGATTAGCTTTTATGAACTAACTTGACATTTTAATATTGGACTTTGACATGTCTTGTCATTTGGGTGAGATAGTGTGTTACATGCTACTAAAGCATTATGAAACACCATATATATCATTTGTGTCCAACACCCTAACGGGTCATAGTGAATTTCTACACAATTAAGGCATAAAATTTCCAAAGATAGATGGAATTGGATTACATGACTCAGTTCTTTATGGGGAAGTCGTTCTGCTTCACCGGAGCTATGGGAACACATGGGGAAGGCAAAACATGGGGATAGGATTATATTTTAGATATCTAGGAGTTGGTCACTAGAGATGATAAAAAGGTCAATTGTTGGGCCAAAGGATCATAATTGAGGTTCTCATCTTGGATCTTACTTGGTAGAGGTTAAACAAAGCATTCGGCATGAGTAGATAGTTAGGTGTATGCACTTATACAAGTTTTATCATTGAATCTGCTAGGGAGAAGGATGTGAAAGGATATGTGGAGTGTTATAGGTTTGTGTTTACATCTATTAGCGTGTCCTCAAGGGCATATAACTTAACTATGATTTTGAAGGGATAAAAAATACATATTTTGGTGTGCAAACGAGAGAATAGACTTTTTGCTAGTATATTTTTTACCACTGATGTCACTTTTATTAACAAAGGTTTTCATGGAAAATGGACACTACATTCCTATAGTGTCAATTGATAGAGTACAAGCATCATTAACGTCTCGTCGATTAACGAAAAACATGACTGGTGCTTTTATTATAACATCGGTTTATTTTTGAAGAATCGACATCACAGACAACCCACAAAATTCAATTTTTTAGAAGAAAAAAAATGATATAAACATTTAGTATATGTTGTACAAAAATTGACGAAGCACCCCTTCTTAAAAAAAATTGCCTCCAAAAGGAGTCTATCGTTGGTTGTACTCCATAAAAACTGACGTTGTAGGTCACACCCACCGTAAAAATGTTTACTTCCCAAAAACTTGTGGTGTTTGTTCCTTATTAAATAACCAACAACAAAGGGTTCCCACCTCATACCTCGCAAAATTATTCTCCCTTCAAATTGGGTTATGTTATTAGTTTTGTGACTAGAAACTGATGACGTGGGTTTTAGTGAGGTTGGTATTTTTTAACAAGGATAAGTACATATGTCAATAGTTTCTAGTTGACTGATGACAAAGAATGAAATATGTCATCAATTTTGATGGACAATCGATGACACAGGTCTGTGAATTGGTATTTTTCGAGAGGGGTAAGTACATATGGTGTCAGTTTATTTTTGATAACTGACAATAGAGATTGAACTATGGCATTGGTTTTTCTTAGACAACCGATGAATATATATTTATTCATCCATTTTTTAGAACAAATGATGACTAAGTTTCACTTAATAACACTCATAAAATTTGTTTCCCCCGTTCATTATTTCATCTCCCTGATACCTAAATTCTCTCTAAAAAGGGCGATTATGACAAATTGCTCACTCTCTTTGCCACTTCCAGCCATCGTCGCCATCTCCATTGCATCCATCGCCACCTTTCTTCAATCTCCAGTAGCTCCTTTCTCCAACCACTAGTAGCTCCTTTCTCTAGCCGCCATCCTACTCTTGTGGCGACGCCGCCTCTTCCCTGGTTTGATATGTTGCCACCACTTGTGCTCTTGCTTTCCACCGCCACCTCTGGTTGTCACTTCCACCACCACATATGGTTGTTGATACCACTTCTGCTTTGAGCTATGAGCTAGGAGCTTGGAGCTTGGACGCTATCACTGTCATCTATGTTTTTTGATGACACCACTGCCTCTGGTTGTTGATGCCGCTTCTGTTGAGCTATGAGCTAGGAGCTTGGACGTTGCCGCCGCCTTGAATTACCTCCTACTATTATTGTTGGTTGCCATTGGTTGCAGCTAAGGTATTTTAATTTTTTTAGTAAATGTTGATTTGCATGTATTATGGCTTATTACATACTTGTTAGGTCACTAGATTCTAATTATCTATCTAATTAGAATTGAAAATTATGCTTTATAAAATGCATGAATGTTTGCTTGTTTGGTTTCTTTAGAAATTTTCATATAAATCTTGGATATGATGTCTATCTAATTAGAATTGGAAACCTAGGATATGAATGACGATACTAGGATCATAGGTATAGAATCGACAACATACACATATTCTATCAGTCTAGAAACCCATCTGAGTTATATTCATTAGGATAAATCTTAGACGTTATACTCATTAGGATGAATCTTGGATAATCCCCAATTTTGGAATGTTCTTGAACACTTAATCTCACTTAGGATGTAAGTGTATAATGTGTATTCCATTTTTAAGATGTTTCATCAGCACTTTTGTGTTGTTCTTAAGTACATATGTAGGTGGGTGTTGCCCATCTACATTAGTGTACTGGGAAAATATTGGGAAATGTTGCCAAAATTTCCTTGAAAAATGAAAACACATTATACATTTACTAGTGATATTAGGTGTTCAAGAATGGGATAGGTGGTAACATCCATTACTAACTGTAAACCCTAATTTGTAAACCCTAAAGCCTATTTTGTAATTCCAATCTTGGGTTGGCCTACCTCAGATTGGGACACCAACCCTAAAGGTTTCATACTTTAATTTTTATGCATGGGTTTTTATTATAACATCTCAACCCTTATTTTCTCAATCTCTAGGATACCCTATCATGGGGTTTTGTCCCTACAGTAGACTTGGGCCTCCTTCCCCTCCAGGGTCTTGGTGCCTATGTCGTCCTTCCCCTCTAGGGGCTTGACCCTTAATGATCTTCTTCTCAAGAGACTTGATCTCTTTAGACCTTCCCCTTAAGGGGCTTGATACTATGTCAACCTTCCCCTCTTGGGGATTGACCTTCTCTGATCTTCCCCTCTAGGGGCTTGACCTTTTCTGACATTCCCCTCTGTGGGCTTGATCTTTTCTGACCTTCCCCTCCTGAGGCTTAATCATAGTCATCTCAATGACTTTATTTCCATATTAAAACTTCCAGAGATAGCATGAGGGGGTTCGAGCATGTTATATTCATATTTTCATCTCCATATAAAATCATTGGTTACTTATGTTTCTCGACATTTTTATCATTAATGCCATGTTTCACATGCACATATGCATGGGAGATTGAGTCACCTAACTCATTTTTTGTAACCATAATATGTTGAACACATGTTTTATATTGTAACTTCTCAAACTTTATTTGCCCAATCTCTGTGGTATACCCACACACTGGGGTATTCATACTCACTCATTGGGAGTATCCTCAATGGTCTACCCACTCTCTGGGGTTGATCTTCATTCATACCCACTCACTGGGGGTGTCCATAATATCATACTCACTCACTGGGAGTATTTCAATGGCATACCCACTCGTTGGGGTACCATACCCACACACTGGAGGTATTCTTTATCCATCCATTCCTCTAGATATTGCATTAGGGAAATGAGCAAGTTATATTACTATTTTCATTTTCATGTATAACCATTGGTCATTTATGTCTGTCATGTATATTCAAATCTCTATCTTTTTTCTTTAAGATGCATCATGCATACATTTCTCCACATTCATACATGGAAATCATGTTATATATACTCATTTAGATTCTTCTTAATTCTCATTACTCTTACCCTAATTATGATTCATATAGGTAGGGTTTCCATTTTACCCATTCTACTATCATTTCTCAAGATTAGGGTTTGGGTTCAGGTTATCAAGACTACACCCTACCTCTTAGGGTTTCTATATCCCTTGACCCACTAGAATATTCCCATCCAACCCTAGTTCTATCTTGGGATACCCTCATAAGGAAATCCCATAGAATATATTTTGTAATTTATCATTGTTTCCATGTTACATGTACATTTTGATGTTGTAATACCAAACATAGCGACCTCATTTTTTGGTGACCTCCGATTATGGAAGGCCAAAAAGATGAGAGACATTACCTAAATTTTTTTCCAAGGATCCAAATTTTAATCAAATAATAAGTAAAAGAAAATCATTTCATTATTTCACAATTATTGTTTACAAAATACTTGCATGAACTTTCACCATGAGAATTACAATACATGAGAAGAAATAACTAGCTAATCCTCCTTACTTAGTTTAATGTCTTCATTTAGTTTGATATATCCATCATATCTTGATATCATCATAGTTAAGCATGTACCTAAAAACGCCATAAACCAAAAGCACATAGACATATTGTGTACATGGGGTGCATGAAAAAGTGTGCAGGTAAACTAACAACATATATTCCATCAAATATATGCAAATAAGAACTATCATTTTATTCACATAGTCTTTCTTAATGTGATACTCTTAGTGGAATTATAATTTAACAACACTAAATAAACATCCAACAATTTAGTTGTTCAATCCTCAAAAAACACTTGGAAAACACCAACAAACTAATGTGGTTAGTCATAGGCTTAACCACGTACCTTGATGGTGAGCCATGCAGATCATGCAGTATATATACTTCAAACATATTATCCAATCAAAAGTAAATCAAGTAATACACAATTTAATTTGCATGAATGTAAAACCTAAAGTGTCACCATTGCATTAATTACATTAAGCCATACTCGGTCCTAATCTAGGTTTTAGGTTTTCATGTTAACTACCCTTAAAGTCATGCTTGATACTCTGATTCCTACGTTCATTGATTTAATTACTCAAGAATCCTAATCCATATTAGGTGTTGCCATGATTATCATATCTACCATATCCTTTTATGATGATCACTTAAATCAGATTAACTTTATTAATAACCTAGCAAGTTAGGATCTTTGATCCTAATTATTTAGATGCATAATTATTCACATTAGGAACCGTAAGTATTATCAATATGGTCATGATTATCTTGGATCATAAGTATTTTCAACATTATTAGATTATAATGTGATTTGAGAGCATTAATGTATTTAACAAGTTAATACACCAATCTAGGGTTTTTTTATACACTAATCACTTACTAAACATGTATTCAATGAACTTTTGATAGGCTCAACTCTAGGATATGAAACCATTTTATTTGTGTTCCTCTCATTTTTTCAATCGATTTGGTATACAATCTTGATATATTCCAGTCCCCTAGCTACTTCTATGATTTATTGATGATTATCCTCTAAATAGCTAATCAGAAATGAGATAAACAATTACCTTGTTCACATGTAAGGGAGCCGTTTAGATTTGATCATGGGGTCATTGACTTCCAAAATCCCTGCTCCTTCACTTCTAGATCTCATGGATCAAACAAGGGACCCGATTACACCCCTCACCCAAAAATCCGGTCCCCGACTCTTCTCTTTCGTTGTTGTTGTCTGTCTGCTACACATGTGCTTTCACAGATGTGGCACTGGAAGCCGAAATATGGAGGGATGTGTGCCTACCTCTTCCGAATAGCCAGCCACGAGGAGCATGCCAAGTCTCGATCTCCCCTCTTATTGTGATCTCTTAGAACCTGCAACCATCATAGGCTTTCTGCCATGGCCTCAAGGACACTACAACGTGGACCTTGTCGGACACTATCAAGGTAGTTCATGAGAGCTTCTATGCATGCCCTCTCCTACTGATGAGTCTGAGGTGGATCCTGATGCCTACACTTGACATATCATCATGTTTCTCTTGATGGTTCAAGTGCGGAATCCATTCATTGGGGAGTACTATGGATCCATGTCATCTTCTTCATCCCCACATCCCTTCCTCGTCATTAGATGGCTCATGTATTTGTTTCTACCACCACCACTGAGAAGTGGCTTGTCATAGCAGTGTCCAGGTCATCACCCTCTGTCCATCCTCCCCTTCCTTTGCCAACAACATGACTGGTTGTTCGTCCGATGCAAGACCATCGCAGGAGACTTCTCAGTGAGGATCCCCTTGAGGCCAAACTCCGTGGGAGGGGGTGGTAGTCATACCACACCATGAAGTTGAGGCCTTTGCCTCTCACCCTCCTGGCCAAATTCCCTCATCCTCCCCTATGGAGTCTAACTCTCACCATTGTATGGTCCAGTATACTATCAGAAGGTCCAAGAAAACCACCGGCTAAGGGTGGTATACTACATAGGTTTATATATATACTCTTCTCCAGAAAGCCTTTTGTCAATTGTGCCTCTTCCAAGATTTGTCTCCATTAA
Organism: Alisma plantago-aquatica; assembly: GCA_963693085.1. Lineage (NCBI taxonomy): Eukaryota > Viridiplantae > Streptophyta > Magnoliopsida > Alismatales > Alismataceae > Alisma > Alisma plantago-aquatica. Next base: position 1,005,575,902 of record OY856413.1, read on the forward strand.
CACTTCCCCTTTCCATTGTCCCTTGAGTGTTATACGTGCAAATATATTCATGACTTGCCAAAAAGATATTCTTTTTACTTTTTTGCCATAGGTCTCCTCCTCTCTCACAGTTATGGCAATCCATTTGTGGAAAGGTATGTATACTTTGTCAAAAGGAACACATTTAAAAGATTCCCAATATGGAGACACATATGTCCATAATTAATTGTTAACTTTTATACCAAAAATCCATAAAGGGAATCATACCACTATATGGCACATATTAGTAACTTAGATTCTTAAATCATTCAAAAATATTTATGATTTCAGGATTTAGAGAACCCTTGTTTCTTCTTTTTTATATTCCTCTAAATTAATTGTCCTTCTTTCAAGGAAACACCCTAAAATCCTTTCCAAGCATTATTTTAGTAATTGGGATTTATTGGAATGTTTTGCTCCTTTTAAATATTATTTAAAACAATACCATTATCCCATGGTATATCCTTTTTCTCCCAAAATCTAGAATTCTCTTTCTTTCCTCACCATTTTAAAGTATACAAAAGGTTAGATTAAAATAATATAATTTTTGCCTCAAGCATTGTGTCACCAATAATGGCTAGATAATTAGTCTTTTAATTATCTTAAACTCCACATATCTTATTTTCTTTTGAAAACTTGCATATTATTCAATATTTCAGTTATATAGTGATCCAAAAAAATCTATATCCTTTATTTATGAACAAAAATTCTCTTTTTTAGATAACTACACACAATTCTCCATTTAACAATATAAATTGTCCATTACTTTAAAATTTTCTTTATTATTGGATTTTCCACTCTTTCTTTTACCAATATCTAGTACTGAATTTAAAGAGTAAACTACACGAGATCTATCCCATGTGGAGTATTTTCACTTTGACACCATAATTTCCAAGCAAGACACATAGGGAACCATCTTTCTAATGTGTCCTTCAAATTACAATATTTGTAAACAAATATATTAAAACATGGAAGAAATCAGGTTATAACAAAAGCTATATATAAGACCCCTAAAGCACTGAGTAGGGGTTGCCGCACACACGAGATGTGAAGCACTACTAGAGAGTACTCTCACCATTGACCAACACCCTTCCATCTATTTGTGGAAGCCAAACAACAAAAGTCCAAAGGCCCCCCTGTCGTCTGTTTCCAAAATGTCTGACCTCTCCTTCACTAGAAGGAGAATTACGAGTACACTTCCACAACGCCACACTAGGTTCAAGGGGAGAGCAAGCCTCCATCAATCATAATCCATCTTTAGGTTATTGTTGGTGTAGCTCCCTCCCTCTTCTCCAGAGTTGGTGACCTCCTTCCATCCATCTTCATCCCCATCTTGTTTCCTCTTCCATGTCTCTCCATTTTGTAGCTTCGGTCGACTTCTCACCACCATGAGTGGCTAATCTCTTAGCTTGGGTTGGGAGTAGCCATTTAGGCTCTCCCAACATATAAATACTTAAATATATTTAATATCTTCTCTTAGTAAAATTTATCTCCATACTCTTGATCCTAATGCTTCATTTTCATGATTATCTACCTTCTTGTGTTGTTTGATTGTTAATACCTCAAAAGAGTAGTATTAACCTATATCTAAGTGTTATAGAGTTGCATGAATGCATGAGAATGTTGGAATGCTTAAGCTTATGTTCATATGGTTTATTGTTATTTTTTGTTTTCCATCTCGAGAGAGAGAGAGAGAGAGAGAGAGAGAGTGACAACCTTGTAATCTAGATCTATCCTAAGCTCATAGAGGAGGCTATAGACACTTATAATGATTTCTTGTAAACTTGCTAAGGGTATATGAAGGATGTGAGTATTGCATGTTTGTGAGAGACATTAGATGGTGAAACTCAATCCAAATTTCTCATCCATACTTGATATCTTACTCTTTGATCAATCTTTTTTTATATTTTAATTCTTAATTTTGTTTTCCTTGTTTTACTTTCTTGTTTGTTGGAGTACCATCATTTTGTAAGGAACACAAAACTTTATTTTACTCTTTGGTTGGTGTACCTAACCTAAGGATTTTCATTCTCAACACATACCACCGTTGTCCCTATGGATCTACCCCAATTTGCTACATCGAACCTCATATTATAGTTGTGGCATCCTGAGTTTTGGGATATAAATTTAAAAGTTCAATTACTCTATATCTACTCCTTTTGAACGTGTGATTTAGGCTGATCAACTTATTGTAGGGTCCAAATAGGCGAGCTTGGTACATTTTCATGCCCTAAATTTTCAATTTTCCTACATTACTTCACTTTACTATCTCCTTATGTTATCTGTGCAAAACAATTTGCTAAAATTTTGAAGAGTCATAATGTTAATTTTGCCAATGTACATATTTTAGCCTTTCAAACTTTAGAAGGAGAGTTTTTGATCAATAGGTAGTTTTGAAGGAAAATTTTAAATCCAATGGTTTTGAATGTTGTCATAACTCTTACCCTAAGACTTTCTTATCTTCTGGCTAATTCTTATCGTAATCATTCCTAGGGTAGTGTTTTGGGCTACTAATTCATATAAACAAAAACCTACTTGACCATGTCTCAACACCATTCTTATCTCAAGATATTGTAGGCTGCAAAAGAACACTACTATACCAATATGAAATCCTATGAAATAAGGAGGACCCCACTTGGTGAACCTCTGATCGACCACCAATATCCCTAGTATAGGTTAGAAAGTGCAAACACCAACAACAGAGGAAACGCATAGCCCTTCTAGTGCTTAAAATATCCACTAAGAGATCAAAAGAGGCACGACAACCCACTCTTCCCTAAAAATCCCTTCACCTAAAAGCCTTTAGAGAAAGAATAAAATCAAAGTATGAATAAAAGTATGAGTTGTGTCTGACAAAATTCAGAAAGGCTCTGCTTGGCTGGTGTAAAGTTGCACTTAAGAATGCAGATATGTCATGTCTGGTAGTGAGGCCTAGAAGCCAATCACACACATGTCTCTCGACGATTCTCTCACATAACTACTACAAACTACATTAGGACTAATAGTCTAGTAGAAATATTTTACAATAATACTCATGGTTGAGCATAGCTTAGAAATATAGGAAACACAAGCATCCTTGTCCCACCGTTATACCTTTATCTAGGTCCACCAAAAATAAAAAAAAGTCAAGTGTGAAAGCTACCACTATGGCATTTTGCATAAGTACGGCTTGGAAATGAGGTTGGGTGTGTTTTGTGAAGGAGACTCTCCTCTAAAAAAGAGGATACACCAGGCGTATGGGGTAATTCAACTCTAGACTGGAGGGGGAGACTGGGTATATAGTGGGCAATTCAAGCTACCCCACAAAGATCTTGATGTAAAGATGATATGAAGACATGGTTAACAAGTGGACCAAACACTACAGAAATAAAGCCCTCAAATTTTCTCCATTCCTTGATTCTATTTATTAGCTTGATGACAAGCTAGAATCTAAGTTTGGGGGGTTGATAACTTCTAGTTTTGTGCATATTTCATGCCTAATTCTACATCTAATCTCTTCTCTTTATGCAGAGTTAATCTAATTTTCCCCTATTTCACACATGTATGCCACTTATGCCTTGGTTTAAATATAACGACTAGTTCCCATGTAGGCGACTTGTCAAATGACACATTTTTACCAAGACAAGACTTCCATTGGTTTCCATAACCAATGGAGACCTTTCACAGTAGCCTTGGAACCACCACCGGACTAGTCATCGATTCCCCAAACCAATGGCTCCCATCAAAGGTAGATCAACCAAGGAATAGGCAACCAGTCTGGCCATTTGTTATACAACCTGATGGTCCGCCTTCCTCCAGTCAGAGTGAACATTGGTTCCCTGAACTAGTGCATCAATCAAAAGGCCAAAAATCGGAGTGATTTGATAATATCCAAGTTTCGATGGTCTAACTGAATCCATCAATAGATAGCCAGGTAGATCTAGGGATGAGGGAACAACCAATGGATCCTTTGTGCATCCAACATATCATTGGTCGCACTAGAAAATGGTCATTCAAGTTCGTTGAGCGTGTACCCTGAGGCATGTGTCCAGACTTGTAGTGCAAGTAAAGTGCACATGACCAAAGCTATAAATAGGACTCCTGAAGGATCGTGTAGGGGGTCACCATACACAAGATACATGAAGCACTACCAGAGAGTACTCTCACCATCAACCAACACCCATCCATCAATTTGTGGAGTTCAAATGATGAAAGTCCAAAGACCCCCTCCCCCACCGTCCATTGTCAAGATGCATCGACGTCTCCTTCGACAGAAGAAGAACAACAAGCACACTTCCACATCAGTGCACCAAGCTTTGGAGGAGAGAAAGCCTCCATCAAGTGTAACTTCAACAACTTGATGATGGAAACTTGAACAAGAATCACTACTTTGGAACTTCATGTGGGAATAATTAGAATATGGGTATCATGTTAAGTCTTTATCATATAGTAATGTTTTCTTTCCTTTTGCCTTCAGGGCTCCTAATGAGATGCTTAAGTTGATTTAGTAAAGTACATTATTTCTTACTATTTCAATGTTGTGTGTACAATTTTTGGGCGAACGCAAAATGAGCACACTAATCCCTTTAACACTACGTACCAAGGTAGGGGATTGAGATTTATGGCTAATTAGTTCAGTAACACTACTAGTGAACTCATTTGAAATGTTGCATATATGGAATATCTTGGAATTTTCGGTCAAAAGCTAGGCATTTGCAATGTGAAAATTGAAGTTGCAGTTTATATGGCTTCCAATCCACTCTTCCACGAGCGAAAAAAGAATATAGAATTCATTTATGACTTTATTCATGGAGTATAGAATAAGTTGTCCAAATACACTTTAGCATGTTCATAAGATCAATTGATGGATTTATTCAACAAGTCTATAAAAGGATGTCAGACTAGATTCTTATCTAACAAGCTTAGTCCCATGCTAACATGCATCAAGTTAAGGGGTAGTGTTAGAATAAATAAAAATAAGTTTTCACTTATTCTTTCACGTATACCGGGATCAGTTTTACATCATGTACATGGTTTATTGGAGACTACCAAATATTCTATATAAAGGTGTTCCCTATATGTAGAAAAGCAAACCATTAGTATCCCAGATTAAGTTAGTAAGATATGTTGGATTCATTTATGCTTGTAATTTTATAGTATTAATGAACATTTCTTAATATTCCATTTTAATGCCTTCAATCTCGTTTCCAGGGATTATTTTGTTCAATGATAATTACCACTTTAACTAATATTTTAGAGTTAATAGATTTAGTTTGAATGTATTTATTGATTCTCTAAGATACATTGTTTAAAAAATTCATGTTATCTTTGCATTAATATATATATATATATATATATATATATATATATATATATATAATGGAATTTGGTTATGATGATATGCATATGACGAGATTAACTATGTATACAAATGTAATGGGTATTAATATACAATATATGAATATGAGGGGAGGAATGTGTTTAAAAATAAAAATAAAAAAGATATGTAGACAAACAATTAGAATGTGATACTTTTTCAAGACACACACATAGAAGCACACACACGCATGCACCATTACACACACAAAGGCTCTACTAACACACAAACACACATACTCACTATATATATATATATATATATATATATATATATATATATATATATATCATATATATATGTATATATATGTATATATATACATATATATATATATCCTAACATCGGGGTTCCTGGTAATGAAGCAAATGCGAAGAAAATGACTCTTTGTTGTGATGAGTTGAAAATGGATCTAGGGAATGAAGGGCGTGCCTTTAGGAAGGCATGGTGTTAGATCTTAAAACAACCATCGCCACGCGACAAGAATTAAAGCTTCCTGGAGCTGTGGCACACAGATGGATAGGTACATGCATATCTAGAGGAGGAGTTTGATCAGATGTGCAATATATGGGAATATACCATCATGGCCTATGTCGTGGGCAAGTGGCCATACTACCCACACTTCTAGGCTTGGATCTGAAGAGCATGGAAACCAAAGGGGTCATTTGAGGTGCTGACGAGAGAAAATATAATTTTTCTAATTTGTTTCACCAACATTGCAGACAAGAGGGAGGTGTTGAACCTCAGGCTTTGTTGGTTTGATGCCCAACTCATGGTAGTGAAGGATTACCACCATGGTGATGAGTTGCGAAGAGATCTGTTTGCCACTATTCTGACCTAGATTACCTTAACATCTTTAGGCCAGTCTTAGACATGACAAGCGGCAGGGACAATCACACAAGGTGCGGGGAAAGTCCTACACATCGACGATATCTCACTGGAGTCTGATGAAGCCCAGATATTGGAGGAGTTGAAGGCTGAGGTCGAGATTCTAGAGAGGATATGGTTGAACATGCAAGGATGAGACCCTATACCAATGGAGATCTCCTATGATGTGATGCCAGCAAGGTGTAGTAGGTGCCAAGCTTTTGGACACAATAACTTGCAACATGAAGAAAGTGGGAAGGAGGCTGCTTCTTGTATGGTAATCGTGAAGAAGAAGGGTACTTCTAAGAAGGTATAGAAGGAGAAAAGGACCAATTGATGGGTCGGGCAATTCTGGAAGTACTAAATCTGAGTCTTCCAGTGGGGTAATGGCTCAAGAACATAGCTTGAAGACGACAGGTCCTGCAAGTGACACTACTGAAGCTCATGAGACACCAAGAAAGTAGGTTGATCAGCGGACACCAAAGGGGGACTCCCATGCGGGTTCATCTGCTGATTACAATGGCACAACACATGCAGGCAACAACACTCTAGGAGGAACATGTAATGATAAGGTAGAAGGAGAATTTGTCTCCTCCACTAGAAGGAAAGGGCCCAAGAAGACAAGTATTCCAAAAATTGTGGGGGTGAGTACCATCCCAGATACCATGAATAGCTTTGAGGCTCTCTCTGACTTGGAAAAGGTGGAGGGAGTTGTAATGGAATAAAAGGAGCAATGGTGAGGAGGAAGGACAACAAGAAGGAGCTGGACATGCATACCAAGTCAAACAAAAACCTTTAACAAGTCCATGCTTCTGTGGAATATTAAAAGAGGGTGTGACATGAACAAAAAGAAGGAGATCCATGAGTGGATTGCTGCTAGTGGGCATTCTTTGGTTGCATTAGTAGAAACTACAATAAGGATGCAAAACAAAAATAGCATTAGATACCTATTTCCTCAAGGTTTGGAACTGATGCAACCCTATTTTAGGGCTCCATCTTGTGCCATTATGTACTTTATTCACATCTAAACATAGTAGAATGCAAGTTAAATCCCTCAATATAAGTATTACTATCAAATGCACTAATGGACGGTCTTTGCACTATTTTCAGGTACTTGGACCATGCTTTGGATGGATGAGAGAGAAGGAAGGAGTTCTAGGGTTCCTCCACTCGTGGAGGGGTCCAAAGAAGGCCCCAAGGATCCCTCAACCTACCCCTAATGGCCAAGATTCGACATCAATCAAATAATTCCATGGATGATGAAAGTTGAAGTTCATTTTGTGACTGAAGACTCCAACATGGTTGTGGGCATCCACCACGGGCATTTGAATTATTGTGAAGAATCAACAGGGAAGTCAAGGTTTTGCACCAAGTGCACCACGGTCATGGCCATCAGCACGGTCGTGTCCCATTTAAGATAGCATGGTCGTGTCCATCAGCACAGTCGTGTCCATCAGAAAAGAAAATGGTCGTGGCCTCCCGCAATGGTCGTTTGAATTATGCGCAAGGATCCCCAAAATCAATAGGGAGGCAGACAATTTTACACTTGGATGACCATGGTCATGGCCACTCACCACGGATGTGGCCCTTGAAGATTGCCTCACCTATGCTACTCCCCATGCTCAAGACCTCCTCCTCCAAAATGGTCGTGGTACCTCAACACGGCCTTGGTGCTCCTTACCCAGCACGATCGTGGCACCCCGCCACGACCATGGCCACCACCTATACTTAGCCTGATCACCCCCTTTCACACCTTAGCCATGTCCACTCTACCAAGACTGTTCCCTGCTACCCCCACCATGGTCGTAGCACACCAACACGGCCGTGGTGACCAACCAACCCTACCCATTTTTTACACTGCTTTTCCTATTCTACCCCTACTTACCCTAGTGCTTGACCACCACCTATATATACATTGGTGGCGGTTGGGGCACAAATGTTAGACTCCCTAGCTGTTGTTACTCCCCCTACCCACTCCTTGATCATTCATTGCATTCTCCCTTGAATTTATGCTCTCCATCCACCATTTCAACCTCATTTCCACCTTGAAAACCTAGTTTTCTAGGTTTTCCTCCATAATCCCCCATTTTCTCATGCCCATCTGCACCAATGGAGGAGAGAGGACATCCCCAAGCTGCTAGGAGGTGAAGAAGGATGCTTCTACTTCAAGCTTCATTGATTTCTATCCCCTTCTTCCCCTTTCTTTTGCTATTTCTTTGATCATGTCTACCTAAGCCCCTAGTGGTGGGCTGTTTGGGGTTAAAATGTGACTTTGATACCATGTTGGGGGAAAATAAATTGTAATGAACATGATTTCTATCTATGATGATTACTTCTTGATTCTGTCTCATTTCCTATTTTATTGCATGTGGTTTGTGCTTATAACATGGATTGCTTGCTTTGAGATGTTTGATGACACTTAGCTTCTAGGAGGAATTGGAGTGTATGTGGTAATCTTAGGAATGGCTCCTAGGTCCAATTAGTAAATCCCTAGCTAGCCCCTTTGTTCCTACATACATATCCCTCCGTCTACAAGTGAGTGTGAGATCTAAGTGGCTAGTGTAAGTGTGATTAGTGCAATTGGCTAGAGCTTTCTAAAGGCTAGATGGCTAGTGGCATGAGGTGAAAAACCTTCATCTCTACTCCCATTTCTACCCTTTGTTCTCAATTTCCCTACTACCACTTACCCTAGAGACCTAGACTTGACAAGTCCTACTATAATTATACCTAACCCTAGTTCTCCAACTAGTAGTATAGGGTACATTCTAATAGCACTTGCCTTGTTGTTTGGTTTGGTAATATAGATGGAATTTTGATAATTACTTGTTATGTTGAGACCCCCCAACTAATATCAAGTCACACCCCCAAATGGCCCACCTACCTAATCTCATTGCTTAAAACCCACTTTGACTTCTTAGCTTGTTCATACTAGTCTAGTTTAGTTGCTTTTGCTCAATCTAGTTAATTGCTTAGTCTTGCTCTTTAGTGTTAACTTAGGTTCTTGCTCTCTCTAGTGGTTACTTTTTTCTTAGTTGCTAATTGCTCTACTAGTGTAGTGTAGTTAACCTTTACTCTTGTTTGTCTAGTAGCTTAATATAGTTCCTTAGACTTGTTTGCTTAGGATAATTTAGAGTTGTGATAACTTAGATTTCATAATTGTCTTTACTTGCTCGTTCACCTAGTTTAATAATCAATCAAACCCTTTTAAACCCTTCAACCCTAGTCTCCGCATTAGGAATGTAGCCAATGCTAACCTAGCTCTAGTGCCCTCTCTGTCCCTAAGGATCGACCCCTACTCTTACCTATCACCTATGCTACAATAGTACCTCGTGCACTTGCGGATGACCTATTTGGTGTTACGATCGAATTTTGTTAGGGTTGTTATAAATTTTGAGAGATCACGTGTGCTTTTCCTTAGGGTTATATCTAGACACCTCTAATTGGCTAGAGTGTAGCCTTGATAAGAATCACACCAGGAACATGTATGTAATTTGGAGTATGTCGAGCATACCAAAGCTTGTGTTGCATGGAAACTGAATACATGGCAGGTGACAGTGATACAAATGTCAGATCAGCATATTACAGTGGACTACATGAATGCAAGAGGTTTTGCAAATGTGGGTGATAGTTGTGTATGCCCATAATGATTCAAAGGATGGATAGAGTTTATGACATGATATGAATGGAATTTCTAGGAAAATCAATCTCCCTTGGATAGTTATTGGGGACTTCAAGAATGTCAGACTACAGTCAGAGAAGATAGGAGGAAAACCAACATTAAATGCAGTGATAAATCCCTTCAACCACACTATTGATAAGGTTGGTTTGTTTGAGTTACCCATGATAGGAGGTGACATCTTCATGTGGAACAATGAGAGAAATCAGAGGACAGAATAGCAAGCAAATTGGACAGGGCCCTAGTGAATGAATAATAGTTGAAAGTTTTCCCCAGTGTTCAGGTGAAAGTGGGAGGATCTGAGATGAGTGATCACACCCCTATCTTCATACAGATCATAGAGAAGAAGAGAAGAAAATTTTTTGGATTTTTGAATTACTGGGCTGACTAGAAGGGATTTGATGAAATCATCAAGGAGAGCTAGAGCATACATGTGACAAGTAACCCAATGTATGTGTTTGCAAAGAAATTGGAAAATACAAAGATGGATCTAAAGAGGTGGACAAAAGCTGAAGTGAACATTCCAAACTTATTGGAGGAAACCAAATGAGAATGTCGAGAGGTCAGAGAAAAATTTCTTAGAGAACCACTTAATGAAGAATTGATAAAGAAGGATGGAGAGATAAAGAGGATGTTGGAGGACTTAAAGAAGGTAGAGGAAAAATTCTATTGGGAAAGGAGCAGAGAGAAGTGGATGGAGGATGATGACAGGAACACTAAACTTTACCATTCAGCTATTAAAAGGAGAGTGGTTGTGAGCATTATTTCTGAGCTCATTGATACACATGTCAATGTTGTCAACAAATAAGAGGATCTGAAAGAACAAGCAATACAATCCTAATCAACTCTTTATAATAAGGAGTTTGATATTGAGCTGGAAGAGGAGGAGATAGAATGGAAGTTTAAACTCTCAAGCACTCACAAAAACATTTTTACAAGAAGCACTAATGAACAAGAGGTTAAAGAATCTTTGTGGAACATTGGCAACAACAAGTCCATGGGATCATATAGATTTAATGCTTTTTTCTACAAGAAGAGATGAAAGATTATCAAGGAAGACTTGATTACATATGTAAAATGGTTCACGGAGGGAGGGAACATGGTCAGGCAGGTCAACCATTCTTTCCTAGTGCTTATTCCAAAGAAGAAAGTGAAAGATTCTCTTACTGATTTCAGACATATTGCCTGTTGGTCTTTGCAATATAAAATCATTTCAAATAACTTGGCTTATAGATTAAAGACAATACTTCCCTACCTTATTTCTAAAAATCAAGGTGCATTTTTGATAGGGAGGAGCATTAGTGATTGTGCATTATTGATAGGAGAGTTCTTACAGGACTACAATATGATGAGAGGAAGCAAGAAGGCATGTTTAAAGCTAGGTGTGTCTAAAGCTTATGACAGTGTAAGATGGGACAAGGTCTGGTGGATCATGAAGCGGATGGGATTCAATGAATAGTGGATTGGATGGATGAAATAGTATGTGGTGACAACAAGTTTTTCTATATTGGTTAATGGCACTTCTGTAGGCATGTTCAAAGGTGGAAATGGACTATGTCTGGGTGACCCACTCTCCCCTCTTCTCTTTGTTATTGTTATAGAGTACTTCACATAGAAGATGTAATATGAGGAAAGAAAGAAGGGGATATAGCCGTATATAGTGTATGGCACCAAAGTGATGACACATTAAATATTTTTAGATGATGTGCTTGTCTTTTTTGAAGCCAAACAAAACACATTGGGGAATTTGTAGCTTCTTCTTAGGGAGTTTGGCAAGCAGACGGAGCTGTGTGTAAATGCTAGCAAGACTCGTCTCTTTCTGTCCCAAAACTATTACTAGATGGAGTCTAGACTAAAGGAGGCTATGGCAGTTGATATGGGGAATTTTCCTACAAAATACCTTGGTTTCCCACTAGCTGGAGGCAACCTACAAGTCAAAGACTTTGCTAATTGCATGGACAAACTAGAGGAAATTATCAATAGATGGCCAACTTAGAAAACATCCATGGCAGGGAGATCTACTCTTTTGAAGGCTGTTGTAGAGGGACTCCTTATTTTTTAGGTTCAACAAGGAGAGATTCCTGATCTAGTTCTGGATAGAATGGAGATGAAAATGGCAAACTTTCTTTGGGAAAATGTGTGCCACCCGATGAGGTATGCACATATGGATCTCCCAGAAGATGAAGACAGCCTGGACTTGAAAGCACCAAGGGACAAAAAAAAATAGGGGACAATGAGAATAATCATTATCTACCATGAGGACACCTCAACATGGAGGAAATGGATGAGAGCAAGATATTTGAGAAGATTGGACTTTATACCTAAGACAAGAGAAGGATATTCACACACAATCAATGTCATGACAAAGCTATAGAAGTAAGTTAGAAATTGATTGACCCTCATGAGATGGGGGGTGCATACTCAAAGACATGTAGGCAAATCTCTAGGAAGTGATGAGATATAGAGCTGTAAAAGACAAGCACAAGGAGAAGGTATGGGATGTAATACACATACCAAAATGTAGTATGTGTGTTTATAAAATTTTGCACAATGCTCTAGCCAACCTCAATTAAATACATGGATGAAATCATGAAGTTTTGATATTTACTTACTATGTAAGGAGGTGGATGAGTCCCATGCTGACCTGGTAGGCTTCTATATAATTTTACAAAAGAAGTTTGGACGATAATATGTGAAGATTTCATATTGCATCTACAGTTGAAAGAAGAGCTAAGAAGAATGCTAGCAAGTTGTGGGAGAAGCAACAAAAAAGGATCTTGTTTTTTTCTCTATTGTACCATATTTGGGAGGAGAGGAATGCATGGAGATACAGAGGTATAGCCACTAGTTCAATGAGCATTGAGAGAGAGAGAGAGAGTCAGGCTAGAATACACTCGAGTGTATTCAGAGCAGAATACACTCAAGTAGTTTTTCATGATGCAATATTTTTTCAAAAATCTAATCCATTGATCTTCTTAAACATCTTGTGAATAGCTCATATGCAAAATTTGAGCATATTTGAACATTTATAGGTCATGTTATAAAGACCGCAAAAATTATGCATTTCAAATTAGTTTCGCGCGTCAATTTTGTTTCCCTTGGATGAATGACTTACACTCATCCAAATGGGCTCAAAATTTGTATGTAGCCTAGTTATAGTATGACGGTGAAGATTAATAGTTTACATTTTGCAAAAAAAAGTCTTGATATGCAAACACACTTGAGTGTATTCGTGTGATCTGTACACTCGAGTGTATTCTAGCCTGACTATATATATATATATATATATATATATATATATATATATATATATATACATATGTGTGTGTATATATATGTATATATATATGTATATATATGGCTAAAAGAATTGTGTACCTGAGTACATATATCTTATGTGTACCCATTTTCATTTATGATGATTGCACAACTCTGTTGAATAATCTAACCTTATGGATGTGTTGCATATTCCTTATATAACATGTTTATACAATATCATCTCGATCATACATTCATAGAAAATCAAAATTAAAGAAAATGTATTTTTTCTAATCAATGGTAAGTTGTTGAAATTGCAGGTCGATGAATGATATATTGTTATTTCTCATGATATACATGTGATATGGTGGTGATCTTTTAAGCACGTCTAATCTAAACAATTTTGATTAAATCTATATGGTTGGATTTGAATAATAGATTCCACATGTCATTATAATGGTCGTTACACATAAGTTACATGTACCGGCCGATACACACTTCCTAACCCCTATGTGTGCGTGTGTGTGTCTATATATATATATATATATATATATATATATATATATATATATATATATATATATATATATATATACATATATATATGTATATATATATATTGGCCCATCTTTATTGCCCGCGCGGGTAGCTACCTGCCCACCCTTCCGACCACCTTTTTTCAATTTTTTTTCGTAATTGCAGAAGACCATTTTGTCTAGTCCCCAAAAAATTTCATCCAAAAATAATATCATTTGCCCCACCAAAATCAAAAAACCCGTCTTTATATATATCTGATGTATATTTTGTACAGAGTTACTCTTTTATTCGTGTAGTTACTTTCTTATCACCATAGTTACTTTTTTGACAGTGGAGTTACTTCTTTGGCTAGGAGAGTTACTTTTTTTGCTGCCGGGTAGCACAAATCCAGACTACCCACGCGGGCAATGAATGAACGCCCTATATATATATATATATATATATATATATATATATATATATATATATATATATATATATATATGTGTGTGTGTGTGTGTGTGTGTGTGTGTGTGTGTGCTAGAAAACCTAATTCGTCGATCTTCGTTGTTAAAATAATAATAGGTGACATAAAATATTTGAGCCTATTTGGATGAGTGTAAGTCACTCATCTAAGGGGGGAAAAATCGATGTGCATAACTAATTTGAAATGCATCATTTTTATCTTCTTAGGATGTGTAACCTATAAGTATCCAAATGAGCTGAAATTTATTATATAGTTTGTTCTTAAGATATTTAAGAAGATGAACAAATTAGATTTTCAAAAGAATTTCTTCATGATGGAAAATGATGAGGTGTATATCGTCCCTGGTACAGTCAAGTCTATTCCAGTTTTACTCTCTCTCTCTCTCTCTATATATATATATATATATATATAAACATATATATATGCAAGCATATATTATAAATGTATAAACATGCATACATACACATATATATAGATATATATATATATATATACCAAGCAAGATAACAAATGTATAATTCCCTTGTAGGTATTATAGGTTAGTTACCTAGTGACAAATGTCATAAGCCTAAGTGATGACCTCAGAAGTGATTGGTAGAATAGCCACATGTGTGGGTGGAATGATACGAAATATGCCTACATGTGATGATATAAACTTCATATTCAAGAAAGATTTTGTGACCCTTGATACTATCAAGTGAGAGTTTTCTCCTATCCTAAGAAAGGACCCTTTCTAAAGGAGGGAGTACCAAAATTTGTTTAAGAACTGAGGTAACATTAAATCACTTAAAATAACTTGAGATATTTAAGTGCATGAAGCACAAAAATACATAGATTGAGTATGATTCCTTAGACCCAAGTATGGCCATTTATAAGGGACATGAATAAAAGTCACCGTGGAAGTGATCGGTAGAATGGGGCCAGGCCCATATGGGTAGGTCGACATGGTCCCCATGAAGGGACATAAAGAAAACTATGAGTGCCCAGAGAGATATGAAGAAAATTTTGGGTGAGAATTCTAAGGATGCAATGTGCTTGAATATCATCAAAAGAACCACAAGCAAAATGTGTGGTGAAATAAAATAAAGTTACGATAGAACCCTAAGTCAATCCTAAGGTCAAGTAGGGATGAGACTTATGGGAGTAGGATTTTATTATTCCCTGAATGCACGAGACCATAGGGTCAGGAGGTAACAACTATGTTATCTCGAGGAACATGGGTTAGGAGGTTTTCCACCTTCATGAGTTCATGGGGCTTGAGGGGTAAATGTGAGAGGCACTCCCAAGATGCATAAGGGTACGATCACCCCAAAAGTATCGACACCCTAGAGACCTTGAGGAAATGACTAAGGATCGTAAATATGAGTTATGTAAGACTCAAAGGTTATGTGTAAAGTTTTTCCTACAAGTGTGCATGGAATGGTAGTATGAGGAGAATGATTCAACCTAGATGTGAAAATAAAATGGTGATGTGTGATGCACCATCTCTACTCTTGGAATGGGATGAGATTTGTATTTGGACTGTAGCCAAATACTTATTTCATCTTATTATGAGTGTGAGAGATGGGACATACACATTTGATACTAGGAATAGAAGTGATTGGAGGAATAAATACTTAAGTTGAAATCTTCTTATGATAATTGAGGATTGGAGGAAATACCACACCCTATGAGCAGACTCTGAATAAAGGCACAAAGGTAATCGCCATATTGAAATTTCAGATGAGGAGATAATTATCTCCTGACTCAGAAGGACCTAAACCTAAGATAAAGATAGAGATGGCAAAGGTTCTTTGGAAGCACCATGGAGAGGATGAAGTTGCATGGGAGTTGAAGACGGACATGGAAAAGGCTATGGAGTAAAAAGATAGAGATGGCAAAGGTTCTTTGGAAGCACCATGGAGAGGATGAAGTTGCATGGGAGTTGAAGACGGACATAGAAAAGGCTTACACCAAATTGTTTATTTAATTGGTTGAATTTTGGGGGCAAAATTCCTATAAGGGGGAAGGATGTTATAACCTCAAATTTTCTTATATTGCTTGGAATGCAAATTTTCAAATAAAAGGTATTGAATGGAAAATTGTATGATTTGTTTTCAAAGAATGGTTTCTTGTGCAAAATTTCCTTTGGATGCATGATTTTGTGGTTTATAGTGTTTGATAAATGCAATAATGATAAAAGGGAAAAAGGATAAAAGAAAATCCTATAATAAGTGAAAGGAAAAAATAAATAAAAGATAATTATGTTTATATGTGAGAATTGTGTAGAATTCTGTAGAAAGTGGTATAGATGACCACTATTGGTTAGTTTTTGGTTCCACTTAGTTTTGAATAAGAAAATAAATCAAAATAAAGAAATAGATGAGAAAGCAAGAGAAAAAAATATGAGGCCATATAGTTAAGCCTTGACGAGGATGTCAAGAGTCTAAGTGGGGGAGATTGTAACATCTCAGGATTTGAGGAATGATTGGACTACCCATATCACTGAGGTGCACCTCCTTTTCACGGAGCCCATCACTAAATAACTCCATAGTTAAGTGTGCTCATATTGGAGTAGTACTAGGATGGGTGGACAATCGGAAAGTTGATCATGGCTTTCACGTGAGTGAGGACAAAGCACGCAATTAAGACTGGTGGTAGTTTGTGGGGTCAAGTGGGGTTTCCTTTAACGCAAAACTTGAGTGGGGTGACATGCTTAATACCTATGAACTCACTCAACCTTGTGAGCATTATAAGCACCATATACCACTACTTCTCCTCTTTGGTCCAGGAACCTCAGGTTTAACCCCTTTGTATTGGTCATCTAAATTGCATGGCTTAGCCGCTCAAGCACATACCAAACCAAAACATGTATGGCATTTTCTTCCCAACTTTCTCTTCCACGTACACATCCCTTAGAGTCCTACACAAGGGCTACCAATCTGAGTCTGAGGCTTCACATCATATTACCATTCCTTACATCTCTAGGATATTGGGAGTCTCTTTCCCTAACCTAGACGGTAGGTACTCATATCATCTACACATCTATATAAGAAACCTCCTCTCTGTCTTTTGAGACCAAAGGGAGTTATTAGAGAATTTTCTTAAGATGGAAGTGTCTATAAAAGGATCATGATTCGAGGGATGACAAGATTTTCCTCTGCTCTGCTAGTCGGTTTACAAGGACTCTTGGAATCCATGTGACTGCTTGGCCAAATTTTTAGGATTTTACTCAAAATAAGATACCTCTAGGATTTCTTATATACTTTTCTCCCTTCTTTACCCTCTTTTACTGAACATACTTTAAGTTCTTAAGGTTCTCTCTCTCTCCACCTCATCTTGAGTTTTGGGGATAAGAGTGTTAAGGATTAGGGCATCCTCTGTCAAATAATAAAAGTGAACATAATGATAAAGAGAAAATGTTTGATGGATTTCTCCTCTATAAAATTAACCCTAGATGGACTAGGGTTGGTAAGGGAAAACAACCTTAGTGGGTCACAAGAATTTCAAAACCTAAGGTGTACGTTAAAACCCTAACCTCAACCCAAAACCTTAAGAAGTGGATAGAGAAAGAGAGGACCCAATAAGTTGGATGCCTTAGTTTGTCCATGCATGCAATTACGTAGGTTAGTCATGCATAATATATGTGGAGGACTTGAGTATACATGTGGAACATAGACAGTAAGTGGTTGCATTACCCCTGGTGCAACCTTTGGTTTTGATGACCCAACCTAGGGTGGGTCGTCCCCTAAAAAGGATAAAAGATCTAAGAGAGAGATAACATTGGAAGTTTAGTTGTGACCAAAAAGTTTAAGCTCCTCTAGGTAGGAACCCTAAAGAGTGTTTCCCCACTCAGATATGAGTAGGGGATAGACATGCACCTATGTGGAAGTGAGTGACACCAAGGCGGGCAACGGGATTGAGTTCTAATCCAGAGGGGTAATGTATGTTGGTTTATGAGATAGGCATACTAGAGGAAATTAATGAGAAGCTTTGTGTTACACAATAATACGGTTTATGATGACCTAAGTTAGATTTGTGAGTTTGACTATAGTTTTGAAGTTGGACATAAGATTTGATAATACAAATATGTATGCTTCATCATATAAGGTAGGTTAAGTAAGAGGTGAATCTGTAGGATCCTCAACCTCATCTACAAAGAGGGACCTCCAACATTAGGACTAGTTATAGGGTTAACTCTGGAAAGAGTGAGACCTTAAAGGAGAAGGTTGGGAACCTACACTCCAAGACATGAGGAATAATGAGAAATATGTGTATGATATGTACTAAACCGGACTACCCGAAGTGGAAGAGTTGTGTTGATGTATGCATGACTCCTAGAGGCTTGTTGTACCCTAGATGTCCATGGAAGGACCAAACCCTAAAGACAAAGAGGAGGATTCTTATACGAATGTGTAGATGATATGAGTAACTACCTCATCTATAGTTTAGTAGTGGTATTTGGTGCTTATAATGCTCACAAGGTTGAGTGAGTGGATAGGTATTAAGCATGTCACCCCCTCAAGTTTTGTGTTAAAAGAAACCCCACTTGGACTGTGGAATATGATTGATGAGCCATTTGTAACACCTGGGCCCACTGCCCAAGGCTCTAATAGAGTTTTATGAATTATGACTGACCCTACATACCACCACCAACATTAACTGTGCACTTTTTCCTCACTCACGCATAAGCCAGGATCAACTTCCTGACTAGTCACCCATCCTAGTACTACTCCAAGCTAAGCATGCTTAATTATGGAGTTATTTAGTGATGGGCTTCCTGAAAAGGAGGCGCACCTTGGTGATATGGGTAGTCCAATCATTCCTCAAATCCTGAGACGTTATAGTTATAGAATGTGTAACCAACTAGGAACATGTAAGAATTTTATAATCTAAGGGCATTCCCAAGAATGATCTTCAAATACAAACTTTGATCAGCCACAATATTCTTTAGAGATACATCATATCCCAAATATATCACCTAATTGATGCCTACATGATAGAATAAAAAACATATTGATCATAGAATGTTTGGGAAATAACTCAAAATTCAGCCACCAATTATCATGTGAAAATATAACTCTAGGAACAAGTGGATGGTTGTGTCTATCCTTTTATATCAAGACAAATACAATCCCAAAAGATCATTTCCACTTCTTCATTCTTGGAAGGATGATTTCTATACCTCTTTTGGTTTTTTCCAAAGATAAGCAAGGTGACCAGGTTTTCCAAAATGATAGAAATGCATTTTCTTTGCAAATCAATGTTGTCATTTAACATGGTTATTTGTCTTTCTTGATGGATCATTTCCACTTAGGATGGACCTTATTGAGTTTCTTCTTGGATTTTATGTGTCTTAACATACTGAGATTTGTCTATCCTAACTTTAGAAACCCTAATTCCTTGAATAGGATGATAGTGGACTTGGATCTTTAGAGTTGACCAAATGAGGTTAGAGTTATGCCCTAATATGCATGTTTGTACCCTAATGCATATATAATGACTAACTCACATGTTAATCCTTATCATAGATAAATATGATCTTGACCATGCCAAGGACCAATAAGCACTAATGTGATGTAGAGATGATGTATGGAATCTAACCTAGACCTTGAAGGTGATATTTATGGATATCATTTGGTTAGTAACCATTGACCTAATATGAGGTTGATGTTGACCGACCCTAACATATACATACTTGTTGACATTCATGAATACGTTAATAACCTTTAGAGAATAATCACACAACACATCTCAAATACATATGAAATGGGCCTAATAACCTAACTATGGATTAATATGTAAATAGGTAAATTAAAAATGTAACACATGACATTTGTACATTAATATACAACTAATGTCTTACATGTGGATAATTAGTCTCTAGACGTGAATATATACGATGTGATTATTCCAAAGGATATTAATTTGAGCAATAAATGTAATGTTACTAACTTAGATAGTTGAACCTTCACTGGACATTTAACGTAAGTGGAGATAAATAATGTGACATCATTCAGGTTTAATGTTTAATTAATGACCTAAAAGAGTTAATTAAATAAGATATTGAAATTTGTGAAGGATTATGTAGGATAACTTTTTTGATAATAAGTTAATAATAATATAACTTAAAACCCTAAATTTTGAAGATAATGGTGATATATGTCGGATTATGTAGGATTATGTAGGATAATCACCATTATCTGTCCTTATAGAAGGATTATGTAGGATTTAACTCAAAATCCTATATTATTTGACTTTCTTGATGGATCACTTCTATTATTAAGATCATTGAGTTAAATCCTATTTGTATTAAATCATAGAAGATAATCCTAAAAGATATATATAATCCCAAAATTGGATTCTTTGGGTTCTAATAGTCTAGGTGTCAATTTTGAACCCAATTGGATAATTATAGCTATCGCGATTTGGTAAAAGAAGATAATTCATAAAAATATAATGCCCTTATCTAAGTCGTAACTTTGTTAGTTGGTTATAAATCATGATTCCTAACATGTGACTGATTTATTAGCTTTCCTAGGTCTGCTTGTCACACTTGGTTTTAATTTGGGCTTCTTTTGGGTCGTTTGATCTACATCGCATAGACTTTTCTTCTTCTTGACATCTACCAGTGCTTGGATTGTATAGTTTGCATATGCTCAATATCCTCCTCTCTCGATCTTTCTCCCTATATTCTCTACTCCTCGCCTTCTAGATTCCTTTGCTCTAGTTTCCTCAATTGACTCTATGTATCCCAAACCCTAGTTTCCAATGGGTTCCTACTCCCTAGTCTCTAGAAAATCACAGTTTCCTCCAATCCCATGTTTCACCTTTTTTTGAGACTCTCAGCCACACCAAGGTGTTGCTTCTACTTATAAGCATATGTAAGCCTCCAAGAACTCCCAGAAACTATTTCCCAGCATTCACTACATGTTGTTCACCCCCATCTTCTCTCCCCCAACTCTCAGATTTAGCGGTGCCTACCTCGACTATGATGATGCAGTTTGAGGGATTTGGATTCAATGTAAATTGATATGTCCCTTGGTGTTGGGTCTTGCGAAGTTCACAAAAAGATCACCTTGCATGATTTTAGGTGAGGTTGAGTTTCCCCCTTTTTTGCTTATTCCCTATTTGTATTTCAAAGGCAATGGCTTTTGGGCGTTCTGTGATTGTTTTCTCTTGGCCTCACTGTGGTTGGGTTCGTTGTGAGTGTTTGAGTCAGTTCTATTGTGTAGTCCTCATTTCAATGAGTTTTCTTACAGTGAGTGGTCTTCTTATCATGGTCAGCCAGGGCGGCAGCCATAGAAAAAACTATGGTTCATCTATCGGCCTCTATATGGGCTTGCCTAGACTGATGAAAGTGGCATAATGTAGTGAGCAGGGTTTTGTCATTTGATTCCTCATCGAGTTGTGCATTGGTTTTCGTAGTTGATCATTGATGATCTGGCATTTTCACTTTGTGTATGGGAAATTGAGGAAGATGATGGTAGCTTGGTTTATAGTGTGGCCCTTGCTTTGATTTCCATCCTGTCAAGCCTATCATGAGCATAATAATCTTTTTGCCTTCTATTTATTTAACTAGTGTGTAACATTGGATCATTAATAATATAATGATGTGCTCTATCATGCATCAAGCTTTTGATGTGTGATGCAAAAGTATATCAGTAATTGTTTGATCGATTTTGTTATATAAACTCAGTAAATAGTATTATCTCATAAAATTCACAATAATCTACTATTCGATCAATCTAAATGTCACAACTCGTCTCCGTCCTTCTCTTTTACTTACAAACACTGGACTCTAGCTGAAACAACTGGTTCCGTCCTGTACGTTACATAAACGATGCGCTGGACTTTTGTTGCCAACAAATTTCCTTAAATCATCAAACTCTCAGCGGCTAAAAGGTTATAGTCGTAGACCACTACTAATAGGCAATTAGGGACGATGACCAGGACGAAAGACCTAGCTTTCTAATAGAGTTGAAAATTGTTTGAGGCCGAAGGCACAAGAAAATTGGACACGCCGCCGTCCACCTTCGTATCGACATCAGAAAATATTTGCATGCTCATCCTCATGCGGTTTCCAATCTGTGATTCGTATGGGAGTTTATGCTTTCCTAGCGCTAGAACTGGCGGTGGTTACCAAAAAGTGCTATCTTTGACGGGTTGACCATACTTGGACCGTGGAAGTTCGACACCATAAGTAAGACTAGACCTTAGCTTGTGGCCAAGCACTTGCCACCTTGAGGGAGGGTAGAATTTGGGGGTGCCATATTGGACAGCCAGCTACATATATGCAATATCACGATTGAAGAAGCATGATATCTAGGAACTCCTCATCATGGGTAGTTTCCCACTGCAACTACATGCAGCGTGATGTACACCGGCATCGGAGGGTTCCCAAAGTTGGCACTTCACGTTCAAGGAAATCATGATCAAAGTAAATGACTTTCCTGGTTTTCTCTTTCCAATTGCTTTCCCACCGGACGCTGCTGGTTCAGGCAAGGACCAGATGACGGACACAAACTACATCGCTTCTGCCCTATCACGGCTTACAACTCCAACAAGTTTCGTATATCGTATTAGTGTGTGTTGCCATTTGAAGTACCTCTGTCTAAAGACATGGTGAGCGAACTTATGCATTCTATACCTACTATATTCATTTCATACAAAGTCCCAAATGCATACATTTTGCAGTTTGTTCACCAACACGGAGATATTTTTAGAGCCTATTTGCACTTAAAGGTACTCTTTGAAGTTACCTCATATCCTCAACACGGCTCCATATAGGAACAATAAATCTGTATGCTTTGTATGTGCCTTGCTCCTGCATTTTAGGTTGGGAATTATTCTGAACTTCCACCATAAATGGATATCAGTAAATTCCAACATATACAAGAAGATGTGCCATACCCGGGTTGGCCTGAATTACTCTTTTTTGGAAAAAATGATGCATGGGTTCTACAATGGATAAAGATTGAAAAGGGACACCTCTAAGACAGCAAGTTTAGGACAACATATTTGAACTCGGATTCTATACCTCAAGTTCTAGAAAGATATGTTCCAGTATATTTTCTTTATTATCTAATGAACTGACATTCGCAGATCACGTCATAATTTTATATTTTGCCCGTCACCAAGAAGATAATAAGACTGTGACTTCTCTACTCTATTTTTAGTATATTTTTGTTGAGTATGTTGTTGAAATATATATATAACATGCTTATACCCATATTGCCTTTATAATATGGAACACATAGCGAATGTATTACTACTTCTTATGGATTTTCATCAGTTTCAAGAAAAATAATATACTGAAAAAATAGTCTATATATAGAAAAGAATTGTGATACAATGAAACCAATATAAATTCTCATACAAAAAAAATTTATCTTAGTTTCCAATGTGTCTCTTCAAAATGTTTTGTAGCATACTTTAGAGGTTTTAAGTACTCCAACATCGGTAGTAAGATTTGGAGACATAAAGGGGAAATGTATGTCCACCCATTTTGTAGATTTGGCTAGATCACCTTGTTTGAAGTTTGATTGGCCCCAACACGGGTTATCTACCCATTTGTATTAGATTTTTGACCTTGAATGACTCAAGAGTGGTGTTAGCTTCCTTCTACACAGTCATAAGCAATGGTATGTTTTTCAGTGTGAATAATCAATGATATGTTAATAATTCAATGTCTTAGTATGCATTCTAGGTAAACATATCTATCATAATGCTTAACAAGTGTAAGAGTCAAAATGTTTGACATGGGAACAACACAATGTATACGGATTTTGCAGACAAATATATGTATCATTTTCATCTATCTGGATATTATATCACCATTATATGAAAGAAAGAAATCCTTGATTTATATCCACTACTTATAACAATTGTAGTCAAATTCAAGAAACAAATCCTTGATTATCTCCACTATTTACAATAATTGTTTCCAGATTTACCGTTCTAACACATTGTTACTTGGTTTAAGGCCCAACTTGTGGCCTTATACTGTATTGGAAGGTGTTATCTTTTATCCAAAACCTTTATTTGTTTTGATATCACATTTTGGTTTGAATAAAATTTCCTTAACTGTGTGATAATAAAGATTTCACTTTAGAAGCGTGGAGTTGACAACTATGCATTGTGATAGTTTGGTGGTGTGTTGTTTACATCTACAAGTTATCAAAACTTTGTTCATTCATATTATTATAAATATAGATCTATGGTTGTTGAAACACATTGGTAATTCATTAATATCATATTCATTACTGAGAGGAACTATATCACCATCATTTGAACTATGACATCATTATTAAAGAATTGAATATGAAAATCTTATTGTTTATCAACTTTTTAAATTGAAAATTAGTACTATACTTTCATTGATATTTCAAAAAATGTCACACTCTTTGTTTTCTTGGAATATTCCAAAAATATAGGACAATATTAACACCTTATGTAGTTATATTTAGTTGTATGCTTAGAATTTAGATGCATTGACTATATTTTCATTGACCATTCTTAATAATATATTTTTCTTCACATTGTCATTAATTTATTTATGATTGTAAGATATAATCCATGTAATAATATAAATAGATACCTTTACAAGGAGAGATGACATTATGCATAGTGTCATGTAGAAGTGAAAAATGAGTCTCAATGACTACTATATTAACTAATAGTCAAGATTATTAATGATTATAGAAGCAATGGGTTCTCCTACATTGTTTGCCACTATTTTTATATTTTTATCGTTGTGTGTTATAGCATATCTCTGAAGGTTGTAGGGATAGGTGGTGGTTTCAAGATGTGCAATCATTTTCTATTAAAAACTTTTTAAAATAAATAAATAGTATGTGAGGGTGTATCTCACCACAACATTCCATGACTTTGTACTCATTCCATTACATTGAAATAGACAACTAACAGTTGCAGCCAATATGAGTTGAACTTGATGTCTTCCCATTACCAAATAAATGTCAACCAACTCGACTAATCCACATCAGCATGTACCATGGATTTTTTACTACAAACAAACCTCCTAAATTGCTCAAGTGGTATTGAGGTCATTCCTCCCAACTCCCTCCATGGTTGGCTGGTATGTACATGTGAATCATCATTTTTTATTATTTTTATTTAAATGGCTATAATATCCTTGAAATAGGATATATGATGCTGCTAGGGCTGTAAATGGGTACGGGTAGACCCGCGGACCCACAAATCCAGACCCTTAAAAAACCTGTCACGGGTCTAATTTTTTATACTCGCATACCCTTGGACCCGTATACCATTGGACCCGCATATAAGCGGGTTCAATAATGGGTATACTTGGACCCAAACCCGCTAGACCCATGTACCCACTATACATAAGTAACTATTAAAATAATATGTTATATATATCATACTTTACTAGCCTAATTAATATAATTATTGAGATTATATCCTATTCTAAGATTGAGACTAGTCATATAAATAAGAATTAACTATTCTAGTTACAATAACAAACATCATATGTAAACTTAAAATTAAAATGTCTACTAATCTATATTACTTTCTACATAAATTAAATGTTATGATCATGACTACAAATATGTAAATAATTACTCAATTAATTTTATTGTATAGAATATAGCATTGTCTAATATAACTATTACATGTTAATATACTATATGATAACAATATCTTGTTGTGTTAAATATATATAACATAATCATTTCTCTTACATAAACAATATGATGTTTTATAGAACCGCTTACCCGCATACCCGCTATTATTGCGGGTACGGGTATGGTGCGGGTCCAGATTTTGTATTATGCGGGTCTAGAACCGGAACCGGACCCGCTAAATTAGATGGGTATGGGTATGGGTATGACTAGACCCGCACCGTACCCGCACCGTTTACACCCCTAGATGCTGCAAGATTTTGTTAAATGTAATGGATATATACTAACATAGGTTAAATGATTCTATCTAGGTGCATATGCATTATGTGTAAATAATAAACTAACCAGAAATGACTTTGAGTAAGAATAGATAGAGTAAACATGGCTACAAATGGTGAAAATATATTGTAGAAGAAGGATGGCTGATGATTAACGTTACAATCTTGCAAAATAATCAGTTTAAAAGTATAAAAGTATGTATCCCATGCTTGTAAATGCCTCTAGGTTTCGTTAGATCTTCAAACACTAATACACTATCACATCTGATATTTTTCTTCAATGTCTAATAGTAGACCCAATTTATATCCTACCTAAACGTCATCATATCCATGTTCCTATTATTTTTTATATATATTCACTAAAAACATTCTTCTGGTTATATTACCAACATCCATCTTCAATTCATTGACCGAGACGTGCAAAGCACGTGCACTTACTAGTTAATGTATAAGTTAGAAAAATATATGAAGACATGTTTTTGAATTAATAAATTATTATCTATATTTCTGTATGATTTTTATGACCTAATTCCATATTTTTAAATATGTGATTTTATTATGGGCTTTCCTAATTATACTTAATTTTGTAAAATTAATATCTAATGATTTAGAAGTCAGAAATTAATAAATAAAAATGTTTTAAATTGGGAAATCATCATATATCTGATCATATAGTTTTCACAACCTAGATAGTAATAAATTACAAAGGTCATTTTTAGGGTTTTATTTATAGGAGCCTAAGCTCTAATCCATTTGAATTATTAATAGGTAGCTTTCAACCTTGATTTGGATCTAGAATTTGATCCTGACTTTATGATACACATCTTTGAGGTATATTGCTTCTCTTTATGAGTCATATTGAGTAAGTATTCATTTTCTCTCTCATTGGCTTGATTGTGGCATAGTTCTCTATGTGTCACTTGGTTATACATGTTTGACTCGATTGGGTCCAATTCACTAAAATTCATCTTATAAACTTTTGAGAGTACAAATTGAATTTATTTTATTTAATCTTATTGATGATTATTCAATTTGCAACCCTTATTGCATTATTTCATTGTATTGTTCCAATAATCATGGAAACCCTAATTTGAAGAATTGCTTGGAGTGAACTTATCTTTCCTTTCTATTATATGTATGTTTGATTGTTAAGACTATTAGTATCTATTATTAGTGATACACTATGGGTTTCAATCATATTGTAGAACTTTTCCTATATATGGGCTTTTTTGGTGCTCTCACCTAAGCCCCTGGTGCTCTCACCTGACACATTACCATTACACTACAATATTGCGGGTTCTCTTACTTCCTTCTTAGGAATGGGATGTGGAAGTGTTCTGAACTTGCTTTTAGATGGTTATAGTCTAATATTTTATCTGCATACAATCTTATTATTTATTTACTTTTCTCTGATTTGAGATTTTAAAGGCGAAAATTGCTAATTGTAAGCTTTATTGTTTCTTCATATATTATCTTGTTCTTACTATATGAAGATTTCTTTTGATATCTAATTGGATGATTATTTCTCTTTCTTTATTTAGGAAGCCTTATTTTATTACTTGTTGTCCATTTTCCCTAATATTGTCCAATTACTATATATACACATACCATATTTTATGTTGACAACATCCACTTTGTCTTCTCTTGTGGGGTATGCTTTTAACCCCTTAGGTGGAGAGCAAGAGGTATGGATCAAAGTTAACCAGGACTTATCCAATAGTAGTTAATATTTCTTGGGAGGTAGATTGAAGTGGTTGGTTTATCCTCTGTGGCATATTTCCTATAGTTTCTTGTTATGTACACCCTACGTGGTGAAGAACAATGTTAGACCTAAATATTGTAATAGTTCAATCTTTTTATCTTCCGCTACTAGATTTTTGGTGTATGGTACATTACATAGTTTAATCTTCATTCATCATATTTTGCGAAAAATAATTATCAAATTTGGCATTGGGTGGTTTTCTATTATCCCTCAAAATAAGTGAGTGGCTGCCTTCTCAGTTCCCACTCCTTGCAAAAATCAACAAGCTTGATAAATGTATCATTCTTCTTAACTTTCTTCCCGTGGGACCTTTAATTTAAAGGCATATGGCAAGTTCTGACATGTTCACTCTCTTCCTTGTGATGAAGATACTTGCAAAAGTCTTTCTAGGATGGAAGAATCTCTTCTACCAAGGTGTCACTTATTGATTTTTCGTAGCACATATCCATGATGGTAGGGGGATATGAGATGAGGTTTTATACTCAAGAAACTAGTCTAAAACATGTTGTTTTCCACCATTTTATGTACACCAACCACGAAACATAAGCATAACATTTGAGCCTAGCGTCTTCAGTTCTAATTTGTCACAAAAAGCTTCACATAGTTCGAGGTTGACCATATACTTATAGGAAATATCATAGAGTTCATTAGAAAGGGCAGGTTGGATCATACTATTTCAAGAATAATCAATTTGTTCAGAGAAATTGGCTAGAGAAGTAGGAGAAGATGGACCGCTATAGGTTTGGTATCTCATATGCTCTGGTAGAGTACACAAGAAAATGATCACCATCGCATTCCATCATGCAAGAAGGGGTTTCCTTGGCAGAGTAAAACATTGTTATTTACAGTTAGATTATCGATTTTTGTTTCCATGTGACATCATGTGCAGTCATTGAGATCTAGACTCGTTGCCTAATAGAAAGATAGTCTATCGATCAAGACTAAAGAAGGAATTGTAGAACCCTACTTGGCTATAGTACCATTTCTACTCACTGCACTTTGCAAACACTAGAAGGGGCCGCTTGGCGCAGATAATCTTAAATCCCAGTATTTTCTACGTAAAATGCAAATTGAAACAATTAGTTTGGTATCTCATATTTTACGGAGAACCGCACTGGGTTGGGTGTGTGTATGTGTGTATGGGAGTCGAAACAAAGCAAAAGCCAACATAAAAGAACCAGCCTTAGGACTTCGTGCCAATGCAAGACCTACTGAGTAAAGTTGATATATGATCATATGGATTCATATAAAGCCAGAAAAATTCTGATTTGTCATTCGTCTTACAAAACATGTTTAGCACACAAAGGAAGCATCTTTGCAATGGATACACGTGACCTTGCATGCACTAATAGTTGGCGGTTGTTAAAGATGCATTTTTTTTCTCAATTTTTTGCTCATTTATCCCTTTCTATTATTTCTCTAGGTTTAGATGACACTATAAAAAAAAGGCTTATAAGGATTGGGATGAAGAGAGAAAAACCTCCTCCCGTTGTAGTGGAAGCCAGACGCCAAAAAAGGTGGTAAATTGAAAAAAACTTATCTTGTGTTGTTTGGTTCCTTCATTGGGGAGGCTTCAGAGTTCACCAACCGTTTGTTTTTGTATAAAGATTGAATATTATTTATGTGAGTAAATTATGGGGAATTCCATTGGCACGGTGATTCTGTAGTGTTCCAAGATAACGAAGGCCGAGCTTATCAAATATATTCTGAAGGGTTGTGATTATTGATTGCTATAATTGTAATAGTGGGACGGCAAACATGTCAGTCCACTGAAAAAGTGAGTATGAAACGTAGTTATTGTATTACCTCTAATCCGGTAGAATTCATAGGATTTTGGGACTCAATAACGTCATGCATCCTAAGATACTTAATGATCCCTGAAAAATATCAAGTAACAATCAAGCATATGAGTGACATCTATCCATGAGTTTTTCAAATATTAATGTTCACAAGCTTAGAAAATGCATGGTTCTTACTCTACGGTGCAGAATTAATGAGTTTACCTTAAGAGCTCATTTAGTTGGGCATTGGTGGAGTGCAAAGCCCAACTTGTAGAGTACACAAGAAAACGATCACCATCGCATTCCATCATGCAAGAAGAGGTTTCCTTGGCAGAGTAAAACATTACTATTTACAGTTAGATTATCGATTTTTGTTTCCATGTGACATCATGTGCAGTCATTGAGATCTAGACTCGTTGCCTAACAGAAAGATAGTCTATCGATCGAGACTAAAGAAGGAATTGTAGAACCCTACTTGGCTATAGTACCATTTCTACTTACTGCACTTTGCAAACACTAGAAGGGGCCGCTTGGCGCAGATAATCTTAAATCCCAGTATTTTCTACGTAAAATGCAAATTGAAACAATTAAAAATGTACTTGACTACCAAAGTTGAAAAATGCAAGTTGAAGTGCTTAGATAAAGTATTTCAACTCTTTGGTAGTCAAGTATTTGAAAGTGATCCAACTCTTTAATAGTCTGATCACATTATGAAATGATCTAACTCTTTGGTAGTCGATCATAAGGTCTTCAATGCATTCAACCTTCAGCGGTCAATACATGAATGATATAATGGAAAATATGCATAAAATATTGTTCTCTTTTGTTAATAAATATCTTTGTTCAAGTATGCTTTTGTTATATTTGTTTCTACTTCCAAGAATTTGTTTTATCTTATTATCAAGCTTAGTAATGAGAGGCATATAAAAAGACATGTAGGCGTACTCAGTACAATATTCTTGAATATTGTGCTGACGTGTACCACATGTAAAAGTCTATTGTTCAATATGTAATATCAAATATTGTAACAATTCATTATGTAATTATATGTTGAATGGTGAATATGTGTTGTATGGTTTTATTATTGTTCATGTGCATGTGCTACTGTTGTTTCTTTCTGAATTCCTGTAATTTTCTTCTTCTTAGCCTAGTGTGTGGTGCTCAAATTGGGATTCTCGCTGAGGTGAGGTTTTAATTTGGACGTCACATGTTAGATTAAATTTTAGAAAATCTAGAGACGTCACACAACGATATTATAAGAACATATAAAATTTCTGTAAATTTATAGTAACATGTATATTTGAATTATCCAAATTATATTAAAACTTACATATGAGTAATTATAATCATTTACTAGTCCAATGTACTTATCAATTTTAGCATTCATATACTATCAAAATCCTGATTTTCAACTGACTAGGTTTTTCACTTGTAAATCCTAGTTATTCAAATTAAAGCATGTTTTCTAGTGTATAATGAAGTTCAAAATATCATAACAAACTAACATTAGTAATCAAGCTGAATCAAGGATCTATCTAGTAAAGAATGTAATCACTCAAACAAATCTTAATTATATATGTAAAAGATGAAATCGAGTCATTACAATCATGTAGTAGACACATGATTGGGGTAATGCTTACAGAGAAGATACAACCTTTGGGATATTATCAAAATATCATAGAGACCATACTGCCAATATGTCCATAAATGTTGAGTCTACAAATCCATGGCAACAAATTCATATGCCTACCAACAATCTATACAATATGGCCATGTGTAGACCTTTCCATGCTTAGGGAATCGACATGATTGGATAGATACATCCAAAAGATTCAAATTATAATTTCTTTATTCTAAATGCCAACACCTACTTCACCAAGTGGGTCGGAGTCGCCTCTATCACCAAAATTTTCACTCAACAAGCAATCAAGTTCCTCAAGAACACCACATAAGTGGATATGTAATACTCCACAAAATTGTCTTTGACAATGTTACAAACTTCATTGTCTCTCCATATCAACCCCAAATGTATGGAGTTGTGGAGTTTTCCAAGAAAAACCTGATAAAGATCCTCAAGAAGACAATCAACACCATGCCATTTGGCATGAACCTCTTCCAATGGATCCTTAGGCATATCAAACATCTAGCAGAACTTCTAAAGAAGTCGCATTATACACACTTGTGTATGAAATGGAGGTAGAGTTACTAGTGGAGCTTGAAATGTTTACCCTCTTGGCATACTACAAGAAGTAAAAATCCTGAGGAATAATGGGTTCAATACCATATCAATTTCCTCAATACATTAGAGGAGTGACAGACAAGACTCTACACCACACATAAAGATATCAAGCTAGAGTAGCTAGAGCATTCAACAAGAAGGCTTGTTCTTGTAATTTCTAAAAGGGCAATATGGTGATCCACATCATCAAGAATGTTGATACTAGAGGGAAGTTCAATCCTAAGGGGGAAGGCCCTACATCGTCCATGACATCTATGGTTGGGATGGTATGCATATGAAGGACACAGATGAGGATATTTATCTCCATTACATCAACACTAGCCTCATCAATCACTAATGCTACTGACACATAAGGTTCAAACACACCAAGCCTCTGATAAAGGTCCATGTGTGGGAGTAAGACTCCTACCCTCTAAAATGTAGTTAAAATCTACTTATATACCTCGACACATATCCTTTCCCCATAAGGTGGGGAGGTTGAACTAGAATCATTGGGCATACAGGATATGATAAAGAGCATTATCTTGAGGCCCCAATGGCTTGCCAAGACAAATAAACCTTTCAAATAAATCAACTCAAAGGCTAAAATACATGGAAATGTTCATGGTTGTGGCTTGGAAAAGGAAATACCCCATGGTTACAATCATGAGATTCTCAAACTATGTGTCCAGAAAGAAGGCTAGTCCTAATCTACAAGGTTAAGAAAAACCTAACAATGGAGAAACTCAAATGATTATTATGCTATGAGTGACATCTTCCTGGATCAAAATAGACATCAGAAGGACAAGTGGACTTGATTAGAGATTGAGATCCCTTGCGGTTGTACATGTCTCATGCATCCTATAAAAGGAGACGAGGCCAAGATTCTTATGGATGAAAAGTTAGGAAACCATTTGCTAGGAAAACCCCTTTCATTCCTCATACAACCTAAGCTTTCACATTGAGGCCATGACCATCAATGTCCATTCAAACTTCAATTAGAAGATACATTTGAAAGCACAAAATCAAATCGCCAAAATGGAACCCAAAATGATAAGGCATATGCTTGTGATTAACCTCTATACTAAGGCATGTTGGGAGTAAAGATCATTGGGGTGCCTTTACACTTGACACCTTAAACCAACTAGGTAGGGATTTTCCTCTTACATACCCATTATATGACATGACTTTAGCCCCTAGCATGACATCTAGGGTCTGCAGAGCCTCAGTCCATCCTCTCCCCTAGAATGAAGAATGCTCTTGTGTAAGACTAGGATATGAACATCTAAAGGGAGGAACCACCTGTGAGTAGAAGGATGAAATACCAAAAATATTAAATATGCTTGGGATTCCAACCCTCTAACTCTAGTAACACAAGTGGATAAGAAGGAGTTCAAAATACTCAAAACTTATTCAATCATCTGTGGTACACCAAACATACATGCTAGGAAATGTAGGCCTACCTGGGTCACCTATTTCACCAAAAGGTGCTTATAGAGATAAGGGCGTCAAAATTGACTAGGATCCAACGAAAACACATGATAAACATTGTGGATGGAATACTCAAAGCCATTGTCGCACACCATGAGAAAAAGATTCTTTTTAATTGATTTTATTACATTTAAAACGAACATCTTATAAAGAAATAAAAAAGATAAAGCGGCATCATGTGCCAACAAATACCCAAAAGATAAAAACTCTAAAATAGAGGAGATGAAGGGGTCATTAAATTCTCCTGAGGGTACACATGTCACTACCATTGAGGAGGAGATGCAAGTCACTCCAAGTATTCTTAGGAGCAATCTCTATCAATGGGAAACTTGTCATGAGCCATCTTCTTTTGATAAAATCACATCTTTGCGATCATTTATTGAACTTTGCAGGAATCGACTGATATCTTTTGGAAGAAGGACAAAAACTCTCCAATGGTGTAGACATTGGAAATGATTAAACTTCTTCTTCACAAAAACAATGCAGTACACAACACACTATTCCTACCCCAGAAGAATGTTCAAACACCAAAAGCCAAGCATCAATATCCCACAACCACATTCCAAGATAGAACTTCATCCATCCCCAACGTATATGTGAATGTATCAAATTTGAGAGCCACCAAGCCATGCCAGAGGAAAGGTTCATAGATATGGATGTACTTCAACATCTATTCCCTTGCATGACTATAATGTGGAATAAAGAATTCCTTGAGCCTATGTGGACCAATGTACATCCTTAAATAAATATGCAGTACCTTGAAGGATCCTCACATCCTTCCACTTTACGTTTATCCAGGAATGATACAATTAACTCAATATTAAGGCCACAATGGACCCCTTTTGCCAAATTGCTATTATGACACCTGCAAGTGTTGTTATCGCTTGACCAACAATTTCTCCAGATAATAATTCAGCCAGAATGGTAAGAGTATACACCCGCAGACAAGTCATATCCAAATACTTAAGATTTTTATGCACTTTTACTAGAACCCAGAGAGAGTTACATGATGAAGTGGCCATCCTCAATTTTCCATTGAGTATCTCTAGGTCTCTTCATGCCTAGTAAATCCTCTAGATCCATAATTCAACTCAACTTCTTTGAGACAATTTTCCAGCAATTATGCATAGGAAGATGAGTTATCTTAGACACACCCTATAGAGTGGGAGTCACCATGACATCCCCAAAGTGAAAAGTGTGAGTAAGGGTATCCCAGAGGGGGATAACCATCAACATCAATTCTCAAGAAATGGGAACATAAAAGAAGTAGTACAGGTGTAGAATCATGTCAAAGTTTGCTAATAAACCTCTCCTAACATCTGTAATCTAGTGTGGCGCCAAGGACAGGTTCATTGGAGGTAATATCAAAATTGGGATTTCATTGATAGTCGACGGCATCATGATTACATATCTCGAGAACCAAGAGATGTCAAATGAGTACAACAACCATGTTATATGTATAGATATTTGATTCTATCAAGACAGACCCACTTCTCTAAGAAAATAGGATTCCCAATCCCAATAACTCATGCAACATAGCATTCTACAATTGAACTAGGATCCACAAAAAGCAGAGTTCCATCAATCAAGCATGGGCATTATACAAATCCAACTCTATGTTCAAGTCTAAAATGACAATTTCAGACTCCAATTAGAGATTGTATAATCTTTGAATAGGATTTGACTCTCAAACTCAAGATCTAAATTCGAATTCTTAATCAAAGTTCATGCATTGCTAGAAATTGCTAAAATATTATAGTAATGCATAGTTCTCTAGAAACATATAGGAGTATGAAAGATGTATGAACATAAAATGATGAATAAAACTACGTCAGCTTCTTATTCAACCAACCAGTCAAGAACTTCATGAAAGGTTGATGATCAGAATAGAAGATTTCAAAGACTTATTCTCTCGGTACACATCAAGCTATGTGATGCTAGTAGACCATAGATGGCCAACATATGAGCTACTAGGATATTCCTCCATGCCAAAGCAAACATCTTAGTAGTGAGTCGAATCTATTCCAAAAATTGTCAAAGAAGGCTCCATAATGACCACCTGACCTCATGAGTCCACAATAAAGATTGCATCCTCATTGGGGAAGTCACTCATGCTTGCGTTGGGACCATGGTGGCCCCAAGATCCCTGGAAGTGCTAGCTCTACATGTATCATGTTGGGATACTAGATATGAAGAAATCTCTAACTGTGCTAGTCTTGATAACATCCTCAGGGAAGGATGAATTCCAACCAAAATCTCCAAGAAAGTGACATGAAGATCCAACACCAAAATCATGGTAAAGTTGCAACCTTAGAAATTCATAAAAGCCCTGAGCAGACACAGGAGGAGAATGAGGAGTCTTTGGATGTTGATATTCATTATAAGGACGTGGACATCACACCTCATAACCAAAGTCATTGGGTTTCTCACAAGATCGTAATCAATCACATGTGGAGAACATATGTCAAGCTACTATAGTAAAGTAAATGATGATAGGGACTAAAGATAAACTCCTACCGGTGGGTCATATGCCAGATAATCATACAATTCCCATGATGACAACAATGGTTGAGCAACCTAGTAATACCACCTAAGATTCACAATGTAATCCACTTGGACTCCCATCACAATGTAATACCATATGATTTTGATTGATTCCATATGGCTCACCAACTTTTCCAAGAAGTGATGCTATTTTGGGGTCATAAGTGACATGGTGGTTTCAGACATGGTAATTTGTAAAAAAAATGCAAAAGATTTACTAAATTCATAAAGGGGTACCATGATAAACATCTATTCAACCAAGACGACTAGGTAATGGCTATTTTGCAATAAAAGAAAAGAACATGGTCATCTAGATACTGGTCATAAAAGAAGAAACTATAAAAACAACTACATGCAAAATAAGAGAAATAAGATGCTGAAAAAGAAAGATAAGGGGGTGGAGTAGAAACATGCCACACACCTCCCCCATGGACTTAGATTTTTTTCTCTTCTCAAGTGAAACCCAAACCTGAGATGGAGGGATGAAGATCACACAGGTGGTGGATAGTAAGGCGGTGGAGGAGCAGAGGAGGAGGTGGGGTTGTGGTAGTGACTTGATTGATTTCCTTGGAACCACTCCATCATCTTTGCATGCGTGTCTTGAAATGTATCTTGGATGGCTTGGCTTACATAAGTATAACAAGGACAAAAATTGAAATCAAGATGGTTAGGTCCCCATGGTTCAACATGTGGTGGGAGTTGTCATTGAATCGCATTTGCATAAGGATAATTATTGAAAGGAGCATTATTTTGACTAAATTGTAGTTGTCTAGTCGTATGTTGTCCACTAATGTCAATGGGGGGTGGAGTGAAGGGATGATAGGTGGAGTATCTATCCATAACATTTGGCCACACTGCTTGGGTAGTGACATGTAGTGGTGGCTCATAACGAATTTGGTGATTACTTCAAAGAGAGAGGGGGGAGAGGAAATGGGTATGGTCATAGATGGGGGAGGGGTTGTGGGACAATAATTTTATGAGTGGTCATGTTGCTTGTGGCCACAATAGGAACAAGGGGGGAGGAAATGTCCATCTTGATAGTACTGGTTGGAGCAGTTTGAATAGCAACTTGATTGTCCACCAGAGAAAATTGGGTTTCAGTCACAGACTGGGGTTCAAAATTAAGGAAGCATTGTTGCATCTGATTAAATTGTTCCATGTATTCGAGGAAATAGACTTCTTTTTGGATATACTTCATGCTACCCCTAGAGGCTTGGAATTTATGAATTCTATTCCCACTCGTAGTGTGAGAAGTCCTACCTCAACGTCAATGAGGACCATGGTCGTGGTAAGAAATGGACTACCAAAGACAAGAGGGTAGAGAGTGTCTTCTTTTATATCAAGCACGACAAAGTTATAGAATTTTTCAACCTTGACCAGCGCATCATCAATAATGTCAAGAGGCTTGGTAATGGAATAATCTACAAGTTGAATATGAATTAGAGTGGGTCTAGCATTAGTGAGATTGAGTCTTCTTCCCATGCTCAAAGGGATGATCGATACTCTATCTCCAAGATCAGCTAGCCACAAATGGCCGGTGGAATGGTCGATAGAACAAGTGATCCAGAAGGATCTTGGGTCTTTGTATTTCTTTGACGTTTTACTTTGGATGATATATGATGTAGTTCTAGTCAATTTTACCATTTTAGAATCTTGAGTTATGCACTTATCATTTAGAAAGGCTTTGAAGAATTTTTTTCATTCATGTAGATCTGTCATAGCATCCAAAAGTGGGATGTTGACGCACAACTTCCTCATGATTTCCTTGAACTTATTGAACCCAGAGTCCAATTGGGTTTTCTTTATTCGGTCGGCAAAAGGTACATGTGGGTTATACACAAGACCATCATCTTGTGGGGTAGGTGATATCAATGGTTGAGGGACAACAACAACCTCTTTGTCTTCCCCTTGGTCAAAATCTATGAAGGGACTTCCTCTTTCTTGTGTGGTAAGGTTGGATCTGGTAGTAACAACCTTAAGTTGTTCTATATGCTTGGGATTGGGTTCAGGTTGCCCGGTGAAAGGGGCCAGTAGGAGGTTTTTATTGGGAAATGAGGTGGGCCAACTAAGCATCAGTTTCCTTCTCGTGAGCCTACTGAGCAACAATGATTTGCTCCAAGGAGGATACACTATAATCGGTAGAGGGGGTGGGGGGCATCATGTTGTTCCAGAGGTTGTGGTGGTGGCTGGTTGAGGTTTTGAAATTGTTACCCTTGGTAAGGGCCACAGTTCTGGAATCTTCCCTTGTGATTCCCTTAGTTCCCAAAGTTTCTCTAATTATTGTATGGGAAGCCTAGTGGTATACGGTGGTTGTTTGGAGGGAAGGATGGTCTCTGCTAGGGAGGAAATTGAGAAGAGTTTTCCGCTCCTGGAGGATTTCCATATTGAAATTTGGATGGTTCTAGCTTGATTAAGATTGTAGTAATCCTGGACCGGGATACTATGGATTGAGTTTAGGTCCTCCACTTGCTGACCAACAGCAAGTTACATATTATTATTCTAGAGGTATTGACATTAGAGGGTAGCATGATCATACCCTTGGAAAATTCCACAGAGAGATTCTTTGGCTCTGACTTGATGAGGTTTCCTCTCATAGGAATTAAAAGAGGACTCAAGGCGATCCTATTTTAGAGAAATCAGTTTAAGGGATTCACCAATGTTTTGTATATCAAGATTTACCTCCTCCTTGGCTACCTTGTGGACCCCTCTGGATCCTCGTCTTGCTTGAGTTTTAGAGGCGCATATTACAACTTCCCAACGGTGCTCAGATTTTGAAATATGAAATTTCCTTCAAATTAGGAATCAAGGAATTTCTTGGTGTCATCATCAACCCCGTGATAAAATATCTCAATGAGTTGAGATTGTGAAATTTTGTGGTGAGGACAACGTCGCAGGATTTCTCTAAATATTTTCCAAGCATCTCCTAAAGTTTCACATGAACCATAGTGAAAAGGAGGATATGTCCCCTAATTTCGTAGGTGAGGGAAGGAGGGAAATATTTGTCCAGAAATTTAGTTTGAAGTGTCTCCCAAGTGATGACACAGTCTTCACTCTCCATGGCATTGTAACAATTGTTGGCTTACCCTGAGAGAGGATATATGAAAAGACTAGGCCTAATGGTATCTTCAGGAACGCCTGAGATCTTGATCAAAGAACAGAGGTCAGTACAGCATTGGCGGTGATCTTGGCTACTCTCACCCTTGATCCAGAAAGTGGGTTGACTTGAAGCATGGTGATCCATTGGGCGCGGATCTTGAATTGGGGGTTGTAATATTAGGTGGCACAACGAGATGTTGTGCATATATGATTTTTAGAGTGGAAAATCTTTCAACTATTTTTTTCTTAGCTTTCTTCTCAATGGCTTCAATGGTCTCTTGCTCAGCAATATAGGTTGCACGTAGAGATGCTTTGTGAGCCCCACACTCAACCACCATTCGCTCTCTTTGAGCAGCAAGGGTCTGCTCAATCCTATGAGTAACTTCCTCCTCATCCATCCTAACTATATTTTATCTATTCACATGATGGAAGGTTCTTTCTGGTTTAAGATTAAAAATTGGTGGTACAGAATCAGCATTCAGGTGGGCGTCATATGTATAGTAATAATAACAGTTATATTTGAGTACAGAAAAAGTGCACTGCTGGAATGGAAACTCAGCAGAAATAGGAGTAGCACTTCAAGAATTTTGCTTAGAAGGTGAAAATTTGAAAATAAGTTTTGTTAAAAAAAATTCAAAAGTAAAAAAAAAACAATATGTTGTCCCTGGCAACGGTGCCAAATTGATGTGGGTCGTTGTACACACAACAATCACTAGGACACATCCTAGAGTTTAACCTTTTAATCAAGTTGCAAACTTGCTGCGAACAACAAGTCAACTAAGTATAGATAGGTATCGATCTACGAGATAACAAAAGGAATGGTTGAACTCCAAATCCAAATGCTAAAAAAACAAAGTGAATTCCAATTTGAGAAGGTTCGTTTAAAACTTAGAACGGGAAAAAAATGCTAAAATAAAGATTAACTAGTCAAAAAATAAAGAAACAAATTGAATCAGACGAAAGAGATATCGAAGACCAAGAAATAAAGAATGAGGAAAGGAGATCTAAGAACAAGATTGCTTTACTGAATAAATTGAAAAATTACAATTCTCAGAACTAGAGTAACAATGCTCAAAATTAAGGATGTACGTACAAGATATGAGATCTTTTCTTTGTGGAGTCCCCCTCCTATAGAAGGAGGGGTGGAAACCCTAAAAGGAAAAGAAGTGAAATGAGGGAGTTGGTGGCTGAAACTTTCTGGATCAGATCACTAGAAATTGTTCATTGTCTTAAATTATCTGGACCATATCACTCTCCTTAATGCAAATTTCATAGGAGTAATTTCAAACTGATTTCGGTCCCATCAAAGGCACAAAAATGATGCAAATAATAGAATTTTTTTTTAGAAAATGAATTTTTATTTTCAATGAATAATTTTACACTCTATTTGGAGTTTGGACATAAAATTTATTGCACTTTTAGTACCGAGTATACATAAATTTTAGGACTACTGCAAATTGTGCAATAATGCTCCAAGAGTATTTATGCCATTTTCCTACAAAAATTCAAGAAAATATAATTAAAACTTAAATTAAAGAAGAAGAAAAATATAAATTAGAATAATTTATTCTAAAATTAAGAAAACAATCAATAGAAGAAATCTAAAGAGATATCTAAATGATGTAATAAATAGATAAATACACATTTATCAATTTCTCACAAGACTGGAATCAATCACATGTGAAGAACATATGTCAAGCTACTATAGTAAAGTAAATGATGATAGGGACTAAAGATAAACTCCTACCAGTGGGTCATGTGCCAGACAATCATATGATTCTCATGATGACAACAATAGTTGAGCAGCCTAGTAATACCACCTAAGATTCACAATGTAATCCATTCGGACTCCCATCACCTCCTATATAGATTGTTTGATCCCTGCACCATAGGGAATCAATCCAGGAAGATGATCAAATAGGTTGTGACAACTAGCCCATTGACGAGCAACATATTGTCCATATACATAACACTCCCTGCTGGTGACTCAAACTGGATTCTTTGTGCATCTAAATCTAGGGAGTGGAAGTAAACAACATAGGAAGTGCTCACCTCACCAAATGAAACATGGAGAAGATCCTGAATCTGACCTAGGAAGTGAAAAAAAAGAGTAAGCTAAAGAACATGCATACAAAATAGATAGTATCAAGAAGTGTTACACCAACCTCTCCAGACATCATTCTCTCAAATTCATGTCTCCACTTCTTTTAAGGCACCCTTCTTGAAATGACCGTCATCAAACCGACAAACAAATCATTACTAATTAAGTGGAATAAACATAATAAGCATATTAACAAAAATCACTAAATTTAAAATTGTTTTGCAAGGAGATCCTTTTCCAGAAAACTATTACTGAACGATCCAAAACTCATACATATCATGATTACATTGTACAACATCTCATATTGAGGACAACATATAACAGCTGCTCTATCAAAACACATATCGGAGCAACATAAAACCTCGAGGCATTCAAGCCAAAATCTCAGATCATTCATGAAACCAGTACGAACCAACTCCAAGGACCTGAGAGTACAGAGACAACACATAGGACTTCTATCTACAAGACATGACAGACAATACACTCAACCTGAGCTGTCACTACTGCCTCAGTTGTTGTTCCTCCTCTGCAGAAAGATCTTCGCCACCGTGTGCATGTCCACCTAAAACAATGTGGATCCCACGGGGTGAGACAATTGTCCCAGCAAGAGATATAATTCTCCGTCGACCATATTATTATCATAGATTAAGCATTTATAAACTAAGCAGAGGTTCTTTTTATATTAACAGGTAGGATAATTCACTGTATGAACAGAATGAAGTAA
The DNA here is from genome assembly GCA_963693085.1 of Alisma plantago-aquatica. NCBI lineage: Eukaryota > Viridiplantae > Streptophyta > Magnoliopsida > Alismatales > Alismataceae > Alisma > Alisma plantago-aquatica. The sequence continues at coordinate 1,005,617,717 of OY856413.1, forward strand.
TCTCCTTTCTTAAGGAGAACATTGCATCTACCCATGGTAGAGTTATCAATCATTTATCTGCTTTGTAAGGAATGTAAAGAAACATAAATATCATCTATCAACTAAGATGTATAACTGAAGTGTGCATCAATCAATGTTTTCCATATTCAATCCTTAAGCAGATGTACTACACGGCTGATTACAATTTTCCATCACACTTATGCCCTGAGGAGATGAGGTATACCGCTCATACTGCAACCGACTACGGCTACATAAAGCATAAGTACCATACAAGGTCAATGGGAGAGTCGGTTGCCATGACCTCACCCATCTCGGTCAGTGCGAGACCACAGGCAGGACATCTTGTGTCACTGCTAAATAGCTTTCCAGGGTATACTGGCAACTTCACTATAGAACTACAGCGTCAACTACACTCTCTTCGAGGAGATCTCAATTATCCATCCTCGACATTCATCATCATCGGAAGATTCATGATACATCCATCCCGGCATATATAATGGAGGATTGAGAGATTTCATGTTTATCTACACATCAATCCCCCATTAGGGCGTAAGGATATTTGTGTCCATCACCCTCGCATATTCAAAAATATGCCCTCCGGGTTATGCCGCGGAGCAACCTGTTTCACCATTCAGCAAATTCTGACGTTGATGGATCTATGGTCAGGGCACTACATGATGAAATTCCACTTGATTAATTAGGTACATTACAATGTCTTTTAGCATCAATCAAGTTTCAAACATGAATTAATAAAAGTGTAATTCATCTATCAAGTACTTTTCAAATCTTTAAATCTATCATGTTCTCATATGCACTCAATAACTTACTTTAATCTTAACATGAAAAGGAATAAGATATAACTCTTTTATTATCTCTCTCTTAGGATAATTCGTTCCATTATGCATAAAGGATAATAGGAAGTCCTTGAAAGGATGAACATCCTAAATTTCAAAATTTGAACTCAAGTAATTCACTAAAAAAGGATTCTTACATTTATCTCATCTTGAAAAGAATATGAATTAAAATAATGACACGTATGAATTTAATGAACAAAGATAATCACAACCTAAATCTAATCGGATGGGAGATTCTAGACTCCTTAATTAACCTATGGTTAAAATTTGAGGCCAATAGGACCTCTTTTGACCCTTGAATAAAATTAGAAAAGAACTAGTATAGCTAAGAAACTTAAATATCTTACTAATCTAATTGGTAATATTATTTCCTTGAAGTCTTGCACCCTCTTGTTTGAGTCGGGTCAAATTCAGACTTGGAGGCAGTCATGAACTATGAGGGCTTCCCCCTCATGTTAGTCTTGAGAGTTTTGGACTCCACAATAACATGACATCCTTGCTCCCCTTATCTATTTATCCAGATAATCTCACCCTGATCCAAGAATTCCTCTGCCTTGCCCACATCCTTCCTAGCTCAGACATCCCAACTTGTGTGGGACTTCTTGACCTAAAGAGCCCTAACCATCTCAGACTCTATGGAGTGCTTAGTTTCAACCTTTCGGAAGACCCTCAGATTTCTACAAACCCCCATCTATATAATGGACCCCCCCCTAAAACCTTCATAGGGCACCTTGGAGCAAAATGCCATAGTTCCTTTTCCCTCAGTCACCCTGCACCCTTCTAACCTACTCCATCTACCTATTTTGGTCACCTCGAGCTCACCTTGATGGTTTTGTCATGCGCTAGCCCTGTCGACCTCTAGAAAACCTTTGTTGAGGCATCCCAGGGCTTTTCAAGCCTCTGGTTTAGTTGAAACCAAGGTAATTCATGTTATCCGTTTTTTCCCTTTTCTAGTTGTGAGTTCCCTCATCATTTTTCTCAAGAAATTTGCCTCTCAAGCCTTTATTTTCTTCATCTTCAACATCAATTGAAGAATTTTGAACCATGTTTGTACTTTAGTTAAGGGTTCATTTCCCTTTCTTTATTCTTCAGACATCCCTTCCTCTAGATCTTCTTTTGGTATTCCATGGCAGAATACCCAGTTTGGTGTGTAACCAGTCGGTATGTTCCTTGGCTTGGCATGACTCGTAGAAGGTCAGGAAGGCATCAATACTCTTCCCTTTCTTAGTTTAGAGTGTGCTTGAGAACTATTTCTCACGTATCGAATCATAGTAGAATCGATGATGACCATCGTGTGTGTGTCAAAAAAAGAGAATCCATGGACAAATTCGACGATGTTATCCCTGTTGTAATAATTAGTTAATTAATATGACGACAGTATTTAGGGAATTTCAAAGCATTTTTTATCTTCCAGTCATGTGCTTCCTTGTACAGTCGAGCCATATGCCAAGATCTGATTGGGCCACGACAGCATGGGCTCGGGTCTAGTTGTTCGCTGATTTGGAAAATGTTGCCTGCTTTGCTTTTTGTGTTTTCAAATCGGTCATTTATTTGGAAATCCATAGTAAGCCAATGGTTAATCAGAAAATATGCAAAAATGTGTTTTGGCAAGGATTTTCAATGAGGAATCTATTTTCATTGTTTTCAACCCCTGGTTTGATAATGTCAAACCATGTTTTCCTAATAAGCTAATATTAGGGTTTAGAGTGTTAATTAAGATGATAAGTAATACAATTCATGTTGATTTTAGGAGACCTGGGTTGATTCAAGATCATAGAGTCAAATTTAGGATCTACTTTGCTCCAGGTAAATGGGCCATGTTCTTGTGCACAAGTATTTTGGTTTTTCTATTAATTATGTTATAAGCACATGATTATGTGATCATAAAAGAATTTAGTCTTTTCAAGTGATGTGGCATATTGAACCTAATTGATGTTTGCCATATCCTAGAGTTACATGTACCATGTTCAATGAAGTATGTTTATGATCTTATAATGTGCTCATTTAAGAGAGAGAAACCCCAATTATCTGCAAAGAGGGAGAAATCCCATCATATTAAATATTGAAGTTCAAGATTATGCTAATGTTCATATTAAGAATCATGCTATAAGAATTGATTAAGTTTTACATGCTTTCACAGTCATGAACCTCAAGTGGTCATTATGGGCTTTCTTAGCCAATCATGGGCTTTCGGGCAAGTTATGTCCTTGCCTAGCATTATATGCTTTTAAGTGGCCAATCATAAAGAGGTGCATATTTTACTTATTCAATTCTTATTGTCAGGAAGTTATTTCAAGAGTGCTTAAGTTAATATCCAAGTCCATTTTTCCTTAATGTCAAGTGTAATTATTGCGTTTATTCTATAAAGTGTTAGTACCATTTACTGATGTGATGTTCTTCCCTTTGCATGAATGGGGACACGATGTCCCAGGATATGGGAGCAAGTAAGGATTAAAAATGAGAAAACCAAAGATTAAAAGGTCTTCAAGTTGAACCTGGTGGGGTGGCATCTACCTTAGATGATTCTATTGTCTAGAATGTTTTCTTTTATGTTCTAGTTATTTCATGTTTAGCTACTAGATCTTAGATTCAATCAAGCAGTTAGTTGTAGTTTCCATATCCATTGAACATTGAATGAATCCTTTTGAGACAATGTACGGTGATTTATTTATTTATATACAATTAGTATCATGATGTGGCACCCCCCTCAAAGATTAATACTTCTACTCAGTTATTGTATCTATGCAAAAGTGGGGTGTTATAAAACCCCGGTCTAGATCCCAGAACCCCTGACAGACGACAAAAACCTAGGAGTGGCCCAACACACCTATCCTCTGCATTGGTCCCCTGGCCCTAGGTTTAGGAGCCATCACTGCCATCCATTGGAGCCAAACCCTAGATTACATCTATCCATCAATTAATCCCAAACCCTGGGTTAGAATTAATCCCACATCCACCCTTATTTTACCATATACCCTATGTCTAGGACTAATCCTACCCAGCATATCTCAAGTTAAAGAAAATGTTATTCTGAACATAGCACCACCAACATTGGTCACCCGATCATCTACTTCCCTCGATCATCCACTCAGTTTCCTCTGATATTCCTCTCCTTCCTTCCATGAAGGATCACTCTCCGAATTCTCCTCTTCCGTGATCTCCCTTTTCATTGTTTTTTTTTTACCTTGACGTCATGTGTTACAGTGTCGCATTGTAGCATTGTGAGACTTATAGTGGTTGCTAAGAACAACCATCAATAGAGGATTCCTACCACCATCTCCCACCTCTTCCTTAGGTCCCTAGCTACCTCTAGAAGTCAATCCCCAATGCCATTGAGGCCTTTGGTGGGCCCTAGGTAATCCCATTACAAGTGCAACAAAAAATTATTGCCTACTCCAATGGCTCCTACCTGCTATTAAGGCATCTTTAGGCCTAGAGACATGCTCCCTAAAGGGCGTCTGGATGTTCCCTACGCTCCAAATGATGTCCCATGGTCAACAGAGATAGTTAACCCACAACACTTACATCTTGAGGATTTTGCTCCAGTGTTCTTTTTCTTCCTTGTGCATCGTCAACAACTTGGGGAGTCTTCCACATGATCTTGAAACTATTAGATTTCACATCAGCCTTCATGAAATATGCACACCCGTAGACTCAAATTTCATTTTTTTTTCAAAATTCTCTCAAACATAACCGGCTTGATCCCTAGTGCACAATGAGGAGATTGAGACCCGCTTGGCGTACTATGACAAGCAGTTTAACTACCTAGAAGCTCTAACTCTAGGCATGTGAAAAGAGATGCAGGCACCAATTCAGGACTTGTGAGGGAAACTTGTACCACAACGTGTGTAACAAGGGACAACCTCTCCACATTGCCAAGGATGCCAATTGAACTAGCCCTACTAGATTTGATAGCTAGGAACAAAACGAAGCATATGCCACTTCAACTTCTCCATTGCTAGTCGCATTGTTGCTATCAAAGCTACAACACATCTACCCAAGCATTTCAAGATTTGTTCTTCCCATTAATCGTTGATGCAACTTACAACATGAAGGCAGTGATTTGATTGAATGCTTACACAAAAGTGTGATGCTCATCCAACCAATATGCATTACATGCAGACATGACATTAGCTTGTGTCACCGACTTTTCATTTTGATCTCTAGACGAGATCATTCACAACAAAAGCAATAAATGCAAGACAAGTCCCACTCCCAAATTAAGCCAAATAGTATATCGGAATAGGCTTATTAATTTTTCATAATTTCATTGTGTTTTAAGATTTATTATGCAATTGTTTCAATTTTAGAATGAACATGTAATATTAGGAACTTGTATGTTCTTATTTAATTAGTTTTAATTTGTTTATTTGATAGGATCATTAGCAAAAATAAACCATTTAGAGCTTCCCACAAGTTTGTTATATAAGCTCATGTCTAGGGTTGTTGCCCAATAGAGTTGATTATATGAACGAGCTTGGTTTGCATCATTGTTGACATTAGGTGAATCATCAGTAATGATTTGATTTCTTGTGTCCATAATAGAGTGAGCAGTCAAGTGCCAGAAGTTTTGTTATGTTCTGAGAATCGTTGGACTTAATCCGGTGGGCCATCAGCATCTTCACTTTCTAATTCTTTGCCATTAGCACTCAAACTTGCACGCCTTAGGAAAAAAGACACCTTCGTTTGAATTGGGTAATTTATAGTCCTACTAGTTTGTTTATGAAATGTGTGTCAAATTATTGATGAATAGTCTTTCTCGTATCTAACATCTATAAGGGCTAATAGATACGATAGTTTCAGATCATGCCAGATTTGACGGATTATGAAATGCCAGCATCTGTTCCAATTCGTAATTTTTTCTTGTCCTTTCTTATTGGAAACAGCTGGCTAGTACCCCAGCTTTGCCGCTGCTAAAAGACATTCACATCTAATTTTGCAGGCAATCTACCAGAATCTGAAATGAACTTAATCCAAACACAAAAGGATGTTCTTTCTGGAAGTTGATGTCAATACTATTATTCACTAACACTGGTATGGGTAAATACAACACCGTTAAATAATTACAGGAAAATTATGTTACAGACGAAATATAAATAAAGCGAATTGGATAATGGTTGTACAAAATGATGATACCCCCTCGACTTCATTAATTTAGCTTTACTGCAAAATTGCTGTGCCATCCCGACACAAGAGCAGAAGTGCTAAGCCAGTCTCTGCCAACAAGAAAAATAAATCAAAGGTCAGTTCGGGAAACTATATATTCCATCATGACAAAGGATTTGGTCAGAGAAGCTTCACCTTCAAAGGCTATAGCTGCAGCTCTTTGCATAGGCTACTAACATCAGGAATCACTCCTCCATTGTAGTATCTTAAAATGCCATCCCCAGCGAACTCCTTCAGCAGGAGTTTTGGATCTTCTGCCCCACCACTCTGCAAGAAATTTCTGATAGCAGATCCAGTCACGGGTGAGAGAGGATCTTCACGACATACCTGATCCCAGATGGTGGCAGCAAAGCACCTTGCATAAAGGTAGCTATAGTAACCTGAAGCAAAGAATTTGCTTTCTATCACACGTAAGAGGAAAATCTATGAGTATCTAAACTCTTATCTATAGGCTATTAAGCTTGTACCTGCACCATAATTAACAAAATGACTGAATCGAGTGTGCCAATGAGTGCCCTCTACATGGCTCCAGCTAGTGTATTTCCGTTTCAGTTCACCAACAAGAGAGACAGTATCACGTGCAGAGGATGCCTCTTCCCCAAAGAGTTCTTGATCCATCAACGAGTAATATATCTGAAGAGCATGTATAAAACTTAGTGAGTTCAGTATTAAAATGAGTTTTTTGTGCATCAGAATCAAAGAGTGAAACTATGATAAAAGCAAGTTTCCCACAGAATTACATATGAAATCACCACTAGCTTATTGAACATGGTGACTAGTATACCAAGCTATACACTGAACCTTGCCTCGTATACAATTTAGTCTAATTCCAATACAAATGATCTAAGGGGTAAGGTAGAAAACAAATAAGCAAGAGTCGCCATTTAAATTTAAAAAAAAACTTAGAACTAAATCAGAGCACATGTTGATGCTCATCTGACACCACAGATTTAACAATCAAATAATTTCACAGCGCCATGAGACTCGTATCGGGTTAGCACAAACAAAGAAACAGGTTGCTGAAGCCATCGTAAAGAACGGTTATCATTTATCTCTATCACAAATCCACATATGTTTCAGAAGTATAGAAGATACAAATGATCTAGTTTACCAAATCGTATAGAGATTCAGAAATGTCAAAGGTATAATAAAAGACAAAAATGGTTCAGTTTACCCAAAAGATATAGAAAGGTGGTATATCACATCCTTTGCACACCATCACTGCCATCGGCAGACAGACTGTGGTACATCACATCCTCTGAAACAGTCAACTTATCATTGAGCAGGAAATCAAGGGGGAAAATGTAGATTGGCAGACTTTTAGGTGCACCAGCAGGTTGAGAAGGAAAAACAGTGTAACCTATTCCCCCAGACTCCTTTTGTTGTTGTTAACGAGAGAGAAGGAAGACGAACAACATTGACGGCTGCAAGGTGCAGCTTGTGTGTGAGGGCAATAGCAGACTCACTCCTTTTTATATATTAGGGTAAGATACAAAGTGGTACAAAGGAGTAAAACTTAGAAAAACAATAAAACAACAGGTATAATAAAAATAGTGACATGACGCAGATCGTCGGTTTCCGCCTCTGACGTTTTGTCGATACCATCGACATGGATGTTGATGGTATCGACGGACTGTTGTCGGGTAGCTGTGATAATCTCGATACCATCGACATGAATGTCGATGGTATCAACAGAATGATGTCTGTCACTGTGACTATCTCGATACCATCGACCTCCTATCGATGGTATCGACCGGGAAGCAGGTTGTTTCACACTCCCCCTCAAGCTGGAGAGTACACATCGTGTATGCCCAGCTTGCCACATAATTTCTGAAAAGCTGCCGGACCCAAAGGCTTTGTCAAAATATCCGCCAGTTGATCTTCAGACTTGACATATGGCGTCACAATAGTGTCATCCTTGATTTGATCACGAATAAAATGGCAATCAACTTCTATATGCTTTGTACGCTCATGAAAGATAGGATTCCTGGCAATATGTATAGCAGACTGGTTGTCACATTTGAGCTCCATAGAAGGCAGAATAGTGATTTTTAACTTAGAGAGAACGGATTTGACCCATTGTAGTTCACAACATGCATGGGCCATAGCACGGTATTCAGCCTCAGTACTGGATCTGACTACCACATTCTGCTTTTTGCTTTTCCAAGTAATCAAATGGTCACCTAGGAAAGTACAATAGCCTGATGTAGATCTTCTATCAATATGATCACCAGCCCAATCTGCATCTGAGTACCCAATGAGAGTCAAAGTAGATGGAGGCACCTTGGGTTTGGAATATGTGATCCCTTTACCTGGAGCACTCTTCAGATATCTCAGAATCCGGCAAACTGTTGTCCAGTGTGACTGTCGTGGTGAGTGCATATGTTGACTCACAACTCCTACATCAAAGGAAATGTCAGGTCGTGTAACAGTCAGATATATTAGCTTGCCAACTATTCTCCTGTAATATCCTGGATCTGAGTACTCAACATCATCAACCGTCTCCTTGGTGTGATAATCCATAGGAGTAGATACCGGTTAGATCCAGTCATGCCTGTCTCCTGTAGTAAGTCCAGCACATATTTCCTCTGAGATAGATGGACACCTGCATGAGATCTAAGCACCTCAATGCCTAGAAAATATCTCAGTTTACCCAGATCCTTCGTTTGGAAGTGTCGCTGCAACCCTTCCTTCACACGAGATATGCCTGCAGAATCACTCCCAGTAATGACTATGTCAGCAACATATACTGCCATAATGATAGAACCACCCGAAGAGTTAGAGTAGAATAAGGAGTGATCAGTCATAGAGCGAGAAAAGCCATCCGGAGTACAACCTCACTGAACTTGGCAAACCACGCTCGAGGAGACTGTTTCAAACCATATATGGCTTTCTTCAATTTGCAGACCTTCTGACACTCCCCCTGAGCAACAAACCCAGGAGGTTGCTCCATATATACCTCTTCCTGGAGGTCACCATGTAGAAAGGCATTCTTAACATCAAGCTGAAATAGGGGCCAATCAAAAGTAGTAGCCAAAGAAATAATAATTCACACAGAATTTAGACGAGCTATTGGAGATAAAGTCTCAAAGAAATCAACTCCATAGGTCTGTGTGTAGCCTTTTGCCACCAATCTGGCCTTCAACCTCTCAACAGATCCATCCGGATTATGTTTGATGGTGAAGACCCATCGGCAACCCACAGCTTTCTTCCCTGTAGGTAGTGCAACAAGATCCCATGTGTCATTATGCAAAAGAGCTGACATTTCAATCTGCATTGCCTGTTTCCAGCCACTGTCCTTCATAGCATCATAGTGATTCCTTGGTATATCAACAGAATCAATCCCAATAGCAAATGTGCGGGCCTGCTTAGATAAGTGGGACAGACAACACACATTTGTAATAGGATGTCTAATAGTACAAGAACGAGTACCTTTCCTAACAACAATAGGAAGGTCAAGATCTGATGCTTCTCCAGGAATCCCATGAGTAGAAGACGAAGATGAAGGCTCAGAGACTAGTGTCTCTACCATTTCTGGTTCTGGTCTGCCCCGCCTACTATAAATATGTGGGTAATGCTCAATAACAGGCATGTCTGTTGCTTGCTCATCCGGAATAAAGGTATAATTAGGGATGATGGGTGGCTCTCCCTCACTCTGCACAGATGGTGCCACTCTATCACTCTGAAAAACTGGTGGCACTCCCTCTCTCAATCGTTCCCCCTTACTTATAGCATCAGAGAAATATGGAGTGGTCTCATGGAAGATAGCATCCCTAGACACAAAGATCTGACGAAGACTAGGACAGTAACACTTGTATCCTTTGCTAGTACTAGAGTAGCCAAGGAACAAGGTTTTAACAGACCTAGGAGAAAGCTTGTCAGCTTTAGGGTCAACATGATGAACAAAGAAAGTGCAACTAAACACTCTAAGGGGAAGAGAAAAAGGCTTGTCTGTGGGTCGTAACACAGAGAAGGGAGTCTGTCCTTTAAGAACCGAGGATGGTTGTCTATTAATTAAGAAGCAAGCAGTTAAAAGAGCTTCAGACCAGAATTTCTTAAGTACATTGGATTGGAACATAATAGATCGAGCAATATCAAGAAGATGGCGATTTTTCCACTCAGCCACCCCATTCTGCTGAGGGGTGTAAGGACACGATGTGCGATGGATCATACCTACAGAGCTGCAAAAATCAGACATAGCCTTTTGGACATACTCTAAAGCATTATCAGACTGAAGAATTTTTATATTGCAGTCAAACTGGACTTTTATTTCAGTGTGGAAATGTTTCACAATAGATAGTACAGACTCTCGACTTTTGAGAAGATAGATCCATGTCATTCGAGAAAAATCATCCACAAAGGAAATAAAGTAACGAAAACCATTATAACTATGGTCTTTGACAGGACCCCACATATCACTATGGACTAACTCAAAAGGACAAGAAGCGCGTTTATTGACACGACTGGGATAAGATAACCTATGATGCTTTCCCAGCTGACATGATTGACACTCTAAAGATGACAGTTGAGACAACTCTGGTTCCAACTTGCGCAGGCTCTCTAAGGAAGGATGTCCATATCTGCAATGCCATAGTAAGGGGGAACCACTCAACAGGACGGATGGAGCAGGAATAGATACTTGGCAAGGCAGACTGTCACCATGGAAAAGGTAGAGATCACCTTTCCTAGGTCCCCCACCAATCGTCCTCATACTCTTGAGATCCTGTAATACAAAACAAGGACCAAATGTTACCGTACATTTTACAGTGTCAATCAGTTTTGCAACAGAAGAAGATTTAAAGGAAATTCAGGCACAAAGTGTACAGATTTGAGATCAATCTTGGGTGTTAGAGGGACAGATCCACTAGCTAACACTCTCCTCACTGAACCATCTGCCAGTGTAACAGATTTGTGAGGGATATACGAGTCAATAGAGTGGAGCAATCTCCTCATACCAGTCATGTGTTGTGACGCGCCAGAATCAACCACCCAAGATGATGTAGAGCCAGAAGCAATGAGGGATGTAGCCTGATTACCCGCAGTAGATGCCAGGTTTTCTGACGATGATGATGATGATCCCATACTCATGTGTTGTGTAGCCTGAATAAACCGATCATACTCCTCCTGAGTAAGAGTGATACCGGTTCCAGAAGTAGGTCCCACAACAGAAGAAGACGAGGAATCTGTAGTAGTGGCATAATGAGTTGTCCCCACAGGTGGTGCAGCAGGTCTCCCATGTTTCTTCCAGCACTTCTCCATTGTATGTCCCAATTTGTCACAGAAGGTGCACTTAGGACGTGTCCCACGTCCTCGGCCCATACCAGTGTGTCCCCCTCGCACTGCAGCAACTACGGATGTATGAGACTCCCCAGAAGATATAACAGGATCAGGGGTAGCAGACTTGGACTCAAAGATGGATTGTTGTATTCTTGAATAGGCTTCCACAAAACCGGGTAATTCATCAGAAGCCAAAATGACACTCCGGGCGGATCCGCACGAAGGGTTAAGCCCGAATAAAAATTTTGTCGTAACTAGATCGTCCCTGTCCTTGATCTGTTCAGCGACAGTTACTGGATGATAATAGCTCAGTTCTTGAAAAAGTGCCTGAATAGCTCCAAAGTACTCCTCAAGAGATTTGTCACCCTGCCTCTCAGCAAACAAACGATCATAGATCATGAATTGGCGAAGCGCATTTTTTTCTTGAGAATAATGTTGTTTCACTGCGTCCCATATCTCCTTAGCTGTTGAATAGAACATGAACCTTGCCGCAATAGTAGGTTCCATGTTGTTCCACAACCAAGTCTTTACCAGACTATCATGACGCTTCCATTCAGCAAATCCTTTGTCAATAGAGGCCAGAGGACCTGAGTCAACATGTCCCGCCTTGTCACGAGACTCCAGGACAGTGTGGACGGCATTCATCCATAGAAGAAAATTCTTCCCGTCGAGCTTGATGGAGGTGATAGGTGACACCTCGTTGTAGATCATAGGTGTCTTGATATCCCCCATTATAGAACGGGACTGTGTGACGGATTGATACACGCCACAAGGAAGACTGAGGTGACGGAGAGATACACGTCACCCAAGAAACAAAGAGAAATGTGTTACTGACGCATTCACAGCCTCCTGATGATTTTCCTAATCACACATGGAGGATGTGTGACTAGGAGAATAACTGTAGAGAGACTAGTCTTCTGGTTTAGATTTTAGATCGTCGTTAGATTACCCGAAGATCCTCAAGGCGGTGGATTACGGTTGCACGCCGTGCGGCGGCTCAGCAGCAGCTACTGCTGTCGGTGCCGTGGTGAGAAGATCCGGAGGAAGGGGAAGATCTGGCGGGCAAGAAGGAATAAGGAGGAAGAGACGGCGGGCGGTGGAGAGAGACGGCTGCCTAGAGCAAACCTTGCTCTGATACCATGTTAACGAGAGAGAAGGAAGACGAACAACATTGGCGGCTGCAAGGTGCAGCTCTTGTGTGTGAGCGCAATAGCCGTCTCACTCCTTTTTATATATTAGGGTAAGATACAAGGTGGTACAAAGGAGTAAAACCTAAAAAAACAATAAAACAACAGGTATAATAAAAATAGTGACATGACGCAGATCGTCGGTTTCTGCCTCTGACGTTCTGTCGATACCATCGACATGGATGTCGATGGTATCGACGGACTGTTGTCGGGTAGTTGTGATAATCTCGATACCATCGACATGGATGTTGATGGTATCGACAGAATGATGTCTGTCACTGTGACTATCTCGATACCATTGACCTCCTGTCGATGGTATCGACCGGGAAGCAGGTTGTTTCACAGTTGTCATATTCTTCTGATTCAACGTGGAATCTAGTAGCAGTCGGACACCATCACGGTAGACAAAGTAGATTCGAGAATTTCTTTCATTCCCAGGCATAACTTATGTGCTTGATATTAAAGTATTATCATGAGGAATTTATCATTTCTAAGCAATTAAATAAGCGCCTATCAATTGTGAATGGATTGAAACTTAAAATACATGTTTTATTGTATTTCTTACAAAGAGTGTGCCCCTTTATATAGGGAGAAGACCCTCTTTACAATATAATATGAGGGGATAAAGAAGACTTAAAGACAGAAGAGAAATAATAAATACAATAAATGTGCTACAGAAAGTGTCAGTCAACAATATAATTATGGTCAATGTTAACATGACTTAACAATCAATCAATAGACTATAATCAATTAATTTTCACACCCCTAAAATTCAAGGTGGATCAAAGAAAGAGTTTATGAATCAGCTTGTTATGATTTAATAGTATGTCTCTTTGTAAAGAGGTCTACAATCTAATCTGTCAAAGTTTATGAAGGAGAGTGTGATGATGTCAAAAGATGTTTTTCTCTCATGAAGTGACAATCCATCTCTATGTGCTTACTCCTGTCATGAAAAATTGGATCACTAGCAATTCGTATGGCGCTCTTGTATCACAGAATATAGATGTAGCATCAGAAATAATAACTCCCATATCACTTAGAAGCCAACATATGTGCACTATTTCTTGAGTGGTGTCGTGCATTGCTCTATACCTTGCCTCAATGAAAGAAAGAGATACAACGTCCTATTTCTTGCTCCTTCATGACAACAACGAATCGCCAAGAAGAAGACAATTATTAGTGGAGCATCTAGTGGTTGGACATCCAGTCCAGTTAGCATCAGTGTATGCATGTAGGGTAAGGTTGCAAAACGAGCTCATGAGTAGAGACCGTGTTCCCATATGCAGCGTATGATACGGAGTACAGCAGCGTAGTGGACACTTCGGGGAGAAGATAAGAATTGTGACACAATGCTAACAGCATGTTGAACATCTGGCCTAATGATGCACAAGTATAGTAGTTGTCCTACTAGCTGATGATACCTTGTGCAATCATGTAATGGCTCACCAACAGTTGGTCGCAGTTATGCATGAAGTTCAAGAGGTGTGTCTACATCTCGTAAGTCAGATACTTTGACACGCTCAATGATATCTGCTGCATATTTTTACTGAGAGACCAGAATTTATTTCTATCTATGAGCAATCTCAAAGCCTAAAAAGTGAAGTTGTCCAAGGTTCTTCATGTGGAATTGTTTAGCAAGATTATGTTTTCATTGGTTCCTACTACGTCATCTCCTGTGATGATTATGTCATACACATACAGGAGTAGGATGATCCATCCTTGAGGTGTATTGTACACAAACATTGAATATTATATGATCTTTGAGTGTAACATGCACATGTGATGGCTTGTCTGAAGCATTCAAACCAAGCCTTGGGTGCCTGTTTCAGTGCATAAATGGCTCGAAGCAGAAGCCAAATATGAGATTGAGGTAATAGTAGTCCTAGTAACGGATCTAGGTTTCAGAGTTCTCCATGTAGAAAGCCATTTTGAACATCTGTCTGGTATAAAGTCCAATGACGGACTGCTGCAATAACAAGAAGAATTTTGACAGTGGTCAAGTGAGCAACTCGATCAAACATTTCTTCATAGTCTATGCCATACTCCTGAGTGAAGCCCCTAGCAACTAGGTGTGCTTTGTATTTGTCAATCATGCCATCGGTCTTGTGTCTGATTTTGTAAAGCCACTTGCAACTAACCGGTAAAGACACTTATTGGTCAGAATTTTGAAATCCAACCCAACCGGTTGAACCACCACCCAACCAGTGTGGCGGTCCAGGTGGGTTAGATACCCGTTTTTAGCCCAAAAAAAATAAATCGCTGACCCACCTTCCCGATCCAACCGCTGACCCGGTCTGATTTATTTTATTACCCGGGACAGTTCTTTCTAATGCTTAAAACAATAACTTCAAACCTCAAAAGAAAAAAACCCATAAAACCCCTTCCCCTAGGCTCGATACCCCCGACCCTAACATCAATTCTTTCTTGCGCTCCCCCTCCCCACGTCTCTTTGTGTCGGCTAGGGCTGCGGCTAGCAAAGCCGTCAGCTGAAGCTCCACCGGCAGTTGGATCCTCGGTTGGAGCTCTCATAGGACAGCAGTGGCGGGCCTGTCTATCCCTCTGCATTTCCGGCCTCTCTCTCCTTTATCATTGCTACCGAGGTTACATCCTTCTCTCCTCCTCAAGGGTCATGATTGTCGGCTCCTCTCTACTTACTCCTGATTGTTTTCGATGCATCATTTGTTGTTGACGGTGTTTGTGTCTCTCCCCCTCATCCATTCTTGCAGCCAGTAAGGCCTATGCTCCCCTTCTCTTGTTCTATTTCCTTCTCACCATGTTCCATAGTCATCTTCTCCTCCTATTTTGGCTTTGTCTGCAGTAGCCGGTGTTGTGCTAGATACGTCTAGCTATTTAGGAAGTGTGGTTATTGCGTGAAGGTTTATGTTGATCAATCTGAAAAGTATTGCCTCAAGATTATTGGAGGAAGTTCTACGTGCTACTCCTCTACGATTGATCCATTAACTAATGTCTTCTCCTTTCCCAACCTCCAGGGTTCTTCCTTCTCCATCTTCAATTTTCCTCTAATTTTCTCCAATTTCATTTTAAATCTTCCAAATTTTTCCCTACTATTGTACAATTAACTTGCATGATATATTTTGTTATACTGATGTATTGGTTTATTGTTTTTATTTACAAAAAATTGCCAACTAACATGCCTTTTTATGCGTATGAGAATCATAATTTATGACTCAAGTGATCCTTTGCAATACTGGTTTGTTGGCTTATATATATATATATATATATATATATATATAGAGAGAGAGAGAGAGAGAGAGAGAAAGAGAGAGCCAGGCTAGAATACACTCTAGTGTACAGATCGCACGAATACACTCAAGTGTGTTTGCATATCAAGACTGTTTTTTGCAAAATGTAAACCATTGATCTTCACTGTCATACTATAACTAGGCTACATACAAATTTTGAGCCCATTTGGATGAGTGTAAGTCACTCATCCAAGGGAAACAAAATCGACGCGCGAAACTAATTTGAAATGCATAATTTTTGCGGTCTTTATAACATGACCTACAAATGTCCAAATATGCTCAAATTTTGCGTATGAGCTATTCACAAGATGTTTAAGAAGATCAACAGATTAGATTTTTGAAAAAAATATTGCATCATGAAAAACTACTTGAGTGTATTCTGCTCCGAATACACTTGAGTGTATTCTAGACTCTCTCTCTCTCTCTCTATATATATATATATATACATATATATATATATATGCCATGCTCTCTTATTCGGAAATCAAATAATTGTTATATTTGATGCAAGGTTAATATATACTCACATATGGGTGCTATTGAAATGTGTGTGTATATATAGTTGTACATACATAATTACATATTATATGTATGATGTCATGATGACATCATCAGGTCAACCGGGCTGACCTAGCGGTTGAGCCAGAGACCCGGTACCTCTGTCGGGTCGACCTCTGGGTTGGTAATGAAAACTTTGTTGTTGGTATAGGAACAAGATCCCAAGTATGGGTCCGTTCAAAGGCCAAAGCTCTTCCTATTTAGCCTTCCAGTGCATAGGAGTGGAAGCTTCCTGATATGAAGATGGAACATGATTTGTAAGAAGAGTAGTGAGGAAAGTTACATATTCTGAAGAGTAAAATGTGACTGTTGAATGAGAATAGCACGGATTTGACCGGTGTCCACATAGAAGAAAGGTTTTGTGCAGCATTGGGATCGTAATAATGTTTTATGTCATTGGACAATGTATGAGGGTCAACATGGGTAGCCTCAATGCCTACTGTTGGTGATGTGACAAGAGGCTCAACATGGGTAGCCTCAATCCATGTGGAAGGTTCAACAAGGGTAGCCTCAATCTCAATGGGAAGCTCAATCGCACAATACTTCTTCATTATCAAGTTCCTCAACGTTTCCGGCCTGAGGATGTCTCTATGGCATGCTATCTAATCAATCACATGCCGTCTTCTGTTTTGAACAATAAAATTCCTTACAACATCCTTTTTCCTGATGCACAACTCTTTTCTATTCCACCTAGCATTTTTGGATGTACTTGCTTTGTCAAAAACCTCCGCCCAGGTTTAACAAAACTTGACCCTCACTCCACCAAATGTATCTTTCTGGGATATTCTAGAACCCAGAAAGGATACCGCTGCTAAGATCTGATTCTGAGACAGTGGTATGTAAGTGCAGATGTAGTGTTTTTTGAGCATTTGCCATATTACTATGATAATGGGGCATCACTATCAAGTGACATTTTGGCACCCACGCCACTGCCTGATATTGTGGATATTTATCCACCTTCTGAGCTGACACCTAAAGATCGACCTCTGCAAGTTTACAAGCGAAGACCTAAGAAGACTAATCCCTCCATGGCCCCTCCACAACCAATTCCTCCTTCAGCAGATGGTCATACACCAGAGGTAAATTCTGACTTACACCCACCTATCAGTCTGCGCAAAGGTGTCCGCTCCTGTACTAAACATCCTATTAGTCATTTCTGTTCATCCTCTAATCTGAGTACCAGTTTTGCGTGCTTCACTGCTGCTATCTCTGTTGTATCTATTCCCAAAATTGTTGCAGATCTCTTTTTGTTCCTGCATGGAAACAAGCCATGGACGCTGAAATGTAGGCACTCTCAGATCATAATACGTGGGATCTTGTCGATCGCCCTTCCTCCTGTCCGAGTGTTGGTTGTCGCAGGATTTTTACTAATCAAATATCAACCGAACGGCGCTATTGAATGTCTGAAAGCACGTCTGGTAGCCAAAGGCTACACAGACACACAGCATAGACTACTTTGAGACATTTTCTCTAGTTGCAAGGCTCAATTCTATTCGTATTCTTATTTTGCTATTGTTAACAAGGATTGGCCACTATTTCAGCTGGATGTTAAAAACGTGTTTCTATATGGAGACTTGCAGGAGGAAGTTTACATGGAGCAACCATCAGATTTCGTTGCTCAGGGGGAGTCTTCCTCGAAAGTTTGCAAACTAACGAAGGCAATTTATGGTCTTAAATAAAGCCCTCGCATCTGGTCTGACAAGTTGAGTCAGATTCTTACCAAATTTAGCTTCTGTTGCTCTAAACTCGACCATTATGTATTGGTCAGAAAAACTGCAGCTCGCTTACTTATTGTCTATGTAGACGACATTATACTATCCGGCAGTGATATTGTGGGAATCCATGCTACTAAAACTTATATACAAAAACATTGTCACCAAAGATCTTGGCAAGCTACGATATTTTTTGGGCATTGAGGTATCCAAATCATCTGCAGGATTATGTCTCTCACTACGAAAATATGTTCTGGACCTCTTACAGGAAACAAGTATCTTTGGCTGCAAACCAGCCAGCACTCCACTTGACCCAAACACTGACTGGGATGATGATACTTCCCCATCTTATGTGAATCATCAACAATCCAGATGACTGGTTGGTAAACTCATCTATCTCACGGTTACGAGGGCCGATCTGATTGCAGTTGTGGGTTATGTAAGCAGATATCTTGATATACCTAAATAGTGCCACTGGGACGTTGTCTGTCACCATAGAATTAAATGTTTGATTTCGATGTCGTGTCTGATTTCCCAGAAACAGAAACTTTTCAAAATTTCGCACTAAATTTTGATATTTACGGCCCTAACGATTTCGACGACCAAATAAGCGAATTAAATCATGAAAATTTACCAGGATAATCGAAACGCCAAGATCTACTCAAATATGCAATAATATTTCATATTGGATATGTGGGGAGGGGGTCTCCCACATTTGTAAGTGAAGGAAGCTGAACAATTTTGACAGAATTTCGATGGCAATTTCGAAGGCAAAATGAAGGAACTAAGCTTTGAAATTCTGCAAACACAAAGTCCAGACATAAACACACTTGATTATATAATAAATTTATATGTTTAGAGGTTAGGGTGGGATCCATGTCTTGATGAGTGAGTGCACAAATGAACAGAAATGTCAAGTCTGCTAGACAGTTAGAGACTTTGTTACAAACTTACAAATTTCAAGTTTAAACAACTAGACTTTAAAACTTACAAGTACAACGTACAAGCTTACAAGCTTACAAATTACAACTTACAATATATAATTATAAAATAAAACAAATTAACAACTAACAAACTTACACATGATGATGTTCCATAAGTCTTGCGTAGTAGTAAACTAGGAGTCCAACAATCCTAGTTGAAGCTTGAGTGTCATGGTGGTTCTTGTCCTTGTGGTGGTTGACCATACATATCCTCATTGATTCTATCAACATATGTAGCCCAACTCATATGATTCCTGTATACTTGGTTATATGTTTGAATGTGTTCTTGGTAGATCTCATCAAACACAAACTGCATCATCCCATGTTTTGGGAAAAACTCCTAAAGTGCTTTTGCTTGATCGATATATGGTTCTGAAGCAACTGGAGCTGGAGGAGCAACAGCTAATGAAGGAACATACAAAACATCACGGTATCCTTGCCAAGTTTGCCCACCATCATTAGATTCCATATGAACATGTTCTCCAGTGTAAGAATAACCTTGCATCAGTGGGTCATTGTATCCATATCCATACATATAACCTGGTTGTATACCTCCAGAAGAAGAATAAGCATCAGGTGCATTACCATAATTCCCACGACTCCCACCATAACTATAGCCATAATTATAGGGATCTTGTTGTGGTGGTTGTGCGACTGCGGGTGCGGGTTGTCTTTGTGCAGAAGGGTACCCAAATAAAGAATCAGCAATAGAAGATGAATCCTTGTCTGAAATGCTAATGCTCCCAACCGATTCAGCCAAATCAGAAATATAATCACTTTGGTATTGAGGAGCTGGAAGAATAGCTAGAGGTGGTGGTAACAGTGTTGGACCTTCTGGTGTGCCAATATATTCTTTTGTACCTCTAGTTTTTCTTCTTTGGAATGTACTATCAGCAAATGGAATTTGAGTTTCAGCAGGTGCAGCTTCAGCCCTAGGTTCAGAGAGATAAGGTCGATCATCATCATCATTCACAAATCCTTGCCACTCTTTAGTATTACCATCACCTTCTTGGTCACCATCACCATCATCATCATTAGCAGCAGCACCATCATCATCATCATCATCATCATCATCATCATCATTATCATCATCATCATCATCATCATCAGATTTGGAAGAGTGGGTAGTAGTATGAGTTCCACCTTCTTCAACTACATGTTCAATATCCATCTCATCTTGAATGTCTTCTTCTTCTTCAATTCTTTGTACAGGGATGCGGTCTCTTCTAGTTGTGTCTTCTTCTTCTCTAGTACTAGGCATAAATGTTGCCTCCACAGTGGGATCTGGCCTGCCATCATTTCTGTCTAAAACTGGGGCACCACCAATCTCATTTATCCATTGCTATAATGGATTATCCTCATTGTCATCACCATAACCAAAGGTAAAAGCAGTATCAATTGGATCATGGATAACAGAATGGTCCACTTCTCTAAATTCTGGCTCTCTAAGGTCTTTTGCCCTCAACCTCATGTTATAGTGAACATATACCAAGTCATTTAGACGTTGTGCACCAAGTTTGTTTCGTCTTTTGCTATGAATGAGATTGAATGTGGACCAATTTCTTTCGCAACCACCTGCAGCAGCTGTCTGTGATAGAATTCTCACAGCAATGCGACGTAGCTCTTCACAACCTGTGCCATGCCATGACCACCACTCACATGGAACAACTTTTTCTCTATCAGCAATAGCACTTGGATGCGCAAAGCATCCAATGCCTTCTTTGAACTGGCTCAACTACAATTGCTAAGCAACATGACAAGGTCAAGGGTAATAAAATCTGAATTTATTCTCAATAAATAATAGATTCAGTCGGACTATATGTATTACCTGATCCATAATAATCACCCTCTCTTCAGATGTGGTGACAAGTTTCTCTACAACTTCTTTAATAGTTGCCATGAAGTCACTCTTGAACCCTAACTGGTATTTGTATTGGAATCTAGGGTTCAAGTAGTGGGCTACAAGACAATAAGACATAGAAATGGCTATAAGTAATATTGTATGTGTCAATTGTCAAGTATCAACTATTAAGAAATAGAAATGTCTATAATTATTAAATAAGTATCAGTAATGCTCACCAACTTTGTGCATAGGGTGTAAAAGCATTTTCTCCCACCGCTTCCTTATAATTTTCATGTATTGGGCATTTTTTCTTGGAACAATTTTCAGTATTGTCTCCCTCATCATTGGCATTGCTTCATACAAGTAGGGTATGGTTGAAGACTTATCTCCATCCACCAACCTGAGCACCTTCAGTATTGGTTCCATGATCTTAAAGAATTTTAGTAACTCTCTCCCAAAAGCTCCTACTGTTGACAAGGTCTTCTATCTTGGCCCCCAGTGCTGTCTTGCTTTCCTTCATTGAACCCCATTCAACTCCAGCAAATAATTTTCTCAATCCATCCCTCTTTGACTTCAAGCTTTGCAATGCCAAAAAATTAGAAGCAAAACGGGTGACTCCTGGCCGCACCAAGTCACCACTACAATACTCCTTCCTCCTCATAACAGCTAAAAGAAATGAGTGATTGTACATGAAGCATGTGATTGTCCTGACTTCAATGATCAAATTCTTTACATGTGACAGCCCACCTACATTTTAACAAACCAGAGCATGAAATTAAATAATGACACTATGAGACTATGAGAGTATGAGTCATTTGGAACTGGAAATTGGAATACAAGGATACAAACAAACATATATGACTCACTTATATCTTTCAGAATTAAATCAATGCAGTGAGCCGCACAAGGAGTCCAATAGATTGGATACTTATCCATCAAAGATTTTCCTGCCTTTTTGAAATTGGGTCCATTGTTAGTTACAATTTGAACCACATTTTGCACACCAACTTCTTTGATATATCTGGTCATCAATTTAGATATGTATCTAGAAGTCCGAGCCTCACTAGAAGCATCAACAGATCCAAGGAAAATGGTGGATAAATTACAGTAGGCAAGAAAGTTGATGATTTGCTTTCTATTTCCCGATTGTCCAACCATCAGCCATTAATGTCACACCATAATTTTCCCACCTACAACAAACATTACAAAAGTAGAGTTAGAAACTCAAAGTCTTCAAGTTCAAGAGGCAACAGTCAAGAGTGGATAATAAAGAAAGAATCTTAGTAGTTAGTGCCTTAGTTACCTTTGTTTCTTATCATCAATCCATTTTTGGATCTCCACTTTTTGTTCAGGAAGGTATACATTCATAAGCTCATAAGCAGTGGGGGTTTTAACACCCGGTCCAGCCTCCCCAGCAGTTCTCAAGAGGTGTTGTAGATATGGCTCAATAGCCACGTGTGCAGGGATCCCATGGGCAAAGAAGAATTTACCCACTGTTTGCCAACCTTGTTCTTTGCACCAGAAAACATAGATTTCAGCTTCTGTTGTACTGGTTTTGGCCTTCTCATACCTGGCTCATCTATGTCTACACCCAACCTCCCTCTTGTGCTATGAGATCTGTTGAACATGCTATCAATTGTCCCTTTCTTTCTTTTAACTTGGGCAGGCCTATCACTCTCATCTCTTAAGTCAACCACGGGGATGGATGCTCTTCTTGATCGGGAATGAGTCGCACGACCTGCACCACTGCCTCCACCATGCTCAAAAACAGATGGGCCAATGCCCCTCCTATATGCATCATGTTGCTCTCTCTCCCACGCTTGCTTTTTGGAATCTCTAAGCGCCCTACGATACAAGCGGCGTTGTTGGGAGGTGATATAACCTTCAGGATAATCTACATCTGAGTCAGACTCAGCAGAAGAACCCCCTCTCCCATATTCAAAGAGGGTATCAACATAGAGTTGATCAAGTTCATGTTGATGTTGACGAATGTTTTTCTTCTGACTCATCATTTCCCGGAAATCATCCCTCACTCCTTGAGGGCATTTCTTGCACATGGCCACATTCCTGTCACCACCAACAATGTGGGATTTGAATCTTGTAATCCCCCCACCCCCTATCTTCTTGTCACAATATTTGCAAATTACTTGTTGCTTAGTACCAGGAACTTGATCATAATGAGTCCATGCAAAATCAGTGACCTTTCTACCACCTTCATCATTTCTCCTTCCACCTTCACTATCACCAACTGAAGAAGCCATCTACTGCAATTTTAAAAATAAAAACATGAATAAACCATCACATCAAGTCAACACATGCACATAAATAAATCTTAAAGCCTAAAATTGCATGTTAGAAACTTAGAAGTTAAAAGTATAACTAAGTACATCATTTTTATTTTAATTAGTTCATTTTTATATTTTTTTATTAATTTAAGGTCTGAAATTAATATTTAAATTGATATAAAAATGAAAATAGAAGTTACAATATCGAACACACCAAAATTAGTTAACATATATTGTATTAGTTTACTATTATAATACAATTGTGTTTTATAAGTGTAAAAATACAAAAAATAAGAAAATTAAAGGTCTGAAATTAATATTTAAATTGGTAAAAAAATAAAAAATGAAGTTACAATATTGAAAAGTCTGAAATTAGTTAACATATATCGTATTTGTCTAGTATTATAATATATTTCAAGTTCCATAAGTGTAAAAATACAAAAAATAAGAAATTTCATTAAAAAAAAAGCCTTTTTAGCCATTTTTTGGTATAAATACGAAATATATTGATTGCATTTTCAAAATAAGTATACACATACGTATTTCACACTATAGTTTCTTAGATCTACAAGTTTTACTTCAAGATCTTGAGTATTTTAAGAGTAATATCATTCCGAAATTTAGGATTTTCGGAGTATATAATAAGATGGGTATAAAAGAGAGTAGAGATACAAAGGGGAGGAGTAGATGGGCTAGGGAGAGGTGTAACATACCTCAGCCTCCGGGAGCAAGAGATCTTAAAAAAATCGCCAAACAAGCAAAATTCCACTTCACTCAGTCGGCGGAACACTGTTTCGCGAAACAGTGTGGCCGTTCCGCTGAGATTTCGCGACATCGAAATACCCCGACTTTTGCGAAATTTCGACGGCAAGTGCAAAATTTTCGCAAAATTACGTACCAGTCCCTGCGTACATGCATTTTGATGTTCGATTGTAAAAAAATGAAATTTCGATCGAAATTTTGTTCCATGTCTGTCACATTCACGATACCTTAAAAGCTCTCTAGGGAAAGGTTTATTATACAAGAAAAATGGGCATTGCAATATGTATGGATTCTCTTATTCTGATTATGCAGGCAGTAAATGTGATTGGAAATCCACTTCAGGATATTGCACTTTTGTTGGAGGCAACTTCGTCACCTGGCGTAGCAAAAAGCAAACAGTAGTAGCTAGGTCAAGTGCAGAAGCTTGAATATCGAGCCATGGCTCATACCGCCTGCGAACTTCTTTGGGTGCAATGCCTTCTCAAAGAATTTGATATCACTGAATCTAAACCAATACCAATGTTCTGTGATAACAAAGTTGCTATTTTTATTGCGAGCAACCCCACTTTCCATGAAAGAACAAAGCATATTGAGTTGACGGTCACTTTGTTCGCAAGTCTGTTCTATCTGGCCGCATCTGTACTCCATAACTAAGCATTGAAAACCAAGTAGCAGATATCTTTACGAAGATTTTACCCAAGGCGCGCTTTCAGACTCTAGTGGACAAGTGGGGCAATGTTCGACATCTATGCTCCAGCTTGAGAGGGAGTAAAGAGATATGTTATTTCTCTGTTATTTTTGTAGTTTACACTACTTGTGTTATATCCCATATTGCTCAGTTTTACTTATTGCTTTACTCTCTTGTCCTATAAAAGAGAGAGCATTGTAAACTCTTAGAACATCGAATATAGTTCTTCCCTTTCTTCTACAAGCTTCATTGATGATTTCTCTAGAACTACATGGCTATTTTTGTTATAGGACAATTCTCACATTGTAGATACTATCATATCCTTTTTTCCTGAGATTCATACTGAATTGATAGACCTATAAAATCTTCCAAACTGATAATGCGCTTGAATTTATGCAGTCCTCTGTGAGTCAGTTTTATCGAATAATGGGTACCATTCATCAAACCTCTTGTACATAAACACCCCAAAAAATAGGGTTGCGGAGCGTAAGAATCGCCATCTTCTTAAAGTCGCCCGCACCCTTCTTTTTCACTACAACGTGCCCAAATTCTTTTGGCCGGAAGCAATCGCTACTGCATGTTACCTAATAAATCGCATGCCTTCTTCTGTTCTTGGCAATCAAGTGTCATATCAAATTTTATATCATGATGCCCCCTCTCTTTGTTGTGCCTCCTTGCATTTTTGGAAACACCTTCTTTGTTAAAAACTTGAGCCCTGGTTTGACCAAACTTGATCCTCATGCAACCAAATGTGTTTTCTTTGGGTACTCTAGAACCCAAAAAGGGTATAGTTGTTACGATCCTTCTACAAAGAAGTGGATAGTTAGTGTCGATGTAGTCTTACTTTGAGAAAATGCCATTCTACTCTACAGCAGGCTCTTCACTGACATCTGATTTACTTGGTGATACCCCTCTACCTATGACTGGTGATCCTGAGTTATCGGATACGACTATTGCACTGACTCCTCCGTTGAAAGTTTTCAAAGAAGACCGAAAACTACAACTCCCTCCATGCCCCCCCCCAATTCCTCCATCCTCGTCGGCGGATCCACCTACACCTCAAGTATTTTCTAACTTGGATATTCCTATCAGCTTACACGAAGGGGTTAGGTCTTGTACTCAACATCCAATCGGAAATTTCTGTTCTAATACTAACCTGGGAACAAATTTTGCCAATTTCACTTCTTTTCTATCTGTTGTTTCTATTCCTAAAATTGATGCTCAGGCTCTTCAGCAACCTGCATGGGGTCAAGCTATGGAAACTGAAACGCATGCTCTTAATGAGCCATATATGGGACTTGGTCGATGCACCTACTGATTGCTTCCATGTCGGTTGTTGTTGGATCTTTACGGTCAAGTATCAACCAGATGACACTGTTGAGCGGTTAAAAGTTCGCCTTGTAGCCAAAGGCTATACTCAGACATATGGCGTTGATTATTTTGAGACCTTTTCTCCTGTTGCTCGCCTAAACTCTGTTCGTGTGCTTATTTATGTAGTAGTAAATTTTGACTGGCCTTTATTCCAATTAGATGTTAAAAATGCTTTTTATATGGAGATCTGCATGAAGAAGTTTACATGGAACAACCTCCTGGATTTGTTACTCAAGGAGAATTTTCCAAAGTATGTCGTCTGCGAAAAGCAATTTATGGCCTGAAACAGAGCCCTCGTGCCTGGTTTGACAAACTGAGTACGATTCTTCAAAATTCAACTTCCGCCGATCTCAATCTGATCATTCTATTTTTATCAAGCAAACTCCATCTGGTCTTGTTATCCTAATCGTTTATGCTGATGATATCATATTATTTGGCAGTGGTCAAACAGGCATCCAAACCACAAAAGAATACTTGAAAAAACACTTTGTCGCCAAAGATCTAGGCAAATTAAGATATTTTCTGGGCATCGAAGTTTCTCGCTCGTCTTCAGGTGTTTGCTTATCACAACGTAAATTTGTTTAGGATCTCTTGTCTGAAACAGGAATGCTTGGGGTAAAACCTGCTGCTACTCCCTTAGATCCTAATACTAACGGGACGATGATAGTTCTCTTCCATACCCTGACCATCAACAATATCGAAGAATGGTAGGGAAACTTATATATCTTACTGTTACCAGGGCAGATATCACTTTTGTAGTGGGTCTAGTCAGCAGATACCTAGACAAACCCAAAATAGTACATTCAAAAACTTGAATTTGTAGTACTTTTTAGGAGATACTTGCCATTTTCCTTTATTGGGATTTTGTAAAGCCGATTTGAGTTAATCACAAATTGATTACTCATAAATTAGAAATCAGAAAAGTTAACTATATTTGTATTTCTATTCGTGAGGCAGTACATTTATAAAACAAAACAGTAGATTGATAAAGTCAAATAGTAGACAAGTTAAAACATTACATTAATACTAATCAGTAGATAAATAAAAAAAATAGTAGATAATAAATACAAATCAGTAGATAAGTAAATACGAATCAGTAGATAAACAAATACAAATCAGTAGATAAGTAAATACAAATCAGTAGATAAAAAAATTCAAAACATTAGATAAGTAAATACAAAACAGTACATAAATAAATACAAAGCATTAAATAAGCAAATAGAAATCAGTAGATAAAAAAATTCACAGCGTTAGATAAGTAAATTCAAAGCATTAGATAAACAAATACTAATTAGTAGATAATCAAATACAAAGCATTAGATAAAAGAGTACAACTCGCTGATAAAAAAATATAAATCAGTAGATGATTAAATAATTTTAAAAAGTAGATGAACAAATACAAAGCCCTAAATTTAAATAATGTGATGAATCAAAAATCAGTAGATGAACACATCAGTAGATAAGTAAATATAAATCACTACATAAGTAAAATACAAATCAGTAGACAAGTAAATACAAATCAGTAGATACATAAATACAAATCATAGATACATAAATTAAAATCAGTAGATAAGTAAATACAAATCAGTAGATACATAAATTTAAATCAGTAGATACATAAATTCAAATCAGTAGATAGGTAAATTCAAATCAGTAGATAGGTAAATACAAATCAGTAGATAAGTAAATACAAATCAGTAGATAAGTAAATACAAATCATCAGTATATGCATAAATACAAATCAGTAGATAAGTAAATACAAATCAGTAGACAAGTAAATACTAATCAGTTGACACAGATCAGTAAAATTAAAAGCTTAGTTACGTGTATTACTTCTAGGCGCCCAGATTAGGGCGGGGCTTGGGCCGCCTACGCACCCGCCTGTACAACACAGGTCTTATCTGGCCAGATCTCCACTCTATAGAGTCAGGCTAGAATACACTCGAGTGTACCGATCGCACTATACACTCAAGTGGTGCTTGCATATCTAGACAATTTTTTTGACAAACTCAAAACCGTTGATATTCATTGTTATAAGAAATACAGGCTACATGCAAAATTTGAGCTTATTTGGAATTTTCTAAGTCACTCTTTTATGACCAACAAAATCAACGCACAAAACTTAATTAGAACTGTATAATTTTTGTTTCCTTTAGAATTTAGATGTGTGACCCATAAGTGTCCAAATGAGCTCAAATTTTATATGTAGTATGTTCATATGATATTTTAAGAAGATCAATGGTTTAGATTTTCAAAATAAACGTTGCATGATGGAAATCGACATGCGTGTATTCGGTCTCCGGTACACTCGAGTGTATTCTAGCCTGACTCTCTCTCTCTCTCTCTCTCTCTCTCTCTCTATATATATATATATATATATATATATATATATATATATATAGAGAGAGAGAGAGAGAGAGAGAGAGAGTCAGGCTAGAATACACTCGAGTATACAGATCGCACGAATATACTCAAGTGTGTTTGCATATCAAGACTATTTTTTACAAAATGTAAACCATTGATCTTCACCGTCATACTAT
Source organism: Alisma plantago-aquatica (assembly GCA_963693085.1). NCBI lineage: Eukaryota > Viridiplantae > Streptophyta > Magnoliopsida > Alismatales > Alismataceae > Alisma > Alisma plantago-aquatica. The sequence continues at coordinate 1,005,646,206 of OY856413.1, forward strand.
AACTAGGCTACATACAAATTTTGAGCCCATTTGGATGAGTGTAAGTCACTCATCCAAGGGCAACAAAATTGACGCGCGAAACTAATTTGAAATGCATAATTTTTGTGGTCTTTATAACATGACCTATAAATGTCCAAATGTGCTCAAATTTTGCATATGAGCTATTCACAAGATGTTTAAGAAGATCAACGGATTAGATTTTTGAAAAAAATATTGCATCATGAAAAACTACTTGAGTGTATTCTGCTCCGAATACACTCGAGTGTATTCTAGCCTCTCTCTCTCTCTCTTATATATATATATATATATATATATATATATATATATATATATATATATATATACATACATACATACATACATATATATATACATATATATATATATATATATATATATATATATGTATATGTATATGTATATGTATAGATACACACACATGCATGATCGATGATGCAAATTATGTCGAGGGCTTCTCTCAATCCGATTGATTTATCACTAGTAATTAAAGCACCTAACTAGAATCTTAAATTTCAAACAAAAATAGAAAACTTCTTAGGATCTTTCCATAACCGAGAAGAAAAAGAGAAGTTTTGCATAAGTAATTTGGAACTAGAAGTATGAAAGGCATAAGCTCGTAGTGAAGTCATTTGAGAGATACCTGACGTTGAAGCTCCGTTGCAGCAAACATGTTTCTGGCATCTTTCAGTGCATTCACCAATTTCTCAGGGATTACTTCGCCAGTGGAATAGTGTTTGGAGAATCTTTTCAAGACCCTGTAGTCCCATGCATAGTACCTAAAGAAAGTCGACAAAAGTTAATAGCGACCATAGATGAGCAAATATATCCAGGGATAATATTTAGGCCATTTATTACTAAGGGCTGGTTTGCTACTGTGCATTGTACCTAGTAAAAGTCAACAAAAGTTAATAGTGGCTAAACATATTGTAAATATAAACAGGACGATATTTAGGCCAGTTACAACTAAGGACTCTTTAGCTACTGTGCGGTAGGATGACATTTAAATTTGGCAGTGCAACAGATCAATTCATGTTTTTCATATTGCTTTGGTTCCATTTCGTTTTGACTTTTTAGTAGTTGGAATTATTTGTAAATACTTGTAACCATTTTAGTTTGAGCAAACATTGAGTCGTTTGAATTTTTACGGAAATAGTTTTGCGATGTAGACTTTTTCTAAAGTCATATGACATGCACAGGCCAGCTGTTCTGGTGCCTCACAACACAATGACAAATGCATTTGAGAGACGAGAATATGTGTTGTGCACAAGTACCGTCGCCTATTTATTTCTGGAGATGGCAGCAGTTGCATCCGACCATTCCCAAACTGGGTGTAGTACCAACTCACCAAATTGGTCATTAGTATAAAGTTGGAAGCAGTTTGAAATCATGTGATGCACACATGTATTATGCATACATATCCATCCACACATATTCGTAATTTTTGTGTATGCATTTCAATATTTATGTTCATATACACATATAGTGGTATAATCACAAACATACATTTCAATATATACATATATACACACATATTCATATTAAACATGTATAATTACACGGTAACTTTTATATATATAATTTTATGCACCATCATATTATTTTGCATGCTTAGTTTCCATTTTTTGCTCGAGTGTATATAATTTATTGAAGAAATTTAATCCAAAATCGCATATAGTCCTGCACTCCATATGCATACTTTGGTACCCTCTTCATCTATACATTACATACCACTTTTAAACACAAGAAACGAGTTTAAAGGAAGAACAGATTTACCATGTTGATTTCAGCTCAAAAAGATATCTAGATACTATTCAGCATCTCAGAAAATAATCTTTGTTATTGGGATTATTATAACATATATAATACCTCTCTTTATATAGGTTTGAGAGAGAGGTTAAGTACAGATTTTGCCAATATGGGACTAGACTAAAAAAAGAAAAAATAACACAACATAATAGTAAATAAGACAAAGCATATATATATATATATGTTAACACCCCACAAGATGTAGCATAGATGTCGATCATGTCCATCTTGTCCGCCATAGCAGTAAATTTGAACTCCGGAAGTGACTTTATGAAGATATAAGCAACTTTTTCTTCTGTTGTGATGTAGGGAGTACAATTACTAGCAATAAAGATAGTGGCCTTATCGTCACAGAACATAGGAATAGGTTCTTTATTGGAAATATCAAATTCTTTCATAAGAGACGCACATAAGTTCAAATGTAGTATGAGCCATGGCTCTACACTCAGCTTTTCTACTTGAGCATGCTAAAGCAGTTTGCTTCTTACTTCTCTAGGCGACCAGATTTCCTCAAACATAAGTGCAATATTTAGAGGTTAACTTCCTGTCAAATCTACTGCATGCATAATTAGAGTTAAAATATCTATTCACCTTCCATTGTCTTTGTGTTTTATAGATAAATCCTTCCCCTGGAGAAATTTTTAGATATTTAAGTAAATCACACACCGCTTCCCAATGAAACTGTCGAGGTTTGTCCATATACCTACTAACAAGTCCAACATCAAAAGTAGCATCGGCATGGTCACAACCAAGTATATCATTTACCAACTAATATCTAGTATTGTTCTTATTGTCAGGGTAAGCAGGAAAGGAGTCATCATCCTGAATTGTGTTGGATCAAGTGGAGTATTGACTGGCTTGGCTCCTAATATACCAGTTTCTTGTAAGAGATCAAGAACATACTTCAGCTGATATAGACAGAAGCCACAAGAAGAATGGGATACTTCAATCCCCATATAGAAAGGAAGCATGGACACATTTGTAGACACGGACACAGACACGGGACATGGCAATTTTCTAAAATATAGGACATGCACACGGCACTGATGAGGGCTATTTTTTTTCTAATATATACATATGTGAGTGTATAATACATGTATGTATAACAGTATATAAATATGAATGCAAAGGTGTGTTTATTTGAAGTACAAACAATATGAAGTTGACATATAAACCTGCTGCATTTTTTAGGTAACTACATTAGATCTTCAGAATGAATAAACATTGATTTAATTACTTTATTAGACCAAAATGTGATTCATAATATAGAACTCATTTTGGATTTTGAATTTGGACTCTTTTTAAGACATTTTACTTGTAATTTTGATTAAATCTTGTTGTGTTATATGTTCTCAATCACAAGAATACTTAGAAGTGGCTGTATTTCCAGAATTTACACTCTGAAATAGGTTACTACTGGAGCAGTTGTTGCATGAAGTGTCCGAGGAGTGTCCGGACCGTGTCCAGCTGTGTCCGGGCTGCAAAAAATGACTAAAATGGATAGGACACGGCATAGCCGTGTCCAAAACGTTTTGGGCCGTGTCTGGGAAGTGTATGTGTCTGAAAAGTGTTTGGCACGGACACGGCAGCTGTATACAAGTGTTCGTGCTTCCAAGCCATATAGTAATAGAACTCGCTAAGATCTTTGGTAATGAAATGTTTCCTTGGATATTATTTGGTGGCCTAAATCCCATCATAATCACTACCAAAGAGTATAATGTCATCAACATACACTGTCAGGATGGAAATCCCAAAAGCAATCTTTTTTATGAAGACAGAATGGTCAGAGTGGAAGTGTTCAATGCTAAACTGAACAACAATTTGGCTTAATTTATCAAACCACGCCCACGGGATTCATTTTAAGTCATAAATCGCCTTCTTGATTTTACAAATTCTGGTGCACTCCCCCTGAGAACCAAACATAGTAGGTTGCTTCATATAGACTTCCTCATGTACGTCTCCATACAAAAAGGTATTCTTCACATACAGGTGATACAAAGGCCAATCACAGTTAACAAAAAAAAAAATCTAAGAACACGAACAGAACTCAACCACGCAATAGAAGAGAATGCCTCAAACTAATCCATGCAATAAGTTTGTGTGTTGCCTTTCACGATAAGGAAGTGTGAAACACCTGCTTCCCGGTCGATACCATCGACAGGAGGTCGATGGTATCGAGATTATCACAACTACCGAACAACAGTCCGTCGATACCATCGAGATTATCACAGCTACTGGACAACAGTCCGTCGATACCATCGACATCCATGTTCATGGTATCGACAGAAGGTCAGAGGCGGAAACCGACGATCTGCCTCTTGTCTCTATTTTTATTATATCATTTGTTTTATTGTTTTTCTAGGTTTTTCTCCTTTGTACCACCTTGTATCTTACCCTAATATATAAAAAGGAGTGAGACGGCTATTGCCCTCACACACAAGAGTTGCACCCTGCAGCCACCAACGTTGTTCGTCTTCCTTCTCTCCCGTTAACATGGTATCAAAGCAAGGTTTTCTCTAGGCTGCTGTCTCTCTCCACCGGCTGTTCCTCTCTTCCTCCTTATTCCTTCTTGCCCGTCGGATCTTCCCCTTCCTTCCTCCGGATCTTCTCACCGCGGCACCGACAACAGTAGCTGCGGCTGAGCCGCCGCACGGCGCGTAGCCGTAATCCGCCGCTTTGAGGATCTTCGGGTAATCCAACGGCAATCTAAAATCTAAACCAGAGGACTAGTCTCTCTACAGTTATTCTCCTAGTCACACATCCTCCATGTGTGATTAGGAAAATCATCCGGAGGCTGTGAATGCGTCAGTAACGCATTTCTCTTTGTTTCTTGGGTTACGTGTATCTCTCTGTTACCTCAGTCTTCTTTGTGGCGTGTATCAATTCGTCACACAGTTCCGTTTCGTAATGGGGGATATCAAGACACCTATGATCTACAACGAGGTGTCACCTATCACCTCCATCAAGCTCAACGGGAAGAATTTTCTTCTATGGATGAATGTCGTCCACATTGTCCTGGAGTCTCGTGACAAGGCGGGACATGTTGACTCAGGTCCTCTGACCTCTACTGACAAAGGATATGCTGAATGGAAGCGTCATGATAGTCTGGTGAAGACTTGGTTGTGGAACAGCATGGAACCTACTATTGCGGCAAGGTTTATGTTCTATTCAACAGCTAAGGAGATATGGGACGCAGTGAAACAGCATTATTCTCAAGAAAAAAATGCGCTTCGCCAATTCATGATCTATGATCGTTTGTTTGCTGAGAGGCAGGGTGACAAATCTCTCGAGGAGTACTTTGGAGCTATTCAGGCACTTGCTAAAGAGCTGAGCTATTATCATCCAGTGACTGTAGCTGAACAGATCAAGGACAGGAACGATCTAGTTACGGCTAAATTTTTATTCGGGCTTAACCCTTCGTGCGAATCCGCCCGGAGTGTCATTTTGGCTTCTGATAAATTACCCGGGTTTGTGGAAGCCTATTCAAGAATACAACAATCTATCTTTGAGTCTACTACTCCTGATCCTGTTATATCTTCTGGGGAGTCTCATGCATCTGTAGCTGCTGCGGTACGAGGGGGACGAACTGGTATGGGCAGAGGACGTGGGACACGTCCTAAGTGCACTTTCTGTGACAAATTGGGACATACAGTGGAGAAGTGTTGGAAGAAACATGGGAGACCTGCTGCACCACCTGTAGGGACAGCTCATTATGCCACTACTACAGATTCCTCTTCTTCTGTTGTGGGAACTACTTCTGGAACCGGTATCACTCTTACTCAAGAGGAGTATGATCGGTTTATTCAGGCTACACAACACATGAGTATGGGATCATCATCATCATCGTCAGCAAACCTGGCATCTACTGCGGGTAATCAGGCTACATCTCTCATAGCTTCTGGCTCTACTTCATCTTGGGTGGTTGATTCTGGCGCGTCACAGCACATGACTGGTATGAGGAGAGTGCTCCACTCTATTAACTCATATATCCCTCACAAATCTGTTACACTGGCAGATGGTTTAGTGAGGAGAGTGTTAGCTAGTGGATCTGTCCCTCTAACACCCAAGATTTATCTCAAATCTGTACACTTTGTGCCTGAATTTCCTTTTAATCTTCTTTCTGTTGCAAAACTGATTGACACTGTAAAATGTACGGTAACTTTTGGTCCTTCTTGTTTTGTATTGCAGGATCTCAAGAGTATGAGGACGATTAGTGGGGGACCTAGGAAAGGTGATCTCTACCTTTTCCATGGTGACAGTCTGCCTCGCCAAGTATCTGCTCCTGCTCCATCCGTCCTGTTGAGTGGTTCCCCCTTACTATGGCATTGCAGATATGGACATCCTTCCTTAGAGACTCTACGCAAGTTGGAACCAGAGTTGTCTCAAGTGTCATCTTTAGAGTGTCAGTCGTGTCAGCTGGGAAAGCATCATAGGTTATTTTATCCCAGTCATATCAATAAACGAGCTTCTTGTCCCTTTGAGTTAGTCCATAGTGATGTGTGGGGTCCTGTCAAAGACCAGAGTTATAATGGTTTTCGTTACTTTATTTCCTTTGTGGATGATTTTTCTCAAATGACATGGATCTATCTTCTCAAAAGTCGAGAGTCTGTACTATCTATTGTGAAACATTTCCACACTGAAATAAAAGTCCAGTTTGACTGCGCAATATCAAAATTCTTCAATCTGATAATGCTTTAGAGTATGTCCAAAAGGCTATGTCTGATTTTTGCAGCTCTGTAGGTATGATCCATCGCACATCGTGTCCTTACACCCCTCAGCAGAATGGGGTGGCTGAGCGAAAAAATCGCCATCTTCTTGATATTGCTCGATCTATTATGTTCCAATCCAATGTACCCAAGAAATTCTGGTCTGAAGCTCTTTTAACTGCTTGTTTCTTAATTAATAGACAACCATCCTCAGTTCTTAAAGGACAGACTCCCTTCTCTGTGTTGCAACCCACGGACCAGCCTTTTTCTCTTCTCCTTAGAGTGTTTGGTTGCACTTCCTTTGTTCATCATGTTGACCCTAAAGCAGACAAGCTTTCTCCTAGGTCTGTTAAAACCTTGTTCCTTGGTTACTCTAGTACTAGCAAAGGATACAAGTGTTACTGTCCTAGTCTTCGTCAGATGTTTGTGTCTAGGGATGTTATCTTCCATGAGACCACTCCATATTTCTCTGATGCTATAAGGGGGAGCAATTGAGAGAGGGAGTGCCACCAGTTTTGCAGAGTGAGGGAGAGCCACCCATCATTCCAGATTATACTTTTATTCCGGATGAGCAAGCAACAGACAGGCCTGTTATTGAGCATTACCCACATGTTTATAGTAGGCGAGGCAGACCAGAACCAAAAATAGTAGTGACACCAGTCTCTGAGCCTTCATCTTCGTCTTCTACTCATGGGATTCCTGCAGAAGCATCAGATCTTGACCTTCCTATTGTTGTTAGGAAAGGTACTCGTTCTTGTAATATTAGACATCCCATTACAAATGTGTGTTGTCTGTCCCACTTATCTAAGCAGGCCCGCGCATTTGCTATTGGGATTGATTCTGTTGATATACCAAGGAATCACTAAGATGCTATGAAGGACAGTGGCTGGAAATAGGCAATGCAAATTGAAATGTCAACTCTTTTGCATAATGACACATGGGATCTTGTTGAATTACCTACAGGGAAGAAAGTTGTGGGTTGCAGATGGGTTTTCACCATCAAACATAATACGGATGGATCTGTTGAGAGGTTGAAAGCCAGATTGGTGGCAAAAGACTACACACAAACCTATGGAGTTGATTTCTTTGAGACTTTTTCTCCAGTAGCTCGTCTAAATTCTGTGCGAATTATTATTTCTTTGGCTACTACTTTTGATTGCCCCCTATTTCAGCTTGATGTTAAGAATGCCTTTCTACATGGTGACCTCCAGGAAGAGGTATATATGGAGCAACCTCCTGGGTTTGTTGCTCAGGGGGAGTGTCAGAAGGTTTGTAAATTGAAGAAAGCCATATATGGTTTGAAACAGTCTCCTCGAGCATGGTTTGACAAGTTTAGTGAGGTTGTACTCCAGATGGGCTTTTCTCGCTCTATGACTGATCACTCTTTATTCTACTCTAGCTCGTCATGTGGCTCTATCATTATGGCAGTATATGTTGATGACAGTAATTACTGGAAGTGATTCTGCAGGCATATCTCGTGTGTAGGAAGGGTTGCAAAGACACTTCCAAACGAAGGATCTGGGTAAACTGAGATATTTTCTGGGCATTGAGGTGCTTCGATCTCATGCAGGTGTCAATCTATCTCAGAGAAAATATGTGTTGGACTTACTACAGGAGACAGGCATGACTGGATCTAAACCGGTATCTACTCCTATGGATTATCACACCAAGGAAACGGTTGATGATGTTGAGTACTCAGATCCAGGATATTACAGGAGAATAGTTGGCAAGCTAATATATCTGACTGTTACACGACCTGACATTTCTTTTGTTGTGGGAGTTGTGAGTCAACATATGCACTCACCACGACAGTCACACTGAACAGCAGTTTGCCGGATTCTGAGATATCTGAAGAGTGCTCCGAGTAAAGGGATCACATATTCCAAACCCAAGGTGCCTCCATCTACTTTGACTCTCACTGGGTACTCCGATGCAGATTGGGCTGGTGATCATATTGATAGAAGATCTACATCAGGCTATTGTACTTTTCTAGGTGACCATTTGATTACTTGGAAAAGCAAAAAGCAGAATGTGGTAGCCAGATCCAGCACTGAGGCTGAATACCGTGCTATGGCCCATGCATATTGTGAACTACAATGGGTCAAATCCGTTATCTCTGAGTTAAAAATCATTATTATGCCTTCTATGGAGCTCAAGTGTGACAACCAGTCTGCTATACACATTGCCAGGAATCCTATCTTTCATGAGCGTACAAAGCATATAGAAGTTGATTGCCATTTTATTCGTGATCAAATCAAAGATGGTACTATTGTGACGCCATATGTCAAGTCTAAAGATCAACTGGCGGATATCTTGACAAAGTCTTTGGGTCCGGCAGCTTTTCAGAAATTATGTGGCAAGCTGGGCATACACGATGTGTACTCTCCAGCTTGAGGGGGAGTGTGAAACACCTTCTTCCCGGTCGATACCATCGACAGGAGGTCGATGGTATCGAGATTATCACAGCTACCGGACAACAGTCCGTCGATACCATCGAGATTATCACAGCTACTGGACAACAGCCCGTCGATACCATAGCCATGTCGATGGTATCGACAGAAGGTCAGAGGCAGAAACTGACGATCTGCCTCTTGTCTCTATTTTTATTATATCATTTGTTTTATTTTTTTTCTAGGTTTTTCTCCTTTGTACCACCTTGTGTCTTACCCTAATATATAAAAAGGAGTGAGACGGCTATTGCCCTCACACACAAGAGCTGCACCTTGCAGCCGCCAACGTTGTTCGTCTTCCTTCTCTCCCGTTAACAGGAAGCTTTCAACCGTTCAACAGTACCATCCAGTTGTTGACACTAAAAACCAGTAGAAGCCAATTGGAGAGTAATGAGCAGGAGGATCAACCAACTCCCAGGTACCCTGACCTGATTCCAAGTCGGATGTTGTAGAGCTTGAGCTACAGTTTAGAGAATAAATACAGCAGACAATGCAAAGGTAATACAAGCAAGCCTAGAACCAAAGTTAGAAGTTAAAAGTTACTAATAGAATGTAAGGTGCATGAGCAAACTCATTTCTGTAAACCAATGCGGAGATCCATATCAAAGGAGCCAGAATATACCTGTGTGTACTTGGATCTACCAACGAAGAGGGAGGATTGGTTATGGGATGGGCATGGAAGGAGTAGTAATACGATTTGTGTGCTAATAGACAAGTTGTGGCTTGTTAGGTGTTTGCACTTGTGAACTGAGTTGGTTGTTTGCTTCAACATGAACAGGTTTAGGAATATCAGCCAAAAAATCCATGGACAAAGAGGTTCCTTCGTTTGAGAGGTACAGAGAAATCTCAAAGAAGACCACGTCAACAATGACAAACCACTGCTTAGTAAATTGGATAATAGCATATATACCTTTTCAGGGACTTGGAGTATCCCAAAAAATGCATATTTCTAGAGCGAGACGACTTAGTTGTGCCTAGACAAAGATTACGAACAAAGCAAGTGCTTCCAAAGATTCTAAGAGGCAGTGAAAAAAGAATTGCATCAGAATATAAGATTTGATACATCACACAGTTCTGGAGGACCGAAGAAGGCATCTGTATTAATCAAATAACAGGTTCTGGAAATCAATTCAGGCCAAAAAATGCTTAGGATCATTATCACGAAGCAGAATAATCCTAGACACCTCAAGCATGTGTTGGTTTTTCCATTCAACAACACTATTCTACTGAGGTGTGTAAGAACAAGAAGTTTGGTGATGGATTCCCACAATTTTTTGAGAATCCTGAACCCAGTGTTGCATAAACTCGAGTGTATTACATGTGCAAAAAATATTAATAGGGTTTGAAAATCATGTGTTGGCTTCATCATAATAACCAGGTAGCTCGAAAATAATAATCAATAAGCAATGAAATAGCGAAGCTAATAAACTCGCAACAAAATATGGTCCTTAAATATCAGCATGCATCAAAATCGAAGATGAACCAATGCTCATTTTTACTAGGATAAACATTGTGTCTATTTGTCAAGCTGGCATGCCTCACACTGAAAAAGCAAAAATCGAAATAGAATGAAATCAATATTTTAATTTCTCAGAAGATAGATGCCAGGAGATAGTGCCATTGTAAACCAGTCACAATTGAAGATAACAATGCAAGAGCAGCAATTATTCACATATCTTAGTAAAGATGTTTGCTCCCTCGTGCCCTAAACAAATCATCATCTACATGCAGAGATCTTGAAAAGAGTACAACCATTGAAATAATTGAGCACTGAATACTTTTTACAGCTTTGCTAATAGACAACAAATTCAGTGGAAATTTTAGACATGAAAAGTAGATTTCAATAGAAATCTGGTAGATGTTAGGATATTTTAGGCACGCCTTGACATCTTTGAAATGTGCTCAAATCGATAGCATTGTTCTAAATAGTGTGTGAGTCGGCATGCGTTGTGCACGTTCATACCATCTCATGCGACCATCAGGCAACTAATCCTTAATACTAGTCACCCCACTTTGTTCCTAATATAGTCATTTCTCAAGTGATCCATCTCATACACATTTTGGCCACATTCTTCTTATTCAGACCTTATCTCTCACCACCGAACATTCGCTCCATATAGCAGCATTGGTCATATACATGTTCTATAAGACTTAATTTAGGGATCTTCCAGTCAAATACTAGATCAGTTACACTCCACTTCATCCATCCTACTTTAACCATTCTACTCGTCTTAAAACCAGTAGATTCTGACACAATCCTCCAAAGTTCAACTAAACATTTAATCTTTCTTTAATTTCAGCGATTAGCACAATATCATCAGCAAACAACATGCACCGTGGGCGAGGGGTGGTGCAAGTGGTCAAGCACGGAGCTCTATCATGAAGGGACCCAAGTTCGGTTCCTGGTCAAAGCGTCCATCCGAACGGCATAACACGCTGATTAAGTGTGGCACGTGGACAACCTACCGCCACATGTCATGCCTCAAGAGTTTACCCTATCGGGGTGGCTCCATTAGCAGTCACGTCTAGGAGGGGTTCCCTCGCTAATCTAAATCTAAAAAATAACATGCACCAAGGAATATCGACCTAAACTAGTGTTCAAAATTTCTACCAAAATGTCAAAATTTCATTTCCAAAAGCTACTTGATATAGAAATTCACTTACGTTTCTCTGAAATTTTAGATATCAAATTTCATTAAAAAAATGAAAACAAAATCTAAAAATGACAATCATTATGTATTATTTGATTGCATGCATGATATAAGATATAACATGTTGCATAAGAATATATATGTATAGATTGCATAATCTAATTCCCCATTGAAACAGTCATGTATCTTTTTACTCACACATGTAGGCAACCACCACCAATATCCAATACATGATATTATTACATAATAGTTGTATTCATGTATGTAGATCATCCTGGTAAAATTCCGTGCCTTAAATCCTTTATTTGGTCATCCAAATTGTGTGATGGAATCTTGCGTTAGTGGGAACGGATTTGTCAAAATTTTGTTGAATTTTTGTAATTTTCTTTTTCTTGACCATCAAAAGCAGTGTTGAAATTGAGCATTTTAAACTATGTCCTAAACATGCTTTGTCAACTCATCCATGCCAAAAATGCATAGATACGGGCTTAGTGCCAATCCTTGATGTACCCCGCCTGTGATAGGAATTTTTGGTGTCTCTCCTCATGAGTCCTAACACTAGCAGTTGAGCTATCATACATGTCTTTAAGCAAGTCAATGTATTGGATCGGAACACCCTTTTTCTTCAAAACCCTCCACAACACTTTTGTGGGCACTCGTCATAAGCCTTTTTCAAATCAATATAAACCATGTGAAGATCTCTTTTGTTTTCTCTATACTTCTTCATAAGCCTCCTTGTCAGAAATATAACATCTGTTGTGGCTCTCCCAAAGCTTCATGAAACCAAACTGGTTGTCAGATTTCTATATATAGCTCTTAGCCTTTTCTCAATAATCTTCTCCCAAAGCTTCATGATGCGACTTGTCAACTTGATAACTTTGTAGTTTTTTCATCTTTGAACGTCTCTTTTGTCTTGTAGATGAGGGCTATGGTGTTGTTTCTCCACTCATCGGGCATTTTTCTTGCTCTTATAATATGGAAGAAAATCATTAACCACGTAGCTCCTTCATCCCTCATACTTTTCCAGACGGCAATAGGAATATTGTCTAGCTAGTATACATTTCCCATTTTCATCTTTTCCAAAGTATTCTTGACCTCAAATAGTGAACATGTCATGTGTAAGTGATATCTCATGTATTAATGTCACACAAGTCATTAACATTATCCAAGGTATCTCCATTGAAAAGCTTATGAAAGTAGTTTTTCCATTGGTTCTTGATGTCATCATCCTTCAACAACACTCTACCATCTTCATTCTTGATGCTTTTTACTTGATTTAAGTTTCTTCCTTTCCTTTCTCTTATACGAGCCATCTAATATATATCTTTTCCCCTTCTCTAGTGTCCAACTTCTTACATATCTCTTCAAAGCATCTAGACCTGGCATCTTGGATTTCTTTTCAGCTTCTTTCTTGGCTTGCTTATATCTCTGAAAAGTTGCCTCTTCTCGAGATTTGGGCCAGCTCATATAATTTCTTGTTTGAGTTTAATAGCTTGTACTTCTTAGCTTCTTTATTTGTACATGATGCATGGAACATAGGCAGAGTTTATATATCTATGTATATAAACATAAAATGCATGCATATATAGGGGAAATGCTCATGAAATATATAAGATATATATGTATATAGGTTAGGAAAAAGGCTGAAATAATAAAATATATATGATGTCTAGGCGCACCAAGGCATCAAGGCGCCCAGCCTTTGCATCATGGAGCCTTGACGCCCAACAAGTATGCCAATACCATCACAAAGTTGTTACATAACACAAACAAGATACTACAACACCATATTATACTTATTTGTCTTAATCAATAGCATATAATATGTGAAACCACCAAAAAAATCATCACGTTAGAGATGCAGCTGCAATCTACATTATTGTATAGAGAGATGAACCAATGTAGCAAGCTGGCAGGATAGCACAAAGCTAACAGGCAGACATCTATTACTGCAGCAAGTATGTGTCAATACTGAAGACTTATTCAGTATAAATGGAAATGTAAAATTGAAAAAAGAAAATATCTCAAGTTATACAATTGAAGGTTTTGATTTTACTGTAACTGTAACTTTACTAAAGCCTCTTAGAAGTCAGTACATTTAGACTAATTTTAGCATGAAAAAGAGGTCATGAGTCATCATTTGGTTAGGTTTACCATGGATTCACAGACCACAAAGAAACATATCCAGGATTATCTCATGAGTTCTTGCAGTTTATCGGAATCTGGGTTCTTGCAGTTTATGTTTCCATATTTAATGGCTTAAGCACAATATGTACATGTTAAGGAAATGCTGAAATATAAATTCAGATTGACCAGGTAAACTCACTCAAAAAGATTTGAAGGTACTTCAGCTAAATCGAGAACTACCCTGGTACCTGAAAAGTGCTGGTAATCCTGAAAGATCCAAGCCAGATATATTAAAATGACAGAGAAAGGAAGCAGAATCACTTTATACTGTATTTAGCTGAGAGTACCGTCCTGGACAGCAATGAATGAAGAGCATGCCCAAATTCATGAAATAGAACTTCAACTTCCCAGTGGTTAAGCATCGGATTCACCAAACCAGATGGTGATGAGAAGTTACAAACAAGAGCAACCGCCTGAAAATAAGCCGAAGGCAACACACAGAAAGAACCTTATAAGATTAAAGGAAATTGCATATCAAAGTACCAGTATAAGACTATAAAAGGTATCCATATTGCAAATTCACAGACAGACTTGATTTGATGAGATAAGGATTCTTACGCATCATCAACAAAAGGTAAATAGAAACATATAGACATGGATGTCCACGTTCAAGTCACAAAGTAACATGATTGTGAGAAAAAGAAGAAAAACAATTCAAGAAGATGAACTGATAGAAGCACTTCCAGACTCAGAAACAAAATAGACTAAACTTAACATCGGTTGACCTCATGTTCTTGATTGAGAATTGTTAAATATTAGTCTTATTTAGTCCTTTTATATTCACTTGTTATTTCTCTATTCTATGTGGACCCTTATATATATGTGTATATATATATAGAGAGAGAGAGAGAGAGTCAGGCTAGAATACACTCGAGTGAACGGATTAGATTTCCAAAAAAAATATTGCATCATGAAAAACTACTTGAGTGTATTCCGCTCTGGATACACTCGAGTGTATTCTAGCCTGACTCAGAGAGAGTCAGGCTAGAATACAGTCGAGTGTACGGATCGCACGAATACACTCAAGTGTGTTTGCATATCAAGACTATTTTTTGCAAAATGTAAACCGTTGATCTTCACCGTCATACTATAACTAGGCTACATACAAATATTGAGCCCATTTGGATGAGCGTAAGTCACTCATCCAAGGACAACAAAATCGACGCGCGAAACTAATTTAAAATGCATAATTTTTGCAGTCTTCATAACATGAGCTATATATATCCAAATGTGCTCAAATTTTACGTATGAGTTGTTCACAAGATGTTTAAGAAGATGAAAGGATTAGATTTCCAAAAAAAATATTGCATCATGAAAAATTACTTGAGTGTATTCCGCTCCGAATACATTCGAGTGTATTCTAGCCTGACTCTATATATATATATATATATATATATATATATATATATATATATATATATATGTATATATATATATGTATATATATGTATATATATATATGTATATATATACATATATATATGTATATATATACATATATATATATATATGTATATATATATATATACATATATATATGTATATATATATACATATATATATGTATATATATAAATATATATACATATATATATGTATATATATACATATATACATATATATATATGTGTGTGTGTATATGTATATGTATATATATATATGTATATATATATATATATATATATGTGTGTGTGTGTGTGTGTGTGTGTGTGTGTGTGTGTATATGTATATGTATATATATATATATATATATATATATATATGTATATATATATATATACATATATATATGGGAGTGTTTTCATTGCCCGTGCGGGTAACTTCTATTATCTACCCTGTTTGGAAAATTCGCGGATCCTACTCTACCCGATTAAATCAGCTACTGAAACTTTGAAAGCGTATGTCCTCTTCTCCGGCATGTCGCTGATTGGCAGTGATTGGCGGCTCCCTACTTTACTTTAAACGCCATCTTTGTGCATTCATTCACTCATCCATTCCTCCCAGTCCAAAACCCTCGACTGATCGCTTCCTTCTTCCCTTCTACTCGCGTGTGGCAGCCACCCATGGCGGCGGCGGCAACAGCAACACCGGGGAGGAAACTTGCATTAGCTGAGGGCCACCTGCCAGTATACGTCGGTGAGGAGATGCGCCGGTTCGTCGTCCGGGCCGACATGCTCGGCCGCCCGGCCTTGGCAGACCTCCTACGCAGGTCCGCTCAGGAGTATGGGTACGACCAACGCGGCGTGCTGAGGATCCCTTGCCCCACTGCCTTCTTCCAGCGGGTCCTCGAGGCGGTGAGGGTCGGGAGGGATATAGGGCTCATGGATGACGAAGGGTGGAATGCTGCCGTCGAGGTACCGCCGTCGCCGACGGAGATGGACTACGAGGAAGAGGAGTACGCGTGCTGCTAGCTAGCAAGAGAGGAAGGCAGGGTTGGTGCGCTCGCTTGCGTATTTCCTAGGGTTAGCGAAGGTTTTGGGGTGGTCCATAATCTGGAATCTTCACTTTCTCCACCTTCTGTGTCTCTCTCACTGTCCCTCCTTCCGTTCTCTCCTGTGATTATTCAGTTCCCCCATTGGCGCGTCTTCTTTTGACGAAGGGGAGGGATGATCGATTGCCACTAACTGACTGCATCCAGGTGAACAATCGGAATGAACGCGAGAAAAGAGCAGGTCTCGGTGTCATTTACAGCTAAAAAAATTAAGAATATCCAGATTGTGTTCCCACATAGACTTCTAGGGACGAATATCTTCTAAAACATCACCCTTGTATCTCCTTTCTGTAAGTTTTTCTAGAATAGCTTTGAATGTTTATGGGGATGAAGGAAGATACTCTATCAGTATGATTTGTGATGATGCCCATGAGTTGATTGATTAAATTCTTACAAGACGGCCAAATAAAAAACAACAGAATCATTTTGCTGATTACAGTTATTATGATTGTTTTCTGACGGTAATCTTATCAAATGGGATGACATCGTTAGTCCAAAACTGTAGTCTATCAGGCGGTCAGTGTCTCTGTGAATCTCTACTAGTGACACATTCAGACAGTAGGATGATGAAGCAACATGAGGATCTCAAATTGAATAAGTTTTAGAAGGAGGTGTTCCTAATGATGTAGACGTGCTCCTCCACTAATATCTAGCAGAACTTGCTTCTTCTTACAACGAGGTCAAAATTATAACCATGTGTCCAACCTTCACAATCATAATTCATACTCACTTTGTGTATCAATTGTCATTGTCCAAGGATCAAACTGACCTGAATTGAAGGTGCAGAATGAATTAACCATCTGTAAGTAACACCAAGGTACAAGAAGTAACTATATGCTATAAAAAGTAACCATCCAACACTAAAAGTAATATTATGACTTAAAAAGTAACTATATGGTACAACAAGTAACTATATGACACGAAAAGTAACTTCATGACACAAAAAGTAATTGTCTGACACCGAAAGTAATACTAGGGTACAAAAAGTAACTATATGTAAGAAAAGTAACTATCCGACATCAAAAGTAACAGCATGACAAAAGAAGTAACTATCTGACATTGAAAGTAACACAAAGACATAAAGAAAAACTATATGGTAAGAAAAGTAACTATCTGGCACTAAAGGTAACACAAAGACACAAAAAGTAACTACCTGACATTGAAAGTAATACCAAGACACAAAAAGTAACCATATGGTACGAAGAGTAACTATCTTCTTAGTCTATAATTTTAATCAAGGGAGGCCCTTTCGATCCGACCATCCCATTGTGGTAGCAGCAGCACAGTATGTCTCAGCTCGAAAGTCAGAAGCACTTAGCCAGCATAAATCCAGGTCGAGCTTCGTCTTTGTTTATACGTCGCAAAGTACTTCCTAACTGGGTCTGGCCATTGCGAACCGGCGAGATCTGATCTGCTTATACCCAAGAGGTTGGGTTTTGGCACTAGTATAGGGTTGTCAAGAAAGAAACAAAATCTAGCAGAACTGCTTAGAAGCAGGTGTTCCTAATGATGTAGACGTGCTCCTCCACTAATATCTAGCAGAACTTGCTTCTTCTTACAACGAGGTCAAAATTATAACCATGTGTCCAACCTTCACAATCATAATTCATACTCACGTTGTGTATCAATTGTCATTGTCCAAGGATCAAACTGACCTAAACTGACCTAAACTGACCAAAATTATAACCATGTATCAAAATTATAACTATGGTCTCAAACAAAGCCCGCGAGCTTGGTTTGACAAGCTCAGTCAGATATTAGCCACCTTTGGCTTTTGTCGCTCTCACTCTGATCATTTAGTCTTTATCCACAAAACAGTGGTTGGACTTGTCATTCTTATTGTTTATGTTCATGATATTATCTTATCTGGCAGTGATACTGCAGGTATACAGGAAACTAAAACCTACTTAGAAAAACACTTTGTCACTAAAGATCTCGGAAAGCTGAGGTATTTCTTAGGCATTGAGGTCTCCAGATCATCTGCAGGACTGTCTCTCTCAGAGAAAATATGTACGAGATCTCTTGTAGGAAACTGGCATGCTGGGCTGCAAACCAGCCAACACTCCACTTGACCCAAACATGGACTGGGATGATGCAAACTCTCCTCCCTATACTGATCATCACTAGTTCAGAAGGTAGGTAGGCAAGCTTATCTATTTGACCGTCACACAAGCTGACCTTACTGTTGTTGTCGGATTCATCAGTCGGTATCTTGATAAACTCTGACAATGTCATTGGGATGCTATATGTCATATTCTGCAATATCTTAAAAGTTCTCCAGGAAAAGGCTTGATGTATAAGAAGCATGGCCACTGCAACCTATCTGGCTTCTCGGACTCTTACTATGCGGGAAGTTGTTCTGATCGTAAGTCAACATCAGGATATTGTACATTTGTTGGTGGAAACCTTGTCACCTGACGAAGCAAAAAGCAGACTATTGTCACCAGATCCAGTGCAGAGGCAAAATACCAAGCAATGGCTCATACTGCATGCAAACTTCTGTGGGTTCAGAGTCTCCTCTAGGAATTTGATATATCCTATTCCAGCCCTATACCGATGTTTTGTGACAATAAGGCCTCCATTTTCATTGCGAGCAACCCCACTTTTCATGAGAGGACGAAACATATTGAGGTCGATTGTCACTTTGTTTGAGAAGCAGTCCTTTTTGGCCGGATTTGCACTCCATATCTCAGCACTGACAAGCAAGTTGCGGACATCATCACAAAGATACTTCCCAAAACTCATTTTCAGACTCTAGTTGACAATTTGGGCATGTTCGACATCTACGCTCCAGCTTGAGGGGGAGTATAGAGATATGTTGTGTTCTGTTATGTTTTATTGAGTGTCATGTGCATAGCATGTGCCTCACTTATGCTTTTCACTTCTGTAGTTTAGTCCCATATTGCTCACCTCTGCTTTAGTCTCTATTCTCTTCTGTTATATAAGAGATTGTATTGTACACTATTTTATTTACTCAATAAGCAATTCCCAGTTTCTCTATACCTCCCATGATGACTACTGTCCACAGGTGACAACCGTAAAACTTGATGGGCGAAACTATCAACACTGGGTCTGCTCCATGGAGATTTGCGCCAAATCCCAAGCATTCCAATCTGACCCGCGATCCACCTCCTGCTCCATCCAGTACTTCCAAGTCCAAGGATATTAAGGCCTGCGATGATTGGGTTAAAGATGATTCTACTGTGATGACAAGGATCCTCACACATCAGTGTTACTCAGCTTCGTCTTCCGACTGCCAAGGAAATGTGGGATCAACTGGCCAGTACTTACTCTTAAAGTTTTCATACCCGACCCGGAGGTCGACCCAGCAAAGGTTCCGGGTCTCGGGTCTCTGGTTCAACCGTTGGGTCGACCTGGTTGACCCGGTGACGTCATCATGACATCATATATATATAGACACACGCATTTCAGTAGAATCTGTGGGAATATATATTAACGTTGTATCAAAACAAAGCAATCATTTCAATTCCAGATATGAGTAAATGACAAATATATAAGCAAACATATAGGTACATGCAAAGGATCACATATGAAGCATAATAAGTCTCATACGCACAAAAAGGCATGGCAATTATGTATAAACTAGAAGATGAAATCAATCAGAAGATGAAATCAGTACATCACTGTTCCCGAAAATAAAACATGCAAATTATTTGTGTAATAACATAAAGAAAATTAAGGGAGGTAAGATACAATTGCAGAAAATTAGAGGATCAAGATGGAATGAAGAAACCTGGAGGTTGGAAGAGTAGACAGTAGTCAATGACTCGGTAGTAGAGTAGTAGCTAGTAGAACAACTTCCAGTCAACAACCTTAACGCATCACATCTTCAAATCACCGACAAAAACTGTTTCACAACAGCCATGCTTCCTAAATAGCTAGACATAGCTAGCACAGCAGCAACGGCTACTACACACAAAGGCATAACAAGGGAAGAGGATGACTATGGAATAGGATGAGAAGGATCCAAGAAAATAGAGCAAAGTGAGAGGAAAGAAGGCTTATCGGACAAAAAGTGAAGTGTCAGAGGCGATGACGAGTAGCTAGAGGAGCCAGCGCCTCATGACCCTTCAACGAAAGTGAAGGGGAGAGAGAGTTGTAGCATCCGGCAGCAATGAAGAGGGGAGAAGAGGTCGGCTACTGTGAGAGCTTCATTCCGCAGTGAAGGGGGAGTGAGGGCAGTCCTTGTGAGAGCTCCAGCCGCTGTTGTAATAGCTCCATCCACCGTCGTGAGAGCTCCAATCGCCGTTGTGAGAGTTCCATCGACGGCAGTTAAAGCTCCAGTCGGTGGTCGGATGGAGCATGAAGACGGCATAGCTAGTCGCCGCCCTAGAAGGGGGGTTGGGGGAGAGCGCGAGAGAGGAAGTGAGTATCGGGGCCAGGGGTTATCGGGCCTAGGTGAAGGGTTTTACAGTTTTTTTTTTGGCTTTTGAGGGTTTGAGTGTTGTTTGGTGAGTAAAACGAACCGCTCCGGGTCACCCATAACCGCACCAGGTCAGCGGTTCAACCAGGTGGGTCAGCGGTTTGATAGCTTTTTTGGCCTAAAAACAGGTATGTCACCCACCTGAACCGCCACAGCAGTCGGGTCACGGTTCAACCGATTGAACCGGCCGGTTCGAGTCGGGTTTCAAAACTCTGTTTACTCTCATAGTAAAAATCTGAAGAAGGTGTTTGACTTGAACAAACAACTGACTCGTCTTCAATTCTCTGGGCGCGACATTGCCGATTACTTTTCCTCCTCCAAAGGAAATTGGGCTGAACTTGAGAGTTTTCATCTTTTGTCTACTGACTTAGCCACCATGCAACGACAACGCCACGAACTTCAGGTGGTTCAGTTCTTATGTGGACTTCCTGAGTCGTATGGTGAAGTAATTGATCATATTCTTGCGAGTGATCCACTGCCGACGTTGGAGAGTGTGTATTAGTGCCTGCCTGCTTCTTCTTCTGCATCGACTTCAAACACTAGTGACACTATCTTGTTGCCACGGCTAGCCGTAGACATGGACGGGTCGAGGTAGGTTTCAGGAGAACCGACCTCCTCCCGATTCTAGTAGAGGAATGAGGCTCCCTTGGACGTGGTTCGTCATCTGGACCTCTGGGCAATTCTAGGAGTACCACTGGCCAGCGGTAATGTGACTTTTGTGGTCGCTCCAACCATATTGAAGACAGGTTTTGGAAGAAACATGGCACACCTGCATGGGCCAATGTTGCGTCTGAGGGTGGTTCTCAGACCCCTGCTGCTGCTACTTCGAGTCCCTCCACTACTGATTTGATTCGCTCGGAAGTGGAACGTCTACTACTACAGCGAACCAGAGCATCCTCCTCTACTGCTGCTGATTTTGGGGCTCATGTTGCTACATACACTGGTTGTGATTCCGCCTTTCTGACTGCCTCTTCTTCTGGTAATGGTAATACCAAATGGGTGATTGATTCTGGGGCTTCTTCACATATTTCTGGTAATCGCTCTCTTTTCTCTACATTATCTAAACCCTATTCTAAATCTGTTGTTATGCTTGCTGATGGATCCAAATCCGCAGTGTCTGCCAATGGTGATATTTATACTCACTTTCTTCTGAGATCTGCTCTATATGTGCCAAATTTTCCTTTGAATCTGTTATTTGTCAGCAAATTATGTGTAGCCTGAACTACAATTTAACGTTTATACCGGGTACTTGTGTTTTCAAGACCTTCGCACAAGGATGATGATTGGTGGAGGCATGAAGGACCTGACGGACTCTACTATCTGGATGATTTGAAAAGGATTAGCACTACAGCTATAGCTTCAGCTTTATCTTCTTTTGTTTCCGCATTACAGTGGTACTATAGACTGGGGCACCCATCTGCTGATAAAATAAAGCATGTTTTTCTGGAGTAGGAACGCATAGTTTTCAGTGCGAGTCATGTCAGTTAGGCAAACAGTCTAGAATTGTCTTTCCTAGAAAGACTCAGATTGGTAGCAAAGGCATTTTTATTTAGTTCATGTTGATGTATGGGGTCCATGTAATGTTCCAAGTTTGTCAGGAAATAAATATTTTATTCTATTCATTGATGATTTTTCCCGTGCTACTTGATTGTTTCTGATGAAAGATAGATCACAAGTCTTGCCTACTATTAAATTCTTTTTCGCTGAAATTAAAACCCAATTCTCTATGCCCATTAAAATAATGTGCATTGATAATGCCTTGGAGTTTATTCAAAAGGATGTTGAATTTTTTTGTCGATCTGTTGGTACCATTCATCAGACATCCTACCTACACGCCTCAACAAAATGGCGTTGCTGAGCGGAAAAATAGGCATTTACTTGAAGTTACTAGAACTATTATGTTGCACTCTAATGTTCCAAAACAGTTTTAGCCTGAAGTTGTTCTCACTGCTTGTCTTTCGACTAATCGCATGCCCTCCTCTGTTATTGGGAACAAAATCCCTATCCAGGTCCTACAACCCCAGGTTCCCCTCTTCTCTGTTCCTCCAAGGATTTTTGGGTCAACATGTTTTGCTCGTCTTCTTGGACCGAATCATGATAAGTTGTCTCGTAGAGATGAAAAATGTATTTTTCTTGGATATTCGCATACTCATAAAGGATATCGTTACTATAGTCCTATTGCTACGAAGTGGTTCACGAGCAGTGATGTGGTTTTCTTTGAAGATATTCCTTTCTATTCTACTAATGGGAAAATTTTGAGTTCAGATGTTATTTCAACACCTCTGCCTGTTCTTAGTGATTTTACTTCTGCTATACAACCTGTTGAGACTACGTCTCCACCTCTTGTTGTTTATCAACACAGGAATCGGCCACCGCATTCTACTCCTGCTAAAGACCCCCCCAACAATCAACCAATCTTATCCTTCAGAAGGTCCTGCGCCAACCGAGGTAAATTTTGATCTGCATCTACCTATTGCTCTTCGGAAAGGCACTCGCTCATGCACATCACATAGTATTGCTAACTATGTTTCTACTGCTCATCTTAGTGTTCATCTTAATAACTTTGTTGCATCTACCTTTAGAGTTCGAGCTATTGATACTCCTCTAGATCCTAATGTAAATTGGGATGATGATGAATCTCCCATGTATCCTAACAGTAAACGATATAGGAGACTGGTTGGAAAACTAATCTATTTGAGTGTTACTAGGGCTGATATTTCTACTGCAGTTAGTCTTGTTAGCAGGTATCTTGACAAACCTAGATAGTGTCACAGGGAAGCACTATGTCATATTTTAAGGTATATGAAGAAATCTCTTGGTAAAGGCTTGTTCTATAGGAAACATGGTCATTGCTCTCTTGAAGGCTACTCTGACTCTGACTATGTTGGAAGTAAGATCGATAGGAAATCTACTTCTGGTTACTGCACATTTGTTGGTGGAAATCTTGTTACCTGGAGGAGCAAGAAGTAGAATGTTGTTGCTAGATCTAATGTTGAAGCCGAGTACTGGGCCATGGCTCAAACAGCTTGTGAACTTCTGTGGGTCAAGTCTCTTCTCAAAGAATTTAGTGTGAGCTCTTCTAATCCTATCCCCATGCATTGCGATAATAAAGCAACTATCTTCATTGCCAATAATCCTATTTATCAAGAGCGGACCAAGCACATTGAAGTTGATTTTCATTTCATCAGAGAAGCTATTTTGACTGGTCGTATATGCACTCCATTCACTCACTCAGAAGATCAAGTTGTTGATGTCTTCACGAAGTTGCTGGCTAAGCAACATTTCAGCTCTCTTGTGGACAAGTTGGGCATGATTGATATTTATGCTCCAACTTGAAGGGGAGTGTAAAATATTAGTCTTATTTAGTCCTTTTATATTCACTTGTTATTTGTCTATTTTGTGGACCTACATGTAATTGTTCTCTTAACCCTTTTATATAAATAAACGAGGGGACACACATTGTGTCCTCAACGATTCCAAAAACCCTCGTAAGAAGAATGACAAAATGTTGATTTCACCTCAATGCTAACCTCATATCGAAGGCAATTAAGAAAATTGCTAACTTCAGCAACGACCCAACCTCAATGATAACCTCAATTCCAAGAGTTATGAAATAGAAACTATTGGTTGAGCATACCATGAGAATTTGATGTTTAAAGCATTTGGCATAATAACATCAGCCATGCTTCCCAATGAAGGCCAAGCCACACGGACTTTAACCATGATGCGTTGTACTAATTGTGATGCTTTTGTGCGGAAATATCCAGGCTTGTTGGTATAGTCGAACTATCAGTTATTGCATTTAAAGAAAAAAGGAATGAGGCTAGAACATAGAGTACTTTATTAACCGGTTAATTGGGTACCATGTAGCCCTTTAGTAGAAAACATGAGTTTCATTGCACAAATTCAGAGTTTAAACACCATACCGGAAGTTGATATTCTGTCTGAGACAATCGACATCCGCCTTGAATTGAAAAATGAGCACAACCAGGATGTTTGCCCTTTCTGGTATACAGATCAAGGTAGAGGTACCCTACATCACCCTAGTAAAATATAACAAGTCGTTAGAAGACATAAAATAACAAACAATCCAGAACAAATGGGGGAAAAGATCAAACTGAAATAAAAATAAATCCTCCTTCAGGCCCTTCTGGACAACACAACTTTGCCTCGTTTGGTCACTGCAAATATTATTTCCAATATCTCATATTCATATTGTAGCAGTAATCTTCAAATCATGGATAAGAAATGCAGACAGATTATAATTGCTCTGTCTCCCTGCTGTTACATGTTCTCTTTTTATTCTTTTCCTTCTTGCAATAGGGCTATCGCACTTCCCTATACAAAATTAATAGTGTGGTATCCTTGCCGGACACAACTTTTACAGCTGCATGGTGTCAGAGCAGTAACTTCCCCAACCCGTTCCTCACCACACCATGCACCCGTGTTGGTGACATGTTCCAGCTTTCCCCTGTTGCCGCACCATCTCCGTCCTCCCATGGCCATAGGCGGTCGCTGCAGTAGTGACTTGTGGTGCCATAACTCACTCCTCACTACCACTCCGCGTTCACCTATGCCCCCTTCCCACAGCTTGTACATCATAGCCACCCCCCACCTCTGCACCCAACAGGTTGTTTGTGGCCATAAGGTCCTGTAGCTACTGCCGCAGCCTGACATGGGCCTTCTCAACTGGCTGTCGCATGTTTTTTCTAGCAAGCAGAGGCATTGACTAGGAGGTGGAGTTTGATACCTCATTGTTGCCCACATAATGGGCAATCGTTGGCCCTACCACGTCACGCCTTCTACATGTCTATGCCATGATGACTAACCCATTGCTCCTACCATTCTGACGAATTTTATCCTTGAACACGTCTGTGAAATCTGGAAGGGTCTAATTACACTGTCAGGTCGTAATCATTGAGATTTATGTCAATTTGCAAGGTCATATGTCTCATCTGGCAGATACGCCCACTGTTCAAGATTAAAATGGTGGGAGACATGGCGGGCTTGCTGCTGCCCAGATCAGGTAAAGCTCTAATGGGGCAGTTACCTGTTGGGGTCGAGCCTTGAGGACGTCATCAAGTCCGTTCCTGAAAGAGCAGTTGTAACCCAGATACTGTTGGAGCGTCTGGATGGCCAGATGCAGAGAATGAAGTTTGATATAAAAGAAAACCTATGGAGGAGGAAATCTGGGCAGTAATTTTATGAAAGACAGAACTGCTACCAGGACAGAATATTCAAACCTCTGACGCTTCCGAAATCCAAAGAAACTTGATCCTGCAGGAATTACTGATTCTAAAGAACGGAGAGTTGTGTGGCTGGTCAGGTGGTAAAAATGGAGAGCGGAAACTTGAAAGTAAAAGACAAATATTACATCTGTAAAACCGATGAACAAAGGTGAGCGGCCAGAGGGCTTTGGAGGCCTGGTCAGGGATGTCTTCAGTAAGGTGATTTTAACCTGCTGCTCCATCTAGACCCGTGTAATAGTGTGAATACAAGGATGTGATAGAAACGTGGAACAGAAATAATAGGGCATCGCTGAGATTGTGCTAACTGCCTAACTCAGTACAGATACTGGGTAGGAGGTTGATCCTTCCTTTACTGAGATACTCATCAGAAGTGTGCTAATCAGGTGGGTAGTGAATTGGCACTGTATACTAGGGGTCTGAAAGGAGATTGCACTGCATGGCAGTTTATTCCAGCCCCAATTAGGGGCCATGAATGTTAGATAGATGGAAAGTAGTGTATGTAAAATCAGTGATTACAAGTTATTGTACATTATATTAATTTATGGAGGTTTTGTAGAGTTCTCGAGAATGTTGAAGACATGGAGGAGCTATTAGAGATAAGACATAGAGTGGTGTTCTTAAAACTTTGTTGATGGGGGACAGCATAAATTGAAACCCCCCCCCAAACCCCAGTTTTAATTTTAAAAGGGAAAAGGAACAGTAACACCAAATTTAAGCCATGACTCTACTATCCTTGGTTGGCTTCTTTAGTGTATAGAGTGTCATATCAAGAACAATACTGTAGCAAAAACAAAAAAGAAGCTACATGGTCATCTGGATCACTTCTATGTTCAAAGAAAATTCCCTCTAGGGTGCTCGAGATATACAAGAAACTAAGTACTTTACATTTTGATGAACATGCCTAGTCTATTGATAATTGCCATCTTTCAAGGGATATAGAATGAATAAAATGTCTATAACACAGAAGAAACTTTTTTGGTCTACAATAATAATAGGAACAGTCCCAACTAATCATGCTTCTTGCACCTATTCCATCTCCTGCACTACAATGAATACAGGATGAATTTTAGCTAATCATGCGTCTTGCTTCTTTCTGTCTCCTGAGTCAACAAAGAATCATATTTTGCCCATGGTTTGTAAGGTTTAAGCTCGCCGATGTTCGATTATGACCTCCAATGATGTGTCAACAATCGATGTCCCAACTCTGGTTGTGCCCCAGAGTGGTTGTGAACTTGTGATTATTGAATAATCTTAGAAGTATAAGTCATATCACATATGGCCTGGAATCTGTAGGCCCATATACTGTCTAGTCAAGTCTAGTCAGGTCTGGAAGTCTCTAGAGACATGTCCACCTTCTCCTATATAAAGGAGAGGGGTCTCTCTTGTATTAAGAACATTATGAATATATCGTCAATTGATTATTACCAACTTGGTATCAGAGCCTTCTTTCCATGGACTCTTAAGCCTAGAGAGAAAGCAACGAGTCTCCACCCACGGGCGATCTCCGCCATCATGGCTGGCTGCTCGTAGGGTCATCTCTGTCACCCTTCCCGCAGGGTCATCTCCGTTGCCCTCTCTATCTGAAATCATCTCATTTGGAGTCATCCAAATCTGGCAAGTATCGTCTTATTTGTCATCTAGCATCCCCGTGTATATGTCTTTTGTCTTCCCCAAGCTCGAAGTTTAGCCGCTCCCTCCATCAAGACAAAGTCCAGATTCAAGCCATCACCCTTCTTGCATCACCAAGATCAACAATCCCATGGTGGTCTTTTCCATGGCGGAAGTCATCTCCATCATCCGTGATGTCTTGTTCTCCAAGGTGGAAGTCATCTCTACCATCTGGTCCGTTATACTCATAGTGGTGGAAGTCATCTCCACCTGGATCGTTGTCTTCATCATCTGGATCGTCATCTATGGTGGAAGTCATCATCATCCGGATCGTCGTCTTCATCATCTGGATCGTCGTCTTCATCATCCGGATCATCATCTATGGTTGAAGTCATCTCCATCATCCATCATCTGGATCGTATCTATGGTGGAATTCATCTCCATCTGGATCGTCATCTTCATCATGTGGACTGTCATCTCTCTTTCTCCTTCCTCGGATTCACATCTAAGAGGCTTATTTTTTAAGAGGATTCATCTGTGAAGTGAGGGTGAAACGTTTTCACGTGAAAATCTATCTCGGAGACGCGGAACATAGTGTGTACCACGATCAACACGTCGTGTGTCTTCATCAGGCAGCGCAGGGTTTCATTTGGGTCGCAAGTTACACGTGTCATAAACCAAAACAGAGCGTTGACGGAAGGTTGTTTCACGCCTAGATGTCGTATTAGGTTTCTACACATCATGTCGCCGGAAATCGATTTCGCGTACTCGACATATTACACATTGTGTCAGATTCCAACATGGCGTGTCAGCGGCAGTCTATCATCTTAGACCAAAAGAGTTACACATCGTTCTGTAGTCTACCATGGCGTGTCACCATTAGGTTTGCAATTCCATCGGCAGTGGCGGCATCTTCAAAGGCTATGTTCCAGATCAGTTCTCATCATCAAAGTGTAGATCAGAAGCTCTCTAGCAAGAAAAGATCAACCTTTCTCGGATCTTTAATCGAATATGTTCTTTAACATTGTCCTCCAAAAAATTGTGGGGGTTCCAACCCCCTCCCCGCACTCCTTTTCAGGTCGGAAAAGGATCCATTTATTTTCCTCTCCAGAACTTGTAATCAGGTCATATACTACATCGAATTTGATTATCAGTTCTACTACTACAACTTCCTCATCAAGTCAACCTCTCTGAAGCACCATGAAGTCCTATACTCACATGTATGATGCAATTCTCTCTCAGGCACAAGATCAACCTCTCTCATGTGCAAAGATCCATCCCTTTCAAGCACAACATCAAGCTTTCTTAAGCGTAAGGTCTAGTTCTCTCAAGCCCGTTGAGTAGTCCAACACACAATTTCTCCAGCCATATCAAGCCAATTCTTCTCCAATCGTTTCTTCCCTCTCCACCCCATGTCCCCTAATGTCAGGGGGGGTCCTCTTTGTCTTTGTCCACCAGAACCACTTTCGTCGTTTCTTCGTGGTTGGTGTGCAGGGGAGAGATAGAGGAGATGAGAAAAGTAGGATGAGGAGATGAGTGGAGATGCAGACTTCAAAACTCAGAAGAGGAAGAGGAAGAAGAGCATTGTTTACAAATGGAGTTTTGTGTACTTAACGTGTTGTCCGGATCTCACTCCATCCTCACCATTCAAATCTCGAGTTATCAAGCATTGATCTACCATTCAAAATTCATTTTCTTGCATCGTCGTCAGCTGAAGAAGATGATTCCTCAGACTAAATGGATGTCATCACGCTCTACATCAAGCAAATATGCTTCTTCATCGGCCATGTCTTGGTCATTCTACTTTGGAAACACTTCAGTTGGATTGTTTGCACACTTGGTTGTGTGTCATCCGACACACCTGTCCATTACAGAAGATCATTAAATTAGCTACATCAACAATGTTTCCTACTTGTTCGTTCTTGTCCTTTCAAACAAGTTGATGTTCGTCCATGCCATGTCACGCATGTTGATGTTCGTCTATGCCATGTCAAACACGTTGATGTTCGTTTGTGTCCCGTCAAGCACGTTGTTATAGCCTAGTCTTCATGTGGCACATATCCTGGAAAATACTTCAACGACAGTAGCAACTAAGTTTGTGACTCGGATGATCTTTGCATATTCCTTCAGCATACTCCAAGATACAACCTCCAACCTAGTCAAAGCTCCATATGTTTCAAAAGTTTGGTGTTTATCAATCTCTCTCACAGATCCAGTGTGTATCGATCTCAAGTGTTTATTAATATCAGAGGAAGCTTCAAAGTCAAAGATGTCAAAGATATTTAAGTGCGGGGGAGTGCACATGTCGTGTTAAGTCGAGGGCTATCATGTTTTAGTCATAACATTTTTTCTTTCTATGTCTTGTTTATGTCTGTCATCCAAGTTGGCAAGTGATTCTTCCATGCTCCAACTTGCGGGGGAGTGTCAGAAGTATAAACCATATCATATATCGACAGGAGTCTGTAGGCCCATATAGAGTCTAGTCAAGTCTAGTGAAGTCTGGAAGTTTTAGAGTCATGTCCACCTTCTCCTATACAAAGGAGAGGGGTCTCTCTTTTATCAAGAACATTGTGAATATATCGTCTATTCATTATTTCCAACAAGTAAAAAACCAAGCCACTTCACGCTTAAGCGGCCACTTAAGCATCCAGCGAGATCGGTCGTTGTTTTTCTGAATGAAGCAACAGTCAATGCATTTTAACAGGAGGTGGGTGCCTCAGTCCGCTTAAACCCGCCTCGGGTTGCTTCACTTGGCCCGCTTTGGCGGCCGCTTTAAACCGCTTTTTTTAAAATTAGGTTGAGCCTATAACTTAATGCCGGAAATGACAAAACAAGGAACCAAATAGATTTCCTGCGTGAGCCATTATTCCCTGTCGAAGCTTCCACCGAAAACATTTCCTTCCACTGTGATGTGTGTAGAAAGTTCCTAAACTAGGTTTTTGGGGTATCTGTGGGTGATTTTGAAGCAATATGTGTAAAGAAAGATTTTAGAAATGTGATAATCTTACAGGTTTGTCAAATTGAAACAGAGTTACAATGAGTCCTACATATAGACTCGGCTCAAGGTATAGTGTACATTTGGAGCATTATCGATAAACTAGAAGGACGTTAATGGGCTTAAATGGGACAGGCCCGTTAGTCCTACTATCGTATTTTATTTACTTATTACAACAACACTCCCTCTCAACTTGGAGAATACATATCGTGTATTTCCATCTTGCTACATAGGTAGAAGCAGTTTGGTGAATATATTAGCAATATGCTCTCCACTCTTTACATATAGCGTATCAATCTTCTTGGTGCGAATTCGATCTCACACAAAATGGCAATCAACTTGAATGTGCTCGGTATGTTCATGAAACACATGGTTGTTGGCAATATGAATTGTAGTTTGATTGTCGTATTCGAGGATAGTTGGAGAGGAAGCAAGAAGGTTGACTTCATGCAGAACCGATGTTACCCATTGAATCTCACATCAAGCCTGGTATTTTGCATCAATGGTTGAACAAGCAACAACTGATTGTTTTACTCCATCGGCTAAATGGATGATATCCTTAGATAGCACAATAGGCAAAATGCGGATCTTTTATCACCGAAATCCCAAACCCAATTGTGCATCAGCATGGCAGTTGAGGGGAATGTATGGGGAAGAGGGCTTTTGTAGGGAAGGCCACGTCCCCCTGTACTTTTAAAATAGCATAGAATCTATTGTACCAAATTCAAAGGCATGCAAGAGGTTGTGTCATATGTTGACTGACCACTTGGACTGCAAAGGCAATGTCTGGATGGGTAATTGTAAGGTAAATTTCATTCTCAACTATGTCTATATTGCTTAGGATCCTTGAAGGACTCCCCCTTAGAAATGGCTTTGGTGTGGTAGTCCATGGAGAGGATGTGTGCTTGGATTTGAGCATGCAAGAATCAACAAGGAGGTCTAGGACATACTTCCGCTAGAGAGAGATGCTACTTTTGCATAGAAGGACTTCAATGCCCAAGAAGTAGCATAATTGGCCTAGATCCTGTGTAAAAATGTGACTTAATAGGAATCTTCCAGCACAAAAATCATGTAGTGCCACTGCCGATAATGATGATATCAACAACATAGCTTGCTACAATGATGATGCCAGACACAGTCTTGGAGAAAAAGAGGTTGTAATCATTAGAAGATCTGGAAAACCCCAAAATGTTAACAACTCTACTCAGCTTGTTGAACCACACCCTCGATAATTGCTTGAGGCTGTACAAGGATCGCTTGAGTCGGCAGACTTGGGAAGGCTCCCCTCAGTAGTGAAACTCAGAGTTTGTTGCATATAAACTTCCTCCTCCAACTGCCCATGGAGGAAGGCATTTCAGATCAAGTTGGAACAGGGGCCAATCCATATATGTTGCAAGAGAGAACAATTTTGACGGAGGCAATACGAGTCATTAGCGAGAATGTTTCAAAGAAGTCTGTGGGTGAAGCCTATGGCTATAGGATGGGCTAAGGCATGCAATAAATCTGTGACAATTGAACTTGACAGAGAAGATCCAGCCGTCCAGTACCATCCTCATGTGGAGTTGGCATTTCTTTAAGGATCACAGCTTTCCAACCAGGGTATTGCGGGGCCTCACAGTAGGTTTTAGGGATCTGGGTGGAATAAAGTGATGGCAAATAGCTTCAAATTGTGGGAATGCTTAGAAAGACAACATGTATGAGATATGAGATGGCATAAGGTGCAAGAATGTATACCTTTCTAGAGTGCCATAGGGCGCGTTAAATCCTCAGAGTTGGACGAGAATGTCGGGTCCCAAAGCAAGGTATTCATCTTTGAACGTTGGTGATAAACCTAGCCAAACTCATACATAGGTGTTGAAGGAGGAATGATAGGATGAGGTGAAGAGTCATTGGAAAGAGACTTCACAAGAACAAAAAGATTAAGTTCAACAAGCTAGATTGGATGCGAGGGATAAGGAAGGTAGGTGTAGTGAAGAAAATGTCAGATTCATGAAAAGCAACATCCTCAGGGACATATATGTCAGTTGCTTAGACTATAGCACTTATAAGCTTTTTGCAAGGTGGAATAGCCAAGGAAAACCGTTTTGATCGAGTGCACATCAAATGTCTAACTTTGGATCAAAGTTATGAACAAATTATATGCATCCAAAAGTCCAAAGAGGGAGATGAAAAAGCATATCGTCATGAGAAATAACAGAGAAAAAGGAAAAAAAATTTGGAGAAGAGACGAAGGTTGATGGTTGATGAGATAGCAAGTTGTGAGGATGGCTTAAGACCAATAGGATTCAAGTAGTTGAGCTTGAAAGATAAGGGCTCAGATAATGTCCAACAAGTGGTGATTCTTACACTCAATAACCCCATTCTGTTGTGGGTGTGAGCACAAGATCTTTGATGGACGAACCCATTGTCAGAGCAAAAAGATGACATGGAACCAGAGATATATTCCAAAGCATTGTTGGTTTGAAAAGTTTTAACAGATTTATTGAAATCATTTCATAAAAGGCTTTAAAAACTCTACACATCTCATCACAGATTTCAACAAGTATAGCCAATTCATTCTAGAGAAGTCATCGACAAAGGTAATGAATTATTGAAATCTGTTAAAACTAGTGGTTCAAAAAGGACCAAAAAATATCACTACGAACCAGATCAAGAATATTTTTCAAACATAATAAAGTTTTGTGAGGAAAAGAAACGATTTGGTGCTTCCCTGATTGACAATCGCATGGAAGACTTTTTTAACTAGATAAGGACAGCTCCGACTATTTGAGTTTCTCGGCTCTTGAGAGGGTTTCCATAACGTTGATCAATTTGAATAGGCAAACATGAAAGAAGACCAATTGTCAAGCGTCATCACCAAAGTAGTATAGATCCCAAGCTCTGGAACCCAAACCATCCATCTTCAAGTTCCGAGAATCCTATAACATGAAGCCATGACTACTGAATGTTATGTACATTCAAAGGCATCAACAAGTTTAGCAATAAACTCCCGCCAAGATAACGTTGCAAACTGGAGCAAAGGTTGAGTGTCGGCCTTTAAGGAATCTTGCAGTGATCAGGCAGGCTCCTTAGTCTGTTCACTAGAGGTTACAGATTTAATGAAGTCGAGTTGATGTATCAAGGCGACAATGGTGTCATAGTATTCGTCCAACGATTTGTCCTCTTGATGTTCAACAAAGAGCTTCTCCCATATCTTGGGAGATGTGGATCGCATTCTTTTTCTGAGTAAAGGCGGCGAGCGGCTTCCCACAAGGCTTTAGCATTCTTGTAGAACATGTTTTAGAGGCGATGGAGGGCTCCAAACTGTTGTGTAACCAATTCTTGACTATGTCGTTTCCCTGTTTCCACTAGGGGGTGCCCTCTGCATGCTTCAAAATGAACTTTAACTTATATCTAGATTCAAAAATAATATAAGATCAAACATCTAGAATATGTAGTTGTCTCCATTTAATTTGATGATGGGGTTGGAGCAGTGTCATTGTAGACGATTATCTGAGACATAGGATCTTTGACGACAAACATGTCGGAGTTATATCATGTCGGTATGATAGCAGTGGATGACGTTAGAAGCATCATTAATAAGAAGCACAGTGATGAGAAGAATGCTTGTAAGAAGGGCAACCACGCACTAACATAAGAAAGAAGCATTGTGATAGGAATTATGAGAGATTACCTAACTTAGGAGCACTCACTCGTATACATAGAGAGGGTACATGGGGAGGTGGAAGGTAATAGAGGGCCGCTACTACTGTGGTGGAGAGAAGAAGACGGTGACGACCATTGTCGTTGTTGCTTCTCTTGGCAGCGGCGACGGCTATTGCTCCTCTAGAAAGGGACAACGGTTGTTACTCCTTCAAGGGGGCATTTTTTAAAACCTTGAAGGTTTTAAAAGGGTTCTCTGATACCATGTGATCATCCTAGAACTTTGTTAAACTAAAAAACGCTACAATGAATCCTATATATAGACTCCATTCAAGGTACATGTGGAGCATTATAAGCTAAGCTAGACTGATGCTACTAGGCTTAAGTGGGAGAGGCCCATTTGTTCGATTATTATCATATTTAATTTACTTATTACACTAACCGTAGACTTGTATATATTTAGAACTTGCTAGATGGTTTTGTT
This sequence comes from Alisma plantago-aquatica, assembly GCA_963693085.1. NCBI lineage: Eukaryota > Viridiplantae > Streptophyta > Magnoliopsida > Alismatales > Alismataceae > Alisma > Alisma plantago-aquatica. The sequence continues at coordinate 1,005,680,940 of OY856413.1, forward strand.
GAGAATGTCATAGCACATCGGTTCGTGTAATTATGCTTGCTTTAGTATATGCGAATGATGGTTTTAACCCCCTGTAGATGATGTTTTTTGTTGTTAAAATTAAGTAATAATCTTGAGAGACATATGGGTTAGATCTTTATCACCTCAGGAATGCCCGTAATAGTCAGGTTTAGGATGATTACTAGGAGTGGTGCTCAACAAAACATCTAATGATTGATATAGGTTCTAGGGATTCTTATGAAATATAAGATCTCTAAGTACTTTTATTTATCACCTTGTAATTCAAGCTCAAATAAGTATAAATCATTTCGCATAAAATATGCATCCATGTGAACACTAACGCAGACTAGAAAATGGCTATGAAAAGTATTACACATTCATAATAATGGTATATATCCACATAACATGAAAATGGCGCAAGGTGGCAAACACGGCCATGGCACAGGTCAAGGCACATCCTCCCTCGGGGTATTGGACACTTTTGTAGTTGCCTAGGCATGCACCATAACCAAGGTTTCTAGAGCCAACCTAGAGGTCGATTGGCAAACCCTCTGGGTCACGGGTCTCTGGTTCAACCGTCAGGTCCATCTGGTTGACGAAAAGATGTCAGCATAGCACCATACACATAATATTACTATATACACATGTATATGTATGTATATGTGTATGTGCATATAATATGTATATGTGCATATATAAAGCTACATAATTGTGTGTATGCATATGAAAGCATGAGTCAATGATTTATGAAAACATCAAACATGCAAAACTAAGCATCTATTCATAAACAAGCAAAAAATGGTTTGCAATGCTCAAAAAAGTTATATACTACTTAAAAAGTGAATATAACAATGTATGGAATAATTGGGGTTGTGTTAAAGGACCTTAAAATTAGTCACATGATCGTTTAGGAGAGAAAAAATAAAATCAACAAAACCTAGCCATGTCTTAGACCCGAGGGTTTGGTCATCGGGTCGACAGTTGAACCAATCGGGTCACTGGGTCAACTTTGGGTATTGGCTAAAATGGGTTTCAGCCCCACTCAGCCCTGCTACACCTGTAGAGCTGGAAGTTCAACTGGATGAGTCGGGTCAAGTTTTAAAACATTGGCCTTAGCAAATATGCCTCTATGCATTTCATCCTATCATGAAATGTAAAATTGGTGGCATTAAAGATTGAAACACATTTTTACATTACATGATACAATATGAGATATCATGGGACCAAACTCAAAATAATGGGCCTTAAGCTACATAGTTAGCAAGCAGTATGAACCATGACTTTGTGCTCCACTTCAACAATTCATCTAGCTACCAATCTACTACAATGTCCTCATTTTTCCTAGCAACTAGCTATACCCATTGGGTATAGTAGTTGAGGTACATCATCTATCCATACAAATCGCTCATGTAATCAACATTAGAATATCCCATGATACTAGCTCTTCTTTCCTTCCAATGAATAGACCTATCCTAGAAGAACAATTTACATAGCACAAAATCTAGAAAAATACATCTCAATAGCACATACCAACATCGTCCATCAACCCATAACAACACATGTAGCAAATATTTATCTAGTTAGTGGTGATCTAGATAAATCATTTTAGCAACAAATCTTATGTAACTCTTTTTGTCTTCTAAACCCAAAGTTATATTCTTAAGATCGCATTGGGCCACGGAAGATATGGTTTAGATCCTAGCATGCCGATTTCATCCAAAATATTCAATTTATTATTTAAAAAGGACACCTCACCTTCCTATAAGAAACCATGATCCGTAATAACATTATTAAACTCAAATCCCTATTATAAGGTAATTATAGTTAGTACTTAGTTATAAAGGGATCTCACAAACCTAACATTATTTGCACTACTAAAAGTTAACCAAACCCACCGCGCATGTAGGCCTTGCTCAAGACCATAGATAGCCTTCTTCAACTTGCAGACTTCACCTACGCAATCTCCCTAATCAACAAACCCAAGACGTTGCTTCATATGTGAAGTTATCTACAAATGATACCCTTTTGATTCACTACTACAAAGATTAAGGCAAACAAGTTTAATCCATGCCATAAGGAAGAAAGTTTCAATAAAGCCAGCATCATGTCGTCTATAGCCACTGGCAACAAGAGAGCCTTATTATATTCGATTACGCCACTAAGTTGATATTTAATAAAAAAAATATGCTTGAACTGTTAAGGAACAAGATCTCAAATTTGCCTATTCTAATGAGAATCTAGTTCACCTTCACTAGAATGTCAACAACTTAAATAGACAAGGATTTACAACGCAGGTAGGATTAACAACAGAGGAAAGAAAAATAACAAAGCAAGTCATCTTGTTGTTCAGGTGCCAAGTGGAGACAAAATTAGTAACAATAAGTTGATTAGAAGTACTAAATTTCTTAGGAAATAGAACTAATGGTATGTAAAGGAAGTTGATCACCCAAAAAGATAGATTTAATTTGCTTCTGTATCTCTTTTTTTTTGGTCGGCGAAAAACTTTGTTGCTATTAAAATTCCAAAACTTTAGGTACAAGAAGACGCACCCCCTAACCCTTTGCAGGATTACAGAAAGAAAACAAAAGACTAGATTAAATCGGTCTTGAACATAAGATCTCTAAACAGAAAAAAAGACTACAAACCAGAAGAAAACGTCCCAGAAAATATATAAACAAGAGACTGACTATCCATCAGTCTAAACATCTGAGGAGCTACACTGACAATAAAGACCACCCACAAATTGTGCAGGCACAGAAGGAAGACGAAGGACACCCAGCCTCTATCTACGCACCAAGCAAGGCCGCACTTCAGAATTGGAAATTTATCTGTCTCAAACAGCTGCAAATCGCACTGTCTATCTTGTCATACCATCATCTCGTAGAAGACTCCAAACGCAGACTGATGACTGGAGCAATGATCAATCCAACCATCATATCTCTCCTTCGCACATAGCAATATGATCATCCTCTGAAAATAGTGGTCGGAAAAGATACGAAGGTTAAGATAAAGCACCAAACACCACCAATTAGTGTCTGGTGAACTCAACAAACTAATAGCAGCAGAATCTCGGTCGCAGGGATAGACTGGAAGTAACCCCAGTCCATCGTCATCCATGGAAACTCATCAACTAATTGGTCAGAGCCAATTGTCGATCAAGTGGAACTTAGCAGGCCAACGGCGAGATCGGCCTGTGTACCACCACGATTTCGTCGAACTCCAAGGAAGAAGTCCACTGGAAACCCATAGACGCAAGACAGCAGTGGTAACGCTGGAGCGCAACAATACCATCTCGGTGCTGCCGAGTGGGCTCGGCGTCGAAGCAGCACCTCACGAGGAGCCCTAAGATGTTGCCATGTCGCAGGCTTCAGTCATCCAAACAAACCTGGAAGAACCGACAAGCACACAGCAGCAAAACAGCACAGGGGCTGCTCGTCGAACACCTTGGGGGTGTCCCTTCGCCCAGCAAAGGAGGTGAAGTCAGGAAGATGGATCCGACCCCAGCAACTCCTTGTTGTAGCCTTGACCAGGATCAAGCTCTGAGGAGTATATCAGGTCGAGCAGCTTGATATGTAGAGAAAGGGACGCGCGGCGGCGACTTCCTCCGTTTGCTGTCAGGGGCTTGGGCGGAGCCGACCTTCAACTGAGATGAGGCGCCGCCCTGTCGATGCCACCATAGATGGCCATATGGGATGAGCGCTCGCAGCAGCACCGATCTTCAAGTGGCCAAAGGCCAAGGTCGGGACGCCCACATCGTCAGGAGACGCAGGGGTGAACCCCTAGCCTAATGGCAATCCACCCTAATGCGCCTTGGACCGCAGCAACCGCGAGGTCGCACCAGTGCCGGGGAAGAGAGGCACTATCATCCATTACCAAACCAGCTATTCCAGGATCTCGTCGGGAGTCGCAGGGTCGCTGTCGGCCTAGCCAGCCAGCCACACCTCGGCCGTTGGAGTAGTAGGCACCTGAGAAGAACAAGCGACCAGCCAGTTCTTCACCTGCAATACCGGATCCACACGTTGTCGTCGCAGACCATGGCGAGGACGGATTCTCTCCAACCATCTCTCTTGAACGATTGAAGTCGACCATAAGCCGAGCGCCCCCGTGAGCCAGATCTCGACTAGGCGGCGCGACCGTCCTCCTTCCACTCCAGCCAGCCAAGGGGCCCCTGCGATCCAACTAGAGCGCCAGAGCAGCCTCGTGAACCCAGCTCCCTTTTCTCCAGCGAAGCCCACCTCCTTCTAACCTCGCTTCTTGAGAGGGCCAAGGGGAGGGCACGCCAGAAGGGAAGCGGCGCCCCTCCCCCCAGCGGAAGAAGCCCTAGAGAGAAGCGGGAGCTCCCGTCTAGAGAGAGAGAGCGAAGCGGAATTTAGGGGTTTGCATTTGCTTCTGTATCTCAAAAACACAAAAAGAATTATTGGGAGAACATAGATGATCAAGATGGCCCCTGAATTCTTTGCAAGTTTCTAGGTACATGTAATCATTGTGTTAGAATAGTCCCATACCGCTGAGCTCTGGGGAGGTCCTGGAGTTTATAAGGTGTGTGGTCCCTTCACCCATTGCCAATTGGTTTTGGGTTGAATACCACACATTCTAATATGGTATCAGAGCGGACCCCATGAGACAAGTGTGAGGACCACACCCTATATAAAAAAGAACAAGTGCAAGCACACAAAAGTGGCTGCACTTGAGGGGGGATGTTAGAATAGTCCCATACCGCTGAGCTCTGGGGAGGTCCTGGAGTTTATAAGGTGTGTGGTCCCTTCACCCATTGCCAATTGGTTTTGGGTTGAATACCACACATTCTAATACATTGATAAGTTACCTCATGCTATTGAGGATCCACCAAATGATAGTTGGATCTCTGACCATTGCTTCTATACCTTCAGCTGGTGTCATCAGCCACACCTCTGACATGTGGTTTGCTAGTGAAGTGGGATAGGCGACTCGAAGAATTCACATCGATCTTAAAGGAGTGAGCTCAATGGGATCACTAATTCCATCTAGCTTTATGGATGTCATGTTTGCTTTGGTGTCGTCATCATGAAAGCACAAGACAAAGGTAGGCAGACTGAAAAGATAGAGGTAAGCAATTAGACACGCAACCCCATTAGGGAAGTTATCAGGTGCCTGACAAATAGAATAGCAGAAGGGGTCTAAAGATCCTAAAGGGGTAGACATATTCCCTATAACGAGTAAAAGTTATGGGTTGAAACGCTTCAAAAGATACAAAGATTATCTATCTTCCACGAGACAAATGCTCAAAGGAGAGGGGTATTATCTAAAAAGTAGCACCAAGAGTAGCAAATCACCCTCAAATGGAAGAAGTTGAGATTAGGCAACAAAACCAACAGTGATCCCCCTTCAGCAACGATAGGAGGGGAGAATGCAATATGGTGTCTCCGGTGATGTACATTCATGTGGGTGAAAAGTCGATTTTCATGCCTAATCTTCTTCCTAGCCAACATTGAGGAATATAATTGAAATTCGCAAACTGGTGAAAGTTATTTATAATAATAGGGAATTGCACCTACCCCTATACATAAGAGGGGAAATAAATAAAAGAAATCCTTATTTTCAGCTATATAAACAAACAGTCATTAGCATACCTCCTCTGGATGAACAACAGACATTTTGGTGACACTAGGGTGCCATGATTCACCTTGTGCAAGAGGAAGAGTTTCAAATCTCACTCCAAATAGTGATTCCACAAGAATTTTTAAACCCTCAATGCAATGTGACAATGTGAAGTAGGATGCCACAACCTATCAAAAGACCAAGAATAAACATAGAGCAAATTACAAAAAAATAGGAAATATTTCATATCAACGGAAAGAATTTACTATGCATATTAGATTATCAAGTGTAGAACAAAAATCAAATAGATCTTATTTTGGACTTACTGAAGGATCAACATTGTATGCAGAGCACTTCATGGTTCCTGTAAAGTAACTTTCATCCCATGGCTCTAAACTTCTAAATGAGCCACCAGATTGTTGCTTTTTAAAATTCCTTATTGTCTCAAATTCCTAAAAAGGAATGCAAAAAATACTCAGATAACCATGCAAGAGTTGTTTTGGGGAGAAAAGAAGGCGGTTTGCATAAATCAAAGTACCTCATTAGCCTTAGGTCTCACGATATCACTTAGACTCTGTAAAAAATGGCAAACTACATCAGGAGATACTGCCAGGTTCGGAGAGAGAGCAAATTCAGCATAACTTTTACAACCCATCATCTGCATTAATGTATAGCAATATAATATTAGTGCATTCAAGAGAGAGAAGAATCAAAAGATATGAACATTGTTTTTACCTATACTTTTCTTATATGTTAGAGTGAAAAAAGTGTAGAAGGTTAATAGAAAAATCAAGTTCGATGTTATAAGATATAACATCACCTAATCTAAGAAAGTTCCAGTTCTAGGCGTGATCGTTAATGTAAAGAGACTATCCAATAAATAAAATTTGCAACGCTTAAACTGTTAAGAGTACTCACATCTTAGTATCTCAAAAAATGAAATAGAAATAGAAAGGCTTAACAAATAGAGAGACACCCATGCTTAACGCCTTGGCATGCCTAGGCAAACTTTAAAAAGGTATACTATAGTTGTTGTTAATTAAGAGATTATGAAGGTGGAGCAACTTATGCTGTATTATGAACAGGGAAGGCCAATTCATATAGACTTGGGTGGCGGCTAACAACACAATTACACAGTATGAGACTATTCCCATACATATAAAGAATAGGAATAGAGAATAACATATACTAAATACTAGTTATTCCAACACTCCCCCTCAAGCTAGTGCATATGTATCATAAGCACCAAGCTTTTTACATAGAAACTTGACCTGACACCCATTAAGAGACTTGGTAAAGAGATCTGCAGCTTGGTCTTCTGATCGAAGGGAACAAGTTTGACTTGTTGATCTTGGATCTTACAAATAAAATGATTACCAACCTCAAGGTGTTTAATTGTTCTTGAAAAACTTGATTCAAGGCAATTTGAACAGCCCCTTGATTATCACAATGTAACTCCATTGCAACGGATTAATTATATCCAAGTTGCTCCAAGATAAAATCTTGATCCATACAGTGAATTAAAAAACGGCCAGGCGGGCCGCTTAAGCGCCCATGACCCCCAGCCGCTTAATTTTGCCATTAATCGCCCGCTTAATCATTTTGAACAAAATCGCCCGCTTTTTGCCCGCCTCACCCGCTTTTTTCCCGCTTTTTTCCCGCTTTTGTTTAAAAATCCTAATGTAAGCATCTAACATTAATTAATTACATAGCCAAGTAGTGTTGACTATAATATACGAAACTTGTATACATTAAATGTTCTATGATATAGCTAGTCCTAATTTAGAATGCATACTTTGTGTGTAAGCTGTAATAATTGGGTACTGCTGTAATGCATCTAAGTAAATATCCTATTGCTCTATTATACTAGTAATGCATGATTAGTGTTACTGATTTCCTTGCTGCTTTCAGTGATTAATGATTGGTACTGCTGGTTAGTATTACTTTAGTGATTACTTTAATTCAATAATTCATAGATTGTTATATACAATTACTGATCTGCTTGCTGATTTTAGTGATTAGAGATGCTGATTAATAGTAAGTATTGATGAATACTTAGTTAATTACTGATTTGCTAATTAGATATGTATAGAAGTTCCTTATAAATATATTTTTTATATACACATACATGTAATTTTGTATAAAAATATATAAAATTTAGACACCCGCTTTTTCAAAAATCGCTCGCTTAATCGCCCGCCTACCGCTTAATCGGTTACAGGGTGTCGTCCGCACGCCTCCCGCTTCCCGCTTTCTAATACATTGGATCCATAAGAGATTACTGTGGCATGAGCCATGGCTCGATACTTTACTCTGCACTTGACGAGCAACCATTGTTTGCATCTTGGTTTTCAAGGACACAAGATTACCTACCACATATACACAGTATCCGGAGACAGACTGCCGATCAATGAAGCAACTCACCCTATCAACATCAGAGAAACCATGAACTTTGAGAAGAAGTTATTAGAATATAATATTCCATTTCCTTGACTCCTTTTTAGATATCGAAGAATCCGAATGACAGCCTCCATGTGTCCAGTACATGGTCTGTCCATGATTGAATCACCACGCTAGTAGTCAAGGACAATGACATTATTGAGGTTTCCCACTACCCTTATGTACCTCAATTGATCTTTAACTAGCTCTCACCAGATTCTTATGAAGCTTGACTTTTGGGTCCATTGGAGTATCTACAATTTTTGCCCCCTAGCAAGCTTGTTTGTTCAAGAAGATCCAGTGTGTATTTTTGTTGTGGGATGACAAATCCATCTAGGTAGCGAGCCACCCCAATACCAAGAAAGTATTTGAGGTGCCACAAACCCTTAGTTTGGAATCTGCTTTGACGAATTACTTGAGTTGAAGAATTCATGTTAATTATCTCTCGTGATAATAATGTTGGCTAAATTGGACATTATTATAATCTCTTTGTTTTGATGATGACAAACATTTCATTCTTGTGGATCTAACGTGCTAATTGAGTATTGCAGGAACAAGGTGGATGACAAACCTTTGGAAGATCTATATGCTTCAAAATGATTTAATTTCATGATTGTAATCAAATGTAAAAACTTGTACAAGTATATAATGTACAAGTACTTAGACATCATGTAAATCAAGCGTTTAGATCTTCCCTAGCCAATCACAACACTTAGATAGGTCATCCCCTACAATAGTGTCACAATTGCACACTCATACACACACTTAGTACATAATTCAAAACATTGAAATAGAGTCATTCTCGGTCGACAAACTTCTCGACCGAGACACTCTCGGTAGACAAACTCTTCAACCGAGAATGACCCAAATAGCTGTTAGACACAACAGACAAGGTAGTTGGGAGTTGGAATCGAACGTTATATACACTTGCTCCAAACCATCTCTCGGTCGACAAAAACTTCGACCGACTGATGTCTCGGTCGACAATTCCTCGACCGAGAAGAACTCTGTCTGCACTTTTCAGAGTTAATTAACTAGTCGTTGCTAAAGCAATTAGTCGACAACTAACGGCTAGCTAAGCACTAAGAACCCCCTAGAAAGTGTCTAAAACGTCCTTAAGCACTCATAGGCCATTCCTATAAATAGGACATGCCTTAGGACACCCAATACACACTTGTGCAATACTTGAGCATACACACTTGCAATTGGCAATCCATTCTTGTGAGCAATTGAGCAACTCCAACATTTGCTACTCATTTCCATTGCTCCAATTCCGTGTCTTATAGGCTAGCATCTCCTACCCACTGCACTTCCACTTCCATACACATTGGTTAGGAGATCAAAATGCTTGATATAGGAAATCAAGCCTTGTGCTACAACGGTAATTGTAATTTCCATTTTCCTTCTTGTTCTTTCTTATTGCTTGTACTCTCCTTGCTACTCCTAGGGTTGGAGGCTGCGGATTGGAGAGGGTTTATCTTCTCAGGTGGAGAAGGGTCTTCTCGGAGGAGGAGGACTTTGGACTACTTCAAGAAGGTTGTCTCAACAGGAAGCTACTTCAAGAGGAAGGCTACTTCAAGGGGGAGCTTGAAGTTACTTCAAGGAAGGCTGCTTCGAGGTTGGTGGGACTACTTCAAGGTGAAGGCTGTCCAAAGGGTGGTGAAAGTATTTGTAATTTTATGTAACATCCTTGCGAGGTAAAAAAATTTAAATACTTTCAAAACCCCAATTGGAAACAATTGGGTAGTGGACTGACTCCTTTAGTTTTTGCTAAAGGTGGAACCACTCTAAACACCTTGCCTCCTTATTATCTCAATTGTGGTTGCTTGAGTTGAATTATTGTTAAAATTTATATAAAACCCTATTCACCCCCCCTCTAGTGGTTTTTCAAATAATAGCACAACATAGACAATAAGAACAACTCCTGAGGGCCCTCTTTGATAAAAGATAGAATGATCAAGTGTAGATTGCAGAAGACCAAACTCTAGAAGTGCATGACGGAACTTGCCAAATCAAGCTCTCGAAGACTGTTTAAGACCATAGAGGGATTTGTAGAGCCTGCAATCTGAATGGCAGCCTCCATGTGTCAAGTACATGGTTTGGCTAAGAATTGAGTCACCACGCTGGTAGTAAAGGATATATCTATATGATTGACAGTGAGATTATTGAGGCTTCCCACTAGCATTATGTACCTCCATTGATCTTCAAGTGGCTCCCCCAATTCATATGAAGCTTGACTTTTGGGTCCAATATAGTATCTACAAGTTTTGCCCCTAGCATGCTCGTTTCTTTAAGAAGATTAAGTGTGTATTTCTATTGTGAGATGACAAATCCATTTAGGGATCTAGCCACCCCAACATCAATAAAGTTTTTAGGTGTCGCAAACCCTTAGTTTGGAAGTTGCTTTGACAAAATTACTTGAGTTGAAGAATTTCATGTTGATTATCTCTCGTGATGATAATTTCATCAACATAGACAATAAGAACAACTCTAAGGGTCCTCTTTGATAGAAGACAGAATGATTAAGTATAAATTGTAGAAGACCAAACTTTAGAAGTACATGACTGAACTCGCCAAACTAAGCCCCCATAGACTATTTTAGACCGTAGAGGGATTTGTAGAGCCTGCAAACAACATGAGAACCCCCCCATGCAAAAAAACTTGGAGGTTGCTTCATGTGAATTTCTTCTGATAAATCATCGTGGAGGAATGCAATTTTGATATCCAGGTGATACAGAGACAATTAGAAATAAGCAACCAATGAAAGAAATATCCAAATGAAGGGCATTTTGGCTACTGAAGAAAATTCCTCCAGATAGTCTTCCTTATAAACCTGAATGTAACCTTTAGCTACCAAGCAGACCTTTAAGCAATCAACTGATCCACTAGGCCCTACTTCCATAGACAAGACCCATTGGCATCTGACTATAGGTTTGCCATTAGGAGTAGTAACCAAGGTTTTCAGACCCGACCCAGAGGTCAATCCGACAAAGCTCCCGGGTCACGGGTCTTTGGTTCAACCGCTGGGTCGACCCAGTTGACCCGGGGGCGTCATCATGACACAATATACATAATATTATTATATTCATGTGTGTATATGCATGTATATTACAATAATATGTATGTCCATACATATACTACTACATAAGTGTGTGTATATATATGCACATAAACTATTGTATGAAACCGTGACTTGATGAATTATGAAACATCAAACATACAAAACTAAGTATCTATTCATAAAGAAGCAAAGAAATTGTCTTACAATACTTAAAACAAGTGATAAAACACGATTAAGTGAACATATCAATGCATGGAATAGTTGGGGTTGCATGAAAGGACATTAAAATCAATTAAATGGTCATTTAGGGAAGGAAAAATAAATCCAACAAAACCTGATGGGTCTTTGACCCGAGGGTCGGGTCGCCGAGTTAGTGGTTGAACAGGCTGAGTCACTGGGTCAACTTCGGGTCTTGGCCAAAAGTGGGTTTTAGGCCCACCCGACCCGCAAAAGTTGTCGGGTGGAGGTCCAACCGGCCAAGTCGGGTCGGGTTTCAAAACCATGGTAGTAACAAGAGTCCATGTATGATTCTAGTGAAGAGTTGTCATCTCATCTTAAGCCTGTTGCCACCTTGGATGACTCATTGCAACAGTAACCAAACTAAATATGGAAATGTCGAATAAAGTAGAGAAATGCTCTATATGATAAAGGTTTCCATGATACCATTGTTAACTAAGAGATTACGAAAGCAGAGCAATTTATGTTGTATTATGAACAAGACATGCCTATTTATATAGACTTGGGTGGTGGACAAAAACCCAATTACACGATATGGACTAATCCCACTTTTACAGAGAATAGAAATAAGAAGTAAGGAATGAAGAACAATAAATAATAATTCCTATTAATTATTATTTAGCTTATATTGATCTATATACTTATATGTTATGATGTCCATAAACATCAAATGCATACATTATAGTTATATATGAAGGCATCTAATTATATTTATCATTAAATTGATACATATACTATATAGTATAACAATGTAAAAATATTATATTTTTTATAGTTTGTAATTTAAATTTGTGTCTAAAACAAGAGGATAATAATTCTAAATAATGTAAGATATAGAAAATTAACAAATTCATTAAGATCTAATGCCATAGCTCTAAGTTTTCATCAATGTAATGACAATTTTTAGTAACATAGACCCTCGAATAGAAATTGAGTCAGAGAGGAAAATAAATTAGAAAAATGTAGATTAAGAGTATGTACCCCAAATACAATTCATATTTGGCATATTACATGCAAAGTAATATTTAGCCGGTGCATCAGGACAAGAAAAAGAATTCCATAACAAATCCATTAATATGCCCTAGGACCAACCCAAGATGACAAAATTAGGTAAAGTGTAGGGTAGGGCTAAGTGGCACCTTGCCACTAGATGCATACCTTAATAAGTATAAAAACTAAAGTAAAAAATTTCAAGGCATCTACTAGAGATGTCTACCAGACTTGAGTCGTCTGACTCCACCTAGTCACCATGAACTTCCTAACAAATTATACATTAGAAGAGACAACAAAAAGATAAAAACAAGATAAATTGTCTACATAATCCAACAGTGACACCTCATTGCTTTAGAAGCTACAAGTTTCACATTCCCCTATCACTTGCATGTAGCAAGCAAGATTAAGTTGTAGTTGTATATGTTGGATAATGCCTTGTCTTCTAACTCCAAGCAAAATGGATGTCCATAACTTTTCTCAGTTATACGTATAGAGATATGTTGTGTTTTGTTGAGTGTCATGTGCATAGCATGTGCCTTACTTATGTTTTACTTCTGTAGTTTAGTCCCACATTGCTCATCTCTAGTTTAGTCTCTAATCCCTTCTGTTATATAAGAGACTGTATTGTACACTGGTTTATTCACTCAATAAGCAATTCCCAATTTCTCTATATGGTATCAAGAGCAGGTCTGATTCCCCGAGTTTCATTCCCCCACCCTGCCCCTATGCCCTAGGCCTTCACCCCCCCCCCCGCCGCTGTTGCTCCTCTCCCCTCCCTTTCCGTCGCCGCCTCCCACCCAACCACCTCCACCCGCCGCCGCCGCCCCTCCTCCTTCATCCACCAACCGCTAACCCTCTTCTCCTCATGTTGTCCTCCTCTCTTTTTTCCTCCCGCTCATTTCCGCACTTGCAACCTTCTGGACAGTCATAGCCATCACACGTTGAGAGTCTCCTATCTCTCCGGTTGGTTTTCTGCATGTGCCTCATGATGGAATATTCATCTTCCTCATGATGGCGTAGGTTCCTTTATCAGTTCATCTGCCCAACACGGGTCTATTCTAATCTGATGTGTCAGATCTCTGCTGCTGCTACTGCCCTATAGCGGGTTCTTAATCCACTGCATGTTGTTCTTATGCCGCCTCTTCACTACTGCCATGCCTCTGCTCGTTATGGTTTCGGTTGAGCCTCCTCGCTCTCTGTGTGATACCACTGTCAAGCTCGATGGATTTAATTACCATTTGTTGTCGGCGTCCTTCGTCCTCTATGTCAAGGCCCAAGGTCGGTACTCATGTCTTACTACGGATCCTCCTACTGCCCCTACTGCTACGGCTGATGAAAAAAACAAGCAAACTTATGCGCAATGGTCCAAAGACGACTCTGGTGTTATGTCTTGGCTTCTTAATAGCACCGAGCCGCAGATCAGTCAGTCCCTGTTATGCCTTCATGATGCTAAGACAATGTGGGACCAACTTGCCCATGTCTACTCCCATCAGCAAAATCCTAAACGTGTTTTTTAAATTTTCAAAAAACTGACCAAGAAGGAGTTTTCTTCTGATACTTCCATTGAGGACTTCTACAACCAGTGCTCTGCTCTCTGGAATGAGTATGAAATTTACCATCCTTTGACAGCCGACATAAAAGAAGCCCAGAAGCAGCGAAATGAACTACAACTGATCCATTTTTTGGTTGCCCTTCCTGCTTCCTTCTCTGACGTGGTCGATCAAATTCTATCGAGTGACCCTCTGCCTACTCTTCGAGACGTCCTTAAGCGAGTTCAAAGACTACCGTCAGTGACCTCCAATCCTGCTATTGAGCATCCTGCTCTAGCTGTTCGCACTGCTGACTCTAGACGTGGCCGCGGTCGTGGCGGACGTCTTCCTCCCATTAGTGGACGTGGCTCCTCTACTGCTCCTGGACGAGGTCAAGCTATTGGCCCTCGCTTCTACAACTAGTGCGGTCGTGATAATCACAATGAAGATAGATGTTGGATCAAGCACGGTAAGCCAGCCTAAGCTAACCAGGCCTCTACAGAAACCGCAACTGATATTGCATCCAACCAACCGTCTGCTCCGCCATCTACTGAATGGCTTTGCTCAGAGTTTGAGAAGTTCTTCCAGGAGCGCATGACTCAGCTACCTTCGACATCTGTTGTCGGTTCCTCCGCCATGCTTGCCTCTCCTTCTGCTAGTAACAATAAATGGTGCATTGATTCTGGTGCGTCTCTCCATATGGCGGGCGACATTCAATTATTTTCTGCTCTGAGTAAAACTCTAATATTCCATCTGTCACTGTTGCAAATGGCTCTAAGACTCTTGTTCATGGCATTGGCACTCTTCCTCTATCTCGAAAGTTGCATCTTCAATATGTTTTATGCATACCATAATATCATGTTAATTTACTATCTATCAGTAAAACTGTAAAGCAACTTCAGTGCTCTATTAAATTTGATCCCTCTGTTGTGTTTTGAAGGATCTCCACACGAAGACGAGGATTGGTTCGGGCCATGAAGGACTAGATGGACTATACTATTTGGATGGACCGCCTACAGCATCTGCTCTTCTGTCTACATCAGTCACTAGACTTCAGTGGCACTTCCAGCTGGGCCATCCGTCTGCTACAAAATTGAAGCATTTATTTCCTACATTATCTGAAAACAGTTTTTCTTGTGCATCTTGTGTTTTGGGAAAACAAACGCGGTCTGTATTTCCTACTAAAAAGGAAATTGGTTCTAAGGCACCTTTTGATATTGTTCATGCGGACATTTGGGGTCCATGCTCTGTTCCGAGTAACTCTGGTGTTAAGTATTTTCTGTCTTTTGTTGATGATTATTCCCGTACTACTTGGATGTTTTTGCTCAACGACCGTGGCACTGTTTTGGATAATGTCTGTCTTCTTTTCTGAAATACAGGCCCAGTTCAAAAAACCTATTAAAAATTCTCGCACTGATAATGCCCTAGAATTTATGCAAAGTCTGTCACGTCTTTTTGTTCTGATCGTGGAACCATCCATCAAACCACTTGCCCTTATACTCCACAAAAGAATGGTGTTGTTGAAAGAAAAATCGCCATTTATTAGAGGTTGCTCACACTCTTCTTATTCATTATAAAGTCCCTCACCATTTTTGTCCTGAGGCGGTTTCTACTGCATGCTATCTTATAATCCGTACGCCATCCTCAGTTTTACATAATCGTATACCTTACTCCATTCTATTTCGTGATGCATCTCTGTTCTCTGTCCCTCGTATTTTTGGGTGTACTTGCTTTGTTAAAAATTTACGCCCAGGAATGACGAAACTTGTTCCTCGCCCACTAAATGCGTCTTTTTGGGATATTCTAGAACCCAGAAGGTTACCACTGCTTTGATCAGGTACTCAAACAATGGTTTGTCAGTGCCATTGTAATCTTTTTTTAGCATATACCCTATTTTTCTGATGATGGAGCAATGCTATCCAGTGATATGTTGTCACCCACGCCTCTACCAGATATTGTTGAGGACTTGCCTTCTTCTAACCAGCCTGAAGGTCGCCCCTTGCAAGTATACAAACGTCAGCGCTCCTTCCATGGCCCCTCCACAACCAATTCCTCCGTCTGCGGAAGATCAAACAAACACTGAGGTAACCTCTGACTTGCACCTTCCTATCAGCCTGCGCAAAGGTGTTCGCTCCTGCACTAAACATCCTATCAGTCATTACTACTCTTCTGCCAATCTGCATAACACTTTTGCATGCTTTACTTATGCGCTTTCTGTTGTTACTATTTCGAAGACTATTGTCGAGGCTCTAGTTATTCCTGCATGGAAACAGGCAATGGATCAGGAAATGCAGGCGTTCTGTGATCGCAAGACATGGGAACTTGTGGATCGCCCTCCTTCATGCCCTACTATTGGCTGTCGCTGGGTCTTCACCATTAAGTATCAACATGATGCGAGAATTGAATGCCTGAAAGCTCGACTTGTTGCAAAAGGCTACACGCATACATATGGTGTTGACTATTTTGAAACCTCTCCTGTTACACGATTAAATTATGTTCGAATTTTGATTTATGTTGTTGTTAATAAAGATTGGTCTCTCTTTCAGTTAAATGTTAAAAATGCATTTCCCTATGGAGATTTACAGGAGGAAGTATACATGGAGCAACCACCCGATTTTGTTGCCTAGGGGGAGTCTGCCTTTAAAGTTTGTAAACTGAAAAAGGGTATCTACGGTCTCAAACAGAGTCCACGTGCTTGGTTCGACAAGCTTAGTCAAATCTTAGTCACTTTTGGCTTCCGTCGCTCTCACTCTGATCATTTAGTCTTTATCCGCAAAACAGTGGTTGGACTTGTCATTCTAATTGTTTATGTTGACGATATTATTTTATCAGGCAATGATACAGAGGGTATACAGGCAGCTAAAACATATTTAGAAAAACATTTTGTCACTAAAGATCTCAGAAAACTAAGATATTTCTTAGGCATTGAGGTTTCCAGATCATCTGCAGGGTTGTGTCTCTCTCAACGGAAATATGTACTTGATCTCTTGCAGGAAACGGGTATGCTGGCCTGCAAACCAGCCAACACTCCCCTTGACTCGAATATGGATTGGGACGATGAAAATTCTCCTCCTTATGTTGATCATCACCAATTTCAAAGGTTGGTAGGCAAGCTTATTTATCTGACGGTCACAAGAGCTGACCTCATTGTTGTCGTAGGATTCATCAGCAGGTACCTTGATAAACCCCGGTAGTGTCACTGGGATGCTATATGTCACATTCAGAGGTATCTTAAAAGCTCTCCAGGAAAAGGCTTGTTATATAAGAAGCATGGCCACTGTAATCTATGGCTTCTCAGACTCTGACTATGCAGGAAGTCGTTCTGATCGTAAGTCAACCTCAGGATATTGTACATTCGTGGGCGGAAATCTTGTTACCTGGCGAAGCAAACTGTTGTAGCTAGATCTAGTGCAGAGGCAGAACACCGAGCTATGGCTCATACTGCATGCGAACTTTTGTGGGTCCAGAGTCTCCTTCAGGAGTTCGATATCTCCTATTCCAGCCCTATACCGATGTTTTGTGACAAGGCCTCCACTTTTTTAGCGAGCAACTCCACTTTTTATGAGCAGACTAAACATATTGAGGTCGACTGTCACTTCGTTCGAGAAACAGTCCTTTCTGGCCGGATTTGCACTCCATATCTCAACACTGAAAAGCAAGTTGTGGACATCTTCACCAAGATACTTCCTAAAGCTTGTTTTCAGACTCTAGTAGACAAGTTGGGCATGTTCGACATCTACGCTCCAGCTTGAGGGGGAGTATAGAGATATGTTGTGTTTTGTTGAGTGTCATGTGTATAACATGTGCCTCTTTTAAGTTTTACTTCTGTAGTTTAGTCCCAAATTGCTCATCTCTAGTTTAGTCTCTAATCCCTTCTTTTATATAAGAGATTGTATAGTACACTAGTTTATTCACTCAATAAGCAATTCCCAGTTTCTCTATAATACGTATATCTAAGCTTATGTTACTTGGGTAGTGGTAGACTATGCATATATAAGTATCTACCATCACACACTTGTCATTTGAGAGTTCAGATTAAACTTCTTGAGGTCTCTCCTTCCCTTAGGATTTGTCTATGGAGTATTATGATATCCCGCAATAAAAATTTTGATGTCCTTGTTAATATTGCACCATTAGGTCATACTTTGAAACAGGACATGAGTGACACATGTATAAATAAGTTGTCATTAACATTTCTTAATGCAAGAGAGAATTCATACCAAGGAAAGTCCTTTCCTTACGCTCAAATTTGAATTGCACAACTCACATTTAGGGTGCAACATGATCATTGTGGGTTCGGTACTTCTAGTGGAGATCTAGTAGTGATACCGTTTTAAAGAAAACCCTAATGATTTTGGTTGATTAGTTGTGAAGCATGTGGTATCCACTAACTTCAAGCAACATAATAGCCACCAGTATAGCCCATTCATTTGAACTCTTAATCTAATCCCACTCAAGTAGGGATTATGCTTTTATAGCGCTCTACCATCCTACTCACTAGTGACGTCGAACTAAGTCTCTTGACATATATCCCCCACTTAGTCTTTTACTATGAGGTGTTACAAAGAGTAAGCTACTAACCAGGGCAAAAAAATCAATTGAGATTGCTAGAAGAAATACGTTGTAAGTGTATTATTTTTCCAAATAAAATTTGTGTACTTGTATGCATTTTTTGTACATTACAAAAAGAATGGAGCAACGCAGTGCCTCATATTACCATGGTTTCGTGGTTTTGATATTGTAGTTTAGGTGAGACTATCGACATATAGTTTATTACCCATCTACCAACTATTCATGCCCTATAGAGTAGGGTATAGTAGTGGATTCTTTACCCATTACATGTTTCATCATTAAAATTTTACCCATAGCTACTTAAGGTAGGGTTATCAAATATAATTTACTCATAATCAATTACCCACTATGCATGGTTTATTTGGTATTTCATATATCAGTATGATAATGCATACCAAACGAACCCGACCTTTTTACTTCCCATGTACTGTAGTTAAGGACAGCAATCTTTGCTATCAGATCCATGTTTAAATACATTGTGTATGGTTTTAAGAGATTATTTCTTCATATTAATTTTAAAGCAAAAATACAAATATCTCCCCTTTTCCTGAGTGAAAAAATTGCTATGCAAAGATGTCTTTTTCTCATGTGATATGAGTATCTGATCCATTTATATAATTGAATTCCATAATTAAAAAATATTCACCTCTCATTCATCTGATATTGGCCACAATTTAAATAACGCATACCCTCCAAGCTTACTCTCCGGGTAAACAATAATGGGCCAAGTAAAGGGTGTGAGAAAGTAGGTAATTATTCTAAACATTAATCATTACTCACATGGATAAGAGAATTGATAAACCCTTACCCTACCCACAAACAACCCAAAATTGTATACTTCACATCTACAATCAGCAAGTATAATAAACTTATAAGAAGTTGAGATGAGAATGTAAAGAGGGATAAGTATCTGGAATATTACTATTCAATATGGCAATGTAACTGTTATCAAGATGATAGAGCTAAATATCATAAATTTGTGACGAAGCTTACAAAACCTCAACAAATGGGAAAAGGAAATGAAGTAAACGAAACAGAATCGGAAAGCCAA
Organism: Alisma plantago-aquatica; assembly: GCA_963693085.1. NCBI lineage: Eukaryota > Viridiplantae > Streptophyta > Magnoliopsida > Alismatales > Alismataceae > Alisma > Alisma plantago-aquatica. The sequence goes on from OY856413.1 coordinate 1,005,700,399, forward strand.
ACAGAAATTTTAGGGCTCTCCTTGTAGTCCATAGAGGACATTGGTGTGGATCAAAAAAACCATGAAAAGAAGATTGTGGTATACAGGAGCCATGAGTTTTGGTGGCAAGCAATATGCACTACACATAATGAACTTATATCCCTCGACCTAAGACTTTTTTGGGAAGGGTTGGTACCACTAGATCTGCTACCAATTCGGTCCTCCCTGACTCTACTCATCGAAAAGTGGGGGGGTTGAACATTTAGAGAAGGGATGATCATCGAGCACCTTCAATGTGTGATGTCGTACTAGTCCTTGATGGGGATAGGTACTACTGGCTTGGTTGGCCTCATTGTTAACAGTGGACGACACCAGCTCAGCCTTGGTGTTTTCAAGTGGATTAGGGCTCTTGGAATGATGAGCATACACTCATGGTGATCAAATGTACTACATAGGAGTTGACTACTAGTTTCCACGACATCAATGCATGGACGTATCCCGACAAATGTGCTAGGGACAGAAGCAAACCATTGTTCGTGAGATATACGCCATTTGTTAGATGTAATCCAATGGAAATGATCATAGTCAGCTAGGTTTCATGTGTGTCGTTGCATCATCTGCATTCGTACAAATAATGAGGCATACTAACACCTGTTGCACCTTAGTTTTACATGAAGAAAAATGGGTATCCAGTCACCTACTTCACATCATGTCGGTGCACGATGGCAGATATCTAGCAGCTAGCACTGTATGAGCCTTGTGTATGCTGCGTGAACTACGGGCAATCCTTTGTGCAATACCACTTGACAAGTAGTTGGTGGAGTTGTTGCAAAGGCATCACTACCAAAACCCTCTATAGTTCATAATAAATTATATAATCCCTAAAGCAGAGGTAGTCCCAAGCAACCCCACATAAGAAATTTCTTAGATCAACTAAACTATTGGAAATTATCCGAAATTATGGCAAACTTGTGAGGATCTTAGAATATAAGTCCTTTGTAGGGGGTTGGACGGGAGGGCTTGTAACTTTTATGGGATATTTAGTAGGGCTTACGCCCGTATTTGGGAGTACAATAGGTTTTACTCAGCCTTGGCTGAAGTTGTGCTTCATAGCTACTTGCTAGGGGGCTATTTTTAGTTTCTTCAGAACTTATAGATGTACCTATATTTCCATAGTTTTGAAACCCGACCCGACCCGGCTGGTTGAACCGATTGGACCTCCACTCAGCAAGTTTTGCGGGTCGGGTGGGGCTAAAACACGTTTTTGACCAAGACCCGGAGTTGACCCAATAACCCGGTGGGTTCAACCACTGACCCGGTGACTCGGCCCTCGGGTTTAAGACCCGACTGAGTTTTGTTGGTTTGATTTTTCCTTCCCTAAATGACCATTTGACTGATTTTAATGTCCTTTCATGCAACCCCAACTATCCCATACATTGATTTTTTTTTTATTGCCGGGGGAAACCCACCCCCCTAGGCGGAGGCCCAGATAGCAGGGATGGTAAACTCGGGAGACTCGTGCGCCCGCACACCGGTATCTCAATAAGTCGCATCAGAGGCCGGCTGACGCTGCGGGAAATTCATTTCCGAGCAGTGCTTGCAACGGGAGTCGAACCCGAGACCCTTCATGAGGGGCCCCGAGCTGCGACCAGCTGAGCAACTGCTCGCCGGCTAACTATCCCATACATTGATATATTCACTTAATTGTATTTTACCACTTGTTTTAAGTTTTGCAAGGCAATTTGTTTGCTTCTTTATGAATAGATACTTGGTTTTGTGTGTTTGATGTTTCATAATTCATCATCTCATGGTTTCATACAGTAGTTTATGTACATATATATACACACTTATATAGTAATATATGTATGAACTTACATATTATTGTAACATACATGCATATACACACATGTATATAATAACATTATGTATATGGTGTCATGATGACATCCCCGGGTCAACCGGGTCGACCCGGTGGTTGAACCAGAGACCCGTGACCCATGAGCTTTTCTGGGTCGACCTCCGGGCCGGGTCTGAAAACCTTGTATATTTCTAATGGGTCTGTGTGCGGAAAAAAAAATTATGTATTAGATTATGCTTGATCAAATGGAAGTGTGATTAAGTACCATCACTTCTAATGAAGATAATTAGATATATGGAAGAGAACTATGTGAAATGGGAATCAGATATGCAGGTTATAGTATAAAATACTTGTCATCTTACTTGTTATATAAAGGTTATGCCAGTATACATGTAAGGGGGTAAATTGAGCGGCACAAAATGAGAACAACAATTAAGATGCCTTCTTTACATAAGGATCAGTAAATTTATAAAGATTTAGTTAATTTAGCATATCATGCTTTTAGAGTTTGCATGAGACCATAGATGGCTCTTCTCTCTACACTTTATAATTCTCTGCCCTAAGCAAATGTATGGGCCTAGAATTCCTCTTAATTCATGTTAAAACTTAATATAATATAATCTTCTAGATAATTAAGGTTGAAATATAGGAAAACTAAAGGATAGGCGGTCATTGGTCAGTAAGACAAAAAGATGAAATAAAGAATATTTGAAGATAATCCATCAACAAAAAGACTATAAATTACAATTAGAGGAAATGACTATATTATAGCCCTTTCTGTTAATTATTGGCTAAATCAAAGTTAGGAATTACGAGAACTAAAATTGAATAGCAAAAATTAGCTAGAATTTTTAGGAATAAATTTGCATTTATTTGAAGTAACGGACCTCAATTAAAATCAGTAAGATCTAAACATAATTTATTTGTAAACTCGTTCGGAATGTAGGAAACATGACATAGTTGTCTGACTTATCATTCACAGAAAGCCACCAAAACAAGGCTCGTAAGTAAGATGGCATAATAGAGGGGTAGCCTCCCAACCAACATGGTAGACCAACAGAGCCCAAGTAGACTCTAGTAGGGTCATACCTCTCCATCAACTAGGACGAGGGACTCCCTTGACTTGATGCAACATCAATGTGACAAGTTGGGATCAGATTTCAATGTCCCACTCCCTCTAGCCATGAGGAAAAAGTTGGAACCAACTACCTAGGTGTCGATCTGCTACATGGACGCATCGAGGAGGACAACGAAGGGATGTCAAACCTCATGCTTTGTTGATTTCTAGTTATTGGTGATTGACAAACTCTGATGAGTCATAATGATCCCACTTAAACAACAATTCCAAAGTTTGGGATGATACAATTTGCCAATCCTGAAGTGTATGAGGAGCATGTTGTTTCATACAACAAGTCTTACAGAAGTTACATGACATGGGACCAATATGTGGCCCATATCAACAACATAATGTATAGAGAACCAGCGCGCCACTCAACATACAACTGATGTGAGTTAGTAATTTACTATGTTGTTATATGTTTTTTGTAAATTGAATAGTATTGCATAAGTGTCTAAACATGAGTTTATGGATTGTGCTAGTAAAATTTCAGATCTTAATTCTTGCATTTTGTCATCGAAATCTCTAAAAAAAGGACAGATTCCTTACCTCCCACATGATTGACCCCCCCACATACCCATTATAGAATTTTAATGCATAAAACGTTGCATCTAGTGTTGAGACCGCGCCTGTAAAATTTCATGATTCAATTCGTTCATTTTGGCATCGATATGTCCAGGATTGCATTTGTTGATATTTCCGTCAGTATACCGGTAAATATCTATATCCAAGCTGTCAAAACGGCATCGGTATCGGTCATTAAATTCCTTGATTCACTTATGTATACAATACAGTATTATATAGTTTCACTATGATTAAACATATTCAAAGAAAATCGTCAGGCTCAGCCAAATGGAAACAAAACCAAATCAGCAAATCGAGTGCTCCACATAGTAGAGTCTAGTGCCATGTCAACTAGTGAAAAGGGTGAGAACGAGGCGTAGACTAGTGTCGCTACTTAAAATGCGTCCTCCTCACATGTCTAGGATTTCTCTTCCTATGATCCCTATCATCTCCAAATATGGTAAGGGATGATTGACACTTCAAGACCTCTATATTATAGGCACTACTCTAGAGCTAGTTCTCTGACATCTAGGTTCTAACCTAGAGGCTAAGTCAGATCTAGTCTCTAAAAGATGACTACTCTAACCCTAAAGGTTTCATGTTCGAGGTCAAATTTTGAGTTGCATGATGATCAAATGTCAGGCTTTGCTATTGTTCATGCTAACACCACCTGTGGCGCCCCCGGATTTTCAACACATTTACCTATAAACATAAGTTCACCATTCCACATAAGATTACAAAATAACTTCTAGCCAATAGGTCCACCTGCACATCTGCTCGTCACACAACTCTCATGCTATTAAGCATTCTCATGGTCATATTTCAAGATCACCTAAAATCTTAAACGTGGTCTACGTTAGTACAAGCATGATCAATATGCATCAAGGAAAACTGTAAACCTTAAGTGTGTAGCATTTGTGAAGCTCAAGGAAACCAATTAAATTATGTGGGCATGTTTCTTTCAAATCTACATTTTGCGAGCAAGCTTGATCATCCCACTAAGCAACCACCTACCACTAAAAGAAACTTTAAACAAAAAGTTGGTTGATTACAAGAAGTGGGGCAAGCTAAACTCCTTGGTTTTGTCCATGATTCCGAATAGCAACGAATCACCAAGGAGTGAAATTTTGTCAAAATCGTCAAAATTTTCGATTTCGACGCTATATGCTAAGATACCTTGCCAATGTGACGCTATGCCGAAATCAGTGAAATTTTTTGCCCAAAAATTGAAATTTTCCCAGGGAACAGGAAAGTCTCCTTTCCCCCCACATGAAGAACCCTCCACCTAATCCCACATCAAATTTTATTACATAGTATGATGCATTTAGGTGTAGAGATCACGCTTGTAAAAATTTTTGGCTAAATTCGTTCATTTTGGCGTCGAAACGGGCACGGTTGCATTCATTGAAGTTTCTATCAAAACTTTAACAAATTTCGGTTTCCATGTTGTCGAAACGGCATCGAAATCGGATACCTCATTCCTTGCAAATCACATGTCTCTACTATTCTCATCTTCACCAAAACAGTTAAGGAAGCATGGAGTCATATCACCCAGGTATATTCAACAAAGGGAATGGTGGAATGTGTCTCAATTTTTTTTCTGTATAGACAATTGCATTCCTTAAACTAGACACATCATCTTTTGCGTCATACTTTGATCACTTCAAAGGGGTTTGCAGATAACTCAAAGTCATCATCCTTTGAAATCTGGCCTTGCGAAACTAGAAAAGCAACAAGATTTGGTACAACTATGTCAGTTTCTAGCACCTTTGCCATCTGGCTATGAAGTCATACGGCAATAGATTCATTGCCTGAACCCACTTTAGATGATGTCCATCTATGCTTGGTTATATCTAACTATGGTGCTACCACAAAGGACCTTGTTAACCTTGTAGTTTTTCGATGGAAATGTCGTACTCTAGGTCGTGGATGAGGAAGAAGGCCTCCATTGGTAGAGGGACTTCATCTTATAAAGCCTGATACTGAATTTTTGCAAGAGATCAAATCACATGGAAGTTAAATGGTGGTAGAAGAAACATGGTAAGCCAAAGTAGGCAAATCAAGTTTTAACTACCGAACATGATGGGGAATCAACATCTACTTTTAGTTGTACCAATAATTAGATGGTAGCCCTTAGTTTTGTGGATCTTAACAAGCTGCTCAGGGCTGCCTCTGTCTACTGCTTCTCCTCAGGCAAACATTGCCCAACACTAAGCTGATTATACATGTCTATGAACTTCTTCCTTTCAAAAGATAAATGGATCACTGATTATGGTGCTACCACCTACATGATAAGTAATAAGAAGCTTTTCCTATCTTTAAGGAAGTTTATATGTCACCCTCCTATGCGATTAGCCAATGGCTACTTCACCTGTAATCGGGATAGGTGGTCGACTAGCTATCGCAATATTCTTAAATTTGTATTTTTTGTTCCAAAATTTCTTTTAACTTGATGTCTATCAGTAAGATCACTAAGACATTTAATTGTAGTGTAACATTTTTCCATTCACTGACTCCATGCAGGATCTCAAGATGAAGGAGATGATTGGTGGGTGATATGAAGGTGGAGATGGCTTGTATTACTTACAAACGTCATCAATCTATCGCTTGTTGCTTAATCTACTTCACTTCATCAATGGAACTTAAGCCCTGATCTCCCTTCTTCCGCAAAGTTGAAGTTTTTATTTCGTAATCTTTCTTCTGAGGGTTTTAAAATGTTAATTTATAATCAAATGGATGGCGATGTTCAAGATGATGTTTGTCACAGGACTAGAAGAGGATGATTGAAATGGAGTGCAACTGGAGTAGTACGTGATTGAAAGATCCATGTCAGATCAAGAGTAAGTTTTATAGAACAGCTATACGTCCAGCAATGCTATATGGGAGTTTGGGCTATGAAGAAACAAGGTCGCAACAAGATGACAGTGGTTGAAAAGTGTACATTGAGATGGATGTGTGGGAAGACAGGGAAAGATTGCTTGAGAATTAACTATATCATGAATAAAATGGGGTTGAGGGGTATTCAAGACAAGTTGCATGAGGGTCGCCTAAGATGGTTTGGACATGTGCAACGTAGACTGACTAACGCGCCTATTCAGAGTAATGCTATTGGGTCGAGCAAAGTTAAAAGAAGAAAAGGCATGCCTAAACTAACTTAGGAAGAGCTAGAAGAAGAGATTTTTAATCTCTACATCTTGATTAAAATATGGCATATAGCAGTGTGGATGTCACCTTCTTTGAGGACACGTCGTTCTTTTCTAGACATAGTGAGCAAGTACAACCTCCTACCATGCCTCTTTATAATCCTTTTGTCTCCACTACACCTCCACTTGTTGAATCTTCCACCCTTGTTCTGCAAGTGTATAATCAAAAGAGAAGATGAAACTCACCTAAAGTATCCCTTGCTATGGTTTCTTGTAAGACTGATTACCCACTACAAGTCAATGGCAATACTACATGTTCCTTTGTACTTTCGAATAAAGATATACCTATGGCTTCAAGAAAACCACAACAGTCTAGCGTAATTTCTAAACTTGTATCTATAGTCATCTAAATACTCTAGTGGCACAATTCATTGTTGCATTATCCAATCTGTTCAAGAGGCACTAGGACACTCTGGGTGGAAGCAAATTATGAATGATGAGATGAATGCTCTCCAATCTTGAGGGACATGGGATCTTTTGTATCTTCCTACGGGGAGTAATCGTAGCAGTTTTCATTGGGTATTCACATTAATATATTTTCCAGACGATATTGTTGAGCATTTTAAAGCAAGACTTGATACCAAAGGGTACACACAAGAATCTGAGGTTGACTACATTGAAACTTTTTTTCATGCTGCTCGCCTCAACTGTGTGCGTATAATTATTTCTATTTTTGCCAATCAAGATTGGCCTTATCTCAAGTGGGCATCAGAATTGCTTTTCTGTATAGAGACTTGCAGGAGAATATTTACATGATGCAACCTCCAGGAAATGATGCTTGGGGGAATACTATGGGAAAGTATGCCTTCGTAAAAAGGATATTTATGGCCTAAAGCTTAGTCCATGGCCATGGATTGGTAAAACATTCCTTATACTAAGTAAATTTAACTTCTCGGTCTCTATGCGATGATTTAGTTTTATCAAAACCCGGCATTATTTTTCTCATTATTTATGGGGATGATAATATTATATCTAATAGTGATGACACGAGTATTGTTGATATAAAGAAGTATCTTATGCAGCACCTTGTTACCAAAGACTCTGGTCATTTACAATATCTTGGCATTGAGGTGGCACATAGTAAGTGTTATGTTATATATTTCATGTTTTACATAGCCTGTTATTTGTTTTGTTATTTCTCTTTTATATATGGACCTCTCTGTAATTCTTTCAGTATTATATATATGAGGGTGCACACATTGTGCAACCCTGAGCTTTCTGAAAACCCTGACTCTGTCACATGGTACCAGAGCAGGTCGAACCCTAGCCGCCTCTCCCTCCCTCCCTTCTCTCTCTCTCTTCTTCCCTCTCCGTCGCCCCCCCCCCCCCGCTCCGCCGCTTGCAGCAGCAGGCCGCCGCCAGCTGCAGGCCGCCCAGTTGGTTGTCGTCGGCCGCCGCTGGCAGGGCTGCCACCCACGTAGGGGTCGACCGTCCTCCTTGCACCCGCTCGTGCCTCCGTCTAGCCTCCTGGCTTGGTGTGCCGCTAGTGCTTGAGCAACGTCACCAAATTTTTGGTTGTTGTTCGCACAGCAGGCGCACTGCTGGGTGGCCGTTTTCTACGGGAGCACTGAGCCGCCTGTAGATCTGGACTAGTTTCGGCCTCAGGGGGAGATAGGAGAGTTGTTCGTCTGAGGGACAACTTTCAGTTCGTGTTCGTCTGTGCCTGCCTGCCCGTGTAGGCTTCGGCCTCTGGGTTTCCTGCTACGCTTAGACGTAGTTCGTATGTGAGAGGTCCGTGGTAATTTTGTGCCTGCTTCTGCCTTTCTGACGGCGTAGTCCGTCTCCTGCCTGTACCTTCCTGCCTTCCTGTCTGTCCTCATGGCGTCTTCTGGAGATGACTTCTGGAGAGACTCACGCCGTCAAGTTACCACTGTTAAACTTGACAGGCGCAATTACCAGCTTTGGGTGTGCTCCTTTGTGATATATGCCAAATCACAAGGGAAGTACTCTCATCTGATTCACACTGGTCCGCCTCAGCCTGCAGCGAATGCGGATGCAAAGGATGTCCAAGCGTTTGATGATTGGGTCCGAGAGGACTCGACTATAATGACATGGATTCTCAACAGCGTTGTTGAGAAGATCAGTGTCACTTTACTTCGGCTGCCTACGGCGAAGCAGATGTGGGATCAGCTCGCACAGTCAGAATCCCAAGAAGGTCTTCAACATAACCAAGCAACTGGGGCGACTCCAATTCACGGGATCTGACATCTCAGACTACTTCTCCACCTTCACTGGCCTGTAGGGTGAGTTGGAGACTTATCACCCGCTGTCTACTGATCTGGCGACTATGCAGAAACAGCAGGCGGAACTACAGCTGATACAGTTTCTGAGTGGCTTTCCAGAGTCCTATACTGGTGTTGTGGATCAGATCTTAGCGAGTGATCTGCTCCCTACTCTGCAGGGTGCCTACTAGCGTCTCCAGCGCCTTTCTTCATCGACACCGCCTCCTCATACTGAGATTGGAGATTTGACTGCCCTGGCTGCTTGGGCCGTGCGTGGTCGTGGTCGTGGCCGTGGCCGTTCCACGGATGGTCGTCCTCCCCTGGGTGCAGGACGGGGACGTGGACCTGGTGCTGCACGAGGAGCCCCTTCGGCTGCCCCATCTTCTGCTGCTGCGCGTCCTCAGCAAGGACAGTGCGTGTGTACCTTCTGTGGCCGGTCTAACCATATTGAAGAAAAGTGCTGGGAAAAGTATGGTAAACCGGCTTAGGCCAATGCTGCTGCGGATTCATCGTCTACTGCTTCTGAGGGTGTTACTCCGACGCCTGAGCCAGAGACTGCGGGAGCGACCGCAGATTACATTCGTGCTGAGGTGGAACGTCTCCTTGAGCGTGCTGGCTCTTCGATTGCTGCCTCTACTAGTAGAGCACATGTTGCATACTCTGGTTATGATACTGCATTCTTGAGTTCCTCCTCACCTTCTACTTCTGGTAATACCAAATGGGTGATAGATTCTGGTGCCTCTGCACATATATCTGGCAATAGATCTCTGTTTAAAACTCTATCTAAACCTACCTGTAACTCTTCTGTTATGCTTGTTGATGGCTCAAAGTCTTCGGTCTTTGGAGTCGGTGATATTGCTTCTCAGTTTTGGCTCAAGTCTGCCTTATATGTGCCTAGATTTCCACTGAACTTATTATCCGTCAGCAAAATTTTACGAAGTTTGAACTGTAGTCTGACATTTGTTCCTGGTTCATGTGTTTTTCAGGACCTTCGCACGAGGACGAAGATTGGTGGGGGGTATGAAGGTGTTGATGGACTCTATTACTTGGACCAGTTACCGCGATCAGAGAAAGCTGTTGTGGTATCTGCTTTATCGGCTTATGTTTCTGTACTGCAGTGGCACTACAGGCTGGGACATCCATCGTCAAAGAAGCTGCGTCATTTTGTTTCTAATATTGGCAGTGATAATTTTCAGTGTGAATCTTGTCAGCTGGGAAAACAAACTCGTATTGTGTATCCTAGACATAGTACTGTGAGCAGTAAAAACATTTTTGATTTAGTTCACTCTGATGTATGGGGTCCATGCCATGTACCGAGTTTGTCTGGTTACAAGTATTTCATTCTATTTATTGATAACTTTTCTAGGACTACTTGGTTGTTTCTATTAAAAAGTAGGTCTGAAGTGCTGTCTACTATCAAATATTTTTTTGTTGAAATAAAAACGCAGTTTGGGTTGCCTGTTAAAGTTTTCCGCACCAATAATGCTTTAGAATTTGTTAAGCAAGAAGTGGCGGTTTTCTGTAAATCTGTTGGTACGCTCCACCAGACTTCATGTGCCTATACCCCACAACAAAATGGTGTTGCTGAGCGGAAAAATAGACACTTATTAGAAGTTACCAGGACTATCATCATGCATTCTCATGTGCCCCTCTCCTATTGGCCTGAGGCTATTTTGACTGCGTGTTTTCTGATTAATAGGATGCCATCGTCTGTTATCGGAAATAAGATTCCTATACAGGTTCTGCAACCTGAGACTTCTTTATTTGCTGTGCCTCCTAGAATTTTTGGGTGTACCTGCTTTGTCAGATTACTTGGACCCACTTCTGATAAGTTGTCTCCTCGAGTTGCTAAATGCATTTTTCTAGGCTATTCTAGAACTCAGAAGGGTTACAGGTGTTATAATCCTAGTACAAGGAAATGGTTTACTAGTAGTGATGTTGTCTTTTTTGAAGATACACCGTATTATTCTTCAGCAAGAGATAGTTTGCAGACAGGCATTCTTGCCCCTCCTTTGCCTGTTATTCATGACTGTGTGCCTGACAGTACTGACACTGTGACGACTGAAAGTCATGATCCTCCACTTATTGTTTATCAGCGTAGGAATAGAGCACCTTCTACACAAGTACCCCCCCAAGGCAACCAATCTTCTCCTCTAGAAGGTTCTGCTGCACCTGAGGTACACTCTGACCTTGACATACCTATTGCACTTAGAAAGGGTACTCGTTCCTGCACTTCTCATAGCATTGCTCAGTTTGTATCTACTGCTCATCTGAATACTCATTCTAGCAATTTTGTATATGCTTTATCTGTTGTGGCTGTACCTAAGAATGTTCAGGATGCATTGAAAAGTACTGCTTGGATTCTGCTATGAAAGAAATGCTTGCTCTTACTGATAGAGACACTTGGGAGCTGGTGGATCCACCTCCTCAGTGTAAGCCTGTGGGCTGCAGGTGGGTATATGTCGTAAAATATCAACCTGATGGTACGGTTGAGAGGTTGAAAGCACGGTTAGTTGCAAAGGACTATACTCAGACATATGGCATTGACTACTTTGAGACTTTTTCTCATGTTGCTCGCCTTAACTCTGTCAGGATTCTCCTATCTGTTGTTGTGAATCTGAACTGGCCTCTTCTGCAGCTTGACGTGAAAAATGCTTTTCTGTATGGTGACTTGCAGGAAGAGGTGTATATGGAGCAACCTCCTGGGTTTGTTGCTCAGGGGGAGTCTCACAAAGTATGCAGGCTTAAGAAGTCTATCTATGGGCTCAAGCAGAGTTCTCGTGCCTGGTTTGATAAGTTGAGCAGGATCATGATTGGTTTTGGTTTTCTGAGGTCACAGGTTGACCACTCTGTGTTCACAAAGAAGACTTCAGCAGGTATTACTGTTCTGATTGTATATGTTGATGACATTATTATTTCTGACAGCGACTCTCTTGGTATTCAGGCTACCAAAGATCATCTGGGCAAGCACTTTACTACAAAAGATTTGGGCAGACTTCAGTATTTTCTTGGCATCGAGGTCACTAGAAACTCTAATGCCCTGGTGCTTTCTCAGAGAAAGTATGTTCTTGATATTCTACAAGAGACTGGTATGCTTGGAGCAAGACCTGCGGATACCCCTCTTGATCCCAATGTGATGATTCCTCTTCTGTGTTTGCTGATCATAAAAAATTCAGGAAGTTGATTGGTAAATTGATTTATTTGACTGTTACTCGTCCTGATATTGCTACTGCAGTGGGTCTTCTTAGCAGGTACCTTGACAAATCCAAACAGTGACATTGGGATGTTGTATGTCAAGTTCTGAGATGCTTTAAAAAGTCGCCTGGCAAGGGACTTCATTATAAAAAGAATGGGCACTGTGTTTTTGAAGGGTATTCTGATTCTGATTATGCAGGCAGCAAATTTGATAGAAAATCTACCTCCAGTTATTGTCCGCGTTTGTAGGAGGCAATCTTGTTACCTGGAGGAGCAAGAAACAGAATGTCGTTGCCAGATCTAGTGTTGAAGCTGAGTATAGGGCCATGGCCCATACTGCCTGTGAGTTATTGTGTGTGCGTTCTCTTCTGAAAGAGCTTGGGATTGAGTCTTCGTCGGCCATTCCTATGCACTATGATAACAGAGCTGCCATCTTCATTGCAAATAATCTTGTCTATCATGAGCGCACCAAACACATTGAAGTTGACTGCCACTTCATCAGAGAATCTATTCTTGCTGGCAAGATATGCACTCCATTTACGAGATCAGAAGATCAAGTTGTTGATATCTTCACCAAGCTGCTGGCGAAGAAACAGTTTTGCACACTGATGGACAAGTTGGGCATGATTGACATCTATGCTCCAACTTGAGGGGGAGTGTTACGTTATATATTTCCTATTTACATAGCCTGTTATTTGTTTTGTTATTTCTCTTTTATATATGGACCTCTCTGTAATTCTTTCAGTATTATATATATGAGGGTGCACACATTGTGCAACCCTGAGCTTTTTGAAAACCCTGACTCTGTCACAGTAAGAATGGGGTAGCTTGATCTCTAAATAAGTAAAATCTAGATCTATTCAGAAACATGAATGCTTGAGTGTCGATCTACAGTTCTCCTATGGACCAAGCACTTGAGTTATGGTTAGAAACTACTCAACTATTAGAAGACAAATTTAGTTACAAACACTTGGTTGGAAAACTTAGTACTAGTCTTGATATATGCTTTGTTGTTGGCATTCTCAACCAGTTTATGGACTATCGTAGGCAGCAGTGGGATGCAGGCAGGCAGCTTGCCATGTTCTGAAATATTTGAAGAATACACCTAGCCAGGGATTATTTTACAAAAGCAATGAGCACCTCAATATTATTGGATATTCTGATGCAGATTATGCAAGGCATAAATGTGACAGGAGATGTACCTCTAAAGATTGTACATTTGTGGGAGGTAATTTGTTACTTCGCGAAGTAAGTAACAATGTGTTGTTGCCAAATCTGGTGTCGAATCTGAATATCGTGCAACGGCACACTCTACTTGTGAGCCTTTTGTGGATTAAATCTCTTCTTGCTGACTTTGGATTTCCTATCACCCGTGCTATTTTGATGTGTTGTGACAATCGGGGAGCTACTTTCATTGGTAGGAATCATGTCTTTCATGAAGGACCAAGCATATTGAAGCAGTGTTCTCATATGCCCTGCATGACGCCGCTTATGCGGCCGCATATGCATATGCGGCCCTCAGCCGCTCCGCATATAACTATGCAGTGCAATTTTTGGGCATGGACCGAATATGCGGCATGTGGTCCGCATATGCGGCCGCTTAGGCCCCACATTTCATTTGGTGACTTAAGTAAAAAAATAAATAAAACCTCAAATAAAATCAACCAGATTAAATGACTACTTCTATATAGTTGGTTTTAAATCAGATTTTGAAATTTTACTACCTGAGCGGTGCAAAATATATTATTACATTATACAATTGTTAATGTTTCATTATGCTCTTTCCTTTCCTCTTTTTTTTCTCTTCTATTTTGCTCTAAGATTAGAACACGTTGCACTTGCCACAGTTCTTATTTTGTCTTGTATAAAAGGGGAATCTATTGCAGATATTAATTGGATATGATATTTACTTTTACAAAGTATCGAATTTGTGTGCTGCCTAGGGAGTAATTTATATTCCCTGCGACTTTTTCTTCTCTATTTATTACTAACTTGATTTCTTCATATCATTTTTGTTAGAATAGTCCCATACCGCTGAGCTCTGGGGAGGTCCTGGAGCTTATAAGGTGTGTGGTCCCTTCATCCATTGCCAATTGGTTTTGGGTTGAATACCACACATTCTAATATGGTATCAGAGCGGACCCCATGAGACAAGTGTGAGGACCACACCCTACCTAAAAAAGAACAAGTGCAAGCACACAAAAGTGGCTGCACTTGAGGGAGGATGTTAGAATAGTCCCATACCGCTGAGCTCTGGGGAGGTCCTGGAGCTTATAAGGTGTGTGGTCCCTTCATCCATTGCCAATTGGTTTTGGGTTGAATACCACACATTCTAATAATTTTGATGTTTTGATTTTATTTTTGATGTTCTTTTTCTATTTCTACTTTGAACTACCATGTGTTGTATTACTGTTATTATTCTTATTGTGTTCATTCAATAAATGTTCTGCTATGAACTGCATGTGTTAGTGTGTTGTATTACTTGTATATTCTAGTACATTATATAAGCTTAGGATTTTGTTGATTGATTTTTCTTCTTGATGATTGGAAAATATGTGTTTCTTTTTCTATGATGTAATGATCTGTTGGTACATTTTGGGCTATTAGGCTACAAAACTAGATAGTATGAAATTTATGATTATGATTTTTTTTATTAAGTATATGTATAAAATATAGAATTTATTTTTAAAAAATCCAAAAACGCATATGCCCCGCTTATGCTCCCCCATTCCGCTTATACTCTATGCGGTACCCTAACCGAACGCATACCGCATAACGCATTTCAGAACATAGTATTGAAGTTGATTGCCATTTTCTACATGTTGTGATGACCACGAAGATCACCACTCCATAACTACCAACTATTGAGCAAACTACTGACATATCCACAAAGCCTTTCTTTGGGAAAAGAGTTCGTGAGTTATGCTACAAGCATGATTGATATCTATACTCCAGCTTGAAGGTAAGTATTGAGAAATATGTGTCTTTAATTATTTTCTTTATGTATTTCTTTAGCCTTTTTTCAATTTCTTCCGTCTTATATAATATGGGCCTAAGGGTATTAGACCCATTAGGGGTTTTTGTCTACTTCCTTGTATCCCGTCCTCCTATACATAGGAGAGGGCTCTACCCTTTACCAATATAACAATGAAGGCTACTTTCGCCACATGTATAAAAGATGGCCATCAGATTATAGAGGAAATTAGAAAGGTGGGTCTACATGATAATGACATATATTCTAAGGCTTCACTTATACATTCCTCTCACATCAACAAGTCCAACAGCATTGTATCCGCACCTGAAAGCAGAATATGAGCCCAAGAACCTTGCCAGGACAGTTTCCTGGATTCAGGATCCTGTGTTGATATGTTGAACCATGCAGACCCCAACATCTTGTGCACAGAGTTATGTTACATATGTTGCACATCAACTAGTAGTGTGGTGTCTCACAAATCATGACTATCATATTCCACAATGCAGAACAAAAGCATCAAGATATAGAAGCATCAGATGTACCAAAGAAAGCAAACCTGAGCAAGTTCATGGCGCGCGGATATAAGCTGGTCTAGGACAGAAAGGTTTGCACAAGGAACAGAATTCCCAGTGATGTATGCCAATTTTCTGACCTGTAACCATATTTGTTATGATGGAGATGATGGAAGCAAAAATGAAAAGGTTTATACTGAAATGAAAGCATAATTGGTGAACTATATATGCTATAGTATCATCTGAAATAATGTTTCTAGTAACAAGAGGTCTAAGCTCTAATCCCATTTTCAAGCACATCAGAGTATAATTTAACTCATAATACGAACAGCACCAGTCAGGGCCGGGAAGACACCCTTGATTCTACACAATATGGAGATTGGTGAATACATAGAATGAGTAAGTGCTAGACCCCTGGCATACATTAGGCATACCATTAGAATCTGAGAGACCCTCGTGAAAAATATGTAAATATGTGTCAGAATAATATCCTTCAATATCTGGGAGCAGTTATTCTACAAAATAAGGAAAATTAATGGATGGATGCAAATGAAAAGCTACAGGGGTGAGTGCACACACCTCACTGTCAGTTGTCCATCTTAAGATCGAATTCAGGGTATCTGGGTCCGTTTTTACTCGAAGACACTTTTCTTTTATAGTATTTCCAGATTTTGATGCCATGTTTGACCTCTGCGGTACATCACGGTACACTGACCGACCAAGATTCTGAAGGTGCTTAGGAAGACGTGAAGCAGGGAAAACATCAATATAGCCCGGGTCCGCAATTATGTTTTCATTGAATCTGATGACATTCATAACATGTAAATAGGCTATTAGCATAAAAATCTCAAATACAGCAACCAAACTATACAAATCACATAGAAATCTCAAAAAATGAGAAAATAACCACACGACTATATCAAACTTTGAAACTCAATAAAATGAGGTCTAAAGTACATTTGTTTTGAAAATCTATCTTACATCACTCAATTTTATATAGTTTAAACTGGTTTGATCGAATGTAAATATCTTACCCATCCCAGCCTCTTCTCCTCCCTCTCCCAGTCCCCACCCTCTTCCCTTCCCTCCACTGCACCCTCAACTTCCCCCGCTACTTCATCAGTTGCTACTTACTAGTACACATACTTGTCTCTACACTCCATACCAGCTAGCAACTATTTAAGAGGTAAAAAGCAAGAGGGGCAAGGAGAAGGAAAATGTAAGGTAAAATGAAAAGAAGAAAAGCTGACTCTAGAAGCCTGATAGTATTATCTTAACATGCTATGGCATAAACCATCTGCAAATCAATCTCAAAGACTCATTCTAACCTTCAGGTCTTAATGGCCCATGTGCAATCAAGTAATCATCCAAAATGTGTATCCTCTGAATAACGAAGCTTTGTATAGGGTGACTATGTAAAAGAGGCATGTCGTCTTGAAGTCGGCTGATATGGAACACATCTGAAGAAGAAGAACAAAGGAGATAAACCGAAATTATTCTCAAATCATATTCAACTGCCTGGACAAAGGCCCCAAGGTTGACTTTTATAACACTACATGACTTGACCGACAAGTAATGGAAATAAACTCCTATTTATTATGAAAAATAGTCAGTAGTTTCGGAAAGCTTAGGGTTGCACAATGTGTGCACCCTTCTATTTATGAAAAGTGACAATTACAGAGAGGTCCACATATAATATAAAAAACACAATAAATAACAAAACGCATATACCAGAGCATATATATTAACACTCCCCCTCAAGTTGGAGCATAGATGTCAATCATGCCCAACTTGTCCACCAGAGAGCAGAAATGCTTCTTAGCCAGCAGTTTAGTGAAGATATCAGCAACCTGGTCTTCAGAGCGAGTGAAAGGAGTGCAGATCTTGCCAGTAAGAATAGACTCCCGAATAAAATGGCAGTCAACCTCAATATGCTTGGTGCGCTCATGATAAATAGGATTGTTGGCAATGAAGATAGCAGCTTTGTTGTCACAGTGCATGGGTATAGCAGAAGAAGACTCAACCCCGAAGTCTTTCAAGAGAGAGCGCACCCACAGAAGTTCACAGGCAGTATGGGCCATGGCCCTGTATTCAGCTCAGCACTAGATCTGGCAACCACATTTTGTTTCTTGCTTCTCCATGTGAACAAATTGCCTCCAACATAAGTACAGTAACCAGAAATGGATTTCCTGTCAGCTTTGCTCCCTGCAAAGTTAGAATCAGAATAACCCTCAAGAGAACAGTGTCCATTTTTCTTGTAATGCAATCCCTTGCCAGGAGACTTTTTCAGATATCTCATAATATGACATAGAGCATCCCAATGACACTGTCTTGGCTTATCTAGGTACCTGCTAAGAAGGCCCACTGCAGTAGAAATGTCAGCTCTAGTCACAGTTAAATAAATCATCTTACCAATCAGCCTCATGTACTTCTTATTATCAGCAAAAACTGGAGAAGATTCATCATCCCAATTGACATTGAGGTCTAGAGGAGTGTCAGCATGTCTAGCTCCAAGCATACCTATCTCCTGCAAGAGATCTAAGACATACTTCCTCTGAGATAGCACAAGGGCATTAGAGTTTCTAGATACCTCTATGTCCAGAAAATACTGAAGCTTGCCCAAATCTTTGGTAGCAAAGTGTTTGCACAGATGGGCTTTAGTAGCCTGAATACCAAGAGAGTCACTACCCGACAAAATAATATCATCTACATAAACAATCAGAATAACAATGCCAGCAGAAGTCTTCTTAGTGAAGACAGAATGATCCACCTGAGATCTCAGAAACCCAAAGTCAATCAGAATTTTGCTTAATTTATCAAACCAGGCACGAGGACTCTGTTTGAGCCCATAAATAGACTTCTTCAACCTGCAGACTTTATGTGACTCCCCCTGAGCAACAAATCCAGGGGGTTGTTCCATATAGACTTCCTCTTGTAAATCACCATACAAGAAGGCATTTTTCACATCTAACTGCAGTAGGGGCCAATCAAGATTAACAGCAACAGAAAGTAGAACTCTGACTGAATTAAGACGGGCAACCGGAGAAAAGGTTTCGAAGTAATCAATACCATAGGTTTGCGTATACCCTTTTGCAACCAGGCGTGCCTTCAGACGTTCTACAGTGCCATCAGGATGGTATTTCACAGCATACACCCATCTGCAGCCTACAGGCTTACACTGAGCAGGTGGATCCACCAACTCCCAAGTATGTCTGTCAGCAAGAGCTAGCATCTCCTCTTTCATAGCAGATGTCCAAGCAGTACTTTGTAAAGCATCATGAATATTCTTTGGAACAGTAACAGCAGACAGGGCAGAAACAAAATTGCTAGCATGGACATTCAGATGATCAATAGATACAAAGTGAGCAATATTGTGAGATGTGCAGGAACGAGTACCCTTTCTTAGAGCAATGGGTATATCAAGATCAGAAGTTACCTCAGGTGTAGCAGAACCTTCTGGAGGTGAAGATTGGTGTGGCTGGGGGGTTCTTGTTCAGGAGGTGCCATGTTCCTGCGTTGATAAACAATGATAGGAGGAGTCGTATGCTCAGGAACCACAGTATCAGAATTATCAGAAACACACTCAGTAGTAACAGGCAGTGGAGAAGCAATAATATCAGACTTTAGACTATCTCCTCCAGTAGAATAGTAGGGTGTATCCTCAAAAAAGACAACATCGCTGCTAGTAAACCATTTTTTCGCAGTAGGACTATAGCATTTATATCCTTTCTGAGTACGAGAATACCCCAAAAAAATACATTTCACAGCACGAGGAGACAGTTTATCATACGACGGTCCAAGCAATCTCACAAAACATGTACAGCCAAAAATCCGAGGAGGTACAGTAAATAAAGGTGTGTCAGGGTGCAGAACTTGTGCAGGTATTTTGTTCCCAATCACAGATGAAGGCATTCTATTTATCAGAAAACAGGCAGTCAGGATAGCCTCAGGCCAAAACAACCGAGGTACATGGGTATGCATCATAATAGTTCTGGCAACCTCTAACAGATGTCTATTTTTCCGCTCAGCTACTCCATTTTGCTGTGGTGTATATGCACAGGAGGTCTGATGTAAAGTGCCGACGGATTTGCAAAATAAAGCCACTTCTTTTTGAACAAACTCAAGAGCATTATTAGTACGAAGGACTTTAACAGGCATATTATATTGAGTTTTCACCTCAACAAAAAAGAATTTAATAGTAGAGAAAACTTCAGACCTACTTTTCATCATAAACAACCAAGTGGCCCGAGAAAAGTCATCAATAAACAGAATAAAATATTTGTGTCCAGACAAACTTGGCACATGACACGGACCCCATACATCAGAATGAACTAAATCAAAAATCTTTTTGCTACTGATCTGAGAACGTTTAGGATAAACAGCCCTAGTCTGCTTTCCTAACTGACAAGACTCGCACTAAAACATATGTGTGCCAACATCAGAAACAATATGTCGCAGCTTCTCAGACGACGGGTGCCCAAGACGATAGTGCCACTGTAAAGCTGAAACGGAAGAGGATAGTGCAGAAGCCACAGCTACTTTGTCTACTTTCGGCAAATAATCCAGATAATAGAGTCCATCAGATCCTTCATACCCCCCACCAATCTCCATCCTCGTGCGAAGGTCTTGAAAAACACATGAACCAGGTATAAAGGTCAGGCTATAGTTCAAACTTCGCAGTATTTTGCTGACCGATAATAAATTAAGAGGAAACTGAGGCACATATAAAGCAGATTTTAGCATAATGTCAGAAATAATATCTCTGACTCCAGAAACAGCAGACTTGGAGCCATTAGCAAGCATGACAGAAGAATTACTAGCAGGTT
This sequence comes from Alisma plantago-aquatica, assembly GCA_963693085.1. Classification (NCBI taxonomy): domain Eukaryota; kingdom Viridiplantae; phylum Streptophyta; class Magnoliopsida; order Alismatales; family Alismataceae; genus Alisma; species Alisma plantago-aquatica. The sequence continues at coordinate 1,005,720,849 of OY856413.1, forward strand.
AGATAAGTGTCAAAATAAAGCTCTATTTTCAGAAATATGAGACGAAGCACCCGAGTCTATGACCCATTTTGTATTACCTGTACTAGAAGGAGTACTGAGGAAGGCAGTGTCATAACCAGAGTAAGTAGCAGCATGGGCACCACTAGTCGACGCAGCAGAAGATGAGCCGGTGCGCTCAAGCAACAAGCGCTCCACCTCAGCACGGATGAAGACAGCAGTAGCACCCGAAGAATCAGACGCAGCAAGCTGGGTGGTAATCTCAGGTGCAGCAGCAGAAGTGTCAGTGGCTGCATTGGCCCACGCCGATTTACCATATTTCTCCCAGCATTTTTCTTCTATATGTTTTGACCGGCCACAGAAGGAACAGAAGTGTTGTCTCGGCTGAGGACGCGCAGCAGTAGCAAAAAATGCAGCAGTATGAGCTCCACGACCAGAGGTAGCACGCCCTCGTCCTGCACCAAGGGGAGGGCGGCTGTCAGAAGACCGGCTACGGCCACGACCCGACATGGCTGCAAGGGCAGTGGATTCCCCAGCATCAGTAGACAGTGTGGGTGACGAAGAGGGTAGGCGTTGAAGGCGCTTGTAGGCACTCTGCAGTGACGGAAGAGGGTCACTCGCCAAGATCCGATCCACTACACCAGCATAGGACTCTGGCAGTCCACAAAGGAACTGGACCAACTGCAGCTCCCGGCACTGACGCTGCATGGTGGCCAGGTTCGTGGATAGGGGGTGATAGGACTCCAGCTCCCCCCACAATCCAGTAAAGGCAGAAAAGTAATCCGCAATGTCCGACCCCGTGAATTGTAGACGTCCCAGCTGCTTGGTGATGTCAAACACCTTCTTAAGGTTCTGGCTGTGCGAGTATGTGTCGGCGAGCTAATCCCACATCTCCTTCGCCGTAGGAAGGTGAAGGAGGGTGACGCTGATCTTCTCAACACTGTTGTTGAGAATCCATGTCATCACCGTCGAGTCGTCCCGGACCCAATCATCATACGCCTTCACATCTTTAGAGTCGGCGTTCTCTGCAGGTTGTGCCGGACCGGCACGGATCAGGTGCGAGTATTTTCCCTGGGATTTTGCATAAATCACCATGGAGCATACCCAGTGCTGGTAGTTGCGCCCGTCAAGCTTAACAGTCGTAACTTGACGGCGCACGTCATCTCCAGAAGATGCCATGAGGGCAAAGGTACAGCAGGCAGCAGGGTCCCGGATCACAGGCACAGGTAGGCACAGGTAGGTAGAAGTCAGCCTACGTCGTCAGGTAGGCAAGCACAGGCACAGATCTACGAAGAGTGGAACCTCTCACATACAGGCTACGCCGGAGCGCAGTAGAAAATGCGGTGGCTCAACGGCCTACACGGCAAGGGATGAGATTTTATCGGTATCGGCGGTATACCGCTCGAAATACCGATGCTGACGGGTACCGGTACAATTACACACAATTCTGCCGTTAGGATCGCAAATATCGGCATACCGGTGGGTTTACCGCCAATACCACCAAATATCGAGGGTGTCAGTGCAAAATGCACCACTTAAGCACCGGTACAGGGTGGCACAGGCGGTATACCGCCCGAGACATCGTCATTTGCGAGTCCTTAGTTGTTGTTGCTGCTTGAAGGGGAAAACCTTGGGGATTTTGGGTGATTTTCAAGATTGGAGCTCAAATCAGCCCTAATTAAGGTATGTTTACTTAATTTCTTGCATTTCCCATCATTTCCAACCTCTCCCCTCTCCTCTTCTTATAATTCTATTCTCACGTAAAAAATTCACCAAATACCCCCAAAATCCTAGATCTACTCCAAAATACTTATGATTGATGTTATTTATCACTAGATCTATGATTATATTATATATATCTACTAATGTATCACTAGATCTACCTAATTAGCTCACTAATAATTAACATTAACATGTAATTTCACTAATTAATAGTAATAATACAATTAGTACCATTAATAATAGGTATTTAATTTAGGTTTAGTAGAAGTTCTATCAAAGACTAACATGAACATATATAAACAAAAATATACCCAAAATATCTAAATATTTTGTATTTTTTATTTATTAAAATGCTGATAATTAAAAAGAATTATTTTTTCTTTAGAATTGTGTGTTAATGTTGTATAAGATGAAACTAGCATGTGGAAAGCATATCACTTGTCTTTTTCATTAGTAAATATCATGTTTTATAATTTTAAAAATAATTTCACACTTTATTTATATTTCAAAAAAAATTATCTTCAAAAGAAAATTCTTAACAAATCTTGTGTTTGATTCTATAATTACAAGCAAGTATCATACATTATAAAATATCAATTTTGATTCTACATTACATAAAAGAAATCGATTTTGTTCACTTAATGGCTTATTTTTATTTGATATTAGTATTTTCAATAGAGAATAGACTTAATAGTTAATAACTTAATACGACAATGTACATTTCTTACTATTACTTTTTTATTAAATGCTAAGTTACTAATATCATTTGCTTTGCTTGTTTGTCTGTCTTTTTCAGTGTTGACTTTTGAGTTTTGAGAAGATGTCTTCTTTGTCTTCAAGTGACGTTGAGGGTGCGGCTGGTCATGCTGCATCAAAGGATGTGGATTTTGCATGGAGTCACTGCAAGCCTGTACCTAGGTCTGGGAATAGGGCAAAGATTGTCTGCAACTACTGTAAGAAAACACTTGGGGGTGGGGGAATTACTAGATTCAAGTGTCACATTACTAGTGGTGACAAGAATGTGGCAATGTGCCAGAAGTGCCCTCTAAGTGTTAGGGATGACTTCAAGACACCGATGGGTGCAAAGAGGCAAAAACAACAAAAGTTGAAGCAGGTTGAAAAGGCTTATACAGATACACTCTTTGATGTTAGGGCCACAAGTTCTTCTGCTGAATCAGATGATGATATTGCATATCCTCCAGGGTGTGATACTACTTATACACGTCATAAGTATAGGCGTGCTCTCAGAGACTCTCGCAAAAGTGAGTGGGATAGGGAGGAGGCAGCTCGGCTTATGAGGAGATATGGACCATCTCATGCAGGTGGAGGCAGTGGGGCTGCACGTGTCCCTGTTGTTGACTTAGATGATGATGATGAAGATCAGCATGCTCAACATAAAAGAAAGAAAGACATCATTGATACACTCTTCCATTCTGCTAGTGCGAGAATGAAGCATTTTGATGAGCCAGGGGTTCTTCTTTGCTCATGGTAATGGCAAGAAGGTGGGCAAGGCAGTGGGTAAGTTCTTTGCTCATGGTATACCCGCACATGTTGCAACCGAACCATATCTACAGCACATGGTGGATGCCATAGGGGAGTCGGGTAGGGGTAGCAAAGCACCCACTGCATATGAGTTGATGAACAAGTATCTTCCCCAAGAGAAGAAAGATCTACAGGTATGGATTGAAAGCCAGAAACAATTGTGGTCTGAGTATGGCATCACACTCATGTGTGATGGGTGGACATCTGGAAATAGAAAGCAAATTATTAACTTTCTTGTACATAGTCGTGGATCTACTATTTTTCTAGACCATGTTAATGCTTCTTGTGCAGTCAGGAATTACAGTTACATCAAGAATTTAATGAAGAAATACATCAAGCGGGTAGGGGTTGGGAATGTAGTGCAAATAGTGACTGATAATGGCTCTAATTTCAAGAAGGCCGGTGAAAGTACAATGAAGAAATATCCGATCTATTGGACACCATGTGCTGCCCATTGCATAGATCTAATTCTTAAGGACACGGGCACAATTGATTACATCAAAAGTGTGACAATTGGTGATAGGTTGATCACGGGTTTCATCAATAACCATTCCTTCTTGTTAAATGCTATGAGGCGATCTGAGTACTGTGGAGGTGATCTAGTTAGAACAGGGGTGACTAGATTTGCAACGAATTACTTGGCCTTGAATTCATTAAAGTTCAAAAAAAATGGACTAAGGAGGCTCTTCAATGGTGTGGAGTGGACCTCCATGAAAGAGCACAACACCCCGATTGGCAGAAGGATTGAAGAACTAATTACCAATCGGGCTTTGTGGGATAAGGTTACAAAGGTGTTGCGGATAATGGAACATGTTGTCAAAGTGTTGAGGCTGGTAGATGGTGACAAAGCCGCAACAATGCCTTACTTGTATGATGCAATGCAAGCAATGGTGGAAGGTATTAAACAAGCAGCTCCTAGGTCCAATTCACAATACTTGTCAATTGTAGACAAGCGTTCGACAGATATGCTTTTGCATCCACTGCATAAAGCAGGTATATAATTTATTTCTTCTAAATTCAGATTTATGTTCTAAGTTTCTAACTCTATAACTTGCTATAAGTTAACTCAATCTAAATCTTATTTCCTTATTTGAAATTGGTGACAGCTTACTATTTGGACCCGAGGTTCCAATACTCGCGAAAACTGGGCTTAGATGCGACACTAATGTCTGTTGTGAGAGATATAACTAACAAATTCTTTACCTTTACTGAAGAGCGCACTATAGTGATGGATGAGGTATATAACTAAATATATTACATAACTTACATGAAATCATGAACATCTTCATTCTTGTTTGATGTTTCATCATTTGATTCTGAAGTTTGAACTTCTTAAATATTTTTACAGTTGCGACAGTTTCGTGAAGGCCTCTGTTGTTTTGGTCATCCAAATGCAGTTGCCGACCATGATCAGGGTGATCCTTGTGAGTGGTGGGTTTGGAATGGAACGGGTGCCCCCCATCTAAAAAAAGTGGTTGTTCGCATTCTTTCTCAAACAACATCTGCAGGAGGTTGTGAAAGAAATTGGAGCACTTTCAATTTAATTCACTCAAAGAGAAGGAACAGGTTGGGGGCAGACAGGCTAAGAGATCTGGTATATGTTCACTACAACGTGTGGTTGAGGGCTAGAGCAATACGAGATGCCAACTACAAGGAAGTGGATTTTGTTGTCGTCCACTATCCCATTGACACCGCATACACATTCAACCCATCCAGGCGTAGAGGTATAGAAGAAGTTGATGATTCAGAAAATCCTTTAGAGGAATGGATGGATGAGATAGGTCGTCCCATTCTTGATAATCTAGATGGTCGTCCAGATCCATACATAGAAGAGCATTGAAGGAGATTCTGATACTAATGTTGACCAAACTCCACATGAAAGACTTGAGCCTGAGTATGAGCATCAAAATGTTGATATGGAGATCAATAGAGCAGTAGAAGAAGAGTTGGGCAGCACAGATTCTCCTTCAAAAACTACATCTAGGTCAAAATCAAAATTTGATAATGATGATGGCAATGATGGCGGCAGCGGTGAGCGCTCTCCTGAATATCCTCCTGTTGTTAATCATCGTATGATGATCGTCCTTATGATACGGCAGCTGCACCTCCTCCTTCAGTAGAAAAAGAATATCCCATGCGTGATAAAACTTTTCAAAGGAGGAAAACTCGAACCGGCAAAGACTACAGTGGTGCATTACCACCTCAGGCTAAAGGCTCCTACGGCTACAACAGTGATTATTATTCTGATATTGTTGATTCATTTTGCAGCATGAGTATTTCAGCTTCTGATTCTCAATCTCAACATGATTCAACATTGGGCTTTGGCGATACGCTATTTGGGCAAACACATGCACAACCATACCCATCTCACTCTCAATATGGGTATTCTGGATATCAAAATCAACCACCACCGCCGCCGCCACAACCAGAAGTAGAACATCATGTTGGATATACCTATACAGCAAATGTCTCAGGCCCACATGGAAGTTTTCAGTACAACTCCCTTGCGTTTTCTGAGGATGGTGGGCAAACATGGAGTGGTGGTCATTCAGTTCTTCATGTTTCTCCAGTCCCAATACTTCCTATGGATGTGCTTGTAGCTATTCAACATATTCCTCAAGGAAGTGAACGTCCACTCACTCGAGCTCCTCGACCTACATCTCCAAGAAAGGCACAATATCTCAGAGATTTAAAACAACATTTTCCAAAGATTGGGATGATGCAATTTGTCAACGATACTGTCTATGAGGAGCATGTGACTACATACAACCAACTTTATAGGATGCACATGTCATGGGCAAAATATCTCAATAGTATCAACTCATTACAGTATGGACAACCTGCGCGCCACTCAACATACAACTAATGTGAGTTGGTAAGTAAATATGTTATTGATATGTTGTAAATTGTATATTGTTGCATAATTGTGTATATTTAAGTTTGTGGATTGTGCTAGTAAAATTTCATATCTGAATTCCTACATTTTGTCATCGAAATCCCAACGAAACAGGACAGGTTCCTTACCTCCCACCTGATGGACCCCCCCTCCCCCACACCCGATATAGAATTTTATTGCATAAAACGATGCATTTAGGTGTGGAGTTTACACCTGTAAAATTTCATGAATTAATTCGTTCATTTTGGTGTCGATACAGCCAAAATTGCATCTCTCGATATTTCCGTCGGTAAACCGATAAATACCTATTTCCAAGCTGTCGAAACGGCGTCGGTATTGGTCACCTTGTTCCTTGCTACACGGGCAGGCAGGCAGCAAAAAACAGAAACGTAGGGTTGTCCCTCAGTCGAAAATCACACCCGAAAAAATTCCAGGAGGCTACAAAGACCGACGGATGCGGTCCCGGAGGCTCACCGGCCTCAGTGGCACGCCTGCCGCGGCGAGCAGCAACGCACAGCGCCGCTCTGCGCGCTGGTGGCGCGCGCGGACCCGGGCGGAGGGAGGAGGGCCGGTGGCGGCCTGCTGGACAGAGGCACCGGCGGCGGCCTGCAGTGGCGCGGGGCGCGGCGACGGGCCGGTGGGGTTGGCGCGGGAAGAGAAAGAAGGGAGGGAGGGAGGGAGGGACGGCGGCGGCTGGATCTACTGCTATGATACTATGAGAAATAGTCAGTAGTTTCGGAAAGCTTAGGGTTGCACAATGTGTGCACCCTTCTATTTATAAAAAGTGACAATTACATAGAGGTCCACATATAATATAAAAACACAATAAATAACAAGACACATATAACAGAGCATATATATTAACATATTAAAATTCAGAATTAAATAAAGAAAGCATAAAAGATTTCGGACGAAGTACAATAACTAAAAGGTTTGCACTTAAGCCCCTATATATAAAAGTAAAGCAAAGATACGAAAAATATAGCCTAATATGTCCTACATCACCGGCATCTCAATATTGACCGTGTAAGAGTAGAATAGAGATTTGGTCTTTTAAAGTTAACTACACAAGATTGCAGTTTTAAATATTTAGCCGATATTTCTATGTTTGATTTGTAGAAGTTGGGGAAATGGGTCATCGGGATATATTATTCAAATAAATACTTCATTTATATATTCAATAAGATCATTTAAACATAAATTATATAAAATATGTTTGTAAAAGTAGGCATTTGTAAAGATAAACCTCCATTTTGTATGGTTGGATCACGAGTAGCAAGTCACCAGAAAGAGTTATCTGAATGGCTCTATGCTTTCATTGTTGGTATGTATGCCCTGAGCACCAATCATATGATGAGTAATGGGATACTTCGCACTTGATCTGAACGACAATAAAGGTGACTCCATTTTTTATGATTGCTTCAGTATGAGATAATTGTTGAATATAATAATGCCCTAAGAATGTATGACTCAATGTCATGTGATTTCGGGTTGAGGACTTTTACATGAAATCATTTGTATGCTAAGAGTACTCATTCTTGTCTAGTCCCTTGTCATATATTATTGTGGAAGTTAGGACGACAATAATACATTAAGACTAGTATGTGTGTTAATTGATGACTACTTCTTATTAGTAATTGTTAATATGTATGTATAGGAACCTACTTGTAGTGTGGGAAAAGGTTAGGGACCTATATATAAAGTATGTAAAGTTTCTTCTATATACACATACCAACACCCTGACCATAAAGTGGGTCGAGGGTTCCTCTTCCGCCGACTCCGTAGTATGGTATCAGAGCCTAGGGTTTTTTTATCTCTAATTAGCCCATGGAATTCAAGTCGTCAACTTGATTCCTTCTTCTTCAGTCTATAGTCCAGGAAATTCAAGCGTCAACTTGATTCCTTCTCCTTTCATGTTGCTACAGTATTTTACTATAGTCGTACAGGTACCGTAGAGGTTGTCGTGCCTCGTTTGCTAGCCTCCGTCTGATCTAACTCTTGGGTTGGATCCTCCTCAACCTCAACGGCCCCAGGGAGACCGCAGTCAATCGTCGGGACGCCTTGTGGGTTCTCTTTGGACTCCATCTTCTCCAGCCGTCAGCAGCAGATTACTTTGTCAAACTTGCAGCTCATCCCGAGGGAAGACAGATCAGCTTCTTCCATCCAAACTTGGTCCTAGAGGGGCGCCTCTATCCCCTGTACCATCTCCAGTTTTCTTTTCCCTGTTTATTGCAAGTAAGGAGGTCATCAGCTCATCTTTCTCCAAGGTGTAGGCCGTGGATTACTGTAGCAATACCCTGACCTTCATGCAAACTGTCTGTTGTCCATGGGATTTCACAGTGTTGTATTTGGGTAACTATTATGTGCTATCCAGCAACCCAGATTCCACCATCCATCTTGTTCTCATGGCTCAAAAGGGTGCAACATGCCTCTTTTACAGTTCAGATTTGAATTATCACTACTCGGAAACTTAATGAGAGATTGAGAAGAAATATAATCGATGGAGTCGTACGGTTAATAAGATCTGGTTCAAGGGTCAAGGATGCATAAAGCATCTATCTTCTGGGCCGCCTAATGATCCTAATGTGTTTGAGCAATGGGAACAACATGATGCTAATCGACTGAGTTTGTTGTGGAATAACATGGATAGCAGCTATTGAAAAACACTTCGAGACGTGTAAAGCGTTGTGGGATCATCTTCAACTTATGTATTCAAACAACGTCTCTCGCATGTACAATATGATAGTAGAGCTCTATGGGCTACAACAGGGAGATAAGTCACTTACGCAGTATTTTGACGAAGTGATTCACTTGACTTATGATTTGCACAATCTGCTTCCTCTCCCTACATCCATTCAGAAGATACAACAACAACATGATCAGATGATAATGATCAAGCTCTTAACTGGACTTTGCCGTGAGTACGAGGGTGTTTGCAGCTCGATTTTTTCTGGAGCCGAGCATCCATCTTTGGCTGACACCTACTCTAGGGTGTCACGTGCTTCCTTGGAGCAGGATGCAACCATTGCCACTCAGTCACAGGTTGACAAGTCAGTTTTAGTCACTCAGTCTGGCAGAGACATACATCTAGAGGATGAGGTCACGCCAGAGGCATCACCTAAGGAGGATTTGGCACTGGTCGTAGAGTATTGTACCAGCGTCCTAAGTGTGCCCATTGTGGCAGGAAAGGGCACACCAAGGATTCCTATTATAAATTACATGAGTTTCCTACTAAGTCGGCCAGCATGGTGGCTACAGAGGGTTCTGAGGAGGAGGTGATGACTCGTCAGATGTCCTTGTCCGAAGAGGAGTACTCTCAGTTGATGCACCTTCGTGCTTCAAAGCATGTTACGTCCTCAGTTGCTTCTCTTGCACAGAGATCTAGTTTGTCAGCTAGCATCTCTGAGGTATCTAGGGCATCGTCATCCAAGTCAGACTAGGATCTTGATTTAGGTACAACAAACCACATCAGAGGAGTACATGAGTTGTTTATCACTTATACCCACAAATTCAACCTAACCGGTGTTACCTTTGCAAATGGTTCCAGTGCCTCTGTTAAGGGAACTGGGACAGTTCACTACTACACATATGTCTCTTTCGTCCACTTTGTTTATCCCTCACATTCCTTTGAATTTGTGAAAAAACTAGCAAAATAACTCGCCCTCTTCAAGCCTCTCACTTTCTTACCAGATAATTGTGTTAACATGACTTGAAGACAAGGAAGAAAATTGGTGAAGGGTATGAACCGGATCGACTTTACTACTTGCAGAGGTTGCCTACAGCTTGTGTCGTTGCTTCTCCTTTGGTGGTGCAGTCATCTTGGTCATGCGTCTATTTAAAAGCTCAAATTTTTTGTTCCACTTTTATCCAACCTGGAGGGTCTGCAGTGTGAATCATGTCTGACATGGGGGAAACATTCAAGGTCAGTCTAGGGAGAGTCAAAGAACCAAGTCTATTGTTGAGTTGGTTAATTCTAACGTATGGGGTCGTAGTCGTGTTGCTTCCAAACTTGGTTGTAGATATTTTTTTATCTTTGTGGATAATTAGTCTAGTGTTACATGTATGTGAACTCTTGGTAATATTTAAATCCTTTTATGCAGAAGTGGAAACTCAAATTAAACTGAAAATTTGCATCATTCGTTCTTACAATGCCAGAGAGTATTTTAGCCATGATTTTATCCATTCCACATCCACCAATGGCATCATTCACCAGTCCTCTTGCCTACATACTCCACAACAAAATGGAGTGGCCGAACAGAAGAGTCGTCATATTGTTGAGACTGCTCACACTCTTCTCCTCCATATGCATGTTCCCAAAGAATTATGTGGGGTGCAGTTCTCACTGTCACCTACCTCATTAACCACATGCCATCGTATGTCCTTCAAAATCGCATACTAGTTCAGATCCTTCACTCCTAAAAAGCCATTGTACCAAGTTCCCCCTAAATTTTTTTGGGTGTACTTGTTTTGTTCACTGTCTTAGTCTAGGAGGAGACAAGTTGAGTCCAAAGTCTATCAAGTATGTTTTCTTAGGTTACTGTCACGTCCAAAAGGGGTATAAGTGTTACGATCCTACCTTACATCGCTTCTTTGTGTCTGCGGATGTCCTTTTTTGAAGACATATCCTTCTTGGACGACAGTTCTTTAGTGATATTGGTAGCCATGGAGGAGCTCTATCCCCTTCCTATTGTGGCTAGTCTTATGTTCCTGAGTCCTCTAGTAGTGAATGTATCCATGATGTGGTTCCACCCACCTCTGATAGGCCCCCAATCACTCAGGTCTACACTCGTCGTACAGGTTCAGGTGGACAGCCTGGTTCAGGTACCGATGCAGGTGGGACAGAGGCTCCCGCCACTTCAGCTCCTTTGGTAGATGCTTCCTTGTCAGAAGGTCATGTAGATACAATTCCTTCTCCACCATTACAACATAATCTTCCAATTTCTTTAAGTAAAGGTGTTAGATCCTACACACTCAAAATATTCAACATCCCATTTCTAATTTTGTTTCATATATCCATATTTCACCTTCATATTATGCCTTCATGTCTTCTATATCCTTTGTCTCTATACCGTCGTCTGTTTCAGTTGCACTTGATCACCCAGGCTGGCATCATGCTATGGATGAGGAGATGTCAGCTCTTTACCGCAACAAAACATGGTCTCTTATCTCACGCCCTCATAGCAAGTTTGTTGTTGGATGCCACTGGGTTTACACTGTCAAAGTGGGTGCAAATGGTTGTATTGATCGGCTCAAAGCGCGTCTAGTTGCCAAGGGCTACACTCAAGTGTATGGTGAGGATTACTCAGAGACCTTCTCTCATGTGGAAAAGATGGCTTCTGTTTGCATTTCCTTGTCTCTAGCTGGTAGTCACTCTTGGCCTCTACACTAGCTTGATATTAAATATGCATTACTATATGTTGATCTAGATGAGGAGATTGATATGGACACGTCTGAGAATACGGATTCAAAATCGAAAATTTGAGGAATGTTTACAGGGAGCAACAACTTGGGTCTATTGCTTAGGGGGAGTCAGATTTAGTATGTCGGCTTCACAAGTCCCTCTATGGTCTTAAGCAGACGCCTCTTCCTGGTTTGGCAAATTCAGCAATACTCTTTCTAAGTTTGGACTTTATAGGTGTACCATGGATCATTCAATCTTCTATAGAAGATAGATTTCTGGGAGCATTTTCTTGGTAGTATATGTTGTTGATATTGTGTTACTGGGGATGACAAGCATGGCTTGGGTAGTCTTAAATATTTTCTAGCGATTGATGTTGTCAAGTCTAAGTCTGGAATTGTAATTTCACTAAGGAAGTATGTCTTAGATCTTCTCACTGAGACAGGGATGTTTGGGGCTAGACCTTTTGATACTCCAATAGATCCTCAAGTCAAATTATCCATGGAGCAGGGAGAGTTACTTGATGTCCCTCGGAGCCGGAGGTGTAGACGGCTTGTTGGGAAGTTAACTTATTTGACTGTAACTTGGCCTGATATTGCCTTTTCCAACTAATGTTAATAGTTTGTTCATGGATAGGCCATGCATAGGTCATATGGAGGTTGTTATGCACATTCTGAGGTATCTCAAGAAGTCTCCTGGTAAGGGACTTCTATATCATATTCATGGACATCTGCATGTACATGGTTTCTCTGATGTTGATTGGGTTGGATCTAGTATCGATAGGAGGTTTATCTCTCGTTACTGTGTGTTTGTGGGAGGAAATTTTGTCTTATAAGAGCAAGAAGAAAACGGTTGTAGCAAGGTCTAGTGCATAATCAAAGTATAGAGCTATGACCCTAGCAACATGTGAGTTCCTATGGATTCCTCACTTGTTAGAGGAGTTTGGCTTCATGCAAGAAGCTCCTATGGACATGAAGTGTGACAATCATGTTGTTGTCCACGTTGCCCAGAATCCTGGCTTTCATGAGAGAACTAAACATATTGAAGTGGATTGTCATTTTCTACGAGAAAAGATTTATCACTAGTCAGGTCATAAGATCAATTTGATTTGTTTATGTTGGTATATTTGATTAGTTGGGCTTAAGCCCATCGTATTTTTCCTTGTTTCTATTTAGCCCATGTACTCCCTGGCTTCTATATATAGGAGACCCGGTACTTTTATTTGATTTACTGAAAGCAACTTATTCTACATGATATCAAGAGCAGAGTTCTAACTCTACCTTTTCCTCTCCCTTTTCTCCCCCCTCCCTCTCCCACCCGGCGGCCACCACCACTCCTCACCACCACCACCCGCCACCGCCACCACCCCACCCCCTCCACCGCCTGTCACCACCACCCTCCGACCCTCTCCCTTCGCCCGCCTAGCCCGCTCTCAAAAGAGAAAAGAGAGCACCGCGACACTAGCACATCATCACACAGAGACTACTCCTTGTCGGATTAGGAAGCACGACGTGGAGTTTTAGTCCATCTCCATGCCACTTCAGTTGCATCTACGTCATGGCCATTTACCTTTAGACAGGCTTAAACTATTAGATAGTTCTTTATCTTTCTATTCTTCTATTCCTTGTTATAGAATAAGAAAAACTTTATTTCATGTGATTAAAACAAATACAAGTGACTCTCTTTTATAAGATAAGAGAGTAAGTGGAGAATAGAACCATGCAATATGGGACAAAAGAAAGAGCTAAAGACAAGTCTAAAGCATACATAAAAAAAAGCATAAAAGCATATATACTAATACTTTCCCTCAAGCTGGAGCATAGATGTTAAACATGCCTAGCTTGTTCACCAGTGTAGCAAAGCGAGTTGAAGTATCTTGGTGAAGATGTCAGCAATTTGATCCTCAATCCAGAGATAAGGAGTGTAGATGCGTCCAGACAGACAGATTCATAGACAAAAATCCACCTCAATATGTTGTGCGTGTTCACGGAAAGTGGGATTGCTGGCAATAAAAATGGAGGCTTTATTGTTGCAATGCATAGGAAGAGGATCAGAGTCAAAAATATCAAATTCCTTGAGGAGTCCTTAGACCGACATCAATTCACAAGCAGTGTGGACCATAGCTCTGTATTCTACCTCATCACTAGACCAAGCAGCCACGGTTTGCTATTTACTGCGTCATGTTACCAGATTGCCTCCAACAAAGGTACAGTAGCCAGACGTAGATTTCACGTCACATCTACTACCGGCATAATCAGAGTCAGAATGCTCAGTAAGTTTACAGTGCCCATGTCTGTGATATAGTAATCCTTTTCCTAGAGAAGTTTTCAGATATTTGAGGATATGACAAACAGCATCTCAATGACGTTGTCGAGGTTTATCCAAATACCTACTGACAAATCCAACAACAGCAAAAATGTCAGCCCTAGTAGCAATAAGATAGATGAGCTTACCAACCATTCATCTGTATTGATGGCTATCAGGATAGGGATGTGAAGATTCATCATCCCAATTGGTATTGGGATCCAAAGGAGTTCTAGCAGGTTTAATATCAAGCATACCTGCTTCAGCCAGAAGGTCTAGAATATATTTGCATAGTGAGAGACAAACACCATAAGATAATCTGGAAACTTCAATACCCAAGAAGTACATGAGTTTACCAATATCTTAGTAATAAAGTGTTGTTCTAGATACTTTTTTGTAGTTGCAACACCTTCAGAATCATTACCAGACAGAATTATATCATCCACATAAACAATAAGAATAACAAGCCCAGAGTTGGCCTTTCTAATAAAAACAAAATGACGAATATGAGCGCCGAAATTGAAACTTGAAAAGTATCTAGCTCAATTTACCAAATCATGCTCATGGGCTTTGTATTAGGTCATATATTGCCTTCCTGAGTCAGCAGACATTGGAACACTCCCCCTAACTAACAAAACCAGGTGATTGATCCATGTAAACTTCCTCATGCAGTCACCATATAGGAAGGCATTTTTAACATCAAGTTGATACAGAGACCAATCACTATTTACAACAACAGAGATAAGTACTCTTACAAAATTGAGTTTGGCCACAGGAGAAAAGGTTCCAAAGTAGTTAACCCCATAGGTTTGAGTGTAGTCTTTTGCTACCAGGTGGACCTTTAGCCGTTCAACTAAACCATAAGGCTGATATTTGACACTAAAAATCCAGTGGCACCTACCAGTCGGACAATTATCAGGGTGATCAATAAGATCCCAGGTCTTGCGATCTCGAAGGGCAGTGATTTCAGTTTCCATAGCTTGATGCCAGACAGGATGTTGAAGAGCTTGTGCGACATTCTTTGGTATAGAAATAGCGGAAAGAGCAGTAATCAAACAGGAAAAGCTAGCACCAAGATTAGTGGAGTAGAAATCACTAATCAGACGCTTAGTACGGGAGCGAACATCTTTCCTTTGGCTAATAGGAAGATGTAGGTCAGAAATTACCTGGGAGGCGTTATGATCTGCCGACGAGGGAGGAATTAGTAGTTGAGGGCCCAGAGACTGGACTGTAACCTTGGGTCTTTTCTTGTACACCTTCAAAGGAGGAGGAAGATCTTAGTTACTTCAATGTGATCATGTTCGACTACTTGAGGCAACGGAGTAGGATCCAACAGATCAATTAATAAAGCAGACCCCTTTTCAGAGTAGTACGGCATGTGTTCAAAAAAGGCAACATCTACAGTCACAAACCATTGTCGGTTGACAGGTACATAACACTGATATCCTTTTTGAGTTCAAGAATATCCCAAAAAGAGACATTTAGTAGAGCAGGGGTCAAGTTTACATATCCTAAGGTGGAGATTTTTAACAAAACAAGTGTTGCCAAAGATACACGGTGGAACAGAAAAAAAAGGTGCATTAGGATACTGAACAGAGACATGAACTTGATTATGTAACACAGAAGAAGGCAAACATTTCATTAAGTAAAACGCAATAGAAACATCTTCAGGCCAGAAATGTATACGGACATGATAATGAAGAAGGATAGTGTGGACGATTCTTCCTTTTTGTCACACCATTTTGTTGTGGTGTGTAAGAAAAGGAAGTCTGATGAATGGTACCCCAAGAAGTACAAAACAGATCCACAGATTTTTACATAAATTCTAAGGCATTATCAGTTCTCAAGATTTTAACAATTGTTTTGAATTGGGTTTGGATCTCAATAACAAAAGTGGAAATAGTTTGCAAAATAGTGATGTGGTCCTTTAAAAGAAACAACCAAGTCGCCCTTGAATAATCATCAATAAAGGTCATAAAATAGTGATAGCCAAACAAGCTAGGAAAGGAGCAAGGACCCTAAATATCGGCATAAACAATATCAAAAAGATTTTAGAATCAATTTCTTTCTTTTTATGAAAAACATCCCGAGTCTGTCTGCCAAACTGGCAAGATTCACAGACAAAATGTTTTTCAGAAATATCAGGAAATAAACAGCGCAACTTTGCAGTAGAGGGATGCCCCAGGCGATAGTGCCATTGCAGGCCAGTCACATAAGAAAAGCAGAGTAGCGGCAGATTGTGGCACATCCAGGTAATACAGTTCGTCAGGTGCTTCATGGCCCGAACCAATCATCGTCCTCGTTCGGAGATCTTGAAATACACAACCCTCAGGATCAAAAGTGATTGAGCATTGAAGGCTCTTAACAGTTTTACTGACAGATAACAGATTAAGTGGGAATATTGGAACATATAAGACAGATTTTTAGATAGAGATATAGTTCTAATCTCATAGACAACAAACTGAATCCCATCAGCAACAGTCATAGGAGGGACACAGATAGTTTTAGATAGAGCAGTAAAAAGATCTAAACAGCCAGAAATATGAGTAGATGGGCCTGAGTCGATAACATATTTATTTTTACCGTAAGCGGCAGGAGATGCAAGTAAAGCAGTGGTTGGCAAGGATAGACGATCCTGGAGGAGTTTCTCAAACTCCGAGCGGATCCAATCGACCGTGGGTTGGGTTAAACTCGACGTAGCAACTGTAGCAACTAGCAGCAGAGGAAACATGGTTTGCCAAGACAGATTCACCATGCTTTTTCCAACAACAGTCTTCATTGTGGTTTGTGCGCCCACAGAAGTTGCAGAATCGATTATCAATAGGAAGTTGATGTTGGCCTGGTCCAGGGCCAGGAGGACAACGTCCAGGAGTACCAGAAGTACGACCACCACATACGCAACCGCGGGCACATCCACGTCCTTGTCCCGAGTCTTAGGAGCGAACAGTAAGAACCAAGTGATCAGAAGGAGAAAAATAGTGAAGGCATGGAAGGGAGGCGTTGAACGCGTTTGAGAACATCCCTCGGTATGGATAAGGGATCACTAGATAAGATTTGGTGAACCACACCAGAAAAAGATGACGGGAAGTCAGCAGCAACTGAACTAACTAAAGTTTGTTGTGTTGTCGTTGAACTTCTTTGATGTCGGAAGAGAGGCGATGGTATACTTCGTATTCATCCCAGAGTGTCGAACATTGATTGTAGTAGTCTTTGAGAGATCCATCAGTCGAATTCTCCTTTTTTGCCAGATTCTTGAAGATCTTGAAGACCTTTGGGTTTTGCTGGTGAGAATAAACATGGGATAGTTGATCCCACATAGCTTTGACATTTTGTAGGCGAAGGAGTGGTTGATCTTTGGTTCAGCACTATTTACCATCCATGTCAAACGCTGAAATCATCTCAAGACCAATACACGTAAGCTTGTGTGGCTTTTTCATCTGTTATAGCATCAGGGGGGATTGGATCATCAACAGAAATGTGGGAACGGCGCCCTTGGGTTTTAACATATAGTTCAAACGATGTCGACAAAAGGTGGTAGTATGATCCATCGAGTTTCACGGTCGTCACACACAAGGGCCGAGGAGGATCAGTAGTCGTCATGGAAGCCAGACTGATGACGTGCACAAAGATGAAGAAGTAGCAAAAGAAGAAACAGATCTAGAGCATTAGATCTGAGAAACTCGCAAAGGGGCAGCAGAGCACAGTAGTAGATTTGGATCAATAGATCCAAGAAACCCCATAAGGACAACATCAGTAGCAAATTTGAGAAACCCACATAGGGGCAGAAAAAATAAGAAAGACCTACGTCGTCACGGGGAGAGAGTTACTCCACCATGAGGCGTAGATAGGCAAGAAAAGTAGTCCTTTTAGATCTTCAACATGTTATTTTAAAAAGTGTCAGAAGATAAAGATGGAGGAAGAGGGAAGGTAGGCAGGCTGATTGGTGGAGGACAGGGACGGTTGGGCGGCTAGGGAGGCGGGTGGTGGAAAGAACGGGAGAAGGCCAGAAGGGGAGGCGGGGTAGAGGTGACTGTTGGGGTGGGGGCAGTGGTGGCAGAAGGAGGAAGGAGGGGGTTGGCAGCGGGTGTAAGGAAGAAGGGAAGTGACGGGTGGGCAGCATGTGGCGGCGAGAGTTGGGTGGGTTGCGGGTGGCATGGAAGGGCGAGGGAAGAGAGAGATGGAGGCGGCGAGAGCAAAGGCAGTGGGGGCGGCGGGTACAGTAGGGACAAGGGGCGGGGAGAGAAGGGGCAGGGGGCGGGCGGTTGGGGAGAGAGGGAGGGGGTGTTGGCAACTAGGAGAAGGGTTTGGGAAGCATTAGGGTTGAGGGGAGGGATTAAGGAGGATCATAGTCATCTGATACCATATAGAATAAGAAAAGTTTTATTTGATGTGATTAAAACAAATACAAGTGACTCTCATCTATAGGATAAGAGAGTAAGTGGAGAATAGAACCAGGCAATATGGGACAAAAGAAAGAGCTAAAGACAAGACAAGTCTAAAGCATAAATAAAACAAAAAACATAAAAGCATATACACTAGTACTTGTAATGCATGCCAGCTAGGGAAACGCCATCGTGTGTCCATCCCGGTCCGTATCTGTAAACAATCATCTCGTATGTTTGATTTGGTTCATACCAATGTGTGTGGTCCATTCAGAACTACTAGTTATTGTGAATGCTAAAAGAAGATGGGAGAATCCCTCAACCCATTTTCACGGTTGGGGTGCTTCTATATTTACATACAAAATACTTTACACATAGGTCCCTGACTTTTTTCACACTTACAAGTAGGTCCCTATACACACATATTATCACTGCCCTCAAGCTGGAGCATACATATCATATATACCCAGCTTGTTACATAAGTATTGAACCCAACAACCATTTAAGGACTTTGTAAATAAATCAGCTAGTTGGTCTTCTGATCTGACTGGTGACAACTGAATCAAGTTTTGTTGAATCTTTTCTCGCATAAAATGACAATCGAGTTCAATATGTTTGATTCTCTCATGAAAGACAAGATTTTAGGCAATGTGCACAGCAGCTTGGTTGTCACATTTCAAGTCAATGGGAGTTTTTTTAATAAAGCCAAGCTCCTCTAGCAAGTAACAGACCCATAGCAACTCACATGGTGCTAGGGCGATAGCTCTATACTCTGATTATGCACTAGATCTTGCAACTACGGTCTGCTTTTTGCTTTTCCATGACACCAAGTTTCCTCCTACATATACGCAATAGTCAGAAATAGACCTTCTATCAATACTAGATCCAGCCCAATCAACATCTGAGAAACCCTGAACCTGTAGATGTCCATGATTTTGATATAGAAGCCCTTTGCCAGGAGACTTCTTGAGAAACCTCAGAATGTGCATCACTGCCTCCATATGACTTGTGCATGGCTTATCCATGAATTGACTAACAACGCTAGTAGCAAAGGCAATGTTGGGCCGAGTGACAGTCAAATAAATCAACTTCCCAACAAGTTGTTTATATCTTCATGGATCATTAAGTAACTCCCCCTACTCCGTGGACAATTTGACTTTAGGATCCATTGGAGTATCAACAAGTTTGGTACCCAGCATCCCTGTCTCAGTGAGAAGATCTAAGACATATTTTCTCTGTGAGATAACTATCCCAGACTTGGACTTGGCAACTTCAATCCCCAGAATGTATTTGAGACTACCCAAGTCCTTTGTCTGAAATTAACCTTGTAAAAATGTCTTTAACTGTGCAATGTCATGCCTATCATCACCAGTAATCACAATATCATCAACATATACCACTAGAAAAATGCTCCCAGAACTCTGTCGTCACTCTGGAGACCGAACTCAAAGAGCACTATTGAATCTGTCAAAACCAGGCATGAGGTGACTCCTTTAGACCATATCGGGACTTGTGAAGATGACATACTACAGTCAGATAAATCAACTTCCCAACAAGTCGTCTATATCTCCATGGATCATTAACTCCCTATGCTCCATGGACAATTTAACTTTAGGATCCATTGAAGTATCAATTGGTTTGGTACCCAGTATCCTTGTCTCAGTAAAAAGATCTAAGACATAATTTCTCTGTGAGATAACTATCGCACACTTGGACTCGGCAACTTCAACCCCAGAATGTATTTGAGACTACCAAATATGCCTGAAATTGGCCTTGTAAAAATGTCTTTAACTGTGCAATGTCATGCCTGTCATCACCAGTAATCACAATATCATCAACATATACCACTAAAAAAATGCTCCCAGAACTTTGTCGTTTGTAGATCCATAGTACATCTCTGGAGATCAAACTCAAAGAGCACTATTGAATCTGTCGAACCAGGCACGAGGTGACTACTTTAGACCATATAGGGACTTGTGAAGACGACATACTAGATCTGACTCCCCCTGAGCAACAAACCCAGGTGGTTGCTCCATATAAATCTCCTCATGTAGATCACCATGAAGGAATGCATTTTTAATATCAAGCTGGTGAAGAGGCCAAGAGTGAATAGCAGCCAGAGACAATAAAATGTGAATAAATGTCATCTTTGCCACAGGAAAGAAGGTCTCTGAGCAATCCTCACCATAGACCTGAGTGTAGCCCTTGGTTACCAAACACACCTTAAGTCGATCAACACAACCATTTGCACCCACTTTGACAGTGTAAACCCAGCGTCATCCAACAACAGACTTACCATGTTGGCGTGAAACAAGAGACCGTGTCTTGTCCCGGTTAAGAGCTGACATCTCCTCATCCATAGCATAACGACAACCTGGATGATGAAGTGCAACTGAAACAGATGGAGGTATAGAGATAAATGACATAGAAGAAATAAAAGCATGATATAAAGGTGAGATGTGGCTATATGAAACAAAGTTAGAAACCATGTGTTGAATATTTTGAAGTGTGCATCATCTGACGCCTTTACTCAGAGCAATAGGAAGATTTTGCTGAAGAGATGGAGGAATTGTCTCTACCTGACCTTCTGACAAGGAAGTATCTGGAGAAGGAGCTGAACTGGTAGGACCGAATGTACCACCGGCATTGGTGCCAGAACCAGACTGCCCACCTGTACCTATACGACGAGTGTAAACCTTGAGTGACTGGTGGTCTAGCTGAGCTAGGGGGAATTACATCACGAGGACTATCATTGCTAGGGGACCAAAAAATAGGAGACTCGACAATGATAGGAAGAGGCAAGAATTCCTCCATAACTACGGGTATCACTGAAGAAATATCATCAAAGTAGGATGTGTCTTCAAAGAAGGTAACATCTGCAGATACAAAGAAACGATGTAAGGTAGGGTTGTAGCACTTGTACCCCTTTTGAACTCGAGAGTAACCTAAGAGAACACATTTGACGGACTTTGGACTCAATTTATCCATACGTGGATCAAGACAATGGACAAAACAAACACATCCAAACACTTTAGGTGGAACATTGTACAATGGCTTTATAAGAAGAAGGATATAAACAGGTATGCAGTTTTGGAGAACGGATGATGGCATACGGTTGATGAGGTAGGTGGCAGTGAGAACTGTATCCCCCCAGAATTCTCTAGAAACATGCATATGAAGGAGAAGAGTGCGAGTAGTCTCAACAATATGACGGATTTTCCTCTCAGCCACTCCATTTTGTTATGGAGTATGTGGGCAAGATGATTGATGTATGATGCCATGTGTGGAGGTGAAATGGATGAAGTCACGGCTGAAGTATTCTCTAGCATTGTCAGAACGAAGAGTACAAATTTTTGAATTGGGTTTCCACTTCTGCACAAAAAGACTTGAATATAGACAAAGGTTCAAATTGCTCCTTCATCATTCAGGGTTCCCTTTTGTGGCGAGGGTTTCCATAAAATCTAGAAGGATTTTCTTTTGTTCCTCCCACCTTTCCTTGGCCGCAGCATCGGGATCAGGTACTTCAGAGGTTTCATGCTCTTTCCTCTTCTTAGAGGATGATTCCTCTGAGGCCTTTGAGTTGCAAGTCTTAGGAGGCATCCTGAAATTAATTTGGACATATTAGATTTATTACTCAACAATTATATTTGTCATTATCATTATTATTATCACATGATATTTCATTATTCTCCTATATCATTTATTAATGTTCTCGATGTTACAATTTGTGGAGGATACCCTAAAAGTCCTTATTAGTCGGTCCTTAAGACTTTCTAAATAGAGAGACTCTTTCCTAATCTTATATCATAAAGATGAAGGGTTGTCTGCAAGGGTGACACCAGGTAGGTTGGGCTTATGGGTGTAGGTGGTGAACATCTCTAGTACCCCGGTGATGTGATCAGTTGCACCAGAATCAAGGACCCAGTCTGACTTGGACGTAGATGCCTGGGATGCATGTGAAATGCATGTTGACAAATCGGACCTTTATGCAATGGAGACTGAAGTTGTTGCTTGCTTTGAAACTCGAAGAAGCATCAATTGAGCATACTCTTCTTTAGATAAAGACATCTGATATGTAGTCTGCTCTAGAGCATCATCAATAACAGCCATATATTGGTGGACTTTACATGGAATCCATATAACTCGCCTTGGATTGTCATAGTAGATTGGTGAACTGTGAACTCTATATCAGCCATGTTGATCAAAAATGCACCCAACCGATTAATCAAATAGGCAAAAAGCAGACTAGGGGACAGAAAATCAGACTTTAACCAAGATTCAGATTTTTTTTCTTGCTAAAGTAGACTTTTTCTTCAAGAAATCGGACTTTTCTCTTCAAGAAATCAGACTTTTTCTTTACTAAGGGACAGTAAAGATCTTGAAATCGGATATTTGCACAATCTTTAGAAACTATGAACCTTGAAACCAGACTTTTTAGCCTTAAAAAAAGACTTTCACAAACTTTATAGCAATTGTGCTACAGTACTCCGCGGCTACAGTAACTTGGGAGAATGACCAAAGCTCCCTCCTCGGATCACCTATGCCCGTGACCTTCTACGGCAAGGTAGTAGGTTCAGGGACGCACCAGTCTTTGATTATGTTTTTGGGTTTGAATTTCGAATGCAAAAATGACTATTTGCCAGGTTCTCACTCTCACGAAGGTAATGTTAAGTCTTTCTTACTCTTTCTTGCTTCTCGGAAGGGGAAACCGAAAAGGGAGAACTCGGCGGGTTCATGGCTCATGAAAATTCATTTGTAAGAGAAAAACATGCTAAAAGACCCATTTGTAGGGAAAATCCAAATCGATTCATCGGAGACTTAAGCAGCATGACTCCGCTTTGATGTCGGTCTCTTTTTTCATAACTGGAAGGTTCGGGAAAAGGAAAAGTTGGTGGTGTCATGATTATGATTCAAGCAGCACTGACTTATAAAGCTTATAAAGAAAGCCACTAAGCGGTTTTGTCTTGCCCCTCTTTGACCAGATTTGAGGGAGGAAAACAGCCCTTAAGCCCTTTGTTGGAAGCCAAACTTAATGCTGCAATAAGAGGATGTTGACAGCAGCCAGATGCAATGCTGATTTGGAAAAGAAACAGGAACATAACAGCTAGCCACAAGCGCTGTAGGGCAGCTAGGACCAAGAGGAAGGACATCCCAAAAGGGCAGAACCCAAGTCCAACCGGAAAGGGAGCAGCAGCCACCACAATTGTCAGCGTGCTACAGTACGGTACTGTAGCAACGAATGGAAAACTTCGAGTTGTTGTCGTTGTTCCCAGATACTTGCAGACCTCAAGATGGTGATGACAACTTACTAAGGCTTCTTTGGAGAGATGGACAGCTCTCCTAGGGTGTTCTCTGTAGCTCTGATACCATGTGAATGCTAAAAGAAGATGGGAGAATCCTCAACTCATTCTCATGATTGGGGTGCTTCTATATTTACTTATAAAATACTTTAAACATAGGCCCCCGACTTTTCTCACACTTACAAGTAGGTCCCTATATACCCATTAACAGTTATAATGGCTATAGATATTTTCTTACATTTGTGAATGATTTTTCTAGAATGACATGCTTAACTTACTTTGAACTCGTGATGAAATTTTTACATTAATTTGTGAGTTGCACAAGTTGGTTTCGGTTCAATTTTCCATGTCTATTAAGATTCTTCGAACCGACAACGTCCTCACATATACCCAAAAGGCTGTCACCTCTTTTTTGTTATGATGTTGGAATGATTCATAGCGCATATTCTCCACAACAAAATGGCATCACCAAGTGTAAAAATCGTCATTTACTTGACATTACACGCTCTCTTCTCATTCGTGTCAACTCGCCTACGCTTTTTTTTGTCTAATGTGGTTCTCGCCGCTTGCTTTATTATCAATCGCCGACCTTCCTCTATTTTCAGGAAGTGCACTCCTTTTTCCATTGTTCACCCTCAATCCACACTGTTCCTTCTACCATCTCGGGTTCTTAGTTGTGTCGCCTTCGTTCATAATTTTGATCTCGAGGCCAACAAGTTTTCCACCCGAGCTATTCAAACGGTGTTTCTCATAAATCATTTTCCTCAAAAAGGATATAAACGTCTTGAACCTAGCTCTGGCAGAATCTATATCGATGTCACCTTTCATGAGGATGAAATGTTCTTTTTATATCCTCACCCCCATAGATCATATTGATACTATGGTCATGTTGTCTGATTGATTCATCCCACCAACACCACCACCACCTCCACCATCAACAACACCAAGAGGCGCATGGAAGGTGATTCACTAGCTGCATCTGCATCATCATCGTTACTTTCAGACCAATCCAATATATCGGTGGCACTACGC
Organism: Alisma plantago-aquatica; assembly: GCA_963693085.1. Taxonomy (NCBI): domain Eukaryota; kingdom Viridiplantae; phylum Streptophyta; class Magnoliopsida; order Alismatales; family Alismataceae; genus Alisma; species Alisma plantago-aquatica. The sequence goes on from OY856413.1 coordinate 1,005,745,422, forward strand.
AAAGGTATACGCTTTTGTACTATCAGCATCCCATTTGCAACACTTGTTATCTAGCACGTCTTTCTTCTTCTGCATCATCATTTTCTACTGCCCTGGACACAGTGAATTAAAAAACGGCCGCCTGGCCGCTTGAGCGGCCGCTTAAGCGGGCAGCAAAGCCCAGCCGCCTAATATCGCCCTTAAGCGCCCGCTTGAGCGGGTTTTCAAAAAACGCCCGCTTTTTTCCCGCTTTTTGAAAAAAATGCTGCTGTAAACATGTAATGTTAATTAATTATATAATCCAAGTAGTATTGAGTATAATATATGAAGCTTGTATACATTAAATGTTCTATGATATACCTAGTCCTACTTTAGAATGCAAACTTTGTATGTAAGTTGTATATAATAGGGTACTGCTGTAATATATCTAAGTAAATATCCTATTGCTCTATTATACTAGTAATGCATGATTAGTTTTACTGATTTCCTTGCTGGTTTCAGTGATTAATGATTGGTACTATTGGTTAGTATTACTTTAGTGATTACTTTAATTCAACAATTCATAGTTTGTTATTTACAATTACTGATCTGCTTGCTGATTTTAGTCATTAGAGATACTGATTAATAGTAAGTATTGATGAATACTTAGTTAATTACTGATTTGCTGATTAGATATGTATAGAAGTTCCTTATAAATATATTTTTTATATACACATACATGTAATTTTGTATAAAAATATATAAAATTTAGACACCCGCTATTTCAAAAATCGTCCGTTGAATCGCCCACCTACCGCTTAATCGGTTACAGGGTGCTGTCCGCACGCCTCCCGTTTCCCGCTTTCTGATACATTGTATGGACACAACATATGCCCCTAAGTGTCCAGCATATGCTCTACGTCATCCTGGATGATAATCTGTCATGATGAAAGAAACGTGGGCTTTCCACAACAACAAGACATCGCATCTTGTGACCCCACCAGCAAGCAAAAATATCGTAGGTTGCTGATGGGTTTTATCTGTAAAAAATATGTTGAACGACTCAAGGTGTGTCTGGTAGCCAAAGCATTCACCCAAACCTTCGGCGTGATTTACTTTGAGACATTCTCTCTAGTGACAAGGATTGCCTCCGTCCTCATTCTTATCTCCCTTGCAGCTCACCTTGACTGGCCTCTTTTCCATCTCGACATCAAGAATGTATTTATTCACAGAAATCTCCTAGAGGAAGTCTACATGCAGTAACCGTTCAGGTTTGTTGCTGCGGAGGCGTCTTCTCACAAAGTGTGTCGTCTCCGAGGATCTCTCTACGGCCTCAAGTAGTCTCCATGGGTCTGGTTCAACAAGTTTAAGTGATATCCTTACACAGCTTAACTTTCAGAGGTTAGCCAAAGACCCCTTGTTGGTCTTCTCTAAGTCCTTCAGAGGTCATATTCTTGTTGGCGATGATATGATGGGGATATCACCGCTCATGCAGTCTCTGGATGCACATTTCCATACAAAAGACTTGGCACCCAGTGATATTTCCACATAGTCGAAGTCCTTCGCAAAGCCTCGGGGATCAGACTATCACAATGACGCTATGTCTTGGACTTGCTTCAAGAGGCCAACATGGCAAAAGCCAAACCAGTCTCTACCCCGATGGATAATCATATGAAACCCATGCATGAAAGAGAACTCTTTACTGATCTAGAGAAGTATCGTCGTATAGTCGAGAAGTTGATTTACTTAAATATTACGCAGATATTACCTATGTTGTTGGGGTAGTCAGCCAACACATGAGTGCACCACTCCAGACCCACTAGTCCAGCGTTCAACAAGTTCTTCGCTATCTCAAAAGTGCTCCAGGACGAGGATTTCTCTACAAATGTCCTAAGACCAAGGTAATCTCTATCTCTGGATATACAAATGTAGATTGGGTTGGTAATTCTAAAGACTGACGGTCCAATTCCAGCTATTGTGTCATGATTGGCACTCACCCAATTTCCTAAAGGAGTAAAAAATAGGCGGTGGTAGCTCGCTCCAGCGCCGAGGCATAATATCAGGCTATAGCTTGTGCATGTTGTGATCTACAGTGGGTCTGGTCCATGTTGACTGAGTTTGTAATTCCTTTTCAAACTCCAGCTACTTTATATTGTGACGACAAGTCTTCCACGAGCGCACAACACACATTGAAGTTGACTGCAATTTTGTGCGAGACCTGGTCAAAGTCAAGCATATCATCACTCCTCACATTTGGACAGGTGATAAAGTTGCGGACATCCTTACCAAACCTCTTCCTCCTACTTTATTCAAGTATATGGGCGTCAAGTTGCGACTTCACAATGTTTACTCTCCAATTAAAGGGGGTGTGTTGGTATATTTGATTAGTTACGCTTAGGCCCATTGCATTTTCCCTTGTTTTTGTTTAGCCCATGACTCTCTGGCTCCTATATATAGGAGACCCAATACTCTTATTTGATTTACTGAAGGCAGCTTGTTCTACAGTTTATAAAGTCCATAAATAGTTGTCGATTTCAATACCTACGTAACAAGCTGGGCACATATGATATATATGCTCCAGCTTGAGGGGTAGTGTTAACATGTATGTATAGGGCAAGGAACGAGGTAACCATATCGACGTCGTTTCGACAGCTTGGCAATGGGTATTTACCGGCATATCGATGGAAATATCGACAAATGCAATCATGGTCGTTTTGATGCCAAAATGAATGAATTAATTCATAAAATTTTACAAGTGTACCTACACCTAAGTGCATCGCTTTATGCAATAAAATTCTATATTGGGTGTGTGAGAGGGGTCTATCATGTGGGAGGTAAGGAATTTGTCCTGTTTTGTTGGGATTTCATGAAGGATTTCAATGACAAAATGTAGGAATTAAGATAAGAAATTTTACTAGCACAATTCACAAACTTATAACACACAATTATGCAATAATATACAATTTACAACATATGAATAACATATTTACTTACCAACTCACATCAGTTGTATGTTAGTCTTGCGCTAGTTCTCCATACAGTAATGAGTTGATATTACTAAGATATTAGCCATGACATGTGCATCCTATAAACATGGTTGTATGTAGAAATGTGCTCCTCATACACATAATCATTGGCGAATTGTATTATCTCAAGCTTTAGAAAATGTTCTTCTAAATCTTTGAGATATTTTCTCTTACTTTTAGTTAGAGGTGGAGGAACTCAAGAAGGTTGACGAGCTTGAGGAATAGGTTGAATAGTTGCAGGCACAGCCACAAGAACTATTGGGACCGGTAGGAACAACTGAACGACCACCACACCATGTTTGCCCACCATCCTCAGAGAATGCAGGGGAGTTGTACTAATAACTTCCATGCAGGCCTGAGACATTTGCAATATATGTATATCCAATATGATGTTCTACTTCTACTTTTGTTTGTGGTGGTGGCTGATTTTGATATCCAGAACACTCATACCATATTGAGAATGAGATGGGTAGGGTTGTGCATGTGTTTGTCCATACAGCATATCGCTAAAGCCTAATGTCGAATGATCATGATGAAACTGAGAATCAGAAATACTCATGCTCTCAAATGAATCAGCAATAATCATTGTTGTAGTCGTAGTAGCTCATAGTTGTAGCCTCAGGTGGTAATGCACCGATGTAGTCTTTGCCGATTCTGAGTTTTCCTTTGAAAAGTTATTTCTATCATGGGATATTCTTTTTCTGTTGGAGGTGGTGCAGTCCTAGTAACATAAGGACGATCATCATTCTCAGGATCAACAGTAGGAGGATATTTCGGAGAGCGGTCACTACCGCCTCCATCATTGCCACCACCATAATCATACTTGGATTTGGAATTGGACCCATATTTAGTTTTTGAAGAAAAGATTTTGTGTTTCCTAACTCTTCTTCCATTGCTCTATTGATTTCCATATCAATATTTCGATGCTCAAGCTCAGGCTCAAGTCTTTCAGGTGGAGTTTCATCAACAATAATATCAGCATCTGCTTCAAATTGCTCTTCCATATATGGATTTGGATGACCATCTAGATTATCAAGAATGGGACGACCTATCTCATTTATCCATTCCTCTAAAGGATCTTCTTAATCATCAGCTTCTTCTATGCCTCTACGCCTGGATGGTTTGAATGTGTATGCAATGTCAATGGGACCGTGGACAACAGTAAAATCCACTTCCTTGTAGTTCGCATCTCGTATTGCTCTAGTCTTCAACCGCATGTTGTAGTGAATATAGACCAGATCTCTCAGCTTGTTTGCCCCAGCTTGTTCCTTCTCTTTGATTGTATTATTTCTGAAAGTGCTCCAATTTCTTTCACAACCTCCTACATATGTTTGAGAAAGGATATGAACAGCCACTTTTCTATAGGGACCTACTTGTAGTGTGGGAAAAGGTCAAGGACCTATGTACAAAGTCTGTAAAGTTTCGTCTATATACACATACCAACACCCTGACCATAAAGTGGGTCAAGGGTTTCTATTCCACTGACTCAGTAATAGTTATGATATTTGATATCAAGTCAAACACATAGGTACTTGATAGTAAACAAGTGTACCATACATAACCACTTTGAATATGATAAGTGACAGCCATAAATGGCAATCAAAATTATATCTCAATGTTACAGTGGCGACTGCACTCCTTAGACCTGAAGTCGCTACAATTATCACATGTTGTTCAGTGTACTCTAACACTATCAATGTGAATTTGAATAAGGGTTGCAATACAAGTAGTGATTAGGTACACTGTGACACGTGGATTATTGTCAGTGACATAGATCAAATTTGTCCTTCCTATTGTAGTGATATCCTCACCACTTGATGAGTGAGACTATGAAATGCATGCCATTCTCATGTGAGTCAATTTATAATTTCGAGCTCATGTGTATCTCAATTGTCTATTCGAGATCAAGGAACATAAATTGAACATTGAGAGGATGGCAATGCCATGCCTCAGATTCAACATGGTTATCGAAGACAAAGGGATTGCACGGTCACAGTAACACTAGCCACACACTTGTTGAAGTTATTCTCTAACTTATCCAAATTACTTAGGTGGCAATGATGTGTTACTAGATACTGCTCATTGCTTATGAAGTTGTAATATGATCATTAGACATTACTACCAACACAATGTGGAGCCTATAGGGTCACATGCATAGGACGGACAAGAAAGATGAGTATAATTATGGACACAAGTTAGATTGGTTACTGAAATGTTGAGGTAATCAGCTAGAGCAATGATAGATTGTCTGGAAGCCTACACAGTGGGCTAGAAGGTCTAGCCAATCGACTACATGTCAAATGGTGGACTCATTTGATGAGTAGACCAACTGACTAAATATTAGAGTTATCACAACCCTAGACAATCAGCTAGTGTCACTAGCCGAATGATCGGACAACAATCGATTGACTAATTAGCGATATAGTTTGCAAAATGTTCTAACCCATCCAGTCGATTGGCTCGACTAGACAGTTGATCAACTAGTAAGTTTGTGAGTGGGTGCGGAAATGCAGCCTATGGCTTTTTGTTTATCAACTTTATTTACAAACCCTATTCACTGCCTCCTCTATTTAATAGGGGATGACGGCCAATTTCTAGTTGCATGTTTTTTGACACGTGAGAAACCCTATCTGTCATTTACCCACAAGGGAGGGAGAGCAACGCTAGCACGTTGCCAAGAGAGACTACTGCTTCCCGGTGGCTCTAATAGCACAACGTGAAGTTTCCCGACTTCAAAGCGGACTACATAGAGATGCAAGCCCACTGATTGTGTTAGGAGAATGTCGCCAACTAGGGTTGTAAATGGGTAGGGTAGAGTAGGATAAAGGCTTACCCATACCCTTACCGTCATCAAAGTTGCAAGTAACATGTAGCGTAATTACCCTTTCCCTGGAAACCTTTACCCTACCCTTACCGGACCTATTTACCCACATGGTAAATGAATAGAGTAACAAATGAAATGGATAAAGCAGCATAAAGACAGATTTATAGTATTTTCAACAATCATCTCATACGATATTCCCTACATCAAACACAAGACATTCCTAAAAAAAATTCAAATAGTAACGAGTTATCATTTATAGTGATATACATCCAAAAAATTAATGTTCTTCTATTTTAAGAATGATGTTTTGTTAGTATATTGCTTCTTATTGAGGAATTACTTTTTTCTATAATATATGGTATCAAAAATTTGGGATGCTACTTATTGTTTTTTCAAGTTCTTAGAATCAAATAAGAGTACATATTAAGCAAGCAGTGATGAGACTTGTTTGAGGTTTTAGTAAGTATTAGCAAAATGTTTTAGAACTATGAACTATTATTTCAATGTTACATTAATGGGAAACGGGTAAAGCGGGTAAGGTAAAACTTCTCGCTTTATTCTACCCTTTTTAGTTGTCGGTAAATCAAGTAAAGGGTAAACGAGTGGTGGGTAAAATATATGATTACCCTTACCCAACCCTACAAGGTATGGGTGGTGCGTAAACAAGTAATACCCTAACCATTTATAGCCCTACCTTCAACCGACATCCGTACACCATCGCAAGAGACGCACATAACCGCATGAGGAACGTCGTCGAATTTACTCCTCAACATTGTATATTTTGCGTCCCCTCATTCCCAATACATCGTTGTTGACAAGATCTGCTCGTGGATTTGGATGAATTTTTTTGTTGGTTATGTTGCACTTGTCATCGTCCATAGAGCCCAACACTCACCATCTTACGGTTATCACTGGATCACTTCATTGTATTTCCCAAACTTTATTGGAATACTTTATTGTACTTTTACTATCTTTTACATGACGTTCGTATATAATTCCAAAATATTCTAAATTTATAAACTTGGCCAAACATACTTGTGACTATGGCGAGAAATTCCAAATCAACCAAACTGCATAGAGAAGTTCCTACTAACTTTATCTTCTTCACATATTTTTTCTTCATGACTTGCATCAAAAGAGCTAAAGCACAAGGAATTATCCTCAAGCAAGTTTTCTAAAGACGAACTTCAAGAAAAGGAAGCCTAAAGACCTGGACCATTTCAGTTGAGCCTGAAGTTAAATATATAGCATTATAAAGCATGTCGACTCTAAACCATACTCCCACCCAATTCAAGAATTTGCTTGGCCAAGGCTATGTTAATCCCACCAAGAATGTTTGTAAGATTGTGATTGTGGTGTAGGACAACCAACAAATCTGATTCATCATTAGGCTAGGTGTCGCCTATGAGAGCCTAAGTGGGTCGATTAGTAGTTCAAAGAATTTAATTACATGGACTTATAACTTATAAGCTATATCCAAGACTTCGTTGTAAGTTGTATGTTTATTGTTAATATTTGAGTTTATTACATAATTGGGAATTAATTTGGTTGCTTTGTACAATTCTCGAGTCATTAGGCTTAAATATAGTTTATTATAACTACTTACCGTGAGGGACTTGTTCATACAAATTTGATCTATGATATTGATTATAGTCGCGGAATTGGTTCCCTGTTGGTTGATATTGGAGCCCACTACCGAAAACCTAGTTCTAAGTCATCTAAACCCCATTCATCATTTGATTTCCTAATGCATGTATCTAGGGATTACATATGTTGTCTTGTTTGAAAAAATGGTTGACGCATTATTCAACCCCATGTCTTATATGTCATCGTCATCATCTTTCCCTCTTGTACCACGATTTAACTCCCAACATCGTGCTATCCAACCATCCCAACTAGCCTCAACATCCCTAGCAAATGCTAGGGGTGGCCCTTGGCCATGGCTTGACCTTTATTTTTCTTTCTTTTTTCTTTTTTTGGAGGGGGAGAAATGCAACCTTGCTCTCCTCACAATTTATCGGTAGGCAATAGGAGGTATTGGGCAACCCTAGTTGTCATGTGGGGAGCAGGGCCCTCCTCCAATGACTACAAAGGCAAATATCTATTCAGCATGTCGAGCGATGGGAAATTAGCCCTTTCTAACTAGATCCTTGTAACAGTAGGGCTTTAGGCCCCAAATTGGTTGGAGTGTTCATCCTCCTTGATCCTCTCTCCATCCATAGAATCTGACACTGTATTCAACATCAGCAACCACTGTAGACCCACGTCTGTCACCAAATGGATCCTATTATGCCAACAAACCCGGATCATCTGTTAGAATAAGCAAGCATACACATGTGGCCAGTTTGGCCAGCCAATGGTACAACTAAACTAGTATGTCATGTGGAACACTGTACAATGGTGCTCTCCTCTATAAGGAGCATTCATGTAATCCTTTTTCATTAAATAGTGATCAATTTCTAGTTACAAACTCCCCTGAGGTAACTCAATGATTTTCCAAGGTAAAAGGGCGCCTGACCAATTAGAAACAACTTTAGATTTTGGTGTTTTGAATTCTGCCCATGCAACACACACCATGGTGTCTAACGAGGACTTCAGTGCCAACAAGGCCAAAGTTGATGACGACTTGGTTGTGCACGATGCTCGATTGGTGAAAGCCAAGACGAGTGTGGTTGATCCAACCAAGAAGATTGACTAGCTTTTATTGTAGTTGGACAATCAACAAAAAAATAGCAAAACTTTCTCCTCTTCACCAACATGTAGATGCCACTCCTCGTCCACAACATGATTGATTGTTGAAGATCGACATCTTCAACTTCCACAGCATAGGCAACCCTGGCCTATTCTATAATCGTGCAGCATTTAGCCCTTCTTCAACCAGCATTGGCTTTTTGACGAGCATTGCATGTTGTTTCTTGAGTCAAAATGCGGGGAATCACACTGTGGTGGAAGCAAGTACACAATGTTTACCATTTACATCGGATATAGACATGGATCGACATGAAAATATGGTATTCTTCATCATGGTCAACTACAAGAGGCAATTGTGTCTCAAGTTGTCTAACTTGGAACAAGGTGCAGACTCAGTCTAGAAGTACACGCACGAGTTTTACGATTTGGTGTACAAGTCTGAGGCCAACTCAAACGATTTGTCACCATGTATCACAACGTCCTCTTCACAGCTATCCTTAAAATGTTCGTCGCATAGTGCATCTACATGGATAGTCATTCATATTGTGACCTAGATCAGGCATTAGCGGAAGCATCGAGCTTTTGGGCGAGAGTCTAACATGAAGATCAACTTGCATCTACTCTGGTTGCCAACACTAAGCCATCATCATCCTCAAAAATTGTAATTGTACCCGACAAAGTAAATGCATTCTCTCGCTAGGGCTACAGGTTTCATTCCCATCATTGCCCCAATCACGTGATGATCGTGATGTTCAATGGCAAAAAAGAAGAAGACGAGGTGTATGAGGATGTGCTCCCAGCTAGTGGTGGCAGTGTTGACAAGGACAACAAGGAGGATCAGGCACAACTATTAGCTTTATGGGCACCTTAGCTTCCTAGTTGGTCCCACACGACACTAGCCAATCTGCTCCATGGTTTAGAGTGCATGATACATGTACATGTGCATGGTCATCATTGACAATAGCAGTCCCACTAATTTCATTTCAACATCGGTCATTTAGGTTTGAAGGAATTGCTTAGAAACCCAGTCCGACATTACTAATACTACCTATGTTGGACAATAACACTTATCGACGTGTTATGCATAGATGATATGTCGTGTTTCTATATCATGGAGTTCACATTGATGTTACATGTTATGCTTCCCTAAGCATTGCACACCTCATCAATGTTGTTAAATCGATATTGCCACATCCTAGACTAGTGTTTGTGAGCTGCCACGTGATCTGTCAAAGGCTTGTCTTTCTCAACAAAGAGGAGTTGATGGAGGACAGCCTGCATATATGGCTCATCACTACATTTGCCATCCCCATGAAAGCTTGAATCAGTCAATTAGTAGCTGATTAGTCAGTTTGGATGTTTTAGCTAATTGTAGGGATTACTAGTTATTCATGGGGACTTACTTGTAAGTACTTATTTCATTATTTTATTGAATTAGTTATTTGAATAGGTTGATCATTTAGCAATTTTGCACAATTGCCCAGTCATTAGGGTTCAGTTCACTTTACTATAAGCACCAGCCCTGGGTTATTTGTCCGGGAAAACTTGATTGATGAAATCGACTATTGTTAGAAATTGGTTCCCCACCTAAACTAATCCTCCAGGATCATTTCCTATGCATTACAAAGTGGCAAGGTCTCGTCTCTATGTCAATAAAGACACCAATGCAAATACCCATAACACTTGCAATTAAATTTCCATAGAAACAGTACAGATCCTAGTATGAAAAGTATGATTCCACAAGGTCATGTACTTACTAACTTGCAGCTACAAAAGAGCAACATTTAGTAAGGATAACAAGCTTACAGTGGGATTTAAATCAAGACAAAAAACATAGTCGTCAGAGTACTAAGCTTGTGGTAGGCCCTAATTCAGCGAAAAAGCAGTCTTTATTTCACATAAGCACCATAAGCAAACAGCCGTTTTCACATGAATTACTAGGTGTTATCATAATAAGGTTGCCTCTTGTATGGAGAAATATATTTGTAGTGATTAGCAGAAAATATGCATACTCTCTTCCCAGGAATAGAATTCTCATGCTCAGATTATTAACTTCATCCATCTTACCTGTGTGCATCAAAAATATAAGTGTAAAAAGTCAATGCTTCCTAAAATAGGACAATTTTAATAGTGATGTATACACTATACCTGCAGATAAATGTATACCCCCCTTCTCAAAATCCATTCGAAAAGATGCAGCTGCCCTCTCTGCTTCATTCGTCAGCAAATTTTCTTTTTGTGCATTTCTGATGGCATCGTATAGACTTTTATTGGTATTTAAATCCTGCAACCAGAAATTATATAAATGCCTTTAGCCTATCTAGGTGTGTAGTTGGGACTTTGGAACACGAGTAGAATTAGCACCAACTTGGAGCCAAATAGCATTTCAGATATGCAATCTTAAACAACTAGCCAAACTATGATTAATGGAAGCTCTCATCCCATCATTATATGATATAGAAGCAATCTAACACAAGATTGACGACAAGATACTCACATGTAAATATTCGCTAATCTTTGTTGATGCATTGGTAGCCTCCACAACAAACTCCCTGATACACCATTACTAATCTCAGAAAGGGGTTGACATCACAGATTTAGACCATTCAACATCTACAGCAAGCTACCTGTCGGGATGCGTATGTCTACAAAGTTCCGCTGAGTCCACTATGCGGCAAACCTATCAGTTTAATTCGTTATTAGTGTTCTGACGTTAGTAGACGCTTAGGCCAACGTACAAGGAATAGAATGTGAATTTTACTGTGTTAGAAATCTGGTCAATCGCCCGAATGACCTCCATTGCCGGCGGCTTCTGAAATATGTACGATATCAACTCTTTGGACCTGAAACCAGAAGAGATGAATCCATCGATCAAATACAGAACAAGTAGACAAAGGGCTGACGCCAGGTTTCAGAAACATATCTATGCAATTCCTCTGTTGTCACTTACAACACCTACCTTTCAATACCATCGTCCACAAACCGACGGAAACCTTTGGCCGTCTTCAGCTCATCGAAACCATAGAGTCCCGAGCTCTCCGTCACATTGAGGCGGCGAGGCCCAGTGGAGTGAGCGCGGACACGGGAGAAGGCAATTAACGAAGGTAAGTTGCGGCGGCGGAGCATTACGATGGCGGCCGTAATGACGGGAACTGTGGAGTGTTTGAGACTTTCAGTTGACACTCGACTTTCAGCAGGCTCGATTGGGTATACTTGGATACAAGAAAACGAACAAAGTGAACTGCGGCCAATTTTAATAAAATAAAACAAATACGGAGTTGTTGGTTTGTAGAATGTTTATTTTTTTATTTTAAATATAACAAAAAGAAGTGTTTTTCATTTTGGCATCGCAATTATAATTGTCAGCAAACAATTCACATGGAGTTTAAACGACTATGTAAATACATAAATGCAATGTCATTTTATCCACTTATAGGCTACTTAAAAAGCTCGTACTTTAAGGTAACACGAATATCTAACTATCCAACAATCAACAACGTCATGATGGTTTCCCACTTTTTCCTCCTGCTCGTGGGAGTAAATAGGAAAGTAAATACCTAATCACATGTTTTTGTTGGAGGTAAAATGTGTACTCGAAAAGATACATAAAACATTCAAGTAAAAAATGAACTTTTTTAAAGAAACTGTGGGGAATCCTATTTATTTTGTTTCCTAGTGGGCCATAAAAAATCACAAGGGGGATACCGGCTAGACTACGAAAAAGGATTTCGGACCCCAAAAACATGGATTCAAAAGAATAGACTTGCTACCAAGTTGACTGCAGCCAATTCGTATGGAATTTTGCATAAAGACCATATCTCAACTTTGATGCCTCAATTTCAATTTAAAACATTCAAGGCAAAAAAATAAGAAATTGAACTGTTACCAAGTAAGGTGTAGTCAACTTGCATGGTATTTTACATAAAGACAATATGCCCACTTTGACATTGCAATTTCAATTTAAATCAAAAAAATCAAGTAGAGTCGCATTTAAGATGTAAGTACAACATCAATGTTTTCAAATTCAAGCCAATCAAACAAACTCATTGTAGTTAAGAAAATCAAAAATATCTATTCCTCAAAATAATCTAAATATTTAGTCTTAGTTCTCCACTTCCACTTGACATTAGACATTGAGAACAACATTTCTCATATATTGTACCAAAGAAGTGTCCTCTCCCCTTATAAACTATAACTAAAAAGTCTTATAAATGTTTCTTCCATCATTAATCATATATCAGATACAACCTTAGATATGTTAGGTGCTCTACTTTTAATGCCAAAAGAAATGTGATAGCTCAGAATTTTTTTTGAGTGCAATGTGACTTGAAAAATCACTTATAGCAGCTCCAACTAAAATAATGGTATATGATTGAAGTAAAAATGGCCAACATATTTATTCAGTAGGAATAAAGATCATAGTATGTATTTGGTTGGAGGTAAATACAATTGTCAGAAGGTATTTTTAGTTTTATCCCTAATTGGTTTTGTCAAATAATTTTATTGTTTTTGTATGATTGATGTTGGATCAATGTTTGAGGTGTTTAGTGTTGATTAGGTGATTTACATGTATTAGATCTTATTGCTTATTGTTTGGTGAAGATAAACCTGAATCCATTGAATTTGTCTTTCATATGTCTTTCACCATGTTAATTTGATGGAAAATGACACCATAATCATTGAACATGAGTTCAAAAGTTTTGGTTGATTTGAGTTCATTTTGAACCCTATCTAAAGTTTTGAGACTCATAGGGTTGATATGGAGGGGCTAGGTGGTTGTTGTGGGAGATGGCTTATTTTTTTACAAGGAATGGTAAAAAGTTTAGTCCAAGCTATCAGTTGGTTGGTCATCGGTAATGTAGACCAAGTGGTACTAGTGATAGCTAAATGTTATTCCAACATTTATCTTAGTTGATTTGACTTGTGCTACTAGTAGCGACACAATTGAGTTTCTGATGACTCAAGTTTGGTTCGTCGGTGACCAGGGTGAGGTACTATGGACTAGTTACTACTTGTCGAGTAAACAAGCAAATGATATTAACTAGAACAAATCATGATATTAATCATGAGTTGTGTTAAGTATGGTTTTGTGTGAAATTGGGATGAATTGGTTAGAATTTGAAATTTGTATACTTGTTATAGTAACTCACTATTGTGTAACTCAAGTAAAGGCAAGTCTATCATTATGGAGTCGAGTTTAATTCAATTCCTCGTTTTGGAAAAAGAATGTTAATTCAGGGTAGCTTTTACATGTTTAGGCTAAAGGAGATCTAATAATCATATCTTCTAATGAAAGTTTGAGATGATTAGTATCAATAAACTTTGATGTCAGTAAATGAGAAAAAATAACCTAAAATCTCTAACTACATAATGATTTCTTTATGGAGAAATTGGTTAATTTCAGGGAAAGTGAGTGAATGAGAATCAAGAAGCTCAACTTAGGGTTTTGATCCTATGAAGGAGTCTCATGAATGAACATCTCTTGGTTCAATCATAATGTGATGTTTTACTTCTCTATATTCAAGCATGCACGAAAGGCACCATTTTGTATGAGATTTCTATGCTGGTGTATACAGATCCTTCATATTCTATTAAATCCTAGTATTACACAACTAAAAGAGTATATTGAGGAATGTGATCCTTTAATTACCATATCCCTTAAACCTCCATCCTCAAGAACAACCAACATGCTATGTAAACAACCTGAACCATCCTAATATTCATGAAAATTGTCATGCTTCTTATCATAAAATCATGATCTCATATTCCATGTCACAATATGTGCCATATGCACACATTTGAATATGTATTATCAAGGTTGGTGTGATCTAAAAGAGTGCCAAAAAATATCCCAACAAATATACTTCCATCTAAACATTCATATGACAAAGAGACACCAACATGTCCCTCTTGCTACAGGTTGTGGAGTACAACTACACCTTATGCGGAACAAAGATGAAAATGACTTCATGTCCAATGCAAATACCACAATATTCGCCTTCCTAGGGTGGTGATATATAGTATAGGCATAGTCCTTGATCAACTCTAGTCACATCTATAGCACCCACCTCCCAAATTAACCTAGAAAGTGGGGCTAAAGAGGTAGCTAACCCATAGTGCGCCAAAAAAATCAAACAAGGCTAGAAAAGAACAAAATCAACAAAAGCATAAGCATAAATCCTAAATATTCTCTAGTGGTATCAATCCTAAACAAAGATGATCTTATATCAATATAGATAAGGTTGATCTCAAATCAAAAGTGATGCTTAACACATGCAAGTTCTCATAGCACAAGATGGCTTACATATGCAAAGTATCCAATCTAGCATGTATCTAATATAATAAAAACAAGTACTCTCTATGCATATGATATCACATAACCAACTCATTCTTATTATCACTACATGTTAACAAAGAATGGAAGATGCAACAAGATATCATGAAAGGAAACATGTGATAAACAATGACGATACAACGTGCCCCAATGTCGGCGAGTAGTAGCTCAGGTGGTCGCAGCATGGGGCTCCTCATGAAGGGTCCCAGGTTTGAATCTCCCTAGTGGTGTTGTTCGAAATTATTTCTCCTATAGCACACCCAGCCTCTGCGTGACTTAATGGGCTATGTTCCTTATGGGATGGGGCTGAGCTCCCCAGGTTGGGCTCGGCGCAATCTTTACGAGTCTCCTCGGATACCAAAAAAAAATACAACGTGCCCAATCCATGTCAAATGGGTATCGAGTGTCTAGGGAATCTAGATAACTAGCAGGACCTCACGAAGACCCAATGAAGGCTCCATAATGGCTCATAACCAATTAACACACATCTCTGTTGTGACTCTAATTGCCTGAAAAGCATTAAAAACATATTTTATGAGTTGCTTCTACCTTAATGAGTGGGTACTTTTCACCTAGAACACAAGCATATCCTAAGGATGTTTACATATTACTACGTGGATTACTGAGAACTAGGAATATGCAATATGGCATGAAATATCTTAAACAAGATCATCAATAAACATCCAAGGCACATGCAAGCGTGCAACAAATAGAGCTTGTCTCTTGTCATCATTTCATATTTTGGTATCTTTTTAAATAATATTTAGTTCATATTAAGCTCACATATCGACCACATATCACATTCTTATGCAGTATCACCTAACCACCTATTGGTTTACATTCACAAGTGACATGTTGACATTTTAGAATAATGGCACAACGGTTCAACTAGTCATGGAATTGACAAAGGTTAAACATTAGAGGAGTGTGTGGCTAGGACTTGAATCACTCCCTCTCCATACATCACAAGATTGGGTTCTCACTCCCATATTAATGAAGTTCCCTTAAGTTTCTCAATGTCATACATCATCATCAACAATATCACCATCATCATCACCACATGTCTTCTACCATCTCTCTTGTAAGACCACTAACCTTGCATTATGGTTAAACATGCTTTATTATCTTAATTGAATGATTCAAAACTTAATAAAACCATAATATGTGCCTTGATATCATGTGACAAGCCTAATTTTCAAGTTTGGTCCAATTTGGACAACGTTTGAGCAAGTTACACATTTATATGCTTGTTGTGGGCTTTTATGCAATTTACCCATATCTAGGGTTTTTCTTGCAATTTGTCACATTATTTTTGTTCCTCACATGGTTTATTATCATTCTTGAGATATTTGTGCCTTATGGTGCCTTGTTACACCTTGATTTAGTGGTGACATCTATCTAGGTTTGAGCTTAGGGTTTCCCCTCTTAGATGGGCTACCTTGAGTGCTAGAACTTGATGGTTCTCTTAGTTTGGTGAGATATTATGAACTTCTTTGTGTGTTGGTGTCCAATGGTAGTCCCTTGAGGTGTGATGGTTGATGGTTTTCTCTCTTGAAGCTCCCTGGATTGATGGTTCACCATGTAAAGTGCTTAATTAATGGTGATGCTAGGGTTTTCACCCTTGATCAAGATTTGATGGTCACACTATTGTTGGAGGTATATGGCTGCCTTGGGAGTCAAGATTTGATGGCTCTCATAACCCCTACAACTGACGGATCTGCTGTTTTGCATGGACGTGATGTCTTTGACCTTGGTCATATGGCAAACATGGATAGACACCTTAACCTTCTCTTCTCTCTCACCCCACTACTACAGAAAATGCTTTTTACAACGGGAAAAACACAACAGTTATGTTGGTTGTGTTGTAGTTAGCATATCTTTTACAACAAGTCTATTTGTGTGTTGTGAATTATATATTTTATACAACACAATTTATATACAACGGGCCAAACTCGTTGTAGTATATGTGATACTACCACAGGTGCTAAATTGTTGTAATAGACTGTAATATCACAACATACTCAAACCCGTTGTAAAAGACCATAATTACACAACATGCTCTAACCCGTTGTAATAGTCATGTATGCTAACTTGTTGTAATAGATCATCATGACACAACATACTCTAAACTGTTGTAAAAGATCATAATTACACAACATGCTCTAACTCGTTGTAATAGTTATGTATGTTAACCCGTTGTAATAGACCATCATTACACAACATACTCTAACCCGTTGTAAAAGATCATAATTACACAACATGCTCTACCCGTTGTAATAGTCACATATCTTAACCCATTATAATAGACCATCATTACACAACATACTATAACCCATTGTAGTATACTATAATTACACAACAGGCTTTCACCTATCGTAATAGTTACCCGTTGTAATAGACCACAATCACACAACAGGTTTGCACGTCATTTGTTTTATATGTACAACAAAGAATATATGTATTGCATAAAATGAAATTGGTTCAACGGTTTGATATGTGCCTTACTTTCAAGTGGCCTTAAGTTCGAAACCTTGTGTCTAGATGTATTTTCCTTTTATATCAACATGTTATATACAACACCCCTATTACAGCAGGTGTGTTCAATGAACTACAACATGTATTAACTGTTGTATAAAATACATATATTACAACATGTGCAACACCTGTTGTATAAAGAACCCCCCCATAAGACCACGCGATCTAATACAACAGTTGACACCCGTTGTAAAATGGAAAAATGAACTGTTGTAAAAACCATTTTTTGTAGTAGTGCCCATATCTTTATATACCTTCCCCCTCTTGTGCAAACGAGTTCTTTACACACCTAGATCACTCTCTCTTCTTCCTTTCTTCTTGTATCTCATCCACCTTACTTGATGGAGAAGAAGGAGCTAAGGTAGAAGAAGATTGGTTGATCTTGCTTGCATGTGCACCTAAGGTTCGAATCTACCCTCTCTTAGAGCCTGTGGAGCTTCCTTAGCTTGTTCTTGACCTAAGTGAGTAATCTCTCCCTCCTTTCCTTCGTGTTCCTTGCTTTCTTACCTTCTTCTCTCTTCTTATTGGTCGTACCCATGGTGTTTCATGTTGGAACTTGTGTTAGAGCTTAAAGAACACCTCTCTCTTGCTTCCTTGACCTGGGGTTTGCTTCCTCTTTGGAGAAGGAGCTAGCTTGGCCGTGTGGCACGCTTAATCTAGGGTTTTCTTCTCTCTTCCTTCAAGATACCTTGCTGCTTGGACCTACTTCATCTTCTTTAAGGTGAGATATATAACTTTCTCCACGTTTATTGCTTACTCCTAGCTTGCATGTAAATGATCTTGCTCAAAATGAAGTTCCAAGTAGAAAGATACTATCTTTGCATAAGGTTTGTGCTTGTATGGCAGTTATTGAGTAGTTTATATTCTTGGATCAACCCTAAAGCTTGTGCACAAACCTTCCTTGGTAGTGGAAGCTCTAGATCTTGCATGCATGTGGAAAATGGTGCCTTTTTCTCTTTCAACTGATGGTTAATACTTAGGGTTTTGAGCTGACTTTCCTTCTTATTTTGCAACCCGATGGTTTGTTTCTTGGTGTTATCTTGCTTGAATTTCTTGTGTCAACTGATGGCCTTGACTAGTTGTAGTTTTGGACTTTTCCCTTGTGCACACAACCAATGGCTATGTTCCCCCTCACAAGTGATGGCTTGGTTCTCCACAAACATTGGTTTTGACACTCACATGTAGTGGTTTCTTTTGATGATTTTCCTCCTTACACCAAACCATGGTTTTACTTAGTTTATGGATATGTTTTCCCACATGATTTACGACACTCGATGGTTTCATTGAATCCACACTCAATGGTCTCACTGGGTTATCAACTGATGGCTTTTCAGGTTCCCCACTCAATGGCTTTTCTGACTCTTAGGTCGATGGTTTCTCTGGGTCTTTGGTCGATGGTCCACAACTGATTGGTTCACTGGATGCCACATACAATGGTGGTTTTGTTGTCCACATTTTATGGTGACTCTGGTTTCCACAACTGATGGTGGATCTCATGTACACAGCTGATGGCCTAACTAGGTCATGTTTGATGATTCTTCTAGGTCATAACTTGATGGTTTTCCTAGATGAATGGTTCAAGGTTTTACTTGTATTGCATTTGATGGTTCTACCTATCCAACATCTGATGGTTTTGGGTGAAGTTCATGATTAGATTGTTTGGGTTTGATATTCCAAATTTGATGGTGATGTTTGACCTTATACATCCATGATCCGATGGGGATACTAAGTGCTAGGATTTATTCTTGAGTGTTGATTTGTAACTTCAATTCAACTTATCTTGTTGAACGTAACCCTAATACAAAAAAGGTGATGATGGTTAATCATACTTAGCTTCCTTTTATGATTAGTATGATGAAGGACTACTCTTTCAATGTTATCGTAATCCTAATATGATGCCTTATGAACATCATAGCCCTTTAATGTAAGGTTATGTTGAATTTGTGTATCAAAAGTATAGTGATGGTTTGTTGAGCCTTTTTATAAGGTATGGAATGATAATGATGTTCTTATAGAGAAAGATGTGATGGTCTTACTGACCCTTATGAATGTTTTAAGCCCTAATGGAGGAATAGCCCTCTTCACTATGTGACAAGGAATGGTATCAAGTGATGATGTAGTAAGGAATGTATCTTATACATTTTATATCTTCTGAAGTTGCAATATACCCTTGTTTTGAAAACTACTAGAGGGGGGGTAAATAGAGTTTTATAGAGATTTTAACAATTAATTAACTCAAACAACCACAAAGAAAGATTGGACAAGGAGACACAAGGGTTTAGAGTGGTTCCTAGCCTTAGCAAATACTAAGGTAGTCAGTCCACTACCCGGTTGCTTACCCAACCGGGATTTGAAAAGAAATTATTTTATTACCTCGCAAGGACTTTACATAAAATACATTTCTTTTCCCTAAACCCTTCAAGCAGCCTTCACCTAGAAGTAATCGCCCAACTCGAAGCAGCCTTCCCTTGAAGTAGATGCACCAACACCCGTTGCACCAGCCTTCTGAAGTAGCTTCCCGTGCGATAGCCTTCTTGAAGTAGCTTGAAGTCCCCTTCTCCTCCGAGAAGTTCACCCTCTCCAATCCGCAGCCTCCAACCCTAGGAGTAGCAAGGAGAGTACAAGGAATAAATAGGAACAAGAAAGAAATACAGAAATTACAATACCGTTGTAAGCACAAGGCTTGATTTTCCTATATCAAGCGTTTGGATCTCCTAACCAAGGTGTATAACAACGTGATATTTGTGTATAGGAGATCCTAGTCTATGGGACACGAAATGGTAGCAATAGGAATGTATAACAAGTGTGGGAATTGCACTATTGCTCTAAACAGATTGCCAATGTAGTGTAAGCTCAAGGATTGCACAATTGAGTATATGAGTGTATCTCAAGTGTCCTAAGGCTTGTCCTATTTATAGGAATGGCCTATGGATGCTTAAGGACGTTCTAGACAACTTCTAGGGGCTTCTAAGTGCTTAACTAGCCGTTAGGTAGAAGTTAGGTGCGTTAGTAACGGCTAGTTGCTTTATTCTGCAGTTGCTGTCAGAGACCATCTCGGTCGACAATTGGTCGACCGAGATACCTACTCGGTCGAAGTCTTGTCGACCGAGAGGCTCCCTGGATTACCATTTATTTGCAACTGTTAACTGATGTGTCTAACGGCTAATTTCAGAGATTGTCTCGGTCGAGTGAAGGTCGACCGAGACACCTCTCGGTCGAGGACTTGTTGACCGACAGGCTTCTCTTTCTCAAGTTATATGCAACTATATCTAACGGCTACTTTGGGTCAATCTCGGTCGAGAAGGTTGTCGACCGAGAGTGTCTCGATCGAGGAGTGTGTCGACCGAGATTGACTCTGTTTCAATCTATCAATTAAGATACTAAGTGTGTGCATGAGTGTGCATTATGTGATCCTATTGGAAGGGATGACTTGTCTAACTATGGTGTGTAGCTAGGGAAGATCCAATGCTTGATTTACATGCAATCTAAGTACTTGTACATTATATAACTGTACAAGTTTTTACAATGGTGATTACATTGCATGAAAATAAATATATAAGCTCATGGTCTCCCTAGTTGCTTTGTCATCCACCATAATCCTGCACACTCAAGTAGCTCGTCAGATAAATAAGAATGAAATGTTTGTCATCATCGAAACAAGGGGATTTATCATAATGTCCAATTTATCCAACAATCTCCCCCTTTTTGAAGATGACAAACATTTCCTAAATATAAAATAGGAAATATAAAGCATGTAAGTTTCATACCTGAAGATTACCTTTTGTAGCCTTTCTTGTTTTGCAAGTAAGTGCTGGCTATCAAGATGAAAACTCATTTTTGATTTTATATTTATTCTTTCTCCCCCTTTGTCATTTCAAAAAGATATCCATTTTGAATAGTTTTCTTCTCCCCCTTAATTTTATATTTTGCTCCCCCTTAAATAGATATCTATTAAGAACATGGATTTTATTTTTGTCTAATTTAGCCACAATTTATTTCTCAATCATTTGCAAAGGATGTTAAGCCTTGAAATGATATGAGATCCCCTTAAGCTCATAATACATAAAGATGTCTCTAACCAAGTATAAGGGATGTTAAGCCTTGATTTGACTAGAGAGTTCCTTTAAGAACAAGATATATCATTTTTATGGAGATTCATATATTTCTTATTTATTCCTAGATTTCGTCATAGATTTCTTCATAGATTTGAGAATGCTAAGGTTATGACTAGCTTTAATGAGCTCTTGATCAAATTTGTTTTTATGAGTTCCCCCTTAATCTTATAGTTCAAAGCAATTTAAAATTTTCAAGGACACAAATAATTATAAGTCTTGATTTTGACCTTTATTAAAAGTATGCTAAGATTAAGTACAATAAATGATATCCGAATAAGCATATTTGTCAAAGCTTATTTTAGGTCGCCCTTGACTACGACCGTAGCACCCCTTGGCTAAATTTTATTTTAACCAAGAGGCAGATTCTGCAGATTTTCAAGATAAACATTCATATATGAAGTATAAATTCTACAGATAGCTATAAATATCAATTTGAAGCATATTAAGATATACCTATTATGAAAATTTAAAAATGAGCATCATTTTGAACTTGATTTTTCTAGAAAGCATGTTTTACATTCATATCAATTTGATGCATTTTTAAGTGATACTAAGCATGAAAGCATAATGAGTATTTCAAATCTTTTAAAGATACCAATTGAAAACATTTGTACTCTTTGCAAGCATTTCTAAGTATAAATCATCAATAAGTCCTTTTGCTTGCTTATCATCAAGAATCATGTAATTATCATTATCTATTTGTGTTAACACAACATCATGCTCAATGATTAAAGCATATCCATGATGTAACAATAAGAGCATGTAGAAATTTTCTTTAAACTAAACATAATCTTTCAAAGATGATTTCCAAAGCTTATGCTTTATTGTACAGTCATTAATCACAATTATGCTTTATTTTGATTAATTTCATAAGAATTCAGCAGTTTTATAACATTCTGAACAATCAGTGACATGCTCGGTCGACAGCTTCTCGACCGAGATGCTCTCGGTCGACAAATGTTCGACCGACCAAATTTCTGAAAAGTGTTCAGAATTTTAATTGATTTCAAACAAAAAGAGATAATGCAATTTAAAGCTCAATTGTGTTGAGATAAGATATTATGATATCAATAATCAGTTTAGGTCAAATCTCAACTAGTTTTGCATGTAAAATAGTCATTAGCAACAAATAGATGGCACATAGATCCTTAAAAGATTATTCAGCAATTTTACTGTAGAGCACTTACATGTGAAATGCATTTGTGCCATTAAGTTTTATCATTTGTGCATAATGATATCTTCATATGAACCGAATCACAATGATAAAGAACAATGACTATTCATGGTTTGCATACTTAGGACAATTCATGTGAAACAGTAATTTCCTTAATTTTAAACTAACATGATTCATTTTCAAATCAATTTGATGATAGTCCAAAAGAATCTCATTCATGTTTCATGAGTTTTCAGTTTTAAGACAAACTATGCTTAATAAACTTTAACCAAGGAGTAAAGTTTGTTCAAAAATCAGTCTTCATATCATTTTTACAATATATTTAAAGATTTTATGCAGAGAGATCAAATCTGATTTGATTCAAGATATTTCCTGCAATTTAATCTTGAACAAACATTTATAACAAATTGATAGAAACATTAGAATAATAGATACAGCAGAACTTTGAAAACAGTAATCTGCTCGGTCGACTATTGTTCGACCGAAAGTGTGCTCGGTCGAACAGTTTCTCGACCGAGACAGTTTCTGTATTGTTTCTGAAATGTGTCTCAGTAATAGTTTTCAAGTAAAATTTTAATTTAATTTTGATCTTTAAATCTTTTAATTTTCGAGTTATTATCCCTACATGTTAAGTTGAGATAGACATAAGTATATGCAAATTAAAGGCTTTGGTCGTATCTCAACTTAGTTTAATCGAATCAATTTGGGGGTTTTGGAACCCATACTAACTCAACATCCTTTTTCTTGTATGGGCAGGAGAAGGAGTAATGTCCAAGACATAAACAATAGTGGCAACATATAGAATCAACCTCATGTCTCTTTCTATGGTTTTGGTCTAGGTTGTTCTTTGATACAAATGTATATGTGCCCCTATGTGCATTCATGGATTGACTCGCTTGTGTCCTTCTCCAACTAGGTTGTTGATAGGATTTCTCCTTAGGCTTATAACCTAGTCCTCTTCTCCCAATTTGATGATAGGGATTATCTAAGATTTGATCAAGGATGCCATTGTTATTTAAACTTCTAACTTTTTGTTGCAACTTAACAATTGCATCCATTCTCCTTTTGATATCCGACTTTGCTTTATCTAAATCGGATACTAAAGAGTTTCTTTCATTGACAACCTTATCATAATCTAAATGTGAGCATAAAATAGGTTGTTTCTGAAGATCATTCACTTGTGTTTGCAAATTTAACTTTTCTAAGGAAAGTAGACTACAATCTCCTTCTATCGATTTTAACTTAAGATCATAACCTTCATTTGCCCTTTTTAGATCTTCATTTTCAGATTCAAGAGCAAGAAGTTTAGTATTTAAATCCTCATTTTCTTTATTTGATTTCTTTAGCTTCTTTTTGCACTCAATATATTTACTATGTGTTTCTTCAATAATAGCAACTAATTCTTCTTTAGGTAAATCAAGTAAGCTTACCTCTTCTTCTTCTTCCTCACTTATTGTAGCAACGAGACACTCTTTATGTGCATCTTCTTTCTTTGACCTCCATGGACATTTAGATGTAGAGTGCTTTGTTCCTAAGCACCAATTGCAACTTGTTGAACATTGGTCCATGCTCCTTTGCTTGTGGTTGTAGTCACCTCCTCCCTTCATTCTTCAAGACCTGGTTAGGGTTCCTTGAAGCCCGCTCTGATACCAATTGAAAACTACTAGAGGGGGGGTGAATAGAGTTTTATAGAGATTTTAACAATTAATTAACTCAAACAACCACAAAGAAAGATTGGACAAGGAGACACAAGGGTTTAGAGTGGTTCCTAGCCTTAGCAAATACTAAGGTAGTCAGTCCACTACCCGGTTGCTTACCCAACCGGGATTTGAAAAGAAATTATTTTATTACCTCGCAAGGACTTTACATAAAATACATTTCTTTTCCCTAAACCCTTCAAGCAGCCTTCACCTAGAAGTAATCGCCCAACTCGAAGCAGCCTTCCCTTGAAGTAGATGCACCAACACCCGTTGCACCAGCCTTCTGAAGTAGCTTCCCGTGCGATAGCCTTCTTGAAGTAGCTTGAAGTCCCCTTCTCCTCCGAGAAGTTCACCCTCTCCAATCCGCAGCCTCCAACCCTAGGAGTAGCAAGGAGAGTACAAGGAATAAATAGGAACAAGAAAGAAATACAGAAATTACAATACCGTTGTAAGCACAAGGCTTGATTTTCCTATATCAAGCGTTTGGATCTCCTAACCAAGGTGTATAACAACGTGATATTTGTGTATAGGAGATCCTAGTCTATGGGACACGAAATGGTAGCAATAGGAATGTATAACAAGTGTGGGAATTGCACTATTGCTCTAAACAGATTGCCAATGTAGTGTAAGCTCAAGGATTGCACAATTGAGTATATGAGTGTATCTCAAGTGTCCTAAGGCTTGTCCTATTTATAGGAATGGCCTATGGATGCTTAAGGACGTTCTAGACAACTTCTAGGGGCTTCTAAGTGCTTAACTAGCCGTTAGGTAGAAGTTAGGTGCGTTAGTAACGGCTAGTTGCTTTATTCTGCAGTTGCTGTCAGAGACCATCTCGGTCGACAATTGGTCGACCGAGAGGCTCCCTGGATTACCATTTATTTGCAACTGTTAACTGATGTGTCTAACGGCTAATTTCAGAGATTGTCTCGGTCGAGTGAAGGTCGACCGAGACACCTCTCGGTCGAGGACTTGTTGACCGACAGGCTTCTCTTTCTCAAGTTATATGCAACTATATCTAACGGCTACTTTGGGTCAATCTCGGTCGAGAAGGTTGTCGACCGAGAGTGTCTCGATCGAGGAGTGTGTCGACCAAGATTGACTCTGTTTCAATCTATCAATTAAGATACTAAGTGTGTGCATGAGTGTGCATTATGTGATCCTATTGGAAGGGATGACTTGTCTAACTATGGTGTGTAGCTAGGGAAGATCCAATGCTTGATTTACATGCAATCTAAGTACTTGTACATTATATAACTGTACACGTTTTTACAATGGTGATTACATTGCATGAAAATAAATATATAAGCTCATGGTCTCCCTAGTTGCTTTGTCATCCACCATAATCCTGCACACTCAAGTAGCTCGTCAGATAAATAAGAATGAAATGTTTGTCATCATCGAAACAAGGGGATTTATCATAATGTCCAATTTATCCAACATGTTTTTGTAGTAATCTTGTAGGGTTTGTATGTAACTTGATTGATGTAGTTAAATGATACCCAATTGACATTAACTAATCAAGTGAAATCCTAATCATGTAGTACCATGTGTCGTATATCCATTCCAATGTCAGGACTTGTGAGGATGGAGAAATGAGTATTCCTCTAATGGAATCTTGGAGTCGTATAATATTGAGTATGTGCATGTTTTTGAGGATGGTTGAGGCCATACCTCAGCAAGAGAATAGTTTTGGTTCTATCTTGAATACTTATATATGTGATGTGATGGATGACAATTGCGGTTGTTCCTCAGATGTTAGGATTTGTATATCCTGGTTACTGGTGTTGTGACCTATATATAAAGGGCGGACTAGGTTGTATTGTAGCTTGACTTATATGTCATTGTGGTAGACTCATACTGACTAAGGGCAGATCAGATATTAGGATTCTATCTCTCCTAGATCTTATACATAACTAATTTTGACTTAGAAGTGGTCAATTGGAGTATGAGTGGTATACCTCAAACTCCCTAGGGCTCAATAAAAGACGTAATCTAGCCGTGTAGCTTATCTGCCTAGGGTTAAACACGATTCACATTGTTTGATAACCCTTGCCTTGCTTCTTATAATGTTTAGTTGTTACATTTTGTAGTAAAATAAATCAATTGTTAGAAATGATCCTTACATATCATGTTAATCACCTTTTTTGTTATACTTTATGTTTAATCTTCTTAGTTTGTTTAACTTACTCATTAAATAACATGTTGTAATTGATAATTGTTGAGTGTTATATCTCTCTCTAGGACATGGGTCTCACCTTGTGGGTCACCACATCTTTTTAGGTGATTGTCATCGATGTCATCAGGTTTGTGGTGGTGAGGAAGAGAAGCCTGAAGAGCGGTATAGCAGGAGGTTGTCTAGTAGTTAGTGTGTCCTAGAGTCATCCATGTACTCTCAGATCTGGGCATGGGATGTTTTGTAGATGATATGTGTACCGACTCGAGTTTTAACAGTGCTCTGATAATTTATATGCCATGTATAATATGTGGAACGATATGTTTTGTATATAGGTTGTGGCTGAGACCACGGAGCATACATGTAAATACATGGTATGGTTGTGCAGGTTTATGGGCCTTAATGTAAATGTTCATGAACATGTTAATGATGTTTATTCGGTTTTAGTTATCCCTCTTTTCTAGCTATGTGGTTAATTAGTGGCCGATCATGTTTTGGGTATTTGACCTAATCTTGTTTAGCGTGACGTATTGTCACAGTTTATGTTGGTATCAAAGCTTTAGGTTCGTTGAGTCTACACGGATATAGGAATTAGGTTTGTGTTTGTTCTTACATAATCAAACATATTTGATCATAGCTTGTTCTTGCGCAGATATGTCTAAATAGCATGAAGAATATGGGGAGTATCTACGTCACACCAGGAGGTGGTGTTAGGAGACCGACACATGATGGGTGAGAACCTATGATGGGGCCGAAACAACCTGTAGTGCCTCAGTTCGACCCTGCAGCCATGGCAAATCCAACTTTCCGGTCCATATTTGGATAACTCATGGCAACAATTACACACTTAGCGGACAGAGCGCTTGTACCTCAAGCTAGGGAAGCCGTCCCTAATGCGGATTCTCAAGGTTCTTAGAAGATGTTTGAGAGCTTGAGACGCATGGGATCTTTTGAGTACGTGGGTACAACAGACCCAACATACACTGACATATGGTTAATCGAGCTTGAGAAGGCGTTCAAGATCCTCAACATCCCATAAGAGGATGAGGTGAAGCACATTGTTTACCTATTGAAGGACAGTGCTAACCACTGATGGGCCATAGAGGAGAAGAGATTGGGAGTTGTTGTAACAACCCTGACCTGGGTTATGAGGTAACCCTATTAATTTTGGCTAATAAAGTTGCTTAGAACTTTAATATAATCCTCTAAGGTGTTTTGTTATCATGTGACACACTCATGTTTCAAGTTTGGTCCCGATTGAATGTTGTTTGAGCAATTTTCCTTTGTTTTGGACCAAAGTGCAATTTACCCAAATTGAGGGGCTATAATGCAAAATGTCACATGTATAACATGCCTCATGTGTTGTAGCATCATTATTGAGAGAATGATGCAAGGTGGTGGCTTGTGGAAACCCTAAATTCCAAGTTTGAACTTGTTTGAACAATGTTGGTACCTTGTGCACCAATTTTGGTACAAATTGTAATTTACCCAAAATGTGGGGTTGATATGCAAATTACCACCTCTAGATTGTACCTATTTCCTCTATGTATCATTTAGAGGAGAGATAATTAATGATACACCATGTTTGATTCCATTATGAATGATGGTAATCTTGGTGATGAAATGACCAAGAAAAAGGGTTGAATTTGGAAGCTTAACTTGAGTTGTATCAAGTTGAAAAGCTTATATATGAGTGCCTATCGGCCATGGAGCCCAAGGAGGTGTTCCATATCATTTTTTGAACTCTTGGAAAAGTCCATATCGTGCAAAGCACCTCAAGGAGGTGAGGTGTGACGGCCAACAAGTTTCCTTAGAAAAAGTGTATCGGCTTGACTTAAAATAGTGATTAAACCTAGATGACTTATCCAAATGGATAAGCAATGGATGAATTTGCATCTTTAGATGATCCTCAACCTTTTTGCATGTCAAGATAAATGTTGATGCATGCATGGACACGTGTCACCCATGCATGACACGTGTCACCTACTAACTCAAAATGTTGACACCTCATTTTAGCCTTTCTTCATGATCATCAAGTATATATACCCCTAGTTTCACCCCTTGGTGCAATTTGGCGACCCTTACCACCCTCCTACCCTAAGGTATCGTGCATAGAGACCATATCGCCCAAGTAGGTGATATCGGCTATATAGAGTGATATCGGCCATAGAGTGAAGTGTTTTGACTCCAAGTGAGTGCCATATCGTGCAAGTGAGTATAATATCGTGAAAGAGGGGTGGAATGTCATGCAAGAGCACAAGGGTATCGTGCATAGGCCTTGTATATCGTCCATAGCAAGTATATCGGCCATACCATGTTGATATTGCTCATTGCAAGTTGATATCGGCCAATTGAAGTGATTTTTGCCACAAGTGAGGGGGTATCGGCCACAAGCAAAGTTGTGTCGGCCAAGAGGAAGTCCATATCGCCCAAGATTGGTAGGGTGTCGGCCAAGGAGCTAAGGAACTCAAAACTTAACCCTAAGGTAAGATATGGTTGTCTTCAAGCTTGAATTGAAGCATGGAATTAGGGTTATGATCTACCTTTCTTTTCTTCTTCACCAATTGCTTATCCATGGTGATTCCTTGTATATGAAGGAGTTGTGAACGAGCCTTGGACCTTTGATAAAGTCATGTTCAACCTTAGGAACATGGATCTTTGGACCTTGAAGCTTTGAAGTGGTTCTTAAGGCGGGTTATATAACTTGAACTCAATCATATTATTATTCATCACCTAAATTGTTGTATTTAATGATCTACTTTTAATTCCAAAATTTCCTGAAATAGTTGATGAAATTATGAGTTCTAGTAGTTTCTTAGACATGTTGACTTGAACTATAATAGTTAGAATAAAGGTCTAGAGCTTGAAGATTGTGATATCACCTTATAAAAGTGATATCGGGTGCATGCACATAAGCAAGCACCTCTAACCCGATATGATGATGCACCTATTTCACTAAAATGATATGAATAGGTTTGTAAACCTTATTTAACGATATGGGGGTGCAGTATACACCTCTTTCACGATAGGAAGTCTATTATAGACACCATGCACGATACAAGGTCAATTGTATACTTGTAAGTTGACAAGAAACCCTAAATTGGGTAACCCGATATAAGTGAAGAGTACCAAGTGCTATTACATGATATGATCATATGATACATCATTGATACTTAGTATAATGAGGCCTACATGACCTTGTATGACATGGTTGCACGACAGGGTTGCACGATACACAATTCTAAACAATATGGTAACCCTAACCCATCATGGCTAACCCCGGATGGTGACTAGCCCGATAGGGTGATTGAATGTACTTCTAGCCCGACATGGTGATGGGTTGATACCTCATAAGTATCATGGGTGACACATACATATATCTTGTGCCCGATATGAGGTCAATAAGGTACCTCATGCCCGATATGGAGACAAGTGCAAATCCTAGCCCGATATGATGAGTGCCTATACACTTACAACCCGATATGGTTAACATATGCACATTTTTAACCCTATACACTTTGTAAAGGTAAGGGCAAGACACTCTTAGGAGTGATGAGTGTAACACCAAGTAATGGTGTGGATAATACCTTGATAGGTGAAACACCTAGAGTGGTTGATAATGGTTAATCCTATATCAATAATGCCTTAACCCGAGATGAGTTCATATCATTAATGATGGTTGAATAATTCAATTGTGTGACTTATGACCAATACATTAAATGATAAATGTGATGAGCTAGTACATAAAGTATTAGGATGGTACAGACCCTAATACAAGATAAGTTGATGAACTTAAGTATGTTAAAATTGATGAGGGAAGTGATACATCAAGACATGATAGATATCACATCCAACACTTCAAGGTTGATGCACCTTAAATCCAATATGCTTGGATGAGTAACACATGAAGTGTGTCATGTCAATTGTTACATTGAGATGTAATGAGATTAATGCACTTTGATAAGTGTAGGATAACATACCTTGAGAAAGGGTTAAGCCTGGTTAATAAAGTATGATGTAATCATTCTCTGGTAAGGATGAGAGAGAAACTCATACCTTGTGTTGATGATCATTTAATGATAAATGATGAGAATAAATAAGTATGATTGAATACTTATGATATCAATGTTTGCTCCTAGATGTGTGGAGCAATGAATTAGGGTTTGATCATTGATAATATGACCTTGAAAACCTAAATGGTTAATAATGGAAAACCCTAACCCTAATGAAGGGTAATGATATGTAAGAGAAACCCTAATCGATAAGAAAGGGAAAACCCTAACCCTAATGATGGGAAGGTTGTATTTCTCTTATTGCATAAGCCTTGTAAGGCATGTTAAATACTTGTATAACAAGTATAATGAGTAATGGCCTCGTGAGCCATGTGAATAAGTTGTTGCCTAGTGAGAGGTAACAAGATGTTTAATGGCCTTGTGAGCCATGTGAATAAGTTGTTACCTAGTGAGAGGTGACAAGATGTGTAATGGCCTTGTGAGCCATGTGAATAAGTTGTTGCCTAGTGAGAGGTGAAAAGATGTGTAATGGCCTGGTGAGCCATGTGAATACTTGCACAACAAGTGAAATGAATACCTTGGTCTGAGGACCTAGAGGTAATGGTTACCTGTTATAGAGGTAACAATGTTATGTGATGATCTAAGGGTTTGAATACCCAGATCCAGCAATCATGATAATGATTATGTGAAGGGATGATAATTCCCAGTAATGTGATAATGGACTGAGATCCCAAGTATCATGTGTTTTAAAGATTTGAAAGTACTTGATAGATGTATTACACTTGTTCTTTGTAACATTTGTCATAATAATTCATGTTTGAAAACTTGACTGATGCTAAAAGAATATGGCAATACACTTAATTAATCAAGTGGAATCTTATCATGTAGAGCCCTGACCATAGATCCATCATCGTCAGTAAATTACTGAATGGTGAAACAGGTTTTCCTACTCCTGGAGACCGCATATTTTTGAATATGTGGGGGTGATGGGCGAAAATATTTGTACGCCCCGAATGATGGATTGATGGTAGGTAAACATGAAATCTCTCAATCCTTCATTATTGGTTGGGATTCGATGTAGATAAACACGAAATCTAATCGACCCTTCCTCAGGTTGATGGTAGATAAACACGAGATCTCTCAATCCTGACGAGAGTGCAGCTGACCCTGTAACTCTATAGTGAAGTTGCCAGTATACCCTGGAAAGCTGTTTAGCAGTTGACATAGTCCTGCTCGTTTTCTCACACTGACCGAGACGGTATGAGGTCATGGTAGCCGACTCTTCCATTAACCTTGTATGGTACCGATTTTGACTTCGCAGTGGTCGGTTGGAGTATGAGCGGTATACCTCATCTCCTCAGGGCATAAGTGTGATTGTAAAATGTAATCAGCCGCCTAGCATGTTTGCTTAAATATGGAAATCATTTGGCTGATGTTACATTTCTTTTATGCATCCTTAGTGGATAGATGTGATTTATGTTTCTTTACATTCCTTGAAAAGCAGATAGTTTATTATTAATTCTACCATGGGTAGATGCAATGTTCTCCGTAAGAAAGGAGATTACTTCATTCTGTTTATACGGTGATTAATCCTGCCTGTTAATATAATAAGAACCTCTGCTCAGTTTATAAATGCTTAATCTGTGATAATAATATTGTCGGCGGAGAGTTATATCTCTCACTGGGACAATTACAATTGTCTCACCCCCGTGGGACCCAAATTTTTAGGTGGACGTGCATGAGGAGGTGAAGACCTTTCTGCAGAGGAAGAACAACAACTGAGGCAGCAGTGACAGCTCAGGTTGAGTGTAATGTCTGTCATGTCTTGTAGATATGAGTCCTATGTGTCGTCTCTGTACTCTCAGGTCCTTGGAGTTGGTTCGTACTGGTTTTATGATCAATAAGAGATTTTGGCTTACGCGCCTCGAGGTTTTATGTTGCTCATGTATAGTTTGGTAAAGCAACTGTTATATGTTATTCTCGAGATGAGATGTACCAGATATGTACAATGTGAATAATGATGTATATAAGGTTTTGGACCTTTTATTAAGAGTTTTCCTTGGAATGGATCTCTTTGAAAAATGGTTTTAATTTTTAGTGATTTTTGTTAATCTGCTGTTTATGTTTAATTCCACTTAATTAGTAATGATTTGATTGTCGGTCGTTACAGTTTTGGTATCAGAGCTTAAGGTTCGCTGAGTCTACAGAGACATATGACTAAGGTGTTGAGTTTTTGTTAGTGTCCTCCAGTATACCCTATAGTGACTTCTGCTTGTGCAGAAGAAAGGGTGAAGTTTATAAATCACTAGGGAACACGAGGAATACATTGTTGAGGGCAATGTTGTTGCACCAAGAAAGGGTGCAAGGGATCAGGCAAGAGAAGAATGAATGCCTGAGAATTCCCATCATGACCCGATCAGGATAGAGAATCCTATGTTTATGCTCTTGTTGGGCAGGTTAGGACAACAATGATGCATATAGTAGACTGGATACTAGCATTACAACCTAGGTTACCAGTCCTCAATACAGAAACTTTGGGCTTTGAAAGGATTCCTGAATGACATAGTCATGTTGGAACAGTGGAAAATGTGGGAAAGATTAACATATGGTCAGAAAGTAGTCTCTGCCATAAGTTTAGACAGATAGTATATCTGTGATGGTAGTGCCCAACAAGGGGCAATAAGCCGAGAATTAAGGAAATGTCATTACAATTCCAGAGACTTTTGCCTAGTGGTTCTAAAAATCCAAAAGTAACAACATGAAACAGCTAGACTCTATGGGTTGAGTCAACCTAAAGCGGTGGATGACCGCGAGGGGTAACAATCAGATAGAGCTTTTTCATTTTGATATGCCTTCTTTTGATGTTACCTGATAATCCTAAAAAAGATTGCTGTTATGGACTTCCCTATTGATTGTCCTATGGGGACATAGGGAAGAAATGATGAGAACTAGAATTTATATTCTGTTCAGTATTCTTTTAAATGCTCTATAATTGCCTTTTATCTATGTGAAAGAGGATGAGATGTAGAAGTGATGCCTGGAGAAAGTCCAGGAATGTTAAATCATGTGTTGACGATGATACAAAAAGTAAGGAATATGATAGTACATAAAGTGCATACTACCTAATCTCAGTACTTGTATGCCCTTGCCAGGTATATAATTATTGGAGATAAGGTGAGTATGGAACTCTTAGATTGTTATCTTTCTGATTACTCTGATCAAGTAGTCATTATGAGACAATCTAGTGAGTATAATGAAACTAGAAAATATGATATGGACATGTATATCACATCCTAAGTGCAATAAAGTGGAATCTGAGATGATCTTAGATCAATCTGTATGTATGAGGAAATGAAAAGTATAATCCTCATGATAAGAGAATGAGAACAAGGGAGATGATCCTTGTCAGATAAAGCATGTGTGAATAGTAAAGATCTTTTCCCATGATGTGGAAATGGGAAATGTGATAAAATCACAAAATGCTCATGAACATGTTAGACAATAATAAAGAAAGGAATAATGACATGTAATCATCTTTATAATTCCTATGCTGATGGCAAGGAACCTATGATGAAACACGAGTAAATGACTCATGAATAGTTGAAAGTTCATGTAATAATCAGAGGAGATGATAATCTCTTCTCTTTGATAAACAACCCTAGATGATGATGGGGTGATAACATGAATATGTTCCTTTGCATTTTTTCCCTTCTGGGACATGGTAATCATGTGGGTCTTATGACACTTGATGTGCATAAGTTAAAAATGTTCAATTGATGGATACTTAGAAAAGTATCAGTTTGTCTTGGACTTTGGTTCCAAGATAAAGATATGTGTAACAAGTAATGTCCCAAGATGAAAGAAAGATGAGGATGTGATGTGTTGTCGACACATGTGATGGATACCAAGATAAGAAATTCTGGTATCTAAGAAGTATCAAGTGATGTGGCAAAGTAAAAGCATAACTCCTAATCAACTGATTTATGTGGGTTACCTGGGATGGCCAACTGTGAAATCAGTCTAGTCACATGAAATAGTATGAACATCATATGTTAGGGGTTTATGCTCTGCATAAACATAACATTGATGAGAATGATTTATTTGAAGGAACAATTGTAAAATCATTGTGGGAAAAGCTTATCAAGCTAAAAATAATTTCTTAGAATACCCCTATCTAGATCTGTTAAGGCAACTTATATATAACATCTAAAGATACCTCTAAGATAAGTTCTTAATTGATAAGTAACCTACCCTTATTATAAGAGAATGTACAACTAATGAGATAGTTGGTACAAGTAGTAAGAAAGTTTAATGTTGTGTCAGTAGATTAGATGACACAACAGATATATGACAAGACTTGTAGTCACAAGTGGGTGACAGAACATGACTCTGGTCTTTCCTTTAAAAGTAAAATGCTAAATGAGGAGTATGGGAGACTTCCCAGAATCTTGTCACATAAATTTGTAAGTTGAGAAAGGTGACAAATCAGTAAGGTATGACACCTGAGTTAAATAAGGTATGAATGATGTTTCCCTGACTAAGAAAAGTATTACCTGACATAGAGTTGACTCTACAGTCAATAATGAAAAAGACAGTGGAATATATGCCCTGTGTGAAAGATTCAATGATAACCCTGTATGGAATAACTTTGTGTTGATCAAAGTTCTATGTCATCTCCATGACATTAAGATGTTGTGGACACTTTATGGTATGACAAATAAATAATATATGTCTTCCTTTACCTGGGATTTCGGGGACGAAATCCTTGTTAGGGGTTTATAACTTGTAACAACCCTGACCTGGGTTATGAGGTAAACCTATTAATTTTGGCTGATAAAGTTGTTTAGAACTTTAATATAATCCTCTAAGGTGTTTTGTTATCATGTGACACACTCATGTTTCAAGTTTGGTCCCGATTGAATGTTGTTTGAGCAATTTTCCTTTGTTTTGGACCAAATAGCAATTTACCCAAATTGAGGGGCTATAATGCAAAATGTCACATGTTGAACATACCTCATGTGTTGTAGCATCATTATTGAGATAATGATGCAAGGTGGTGGCTTTTGGAAAGCCTAAATTCCAAGTTTGAACTTGTTTGAACAATGTTGGTACCTTGTGCACCAATTTTGGTACAAATTGTAATTTACCCAAAATGTGGGGTTGATATGAAAATTACCACCTCTAGAGTGTACCTAATTCCTATATGTATCATTTAGAGGATAGAGAATGAATGATACACCATGTTTGATTCCATTATGAATGATGGTAATCTTGGTGATGAAATGACCAAGAAAAAGGGTTGAATTTGGAAGCTTAACTTGAGTTGTATCAAGTTGAAAAGCTTATATATGAGTGCCTATCGGCCATGGAGCCCAAGGAGGTGTTCCATATCGTTTTGTGAACTCTTGGCAAAGTCCATATCGTGAAAATAACCTCAAGGAGGTGAGGTGTGACGGCCAACAAGTTTCCTTAGAAAAAGTGTATCAGCTTGACTTAAAATAGTGATTAAACCTAGATGACTTATCCAAATGGATAAGCAATGGACGAATTTGCATCTTTAGATGATCCTCAACCTTTTTTCATGTCAAGATAAATGTTGATGCATGCATGGACACGTGTCACCCATGCATGACACGTGGCACCTACTAGCTCAAAATGTTGACACCTCGATTTTGCCTTTCTTCATGATCAACAAGTATATATACCCCTAGTTTCACCCCTTGGTGCAATTTTGCGACCCTTACCACCCTCCTACCCTAAGGTATGGTGCATAGAGCTCCCATATCGTGAAGGGATGTTGTGGTATCGTGCATGGGCCTTGGGGTATCGCCCATGGCAAGACCATATCGCCCAAGTAGGTGATATCGGCTATATAGAGTGATATCGGCCATAGAGTGAAGTGTTTTGACTCCAAGTGAGTGCCATATCGTGCAAGTGAGTATCATATCGTGCAAGAGGGGTGGAATGTCGTGCAAGAGCACAAGGTTATCGTGCATAGGCCTTGTATATCGTCCATAACAAGTATATCAGCCATACCATGTTGATATTGCTCATAGCAAGTTGATATCAGCCAATTGAAGTGATTTTGGCCACAAGTGAGGGGGTATCGGCCACAAGCAAAGTTGTGTCGGCCAAGAGGAAGTCCATATCGCCCAAGAGTGGTAGGGTGTCGGCCAAGGAGCTAAGGAACTCAAAACTTAACCCTAAGGTAAGATATAGTTGTCTTCAAGCTTGAATTGAAGCATGGAATTAGGGTTATGATCTACCTTTCTTTTCTTCTTCACCAATTGCTTATCCATGGTGATTCCTTGTATATGAAGGAGTTGTGAACGAGCCTTGGACCTTTTATAAAGTCTTATTCAACCTTAAGAACATGGAGCTTTGGACCTTGAAGCTTTGAAGTGGTTCTTAAGGCGGGTTATATAACTTGAACTCAATCATGTTATTATTCATCACCTAAATTGTTGTATTTAATGATCTACTTTTAATTCCAAAACTTCCTGAAATAGTTGATGAAATTATGAGTTCTAGTAGTTTATTAGACCTGTTCACTTGAACTATAATAGTTAGAATAAATGTCTAGAGCTTGAAGATTGTGATATCACCTTATAAAAGTGATATCGGGTGCATGCACATAAGCAAGCACCTCTAACCCGATATGATGATGCACCTATTTCACTAAAACGATATGAATAGGTTTGTAAACCTTATTGAACGATATGGGGGTGTAGTATACACCTCTTTCATGATAGGAAGTCTATTATAGACTCCATGCACGATACAAGGTCAATTGTATACTTGTAAGTTGACAAGAAACCCTAAATTGGGTAACCCGATATAAGTGAAGAGTAACAAGTGCTATTGCATGATATGATCATATGATACATCATTTATACTTAGTATCATGAGGCCTACATGACCTTTTATGGCATGGTTGCACGACAGGGTTGCACGATACACAACCCTAAACAATATGGTAACCCTAACCCATCATGGCTAACCCTAGATGGTGACTAGCCCGATAGGGTGATTGAATGTACTTCTAGCCCGACATGGTGATGGGTTGATACCTCATAAGTATCATGGGTGACACATACATATATCTTGTGCCCGATATGAGGTCAAGAAGGTACCTCATGCCCGATATGGAGACAAGTGCAAATCCTAGCCCGATATGATGAGTGTCTATACACTTACAACCCGATATGGTTAACATATGCACATTTTTAACCCTATACACTTTGTAAAGGTAAGGGCAAGACACTCTTAGGAGTGATGAGTGTAACACCAAGTAATGGTGTGGATAATACCTTGATAGGTGAAACACCTAGAGTGGTTGATAATGGTTAATCCTATATCAATAATGCCTTAACCCGAGATGAGTTCATATCATTAATGATGGTTGAATAATTCAATTGTGTGACTTATGACCAATACATTACATGATAAATGTGATGAGCTAGTGCATAAAGTATTAGTATGGGACATACCCTAATACAAGATAAGTTGATGAACTTAAGTATGTTAAAAGTGATGAGGGAAGTGATACATCAAGACATGATAGATATCACATCCAGCACTTCAAGGTTGATGCACCTTAAATCCAATATACTTGGATGAGTAACACATGAAGTGTGTCATGTCAATTGTTACGTTGAGATGTAATGAGATTAATGCACTTTGATAAGTGTAGGATAACATACCTTGAGAAAGGGTTAAGCCTAGTTAATAAAGTATGATGTAATCATTCTCTGGTAAGGATGAGAGAGAAACTCATACCTTGTGTTGATGATCATTTAATGATAAATGACAAGAATAAATAAGTATGATTGAATACTTATGATATCAATGTTTGCTCCTAGATGTGCGGAGCAATGAATTAGGGTTTGATAATTGATAATATGACCTTGAAAACCTAAATGGTTAATAATGGAAAACCCTAACCCTAATGAAGGGTAATGATATGTAAGAGAAACCCTAATCGATAAGAAAGGGAAAACCCTAACCCTAATGATGGGAAGGTTGTATTTCTCTTATTGTATAAGCCTTGTAAGGCATGTTAAATACTTGTATAACAAGTATAATGTGTAATGGCCTTGTGAGCCATGTGAATAAGTTGTTGCCTAGTGAGAGGTAACAAGATGTTTAATGGCCTTGTGAGCCATGTGAATAAGCTGTTACCTAGTGAGAGGTGACAAGATGTGTAATGGCCTTGTGAGCCATGTGAATAAGTTGTTGCCTAGTGAGAGGTGACAAGATGTGTAATGGCCTGGTGAACCATGTGAATACTTGCACAACAAGTGAAATGAATACCTTGGTCTGAGGACCTAGAGGTAATGGTTACCTGTTATAGAGGTAACAATGTTATGTGATGATCTAAGGGTTTGAATACCCAAATCCAACAATCATGATAATGATTATGTGAAGGGATGAGAATTCCCAGTAATGTGATAATGGACTAAGATCCCAAGTATCATGTGTTTTAATGATTTGAAAGTACTTGATAGATGTATTATGATTGTTCTTTGTAACATTTGTCATAATAATTCATGTTTGAAAACTTGACTGATGCTAAAAAAATATGGCAATGCACTTAATTAATCAAGTGGAATCTTATAATGTAGAGCCCTGACCATAGATCCATCAGTGTCAGTAAATTGTTGAATGGTGAAACATGTTTTCCTACGGGATCTCCTGGAGACCGCATATTTTTGAATATGTGGGGGTGATGGGCAAAAATATATGTATGCCCCAAATGAGGGATTGATGGTAGGTAAACATGAAATCTCTCAATCCTTCATTATTGGTTGGGATTTGATGTAGATAAACACAAAATCTAATCGACCCTTCCTCAGGTTGATGGTAGATAAACACGAGATCTCTCAATCCGACGAGAGTGCATCTGACCCTACAACTCTATAGCAAAGTTGCCAGTATACACTGGAAAGCTATTTAGCAATTGACATAGTCCTGCTCGTTTTCTCACACTGACCGAGATGGTATGAGGTCATGGTAGCCAGCTCTTCCATTGACCTTGTATGGTACCGATTTTGACTTCGCAGTGGTCGGTTGGAGTATGAGCGGTATACCTCATCTCCTCAGGGCATAAGTGTGATTGTAAAATGTAATCAGTCGCCTAGCATGTTTGCTTAAATATGGAAATCATTTGGCTGATGTTACATTTCTTTTATGCATCCTTAGTGGACAGATGTGATTTATGTTTCTTTACATTCCTTGCAAAGATGATAGTTGATTATTAATTCTACCATGGGTAGATGCAATGTTCTCTGTAAGAAAGGAGATTACTTCATTCTGTTTATACGGTGATTAATCCTGCCTGTTAATATAATAAGAACCTCTGCTCAGTTTATAAATGCTTAATCTATGATAATAATATGGTCGGCGGAGAGTTATATCTCTTGCTGGGACAATTACAATTGTCTCACCCCCGTGGGACCCAAATTTTTAGGTGGACGTGCACGAGGAGGTGAAGACCTTTCTGTAAAGGAAGAACAACAGCTGAGGTAGCAGTGACATCTCAGGTTGAGTGTACTGTCTGTCATGTCTTGTAGATATGAGTCATATGTGTTGTCTCTGTACTCTCAGGTCCTTGGAGTTGGTTCGTACTGGTTTTATGATCAATAAGAGATTTTGGCTTACGCGCCTCGAGGTTTTATGTTGCTCATGTATAGTTTGGTAAAGCAACTGTTATATGTTATTCTCGAGATGAGATGTACCAGATATGTACAATGTGAATAATGATGTATATAAGGTTTTGGACCTTTCAGTAAGAGTTTTCCTTGGAATGGATCTCTTTGAAAAATGGTTTTAATTTTTAGTGATTTTTGTTAATCTGTTGTTTATGTTTAATTCCTCTTAATTAGTAACGATTTGATTATCGGTCGTTACAGTTGTGATAGGATGGGAAGAGTTCTGGAGGGAGTTCGTGAGCCACTACTCCCAAAGATGTATCTGGAGGAGAAGACAATGCAATTTAAGAAGTTGCGCCAAGGCTCGATGTCCATCAACAAGTATGAGGTGAGGTTTATGGAGCTTTTAAGGTTCTATCCCCACACGACATAGACAAAGAAAGATAGGATCTAGAGGTTTGAGAAGGGTTTGAGTTTTGAGTTGTCTATGACAACATTGAATTTGGAGAATAGAGAGAG
Organism: Alisma plantago-aquatica; assembly: GCA_963693085.1. Taxonomy (NCBI): domain Eukaryota; kingdom Viridiplantae; phylum Streptophyta; class Magnoliopsida; order Alismatales; family Alismataceae; genus Alisma; species Alisma plantago-aquatica. The sequence continues at coordinate 1,005,786,134 of OY856413.1, forward strand.
GTTCTCTACCTTTATGGATTCTGTAAGGAGGATTGAGAGGTATGCTAATGGGAAGCATGAAGCCAATGCTAAAGAGGTCAGCTCAATTTCATGGGCAGTCGTCTAGTGAATTCAAGAAGCCATGGTTCTCATCACCACAGTCACAATAGATATTGACTTTTTCTGAGTCGAGACCACAAGTACAGTCACACTAGTCACCGACTAAGGTTAGAGGTTGCAACTTGCTGCCAGCAGGAGCACACAGTGTAGTGTCAGTATTAGTGACGGGTTTGTCTAGGCCGCTGTACAAATTGAGGACTTGTCATAAGTATGGACAAGTAGGCCATTTTAGGTGGTTTTTCCTTATGAAGGATGAGGAAGTGACACAACATCTGAGTCGGAGTCAACGAGGATCACAACGGCAATAATATAGCAACAATGGTGGTAGAGGACCCATTCAAGCATCACATGTAGGATCTTTTGGTCCAGTTGGCAGAGGACAAGGATGACATCATGCAACATCTAGATTCTATGATATGAGTCAGAGCCGGAAGGAGTGGTCAATCCATGGGTCGTGATAGGTCAGATGGAACTTTTTCATTCCAACTTATCTGCATCTTCTTTTGTATCTGTTTTGGTTGAACTGGGTGCGACACACTCTTTTACCACGAGAGAGGTGATAAGTAGTTTATATATGCCTGTTTGTAGTATATTTGATAGCCTTTTGCTTGAATCCCCTTAGTTGGTTCCCCTGAGTTGTGGGAGGTGTGCCCATCTTGCGTTCTTTCTTTTTCAGGATGCAACATTCAAGTGGATCTGATGCCACTCGACATGCATTGATTCAATGTGATCCTAGGGATGGATGCCATGGAGAAGTACACAGTCGTTCTGCATTGTAGTTTTAATGTGGCAATGTTCTATGATGGAGATGTCTCTTGATTCTTCCAAAGAGATATGAAGATTCTTCCTACATGTTTGTTGTCACCTATGATATCAGAGGGGTTGATGAGACAAGGGTGTGAGGCTTTCTTGGCACATGTTGTAGATACCAAGGCGAGGAGTCCTAGTATCCATGAGGTACCTATGGTGTGAGAGTTTGAGGATGTCTTTCCAGAGGAGTATCTTAGTGTACCCCCTCCCAGAGAGAATGATTTTGAGATCAATCTTGTTCTTAGAAAACAACCCATAGAGTAAGCAGCTTACATGATGGGACCAATAGAAATGTAAAAGTTGAAGAAATAGTTTCCAAAGTTGGTGAAGAAGGGTTTTATTATACTGAGCACTTCTCCTCGGGGTGATCCCATGTTGTTTGTGAAAAAGAAGGATGGTTCCATTAGGCTTTACATAGATTACCACCAGTTGAATAAGGTCATAGCGAAGAACAAGTACATGTTACCAAGGATTGATGATCTATTTGATCAGTTGAGAGGTGATACAATGTTTTCTAAGATAGATCTGAGGTCAAGATATCACTAGTTGAGGATTAAGGTGGATGACATACCTAAGACAACTTTTAGGATAAGGTATGGTCATTATGAGTTGGTGGTTATGCCGTTTGTGCTAACTAATGCATCGACAACTTTTATGGATCTGATGAATAGGGTGTTCAGATCGTATCTAGACCAGCTTGTGGTTGTGTTCACAAACAATATCCTGATATACTCTAGAGACATCCAGAAGCATGAGAAACACCTACGCCAAGCGTTGACGTTGTTGAGGCACACCAAATGTATGCCAAGTTTAGTGAGTGTGAGTTTTGGATGATCGAGGTGTCTGTTCTTGGTCATATTATATCTTCTAAGGATGTTTGCATAGACCCTAAGAAGGTGACGTCTGTCTTGGAGTAGGAACAGCCCAAGACACCGATTGAGGTATGAAGCTTCCTAGGTTTGGCTGATTAGTGTAGGACATTCATCAATAATTTTAGTGCTATAATGTTACCCCTAACCAAGTTGACCAGGAAAGGTGTTCCTTTTGTCTGGGATGACAAGTGTCAGCGTTCTTTCCAGTTGTTGAAGGAGAAGTTAGCCAGTGATCCAGTGTTAGTGTTGTCAAAGTAAGAGAAAGGCTACATCGTCTTTTGTGATGCTTTGAAGAACGGCTTGGGATGTGTGTTGATGCAGGATAAGAACATGATTACTTTTGCTTTGTGATAGCTTAAGAAACACGAGGCGAACTACATGACACATGACCTAGAGCTAGCAATTGTGGTTCATGCCCTAAAGATTTAGAGGCACTGTCTATATGGAGAGAAGTGTCAAATCTTCATCAACCATAAGAACCTTCAGTCAATCTTCTTGAAGCAAGAGCTGAACATGAGGTAGAGAAGATGGATGGAGATAATCAAAGACTATGACTTCATGATAGACTACAATACATGCAAGAAAAATGTGGTGGCTGACACGTTGAGCAGGAAGTTTTCTTCGTCATCATCTGTAGACAAGGCACAATTGCACTCTATGGTGTGTCATAAATGGGATATGATGATATTGCTTCGTCAGATGAATGTACAGTTGGGATTATATATGTTGGTAGGATTGTTAGCATAGTTTTAGGTGAATCCTACCTTGATATAAAATATCAGAGATGCTCAGATTAGGTCAAAGTTTGGCAGTAGAAAGTATGATGTCTTCCATGAGTTGGATGATCAAACAATTTGTTTTACAACAAGATAGTGGTTCCTTATGTTGAGGGCCTAAGGAAGATGGTACTTGATGAAGATCATTCCTTGATGTACTTGCTACATCATGGTAGTACAAAGATGTACCACAATATGAAGGATTTGTATGGGTGTCTAGGTCTGAAGCGTGATGTGGCAGAGTTTGTTGCTAAGTGTCCAGTTTGTCAACAGGTCAAGGCAGATCATCAGAAGCCTACAGGGACATTACAACCTTTGCTGATACCACAGTGGAAACGGGATCATATTACCATGGAATTTGTGGTTGGTATTCCTAGGACAACCAAAGGTCATGATTCTATTTGTGTGATAGTTGATAGGTTGACCAATTTAGCTCACTTCCTTCCACTCAAGACAACGCATACAATAGAGAAGGTGGCACAAATATATGTTAATGAGATAGTTTGTCCGCATGGTATTCTAGTTACCACAATATCTGACAGAGGTCCACAAATTACAGGTCAGTTTTGGAAATGTCTACATGTGGCTTTAGGGACACAGCTAAGGTTTAGTGCAACTTTTCACCTGCAGACAGATGTTCAGTCAGAGAGGACCATTTAGACTTAGGAGGATCTTTTGAGAGCTTGTGGTAAGTAGTTTCTTGGCAGTTGGGTACTCACCTAAGTTTGATTGAGTTTGCCTACAACACAATTATCACATAAGTATAGACATGGAACCATATGAGGTGTTGTATAGGAGACGTTATCGGTCACCCCTTTGTTGGTATGAGGTAGGGGAATATCAGCTTTTGGGTCCTGAGTTAGTGCAACAAACTACATACAAGATCAAAGTGATACAATAGTAGTTGAAAGCAACCTAGGATAGGCAAAAGTCGTATGCCGATAGTAGCTACAGACCGTTGGAGTTCTGAGTTGGAGATTGGGTGTCCCTTAAGGTTTCCCCTTAGAAAGGTCTGATGAGGTTTGGTAAGAAGGTTAAGTTGGCTCCTAGGTTTATGGGATCGTACCCTATCATGTAACATGTTGGGAAGGTGGTATACAACTTGGAGCTACCACCAGAGTTGTACTGGTTGCACAACGACTTTCATGTTTCCACATTGAGGAAGTGTCACCCTGATATAGAGAAGATGATATAGCTAGTGGAGGTTCAGTTGGAGGAGGATGTTTCTTATGAGGAGGGCCCTTTGTTGATCCTGGATAGGAGAGTGAAGAAGCTGACAAGGAAGGATATATCCTTAGTTAAGGTTTTGTGGAATCACTGTGGTGTGTATGAGGCTACATGAGAGTTAGAGGATGATATGCATAGGAAGTACCTATTTTTGTTTGTGTAGGATTTTGGGGGCGAAACCCTTGTTAGGGGTTTATGGTTGTAAGACCCCTAACCTTGATTTATGCTTGAACATGCTTTCTTATCTTAATTTAATGCTTAAAACCTTAGTCAAACCATAAAATTTGCTTTTATATCGTGTCACAAGCCTAATTTTCAATTTTGGTCCAATTTGGACACTGTTTGAGCAAGTTATGCATTTATATGCTTATTTTGGACTTTTATGCAATTTACCCAGATCTAGGATTTTTCTTGCAATTTGTCACATGCTTGTTGTTCCTCACATTTTTTCTTATCATTCTTGAGATAGTTATGCCCTGGGGCACCTTGTTACACCTTTGTTTAGTGATGACATCTATCTAGGGTTGAGCTTAGGGTTTCCCCTCTTGGATGGGCTACCTTGATTGCTAGAACTAGATGGTTCTCTTAGTTTGGTGAGATCTTATGGCCTCCCTTGTGTGTTGGTATCCGATGGTGGTCCCTTTAGGTGTTAGGGTTGATGGTTTTCTCTCTTGAATCTCCCTGGGTTGATGGTTCACCATGTAGAGTGTTGAATCGATGGTGGTGTTAGGGGTTTCACCCTTGATCGATCTGATGATCATCCTGCTATTAGAGGTCGATGGCTACCCTGGGATTCAATATTCAATGGCTCTCTTGACTACCAAAACTGATGGACCTTCTGGTTTGAATGGGCATGATGTCTTTGACCTATAACACAAGGAAAACATCGCTAGACACCTTAACATTCTCCTCTCTCCCATCAATAGCTTTATATACCTTCCCCCTCCTATACAAATGAGTCCTTTACACACATAAATTGCTCTCTCTTCTTCCTTTCTGCTTGGATCTTGTCCCCTTTTCTTGGTGGAGAAAAAGGAGCCAAGGTATAAAAAGATCGGTTGATCTTGCTTGCATGTGCACCTTGGGTTTGGATCTACCCTCTCTTAGAGCTTGTGGAGCTTCCTTAACTTGTTCTTGACCTAAGTAAGTAATCTCTCCCTCCTTTCCTTCATGTTCCTTGTTGTCCTACCTTCTCCTATCTTCTTATTTGTCTCACCCATGGAGTTTCATGTTGGAGCTTGTGTTAGAGCTTAAAGAACACCTCTTTATTGCTTCCTTGACCTAGGGTTTGCTTCCTCTTTGGAGAAGGAGCTAACTTGACCGTGTGGAGTGCTTAAGCTAGGGTTTTCTTCTCTCTACCTTTGAGCTACCTTTTTTCTTCAACCTGCTTCCTTTTCTTTAAGTTGAGTTATATAACTTTCTCCATGTTTATTGCTTACTCCCGGCTTTCATGTACATGATCTTTCTCTAAACGAAGTTCTAAGTAGAAAGATACTATCTTTGCCTAGGGTTTATGCTTGTATGGTAGTTATTGAGTAGTTTATCTTCTTGGATGAACCCTAAACCTTGTGCACGAACATTCATCGGTAGTGAAAGCTCTAGACCTTGCATGCATGTGGAAAACAATGGCTTTTGCTCTTTCAACCGATGGTTACTGCTTAGGGTTTTGAGCTAATTTTCCTTCTTATTTTGCAACCCGATGGTTTGGTTCTTGGTGTTATCTTGCTTGACCTTCTTGTATCAACCGATGGCCTTGACTTAGTTGTTTTTTTGGACTTTCCCTTGTGTAGACAACCAATGGTTATGTTCCCCCTCACAACTGATGGCTTGGTTCTCCACAAACGATGGTTTTAGCACTCAAATGTAGTTGTTTCATTTGATGGTTTTCCTCCTTCCACCAAATAATGGTTTTACATAGTTTATGGATCTATTATCCCATATGATTGACCACACTTAGTGGTTCCACTATTTCCACACTCGATGGTCTCATTGGGTCATCAACTGATGGCTTTTTTGGTTCCCCACTCGATGGCTTTTCTGACTCTTGGGTTGATGGTTTCTCTAGGTCTTTGGCTGATGGTCCACAACCGATGGGTTCATTAGATGCCCCATCCTATGGTGGTTCTATTTTCCACATTTTATGGTGACTATGGCTTCCACATCTAATGGTGGATCTCATGTCCTCATCGATAGCCTAACTAGCTCATGTTTGATGATTTTTCTAGGTCCCAATTTGATGGTTTTCCTAGATGAATGGTTTAAGGTTTTACTTGTATTGCATTTGATGGTTTTACCTATCCAAAATCCAATGGTTTTGGGTGAACTTCATGATTTTATGGTTTGGGTTTGATGTTCCAAATATGATGGTGATGTTTGGACTTATGCATCCATGATCTAATGGGGATGCTAAGTGCTAGGGTTTATTCTTGAGTGTTGATTTGTAACTTAAATTCAACTTATCTTATTGAACTAACCCTAATAAAAAAAAGTGATGATGGTTAACCAAAATTAGATTCATGTATGATTAGTATGATGAATGATTACTCTTTCAATGTTGTTGTAACCCTAATATGCTGCCTTGTGAATACCATAGCCCTTTAATGTAAGGTTATGCTGAATTTGTGTATCACAAGTATAGTGATGGTTTGTTGAACCTTTTTATAAGGTATGGAAAGGTAATGATGTTCTTACAGGGAATGATGTGATGGTCTTAATGAACCTTGATCATGTTTTAAGCCCTAATGGTGGTGTAACCCTCTTCACTATGTGACAAGGATTGGTATCTTGTGATGTAGTAATAAGGAACGTGTCTTATACATTTATATCCTCTAACATTGCAATATACCCATGTTTTTGTAGTAATCTTTTAGCATTTGTATGTAACTTGATTGATGTAGTTAAAAGATATCCAATTGACATTAACTAATCAGGTGAAGCCCTAATCATATAGTGCTCGATGCTCTAGATCCATTCCAGTGTCAGGACTTGCTGATGGTGAAACGAGTATTCCTCTAATGGAAGCTTGGAGTCGTATACTATTGAGTATATGCATGTTTCTTAGGATGGCTGCAGTCATAACTCGATACGAGAATGGCTGCGGTCATATCTCAAATACTTATATATGTGATGTGATGGAGGACAACTATGGTTGTACCTTGTATGTTAGGGTTTGTATGCCCTGGTTACTAGTGTTGTGACCTATATATCAAGGGTAGACTAGGTTGTTTTTCATATTGACTTATATTGTTACAACCCATTCCTAGCTTTGCTGGTAATCCTAGAGATCTAAGATAATCTTAATTCTTATCATGATTTTGTTAGTAATATTCTATTTTGTGCTTTATCTTATATTTCGTAACCTTAAATACTAGTTTGGGCAACTCACAATCATGACTTAAGCATACTATAATGATCCGAGTTGGAGTTCATATAGCATTAACCCATATGTATATACAAGAAGAGAATTAATGACATTAGAGGAAATTATTAATGAATAGATTTTTATTTGAGAATATTATCAAAATAATATTGTAGGATTGTAGAGAATTCAATTATAAATCCAACAAAAATAATGAACCAAATCAGAGTTAAAATGAGAGAGTTATTGCCCTTTTTAGTAAACATGTACAGAGTGTCGCGACCGCGACGCTATGTCGTGTGCTGCGACCACAACGCTGTGTCATGTGCCATCACCACGACGGTGTATCATGTGCCATGACCACGACACTAGTGCTGCGACCACGACGCTGTGTCGCGACCACAACAGATGCTGCCTAGGACAACCAATCATAAAATGATCATATCTCGGGATATACTTATTAGTTTTGAACAAAATGAAGTGCGTTAGAACTACAATTCAATCCTCTATCATATCAAACTCCATACTCAATGAGAGGGTGACCTGAAAGGCAATTTCTGGGGTGATTTTTGGGGAAGAACGTGAAGAACGACGGAAATCCAAAAGGGTTGCTATAGATTCGACTTGGTAAGTAGTTTTAACCATTGATTCTTCTTTATCTTCATTTCCCCTTGCTCAGAATCCCTAATCCAGTGAGATTGAGGTTGGGCTTAACCTTTGATCTTCATCTTCTACCTACAACAGACCTTCTTTAGGGTCAAAAGGAAGAAGAAACCACTTATTTGCTAGGGTCCTGATATGGATTCGAGATTTTCAGAGATGGGCTACATTTTTAAGGTGTTTTCACACCTTAGGGTGAGTGGGTACTTACTTTAAATAGTAGATTGCATGAAAATGAGTTAAATCATCAATAATCTACAATTGCTTAGTATGCGGGTACAAACCCTAAATTGTCTTTTGATCAAGTTTTTGCAAAATGATATGAAATGGATTTTTCCTTTGTTTGATGAATTTCATATGACAAAAGTGTATTAGAAATGGATACAATCCATCTTAATGAAATTTCCCTAAGTATTTGCAGAGGTTATAAGAGTAAACTGAAATTTAGAATTTTCATCTATGACTGAAATTGTTGTATATTTGAATAAAGAAGTTTGCCTAGTTGAATCTCCTTGGTTACGAATGATTATTTTATTTGTATGTGTATTACATATATGTCAGATAACATCTTGGATTTCATTCATTGATATCAATGTTTGTTTGATATATCAGTAAGGAGGGTGGAACCCTTGATGAATGGAAAGTTGGAGGTTTGCAAATAGACATCTTGATTCAATGTTATTCTTGATGTATGATGTTTTAGTAAATGGTGTGGAAACCCTAGTTTAGTTCATTACATGGTTTCATATATATATTTGATTATATGTGAACTACTGAGAGCATTACTTATTGAATGATGTTATGATGTAATATGTGATAAGTGAATGAGGTAAATGAAACCCTAAGGATAGGGTGTTCAATGAATCAAGTATCGTGATATTAATGTTTCTCGGTATGAGATGTGGTTATGGTTAACAGTTCAGTTGTAAATGTTATCAGATGGTTTATGAAATAAATGGTTTACAAGGCTAAAGTAAGATATGTTGATGTGATGATTGAATTGTAAATTTGAAGAGTGAATTAGACATTTAGATTCCCTGAACACTGTAGAATTCTCACAGGATGAGGCCTATGCTATGGGGAGGAAATAGTTTCTTGACTGGAGGTAGTCCAGATCGAGGTAAGTTGGAGTGCACCAATAGGGTGCGGGGGTCTTGACCAGTAGGGCAGACTCCTTACAGTTGTGTGGTACCCAACACCAATCGGGGTTGCCAATGGTACCTATGTTACATGTTGTAGTTATCAGTGGTCAGTAGGTCCAGTGATGCACAATAAGCCTGAGGGCTTTGACTCACGCCTGAATACCCAGGTTGAGAGGTGGAGTCTGAGATATCTGACCGCTCCCATTAGCCGCTGAGGCAGACGTGCCAAGGCCCGCTGTAGATGAGATCTTACTTAAGAGATCAACTTAGGAACCCAGGCATGCTTCTAAGCCTTGTATAGTAAGATCGTAGCTTGCTGCGATTCTTTCACATGTTGTGGTACACTTCATGTGGGTTCAGGGCATAATATGATGAATGAGAGGTTAAACAAGTGTGCACAGTTATTCAATTATTCTTTGTATGTTTCTGAATTATTAGTTCTCTTTATGATCACTCAAGCATGTTCATATATTTATTCACTCTTGTAGATGTCTAGAGTATTATACCATGTTTATGTTTGTGAATGATTAGTCTCTTTATAGCTTATTGCTATTATTATTGATATCAGTTGCTAAATAGTATATTTGTAATTATATAAGTGCTTTAAAGTGTTTCTTTGAAGTACTCATTCACTTAGCGAGTAAGCTCACCCCTCTACTCACAATTTTTAGGGAATTCATGTGAAATTAAAGAAGGTCAATGCATCAGAGTAGATCTACCACATGAGTTAAGTATGAGATCAGTTAAGTTTAGTTGGTTCCTGTTACTCTAGGTCCTTTTATAAATGTGAGAGAGTTGTAAATGATGTTTTGTACCTTTGTTTCCTTAATAAGAGAGAATGTATTTGATCATCATGTCATATGTACATGGAAGTGAGAGAAACAGAATGAATGTATGGATGTGTATCATTAATGTTGAGATCAAATTAGAGTAATCAAAGTTTGATTCTTTTACAAAGTTTATTTATGTGTTTGGATACGAGAAAACAAAGAGTTCGCAAGGAAAAAGAAAAAAAGTTGGGAGTGAGATTTGTTAAAAGTATAATCATTAAACTTATGCCCTAATCTCATGATGAGTGGTAATCATGGGATGTGGGTGTAACAACTTGGTATCATACCTTAGGCTGAGTTGTTAGGGACCATTAGGATAGAAAGTCAGAGTTATAAGTGTGGTAGATTGGAGGTGATGTGTCTATAGCCCTGGGAGGTCTGAGTATTTAGATACCCTGGCCAGGCATCTGAATACTTAGGTTGATTAGTATCAAGCTACTCTGTCTATTCTTCTCTGAATGACCTATCCACGCATGTAGTGGGAGGATGGGCTAGAGAGAAACCCTATAAATATAAGGGTTAGAAGATTAGAAATAAATGAATGAATAAAACATAAGAATAGAATGTGATGTAACTCTTATTTTATGTTGTTGCTTTGATTGGATATCAATGGAAATGCTCTTATATATTTGATTTAGATATTCAGTTTGTAGGAATATATGTGGTCCTTTAAGATTATTATACACTATTAAGTTAATTCAATTATTGTTTACATTCTTTGTATTAACTAGACCAGAAGCTATCTTTAAACGAGTTTACCCTGAATGGATATTCTTTCTATATGTTTGAGAATATATAATTTGGTTAATCCTGAGTATCTCTTGGCTTCAGGACTGTAGGTTTGGCCTGGTTCGGCTGGCAGGATGCGTTAGTGGGATCTAATGACTCATATTAACAATATAATAAGAGTAGACTTTGGGTTTAGACCCACATTACAGTGAGAATGTACATACACTAAGATGTTGAAACATATGGGAAAGATTGGAATAGCTAAGAATAAGTTGGAACTGATGTATGAGATCCAAATTTGGGGCCTCAGATAAGAAACCCTAAATTGGGAAAGAAGGAAGAGGGATATAAATACAAGACATACATTAGTATGTAACATACAAAATGAAGAAGAAAGAATGGATAAAGAGAACTGAACTATATAACTAATTGTGGCACTGTATCCAATCTGAAATCAAGGAAAGATAAGAGAAAACTACATGGAAAGCCAAGATAGAAAGAATCAATTAGAATGAATGGATCATATAATCAAGTAAAATGTACTTATGTACTCTACAACAAAAGGAAAATAGGAGAAAAGAGTTAAGTATGTAATAAGTACATATAAGTGAAGTTAAGAAGAATGAAAGTGAAGAGAACTAGAAAACATGTAAATTATAAGACTAGGATAAGAAACTAAAATGAAAAAAGGAAGTGATGGAAATGATGAGTTTGATTTAGAAAGAAGGGTTACATGATATAACGAGGAGCATGGAATGTGTATTTTTATCATAAAGTTTAAAATATTCATCCTTACTAGCTTTTGATTCAATGTCTCTATTGAGTAGCAACCTAGTTGACATCAAGTGTGTTCAATAGGTTCCTAGTGATGAAATGGAACTAGTTCTTAAAAGAAGAACAAAGGTGCAGCTAAATAAATGAACAACTCATATAAAGGTAAATTGTATTCTAAATGTAAAAGCTTGATTGTATAGGAAACTATGGTTAACCCATGCATGGGCCGTTTGATTTGAAACGGAGAACATGTAATGTATTATGCATAAGTTGAAGCTAGTAGGGAGAATATTGATTTATAATTTCAACTAGATAAAAGCAAAAGGATGATAAGAAGGTTTATATGGCATGGGATATGGAATCATACACAAGAGTGAGAAACATGATTATGAGAGATAAGTAAAAGTAAATAATGACATAGGAAGAGTAACAAATAGGTAGCTGATGATAGAAAGTAAAGAAGGGGCTGAAACATAAGGGAGTTATATAGATGATAAAAGATAGAGATTGTGAGATGTGAGGAAATGTGAAATAGTCTAGTCTCCTTGATGATGACTAATACGAGAATTGTGTTAAGTGAATACTTGAATATTATAATTCTATGTCTCAAAATCAACTTCTCTTCTATATCCTCTTTAGTGAGTGTAACATGGGATGAAGGGATAAGAGAATAAATAATAAATGATACACAACTGTTATGAGAGACACATCTATTGAATATAATATTGACACATAATATGACGATGAGACCCTAGAAGGGTAGATCAAGAAAGTAATCTATCAAAATGGTCAAGTAAGAGAAAGAATATTCAAGTGGTAAAGATAAGGAATACTTTAGTAAACCTCAAGAGAGATAAGGTTTGCATATCAAAATAAGGGAGCAAAATCATGTCACAATAAAATCATGTTATTGATAAGAATCAAACCCTATATAGTTTAGGGTTGTAACAGTTAAAGGGATGTCAATAGTGATTTGACCTTGAGCATGAACATCTCTATAAAATAAAATTTCTGAGATCATCAATATGAGAAGAAAATAGCTGTTATAGAATTCATGGGTTTAAAGGTTGCAAATGTGAAAGATAGATAAAAAATATAAAAATGAGTATGAACGATGGATAAGAAATATATTTGAAATATAAGAAGTGTGATTTGAACAAAAGGAGAAGTGCAACATGAGCAAAGTGTAATCTAAAATAAATTCTTACAATGATAGCAAGAATGATGAATAATCTATTCTTACCTCAAATATTTCAATGTTAGGGATGTTTATTCTAGATGATCAAAATGAGAAGGATAAGTAAGAAGAAGTTGTAATGCGTAAGAAGAGAAGTCAGAGAAAATAAATAGCTTTCAGCAATATGTGAATTTGTTTTTTTTTAGAAGTGTAATTTTTTGAAGGTATATTAAGGGATGTAAATTGGTTCTATGTATGATTTCAGTGTACATGTGCAAGAAATATGTTAATTAAAGGTGTTTGATAGTTTTAGTCCTTTATACCAGTAATCCAGCTTTGTATTGTACAATTGTTGTTGAATCTAGTCTTCCAACTCATGATTTCTTTTCTATTTGAGTTTCACAATAGTAAAATAAAAAACAACATAATGAACTCTGTTTTATGACTCGAAGGTAATACAAAACAATAGTACATATTGAGCCATATGAATTGAGATAGGTGGATCAGATTATCAATGTTGAGGTAACACCTCAAGAGTATGAAAATATTGAAAATGGTTGTTTCTCTTCTCTTTACTATGATTGATTGTGGCATAGAGAATTATTTTGTCATCATTGAGAAGGCTTGCTTAAAATCTATTGTGATTAGAAGAGGAACAAATGACTCAATGCTAAAAATAAAATTTTGGACTGTAGAATTCAAAAGCTTAAAAGAGAGAGATACCCTTAGTAAAGGTTCTTTGGAGGAATCGTGTGTAGAAGAAGCTACTTGGGAAGTAGAATCAGAGATGTTTAACAAGTATCCTTTCCTCTTTTAGAATTTTTGAGACAAAATTTCAATTAGAGGGGGAGAATTGTTACAACCCCTTCCTAGCTTTGCTGGTAATCCTAGAGATTTAAGATAATCTTAATGCTTATCATGCTTTTTTTAGTAATATTCTATGTTGTGCTTTATCTTATCTTTATTAACCTTAAATACTTGTTTGTGAAACTCATAATCATGACTTAAGCATACTATAAAGATCCGAGTTGGAGTTAATATATCATTAACCCATACATGTATGCAAGAAGAGAGTTAATGACATTGGATGAAATGATTAATAAATAAATTTTCATTTAAGAATATTATCAAAATAATTGTAGGATTGTAGAGAATTCAATTATAAATCTAAAAAAAAGAATGAACCAAATTGGAGTTAAAATGAGAGAGTTATGCCCTTTTTAGTAAACACCACGACCACGACGCTATGTTGTGTGCCGCGACCGCGACGAATGTCACCCAGGACAACCAATCATAAAATGATCATATATTGGGATATAATTTTCCGTTTTCAACGAAACAAAGTACGTTAGAACCATAATTTGATCCTATATCATCTCAGACTCCTTGTTCAATGAGAGGGCAACATGAAAGGTGATTTTTTGGGGAAGAATGTGAAGAACGGTGGAAATCCAAAAGGGTTGCCATAGATTCGACTTGGTAAGTAATTTTAACTATTAATTCTTCCTTCTCTTCATTTCCCCTTACTTGGATCCCTAATCCAGTGAAATTGAAGTTTGGATTAACCTATGATCTTCATATTCTACCTACAACATACCTTCTTTAGGGTCAAAAGGAAGAAGAAACCACTGATTTTCTAGGGTCCTGATATGGATTCGAGATTTTTAGAGATGGGCTACATTTTAAAGGTGTTTTCATACCCTAGGGTGAGTGGGTACTTTCTTTAAACAGTAGATTGCACAAAAATGAGTTAAATCATCAACAATCTTCAATTGCTTAGTATGCGAGTACAAACCCTAAATTGTCTTTTTATCAAGTTTTTACAAAATGATATGAAATGGATTTTCCCTTTGTTTTGATGAATTTCAGATGACAAAAGTATATTAGAAATGGATACAATCCATCTTAATGAAAATTTACTAAGTATTTACAGAGGTTATAATAGTAAACTAAAATTTAGAGTTTTCAGCTATGACTGAAATTGTTGTATATTTGAATAAAGAAGTTTGCCTAGTTGAATCTCCTTGGTTACGTATGATTGTTTTATTTGTATGCGTATTACATATATATCAGATAAGATCCTAGATTTCATTCGACCAATGTTTGCTTGATATTGTAACATCCCTGACCTGGGTTATGCTTTAACCCTAGGTGTTTTGATTAAGAAAGATGATTATATGCTTAAATCTTATCTTTTGAAAAGTGATTAGGACTCAAGAGGAACCTATGTTTCAATTTTGGTCCTGTTTGAACAATGTTGAAGCAATGTTTGCTTATTTTGGACTAAAGTGCAAATTACCCAAGTTGAGGGGTTAACTAGCAAATTGCACATGATAAGATGTTCCTCTGATGTTGTGACATCATAAGAATGAATATAATGTAGTGGTATGGTTTTCCCAAGCCTGGACACCAAGATAGAGCTTGTTGGACAATGTTGTGCATTAAAACCTAGTTTTGGAGTAAAGTGCAATTTACCCAAAATATAGGGTTCAATATGCAAATTACCACTTCAACAAGGTCCCTAATGTTTCTTAGCATCATTTAGAGCAAAGAAAATGAGAGGGACTCCTCATTTGAATTAAGTTGTAGGAGAGAGAATCTTGACATTAAAATAATCAAGAATAATGCCTAATTGAAACCCTAATTTGATTTAGGGCAAAAATGAATAAAAATAATTGAAGGGCTTTCAACCAAAATGTTTTGGTTTGATTTTTAATAAGGATGGACGTTTCTTTAACAAGATAAGGAACGAAAATATCTTAAGTAGGTGAAATTCCACTCACCTTTTTATAAAGAAAAGTAATATCCACTCACATGTGGGATATTATATTATAAGCATTAAGGCGCTTAATTTGCTTTTCTTTAAATTGAGGATAATGAAGGATAATTAAAGGCAAGGAAGGTGCCTCGTACCCAAGGTAGTTGAGGGGGAAGAGGCGGCCACTTTATTGGGATTAATTGGATTTTTATAAGGCATTTTCTCTCTCATCAATTTCCTTATAAAAGTGCCATTTCCAAGCCCAAACCAAGGCCTTTTCGGATTTCTTTCTTCCCCTTGCTAGAAAAACCGACAACGGAGCTAGGGAGGAGCAGGGAGAACGTCCCCAACCTGTGGGTAAGCCCTTGACCTTCGTTCTCCATGATTTCATGGTGGAAATCGAAAAGAAATTATGGATTCCTTCTTATTTCGATCTCCTCTTCAACCCTAGCCAACTTTTACAATCAAAAGCTTGAGGACGAGCCTAGGAGGAGTTGCAAGAGATTCATCCACCATTAATGGCGTGAGCTTGGAGCTTTGGAGCTCAATTGGAGGCGGGTTTTATAACTCAAACCCTTAAACATTGCTATTGCATCAATTCTCTATGCTTTGTTGATTGATTTCTTCAATTTGATACACTCTTGTTTCTTTGCTGCAATTTCCATCAAGAACGGTTGCTGTTCTTGGTTGTTCGAAGGAAGGGGATGATGACATCATCCTAGATGCTTATCCAAAGAAAATTACCAAGCAAAACCGTTTTGATAGCTACTCCAAATCGTTTTAATTTGATTGGCTATGCGGTTTCAGCAAACCGTTTAAGGGCAAACGGTTTGAAACCGTTTGGGAGCAAACGGTTTCAAGACCGTTTGAGATGGTTGACCAAGCGTTGAACGTTTGGTAATTTTGTTCCTAATTATGTAGGCTGATAACCCTCCAAATTTGAGGGATTAAATCCAAAGGAATCGAGAGTTGAAGGCCAATCAATTAGGCAATCAGATTGAATTATGTGCTGATTTTCAACCTGATTAACTTGACCTGGTTGAGAAAACGGTTTCAAGACCATTTGAGATGGTTGACCAAGCGTTGACCGTTTGGGATTAATGTTCATAATTATGTTTATTAATAACCCTACAAATCTGAGGGATTAACTCCAAAGGAATCGTGTGTTGAAGCCTAATCAATTAGGGAAACCTAATTGGATTAAGTGCTGATTTTCAATCTGATTTAATTGAACTTTTTGGGCAAACGGTCTCAAGACCGTTTGAGTGCATTGACCGTTTGGGATTACTGTTCCTAATGATGTTATCTAATGACTCACCGAATTTGAGGGATTAACTCCCAAGGAATCATGAGTTGAAGGCTATTCAATTAGGCAAACCCTAATTGAAAACAGTGCTGAAATTCCAATGAGTTAAGTTGAGATTTTGGGTTGATTAGCCCAAACGGTTTCAAGACCGTTTGGGGATCACCCAAACGGTCTCAAGACCGTTTGGGGATCACCCCAAGACCGTTTGGATGTCTGGGGTCAAGTATAGTTGACCAAGTGAAGGTCCAAAGGTACTAATCATATTGCAATGTAGTGTTGATCTGTTGATCAACTCGATAGACCAATCCATGATGACTTTTCACTAGAATCCAAAGGTTGGATGGGCCAAACGGTCTCAAGACCGTTTGGAGCTCATCCAAACGGTCTCAAGACCGTTTGGTGGTCACCCAAGACCGTTTGGAGGTCTACGGTTGAGTATGGTTAGGTGTTTGAAGGTCTAAAGGTACCAAGCTGTTATACAATGCAATGCTGATTTGGTGATCAATCCAATGATCCAAACCTTAATTGGATGGCTTGGATTTGAGTGATATGATGGGAAAACGGTCTCAAGACCGTTTGGAGGTCATCCAAACGACCTAAAGACCGTTTGGGTTCAGGTCATACCCAATTTGGATAATGGTTCAATAGTTTCAAAGTAACCAATCTTGCATTGATGAGTGTTGTTGGATCTTCGATTCCAAACCCTAATTCGATTGAATCAAGCCCTAATTTATGACCAATTGAGGGTCAATTGAGGGTCAAATTAGTTGAAGGTTGAACTATTAAACTCAATTGAAGTATGATCATAGGTCCAATTGATGATTGGTTCCATGAATTCAATGGTTGAAGGTCCAATGCAATCAATTGAAACACAATTAGTAGCATGATTGATGATCAACTTCAAAGCTCTAATTGGTGTTTATAAACCCTAATCCCATTGAGATCAGACCATAATTGAAGTCCCAATTGAGGGGTGAGCCATGATTCAAATGATGATTGAGTTGATGATCCAATTGGTTGAAGTTCCATTGATTAGAATTGAGTGTGGTTGAATTTGGTTAATTCAATTGGATACCTCATGTTATTGAAGGTCTAATTGATCAAACCTTTTTGAAAATCTAATGTGATTAGGTGGGAGATACCTTTAATGGTACTAGTCATTAATGCATAACAAATGCATGGACCCAATACATGATGTAAACCCTAATTGAGGCTGATTCAATGTATAACCTTAATAAGAGGTTGTCTACATGTGAAATCACTAATTAGGATGTTAGTAAACCCTAGTTGAGGGTGTATCCTTGTGAAACCCTAGTGGAGGGTGTATCATTGTGAACCCTGGTTGAGGGTGTAACCTTGTGAAACCCTAGTGGAGGGTGTATCATTGTGAACCCTGGTTGAGGGTGTATCCTTGTGAAACCCTAGTTGAGGGTGTATCATTGCGATTGTTTATAGGCAACTTTATAATAAAGTTATGCCTTAAACTAAGATAAGTCCATATCATGTGAGATAGCTGGACAATTCTAATGTGTGGCCTATGCATTATATTCTAAGGGTGAGTATTATGTGATGGAATGTATTAAGAGGGGAAATACCTTAATACAAGATAAAGTTGGTTAACTCAAGAGGGTCTGAATTAATGAGAAATGGGAAACCCTAACCCTGGTAAGGGAATAGTGGTGTTACCCTTGAATAATGATGTTATATATTGTTTTGCATGGTGCTGATATGAAATTGATGTATTATCATCTGTACTAACCATGCAGTTATGATGTGATGATGAACATAGCCAGGTATGAGCTATGACATTTTATTTATTGACATTGTTTATTGGGCCTTATGTGCCATGCTATACCTTATTGCCTAGTATGAGGTAATAAGAGAAGTAATGGGCCTTAAGTGCCATGAGAAGATGTTTATGTAATAAGCATCATATTTACCTTGGTCAGGTGACCTGAAGGTGATAATTACCTGAAAAAGTGGTAATAATGCTCAATGATGAGCTAAGGGTTTGAATACCCAGAACCATATGATTATGACATTGAGTTGCAAAGGAATGAAAATTCCTAGTATTGAAATGAGGGACTGAGATCCCCATGTCTTATAAAGACTGAGAAGTGATTAATGGAAATAGTACATGTTTTCTTTATAGCATTTGTCTTATTAAGTTATGTTTGGAAACTTGGCTGATGCTAAAAGAATATGATAATGTACTTAATTAATCAAGTGATGCCATATAATGTAGTTGCCCTGATCACAGATCCATCAGCGTCAGAATTAGCTGAATGGTGAAACGAGTTTACTCGGAATGCATATTTTTGAATATGTGGGGGTAATTGGGCAATTATATCCTTATGCCCCATAGGCATTGCTACGGGTTATGTCCTATGAACGGGATTGGTTACGGACCATACCCCAATAAGAGCATGGCTACGGGCCATGACTCCACAAAATAATACCGGGCATTGGCTACGGGCCATATCCTGAAGAGAGTATATGCTATGGGCTATAACTCTAATAGCGATGTTGCCAGTATACCCTGGAAAGCTATCTAGCAGAGACACAAGATGTCCTGCATGTTATCTCGTACTGACCGAGATAGTTGAGGTCATGGGAATCCGGCTCTTCCATTGACCTATGTGTGGTACCGATGCTTTACGTAACCGTGGTCGGTTGGAGTATGAGCGGTATACCTCATCTCCTCAGGGCATAAGTGTGATTGTAAAATGTAATCAGCCGTATAGCATGTTTGCTTAAGGATTGAATACGGAGATTCATTGGCTGATGTTGCATTTCTTTGTGCATTCCTTAGTAGATAAATGTTAATTATGTTTCTTTATATTCTCTGCAAAGTAGACAGATGAATTACTTATCTACCATGGGTAGATGCAATGACCTCCTTGAGAATTAAGATTATCTTATTCTGTTCTATGATGAATAATTCTGCCTGATAATGTAAAAGTAACCCCTACTCAGTTTTAATTTGATAAATTGCAATGACAATGTTTTTGGCGGAGAGTTATATCTCTCGCTGGGGCAATTTTCAATTGTCTCCCCCCCCGTGGGAAACATTTTTAGGTATGCATGGAAGGCAGAGCAGAAACCCTAGAACAGGGAAAGAGCAGCAGCAACAGCAGGGACATCAATAAGATCTCAGGTGGAAATATTGTCTGTCTAGTCATATAGATAGTAGTCTTATGTGTCGTCTCTGTACTCTCAGGTCCTCGGAGTTTTAAATGTATCAATCTGAGTTTTGGCTTAGTGCCTCGAAGTTTTTATACTGCCTGTGTATATTTGTTAATAGGGCAGTCAATGTTGTAATCCTTGAAAAGGAATGGTACAGGTTGTGTACTTGTGAACCAGGATGAATTTGGAATACTTTGGTTCATGGTTAAAGAGTTTTCCTGTGAATGGATCTCTTTGCAAAAAGTTTTAAATTTTCAGTGATTTTCAGTAATCCGCTGCAAATAATTTGCTTCCACATTAGTTAATCCTATTTTCGCGAGACGGTCGTTACAGATATATCAGTAAGGAGGGTGAAACCCTAAATGAATGGAAAGTTGGAGGTTTGCAAATAGACATCTTGATTCAATGTTATTCTTGATGTATGATGTTTTAGTAAATGACGTGGAAACCCTATATATATGATTATATGTGAACTGCTGAGAGAAATCCTTATTGAATGATGTTATGATGAATTAAATCCTTATGCGAGTTATGTGATAAGTGAATGAGGTGCATGAAATCCTAAGGATAGGGTGTTCAGTGAATCAAGTATTGTGATATTAATGTTTCTCAATATAAGATGTGGTTATGCTTAACAGAGTAGTTGTGGTAAATGTTATCAGATGGTTTACGAAATGAACAGTTTATAAGGCTGAACTAAGATATGTTGATGTGATGATTGAATTGTGAATTTGAAGAGTGAATTAGACATTTAATGCCCTAAACACTGTAGAATCCTCACAAGATGAGGCATGCACTGTGTGGAGGAAATGGTTTCCTGACTGGAGGTAGTCCAGATCGAGGTAAGCTCGAGCACATCAATAGAATGTGGGGGTCTTGACTAGTAGGGCAGATTCCTTATAGTTGTGTGGTACCCAACACCAACCGAGGATGCCAGTGGTACCTATGTTACATGTTCTAGTGATCAATGGTCAGTAGGTCCACTGATGCACAATAAGACTGAGGGATTTGACTCACCACCTGGGTACCCAGATTGATAGGTGGAGTTTGAGATATTCGACCACTCCCATTAGCCGCCGAGAGGCAGACGTGCCGAGGCCCGCTACAGACGGGGTCTTACTCAAGAGATTTTCTTAGGAACCTGGGCATGCTTCTAAGACTTGTACAATGAGATCGTAGCTTGCTGCAATTCTTTTACATGTTGTGATACACTTCATGTGGGTTCAAGGCATAATAAGATGAATGAGAGGTTAAACAAGTGTGTGCAATTATTCAATTATTCTTTGTATGTTTTTGAATTATTAGTTCTCTTTATGATCTATCAAGCATGTTCATATATTGATTCACTCTTGTAGATGTCTACTCTTGTAGATGTCAAGAGTATTGTGCCATATTTATGTTTGTGAATGATTAGTCTCTTTAAAGCTTATTGCTGTTATAATTGATATCAGTTGCTAATTAGTATATCTGTAATTATATAAGTACTTTAAATTATTTCTTTGAAGTACTCATTCACTGAGCAAGTAGGCTCACCCCTCTACTCACAAATTTTAGGGAAATCACGTGGACTTGAAGAAGGTCAATGCATCAGAGTAGATCTACCACATAAGTTAAGTATGAGATAAGTTAAGTCAGTCCCTTTCACTCTAGGTCCTTGTATAGATGTGAGAGAGTTGTAAATGTTGTTTTGTACCTTTGTTTCCTTAATAAGAGAGAATGTATCTGATTATCATGTCATATGTATATGGAAGTGAGAGAAATAGAATGAATATATGGATGTGTATCATTAATGTTGAGATCATAGTAGAGTAATCAAAGTTTAATTCTCTTGTAAAGTTTGTTTATGTGTTTGGATACGAGAAAACAAAGAGTTTGAAAGGAAAAATAACAAAAGTTGGGAGAGATTTGTTTTAAGTATAATCCTCAAACTTATGCCCTAATCTCATGATTAGTGGTAATTGTGGGATGTGGGTGCAACATATATGTTGTTGTGGCAGACTTGTACTGACCGAGGGAGGATGAGATCTTAGGATTCCAACTCTCCTAGATCTTGTACAAAACTCAATTTACTTATCAGTGGTCAGTTTGAGTCTGAGTGGTATACCTCAAACTCCCTAGGGATTAATAAAAGACATAATCCAGCCATGTAGCTTATCTGCATAGGGTTAAACATGATTACATTGTTTGATATCCCTTACCTCGCTTCTTATAATGTTTAGTTGTTACATTTTGTAGTAGAAGAAATCAATTGTTAGAGATGTTAGTTTTATCTGCTCCCTTGCATATCATGTTAATCACCTTTGTTGTTATACTTTCTGTTTAATCTGCTTAGTCTATTTAACTTACTCATTAAATAACCTGCTGTAATCAATAATTGTTGTTGAGAGTTATATCACTCGCTGGGATATGGGTCCCACCATGTGGGTCACCACATTCATCTAGGTGATCATCAGCGGCGTCCTCAGGATCATGGTAGTGAGGAAGAGCAGCTTGAAGAGAAATAGGAACAAGATGTTGTCTAGTAGTTAGTGTGTCCAAGAGTCATCCATGTACTCTCAAGTCTGGGCAGGGGATGTTTTGTAGATGATATGTATATCGAATCGAGTTTCTGGCAGTACTCTGATAATGTATATGGCATGTATATATAAGTGGAATGGTATGATTTGTATACATGTTGTGGTTGAGACCACTAGGCATACATATAAATACCTGGTACGATATGTAATCTTATACAAGTTTATGAGCCTTAATGTAAATGTTCTTGGACATGTTTATGATGCTTATTCGGTTTTGATTATCCCTCTTTTTTGGTTGTGTGGTTAATTAGTGATCGATTGTGTTTTGGGTTTTTGAGTAATCTTGTTTATCACGATGGGTTGTCACATATCTATTTCTCATGTCATAGTTTTCATCATTATCATCATCATTCACATTATGTATTTGTATCTCACAAGCCAAGAACATGTATCAAGGTTATCTGTATTCGCCATGTATATTAACATGCATTCATTCCTTTCCCTAAGGTGTCCAAATATCATCATCAAATTAGGTTATCCTCTTTCTTTTTGCATTCACATCTATCATTAAGGTGACATGCTCTCATAGTATATGGGTTATCCAAAACATGTGCATGTCCAATAGTCAACAAACAATACCCATACACACGACATATGCTAGAAGAATACAACACAAGGAAATCATCATATAATGTATACCATATGTGCTACTAAAATAAATAACAACTTCATCACTGTTACTAAGAAACAATACTAATCTCATTACGGACTATAGGATTAAGAATCATCATTCTCATTATGTCATATAGGCATCTACATAAGTAATAAACATGCAATAAAACCCTAGATTTTGGTTCATCATTTAGGAATCCTAATTAAACATATAGGCAATGCATACACCATGCAATGCAAGGGAAAATAAGAGGGTTCAATAAGCAACAACACCACATGCAGGAGAATTAAGGCTATAATTTCAACTTATTCAAGCATTCACATATAGATCGAGTATAGAAACTTGTGTTCATGGAAGTATCTTAAACAAGTCTTAATCATTACTATGGTGAAAGTGAGGGAAAATTTTGGTATTTCACTAAGAAAAATGGTTGTAAATTCATATCTTAGCAAATAACA
Organism: Alisma plantago-aquatica; assembly: GCA_963693085.1. Lineage (NCBI taxonomy): Eukaryota > Viridiplantae > Streptophyta > Magnoliopsida > Alismatales > Alismataceae > Alisma > Alisma plantago-aquatica. Next base: position 1,005,809,485 of record OY856413.1, read on the forward strand.
AGCTAAACCATGACAAAAGCCTAAGAACACAACATGCAAGCCTCTTGAATAGAGATGAGACATCATATATGTAAAGTCTCTCTCTTTAATCCCATTTCTACATGTATCTAATAAGGGGAAGTATTCACACACCTCCAACAAGATGAAACAAATAAAAACCCAATCTAAAAAGCTCCAAGCCTTAAGATAAAATCACCAAACAACACTAATGACTTCCTCTCCATGTTGTAGTCTTCAAATAGTAGCAATATGGCCTCCTCACATCCAAGCCACACATAGACATGAACCAACAAGCCTAAAGACACCAATATTATACCATGATCCTAGCCAAAGCACCAAGAAAGAGGGGTAGAAGAGAAGGAAGGCTCAAGATCCTTAAGATCTAGAGAAGAATAGGACATACATGGTGCCAAATAGTGTAAAGAAGAAGAAGAACGAAATAAAAGAGAAGAACAAAACTCAAACCAATGTATTCCACCAAAACCCACCCAATAATAACATTATCCAAGGCTTGGAGGATAGAACACCTCAAGATCACCCTATTACTGCTCCATCAAGATCACACTTCAAACAACGAAGAACAAAGTTTGCTCATGGGTAAAGAAAGAACATGGATATAGATAGACTAACAAACAATGAAACCACCCCTACCAAAAAATAGAGAGATAAGTGAATTCATTTGGATTCAGGGAACTCAGATCGATCTCCAAAACCAATTCACTCCACCAGGAAATGGAACACCGATGCAACCAAAATAGGTGAGCATGCTAGGAACTAGCATGAGTTCATCGAAACATAGCCCAAGTTGGTTTGTCTTGAACTCCACTTCATCCCTCCTCAATCTGACCACCAATCTGCGCATATGTATCAAACTTGGCCTAAGTTGGCTCTTGTTTGGCCTAGATTCAACATGACCAGCATAAATGCAATGCAACTACTTAGATCCACATTCTCTCTCTAGCAGATACAAAGATAACTTTGACACAAATTCCTTAAATGGATGAGTTTTCCCAAATTGTTCAGAGTTCAACTGTGGGTAACCCAAGTTCATCTTATCTTGGCTCAAATTTCATTCTCATGCCTTCCATTTTTAACCGGTCTCATCACATCAAGAACTTGGCCCACACTCAGCCAATCAGCATGAGTTCCACAATCGAGTATGAGTTCAAAACATGAGTGGCTTGATTGAGTTAAACAATTTTAGTTCAAGACAATATGCCCCAACTTGACCAAATTTACAAAGGAACTCGGTTGAGTTCAAGGGTCCAAGGTGATACACCTCACTCTAAGGTTGCAACCTCACAAACCACTCTTTCTTATAAACTCAACTAAATACAACCTCAAACAACTAATTTGAAGGGCAAGGAAAACTAAGATCATACATTAAGGCACTAACTTCAATCTATGTACCAAACACTCCCTTGGTTATGCACACACATAAAACCCTAACTTGGTTGTGTATGCATATGTAGGCCTTGAAAACCCTATGTATCTTTAGCACACATCATCAGATCCACAACCACATACATATAACACTTTATCCTTCGACTATGTCACATATACATAACATGCTCAACATGTCATCAATTAGGATTTTGGCCTCAATGCCCAAAGCTAGATTGACTTATGGTTTAACAACCCCAACCTATTACACATTCTAGGTCTAATTATATCCCAATGAATTGGCATTTTTATAATAATTAAACATATAATTCTTACATATGCATCAAAGTTGACATAAGTCAAGACTTACCATGATAAACATCAAAAAAATAAACAAATTGATCAAGATAATACAAAATAGGTTCAGTAGGTAAACTAGGACCAAGGGAAATACAATATCCTCTCTCATATTTAGATCCACATGTAGAAGATGTACTTGAAGCTCTTATGATCTATAAATATCTAGCACTTCTCTTCATAAAGGTAGTACCTCCACACCTTTAAAGTCAAAATGATTGTTGCCAACTCCAAATAATGTGTTGGATAGTTCCTCTAATGCTTCTTAATATGCCTAGAAGCATAAGAAAAAGCATTAATAATGTACATCTACATGATCTAAGACTTTCTTGAAAGCATCAAAAAAGATGATGTAGGCCTTTAATGTCTCTCAAAAAACCAACACAAGTGATAATGTCAACTTATCCTTCAACAAACAAAACCAACGTTGACACTCCTCATCCCAAACATATTGTTTTAGCTTTCTTGGTTAACATGCTAAGGGAAAATATATGGAAATAAAGTTTGATGAATTGTCTATAATAACTAGATAAACCAAGGAAACTCCTAACTTCTATTGATGTCTTTGGATGATCCCACTGCAAAATTGACTCTTAACTTCTTAGGATCTATAGAAATCCCCTTTTGAGATACGACAAGACCATGAAGTATAGCTTTAGTCAGCCGAAAACTCTTACTTACTGAACTTTGCATATAACTTTTTCTCCCTCAATATTCTATGGATCCACCCAAAGATGTTTCTCATGTCTGTCTATATCCTTGGAGTATATCAAGATGTCATGTATGAAGGCCACCAAAAACTAATATAGATATTGTCTGAACACTCTGTTCATTTGATCTGACAAAGCTACATGCACATATGTTAGCCCAACTAGCATCACCACAAACTCATAGTGACCATATAAAGTCCTAAACGTTACCTTAGGTATGTAATATGTCTTAATCATCAAATAATTATATTCGTATCTTAGATCAACTTTAAAAACATAGTAGCTCCTTTTGACTGATCAAACAAACCATCTATCCTAGCAAAGGGTACTTATTCTTTACCGTAACTTTTTTCAATTGTTTGTAGTATATGCACATCCTTATATGTCCATCATTCTTATTAAAAACAAAATAGGAGCACCCAAAGGTGATGTACTTGGCTGTATGAAATATTTTTTACGCAAGTCTTGAAGTTGCACCTTCAAGTCCATCTCAATTGGTGCCATCCTATATGGTCCTTCAATTATAGGTTGTGTACCAGGTACCATATTGATCTCAAAATCAATCTCTCTGGACGATACACCTAGAAATTTCTCCATAAACAAGTCTTCAAACTCCTACGCCATAGGAACATCCTTTATCTTTGAACTCCTTGCCTTCACATCTACAACATGTGCTAGAAAATTTACACAACCGTGATTCAACTTTTTCACGATTATCATTATTGATACCACACACATAGGGTGGATCTCTCTATATCCTTGGAAATACCAAGATATATTTCCATTTATAAACTCTTCAACCTTAGAACCATAGTCAAAAACCACATTATCCCTCTCCAAGCTATCCATACCAAGGATCACTTCAAAGCATGCATATCAAGTGGCAGAGACTTCACTTGAATATTGTGCCCTAGAATATAAAGGATACAAGATGGCCATACCTTCATAAAAATAGTAGAACCCACCAATAGGGTTTCAAACACAAAAGTCTTGCATTTGTGAGATGTATTAGAGAACAATGTGTGTATTTGACTGAATATGAGCTTGCACTCTCATGCAATATGATCCAATATCTATGGATGCCGTGACATAAATTTCAAATGTACAAAACAACCACTCAATGTCAATGCTCATAAGTATACAACAATTTTAGTGGGATCGAGTCATTCTATGGTTCTAAGAAAGAACCATAAAATGATGCCATCCTCGTATCAACTAGTTTGATCTAAAGATAAATTCATCTTGGAGCCAGAACTATAACTAGATAGACATTAAGAAAATCATTAAAAGCAAATTGATGTAGACTGATTTGATATTTGTGATAGATGATGGCATTATGGAGATAAACATCTCGATTTCTCTACTTCACCAAAGAATAAATGCAAACAAAAAAATAAGATCCTACTAAATCAGTTGTCAAGATCAACCTTACTCAATTATTCAATGAGTTGGAGTGAAGGACATGTAGATTTATAAGACATCACCTCTCCTTGGGAAAAATGTCAATACATAAGCATTATGGAGTGTCAACCGAAAGATTATGTGGCCGTCCTCTTTTAGGGTTAGGTTGGATCTTATCTAAAGCCAAGGTTCATCAATATATTATAGTCATTGCTACTTGTATAAAGATACATTCATTAAAGAGATACATTTGGAAGGAGAAAGTGTATGAAATATGTGTTAAAGTAAAAGTTACATGCAAGCATAAAGATGGATCAAGAAATAGTGATCACGATCTAGAAACGGAAGCTAGTCACTCAATTTTAAGTTGTCTTAGAATGATTCATATCTAGTTGAGTGTCCTCCACTAAGTATATGTTGTTGTAGATATTATAATTCTAGGTTGCGGTGGGTGGATCTTAGGTTGTACATACAATCTTGCAAGATTGTGGTGTGACTACAAGTCTAACAAATAGCTATCTATGATGAGGTATATGGAAGTGAAGGAGTGAAGTGATAGGATAGTCTGTCACTAACTATAAGCAAGGTGTTTGTGTAAATGCCAAAAATGTTGTTGGCGGAGGGTGAATAACGGGCATGGGGTGATTGGACTTTTGAACCCCAAAATGTTGGTGGAGGGATCTATTTATAGACGTGGATCCCAAATGAAGGGTATAAGAGTCCTTTAGTCAATACTTTAGTGTCATACAAAGGATGTCGAGTTCAAAACTGAGGTCCTTGGGCATTTGAGTGCTTTGTTGTGTCTAGGGTCGAGTATGATACCGATGAGTCTCTATATTTAAGTACTTGAAGAGGTCTTATGTCAAGATTGAGATTGGGCACCTTTTGTATCTGAGTTCTTGGAAGAGCCTTGGGTCGAGTTCCAAACTTGTAATTTTTAGACGCAAGTACTTGGAAGAGATTTTGTCTAGTCCCAAACTAGGCTCTCTTTGTATAGTAGTGCTTGTAAAAGCCTTAGGTCGAGTCTGGGACATGTGATTCCTAGACTTGAGTACATGGAAGGCTCCTTGGTTGGGTTGTTAATGGTTTTGAAAGTTCTCCTCAGATATAGATGAACATGAAGTAGTCGAATCAGCTTTTGTGACCTTGGAGCATGGAATTTTGTCTAAGTTACCCAAGATCTTCTTGTCTTGGAACCGTTGAGTACAAATTTCTACTATTGACTACTAGAACAAATCACTTAATCAAATAACACAGACAAGTGACAATGGTCCCTTCAATAGTAGTGGGGTCTTTTCCTTTGGCGCGTTGAGATTTTTACATGCTAAAGTGAGCTTGAGAAGTGGCTTTTGTTGTTTACTCAAGTTAGTCCCTTTTTAGGTCAAATTTAGAAAAAAAAATAGCATCCACAATAAATATGCAAGAAAATAGTAAGTATCTACATCCAGATAGAGCTCGTGGATATTTCTCTATATTCCAAGTCAAAACCTAATTGTTTATAACCATGAAAATATACATACGAAATTGGGTGCTATAAAGAATCCCCATCACACCTACTAGTAACAAGAAAACTATAAAATGTATCACCTCTTTGATGACAAGAACATTGTCGCACCCATGTCAACTAAAATTGATACGAAAGGCAAGGAAATTGAGTCAGAATGAAAAGTTTCATTTGACATGTTATGACTCGTGGGAAGATGACATCTTATGGTGGACTGACAACATAGACTCTAGTAGTTTCCTACATATAGTATAACCCTGATTCCCATTAACTAGACATGACCACCCTGCTTGTGATGCTTGGCCTTACACTCTCCCATATCCATTCTTCTACTGCACTTTTATGAATTCTATCTCTACTGTGTCACTTTTTACTGCAACCAGGGATAAAATTTCATGGTGTGCCCAAACTATCCACACTACAGACACTATCAATCCTCATGATGATATGGTGCTTTATGGTTGTTGTTGGTGAAAACCATGCATGGTCTTTGATACCACAACCTAGATGGCCATGCCACTGACATGCAACCCAAAACTCATTTTCCTATTATGCTAAAAACCTCTACCTCTAACCTTGCTAGATGACTATTGTAACTTTGTGTTAGTCCTCAACTACAATGCTACCTGCCATTTTGAGGTTGTTGGTTTTGTTATTGTTGTAGAACCAAATACCTCAACATCAACCTCATAAAACTTCTAAACTACTTGTTGTAGTGTGTATACGATCTCTTTTGGGACTCATAATCATGAAGATCCATCATCCTATCAATCCTTATCAATACTTCCATGAAGGATGACAACTTATAATCTATCTTCATAGAGGAGGCTAGATGTGACAACTTCATGTTCAATCCTTCCTTAAACATGTAGATTCTCTCATTATGGTAGCAAAAAAATGAAGATAGGACCTCAAAAACTCACATCATAATCATTGGTTGCCATCATCCTATAAAAAGGATTCACAAATTACTACATCTTCTCTCTCAAATTATTGACCAAGGAAAGCACATGTTCTCAAACTCCTTAAAAGACTCCTCCTAGGGGATCACCTCTCCATGTATCTCCTCCTCCATGGCCCACTAGAGGCCAACACAACCTTTCAAAAGGTAAAAAACATGCTTAAACTTCTCTTTTGGTATGTCCAAGATCCTGAAGACTTTCTTTATCTCTTCAATCCATAATCTTCAATCCATAATCTATATCATCCAGATCTTTTGTACCAGCATACTCTATAGCCCCAACTCTCCTAAACCTCTCAAATATGTTCCTTAAACCACTAGAAGACTCAAAAAATGGAAAAGGTGCCCCAAGTGAAGGGTTTTGCATTGTATCCATTACATGCACAAGCACGAAAATTAGTTTCCAAAGCATAGCATGAATAGATCGGTCAACCGGTGTGGTCAGGTTCAGGGGATGTGTTGGAGGTTGTAAAGGCCCCACCTTGGGAACTCTCTACTCTGGTGCCCTCTGTCACTCCTCAGTCAATGGTGACACTTAACTAGTATATACATGATCTTCACGTTGTTCAACATATCTGCACAACCATAATTGACTATTAAATATGGAAAACACATAGAATACACACCATCTTGTATCCCTATAGATTTAGGTAACCTAGGATCTGATACCAACAAGTATGGCTCCTAACCACGTGTTGCCACACAAGCGTGGGAGAACCCAAAAATAAAGTGTAGAATGATCCTACTTAATATCATAACTATGAAGGCAAAGAGAATTCTAAATGAAATTTCAACATCATTAATATGTAGTTCATAGTTAAGGGTCCATGTATTCATCCATAAGTAGGTTACTATACAATGTCCATCATAATATATCAATGTCAAAACCTATTTATACAAAAGGTATGCTTGTTTACATTGAGAACATGAGCATGTACATAACAAATAAGACAAAAAAATTGAGTATTAGGTACATCATCATGTAAATACCATTCCCAGAACCTAGTGTACAAAAATGATTATATACATAACCAAAATACTAGATGCCCACCTTCAGCTACTGCTATCCTAGAAAAGGTGTCTGCTCGCTCGTGAAACCCAAAGATGGGTGATGGGACCTATAAAGGGTAGATAACCAAGAGAGTGAGAGTGATATCCTAGTGAAATATGAAGCCTCTACATGTCATTCTAAGAGTGCAATATATTTTACTTAAACTGAATTATAAAATCTATATAGTGAGAAACAACTTCAAATAAACATAATTCATAGTAGTAGAACAATATAAGATAAGGGTAAACCCAATGAGAATGTCATTTAAGGGAAATCAAAGAATTACAACAAGAAATATCAAGATAAATATACAAATGGTGCTATTGTGACTTGATTACATATTTATTAATAAGTCTTGAGTAGTTGCAATTTATTGCCCAATCCAAAGGCTAGTGACTATGAAGTCCCCTACACAACTATAGAATGTCTTAGAATTATCCTATCTTGATAATACTTCCCCGTGTTTTGGAGTGAGAATATAAGTAGGGGATTGTTGGCCAAGCCTACACAAAAATACCAAGCATGTCCTAGGTAATGTGGTCATGTTATCTATCATACATCATTAATAGGACTTACCAAATCATCATCATGTTACTTTCTTTCTCAATCACATTGGTAGGAATTCCATAATCATTGAAGATACAATGGTAGCCACAATGATAAAAATGGGTGATTTTAAGGTATATAGGGGACCATACATGATTTGTATTCTTGGTAACCCACATATACTTGGCAATGTATGAGTGTGTAAAGTACATTCTCATAAACCCTAGATTTATACAAAGATACTCATTTCTATAACCCCACTTTTGAACACAAGGGTAATTTCTACAGTCACTAGACACTATATAAATAAGTGTATCATTTGACTAATTGAGTCATTTTCTTATATTTCATGAAGTAATAAAGGTAGAAAATGGAACTTATCACAATGATATATCATTGTTTTGATATTAAAAACATTAGAACCCAAGTTCATGTTCAAAAAGGATACACACAAAGCCAAAGTCACTATTTTCAGCCATATAAAGGCCACTCCCTCACAAGGGTTCACAATTCACAATACAAGGTATTGATATTGCTTATATAAACAAGGAACCATCATGAAAACTTTCACCCAAAGATAATGTTATATGTGAAAGATATAGCATAAGTTTTACAGATGCCTAGAAGGATTATTTAATACAAGATGCACATAAGATCCAAACTTTTAGTAATATAACAACAAGAAGGTTCCTTATTTTTAGTTTATACCACCATGCAACATTAAGAGGGTTGAAGATCCCAAAATCCCCCATATTATAACCTAAAATCCCTAAAAACCACATGTTTAGACTTAGTTGAATGCATTTAAATTATGTAGGTGATTATGGGTAGAATATACGTGCATTGAATACTAAACATGGTCTAAATCACTTGCCTTTTGTGATTAACACAACCTACATGAAGAAATTGTGAAGCCCTACTCCATGCTTCTTCAAATAGCCCAAAACATCCAAATAAGCTAGATAGAGATCCAAATAAGTGAAAGAAGGTGAAAAGGAGAGATATTGAGTTATAGAGAGGGATTTCCACCACAAAAGGCCAACCAAAACCAAGAGTGTAGAAGAGTGAAGAACGTCAAGAAAAGATGAGACGAGATGTAAGAACTTACATTGATTCATTCTAAACAAGGTTAGAAAGATGATTCAAGTTTTTGATCTTCTAAAACCTAGACAAATTACTAATATCTACTAGATCTACCCTTAGAAATGTTTTCCTCTTACTCGAGCATCACTTGAGCAGCTCCAAAAAAATCTATTTGAGCTTTAAGAATGGAGGGGCCACACAAAGACACACACACACACTCTCTCTCTCTCTCTCTCTCTCTCTCACACACACACACACACACTCACTCACACACACACACCCACACACCCTCACACACGCATGCACACACACACACACACACACACACACACATATATATATATATATATACATATATATATATAGGAGAAATTACATAACAGTCCATAAGCGATCCCCATTAGGTTCCTGCATTGCCAAAAGTAAAAAAACAGAACCCAATCTTATCAAATCAGTCGTTGAAGTGCGCCTCAGGACTTCTCTCCATGAGAACTAGGAACCAAGGCACTTTCCAATGTGCATACATTGGGTAGTCCCTATCATGCATTGAGTATCCCTTAGCACACATTGGGCAGCCAAGGTGCACCCACGACAGCCACATCATCCCCACAAAACAAATTGAGATTCAAGGCCCCATCAATGCGGCTCCCACGAGATAACCCCAGTCCTCGTTGCCCAATGCTTCCACAACACCCAATCTCTTTGCACCAGTCAATCCATCGATGGATAAAAGCTCATTAAGGTAGGATTCTAAGTCCACGATTCTAAAAACTTTACATCACCAAAATCTGGACATAAAATTTTCACATTATTTGAAACATATGTGTACAATTTGGCAAATCATGGTCTTCAATATTTAAATAATTAAAAAAGTCCTTATTAATTGAGATAAATAACTAAATAAAGCCAAACAAACCAGATCGAGGTAAATCTAGGTTTGGTGTCTTACAACACATATTTGGATATACTTTTAATACCCACTTTCTCAGAGACACATATGCATGTTGTATATATTTACAAGTAATTTATCATTCTTTGGGAACTTTGTATCTCATATGAGTTGAATTTTTTATATTAGTTTCTGCTCAACACTCCCACATAGAAATGATTTTTCACTCTATCAAAGTGATTTTAGAATCATTAGGAATCCAATTGTTATGGTGGGGGTCATGTTTGTTTTGACATAGAATCATCCATGTACACTGAGTTCCATAGTGACTTGGATTGTATGATGACCTTGATTTTGTAAGAATGGTTTTAAAAGTTGTAAATGTAGGACAATTTTTATGCACATGCTTAAAGGTGGGTTAATAAAAAAGTGGAAATGTTTTGTAATGGGTAATAATGTTTTAAATTTTTTATATGGAAATGGTCTTTTGGATGTTACATTTATAAATTGTCTAAGATACTTTTATTGATGGATAATTTTAACTTGTGTTTTCATTAATTTATTAGTTTATGCTTAAACATAGTAAAATTTTGATCAATTGATGTTGTAATGTGAGGCCTTAATTGCATGATCATGACTGGTCATGATCTTAGGTTTGGGTGTCACATATAGTGGATTAAAGACTAGATTGATTGAGTCTACAAGGACTTAAAATGTATAGTCATAACATGTTATTATTTACCTAATCTCGATCCCTATTATGATCTAGTTATGGTAAGACAATGTAAGAAATGATAAGATAGTAGGTATGTTCCATTGAATTTATTGCATCAATAGGTTGGGAACCGAGAAGGGAAAAGTATCTAGAGTACCAGAGACATAAGAAATACAATCATCACTACCTCCACCACCATTTCATGGTCTAATTGAGCCCACCATGTCGAAAATGTACTAAAAGAAAATATCTTCTTTTTTACACATGACAGATAGGATGCCTTTTGTACAATAATAAGCACCAATATAATCTCTAGATCCCGTGCATATTTTAGAGATGACCATTACAAGTTACTATAGGGTTTGTGTGATGGGTTATGATATCTTCATAGACCTAATAGAAGTCAATGTCTAGTTTATAGAAATGTAGAAGACATTCTATATCTTGGAGGTTCATGAGAAGTTGGAGATATTCCATGCAGTCAACTTGCTTATAGGTTGTGTTGGCCATTAGTTATCCTTAGAGGAAACAAAGAGAACTAGAAAACTGTCTATATGGTCATAATCCAAACATGGATGAGAGTTGATATATCTTTTAGTAGATCTCAGGTCAAGATGAATCAATGAAAATGTTACATGCTAAAATTTGGAACCTTAAAGTACAAATAGATTTTAGTAGTTGGTTATTATTCATCTCAAACTCACTTCTACTTGATATCCTTTTATTTCAATCATTTGGAACTAATTTGAAATTATGTTAGAAGCTTCATGTGATTTTTTATCACATTATTGCTTGGGTCCTCATTTCTTAAATATAAATTTTCTCTTACATCAATAACATGATAAACCTACTCCATAACTATAAAATTTATTTGTGAATATGTGACTTTGGAATAAAAAAGTAACATTCATGAATTTTCTTTTGAGTTAATTCAAAATGAAATAGAGAATCATATGGTAAAACTTGTGTTGAAATATCTAAAAAAAGACAATGTTATACACTTATGGTCCAAAATTACATTTAAAATTTTGAGGTTCTTATAGAAATTATTTACTTCAATGGATATTTAGGCTCTATGCATCATACATTCATGATCCAATGACAACATCTAGGGAAGGGGAGCAATCATATTCCACCTTGAGCCAACTACTACTGCATATTTTAACGAACCAATACAATTACCATCTATTGAGTCAGTTAAATTAGACCTATAATGTCAGTTTTGTACTGACACCTAAGTGGACGACACTACAAATAAGGACCTGATGCGTCAATTTATAGATAAGATAAAATCGATGACATAGATCCAGTGTTGGTTGCTATGAAAATTGAAACCGAAGATACATAGTGATATCAACAACTACTATAATATTATTCTGGGATTATAGTCATCAATTTTACAAAAAGAAACTAATGAATCATATATATGTGTCATCGTTTGGTTCTAGAAGAACCAACGACATATATCTCTTTGTTGTTAGTTGGTTTTAGAGGAACTTATGACACATAGCGATATCACAACTTGAAGCAATTAAAAATGGGATTTGGAGGTTTGGCAGAATGACTATGCGACACATCATGGCCATTTTGAAGGTTGGGTATCAAGACCGTGCCATTTTAACTGGTAAGAATAGCCGTGTAATCATTTTTTATACAAAACTGATGACATAGATCTACATTGTCCATTTTTTTAAAACAACCGTTGTCGTAGGTGTTTTTTATAGTAGGTCTAGAAACCTACTGTCCAACTATTCAACAGGATGCATAACCTGCGGTTCATTAGAACTACATGTTCCATCCTGTATTCAACTTAGCAATATGCCATCATGCATGTAAACCTACAATAAAGAACACATAGACATAGTCGATATCCACACAATTCATTCACACACATGAATTTTCAATCTCACTAACACTTAATTCCATTCTTATTTCATTCTCACGCACATACACAATTATGGAAACACATATGCAATTCCATTCTCTAATTCCATTCTCATCACATGTACAAATGAAATTCTCATTGAATTCATTCCTCTGCACATTCATTCACACACGTGTATATATACACACATCATTCACATACGCATCGAAAATTCACTTGCATCAAGTTTAAAGTTGGCAAAGTCATAACCATCACATGTATATAGAAATAATGACATCAAAGTTTGGAAAACTCATATTTGATCCTGATCAAATGCTAAGTTGACTTCCTTAATGAAAGAATATGCCGACACTTCTCATATCTCATCCAACTCTTCTTTTTATAGGGCTCTATCGTGTCAAACAACTGCAAATAGAATGATAAAATTTAAGAGTTTGATTTTATTTTTTTTCAATATTATCAAGTGAGACTATTTACTTGTGATGATGAAGACTATATAGATTATATTTTATATACAATGGATGTCTAGTGCCACTTGTCTAACAATCATTTCCATATACAACATCATGTATTATCCACATGCCCAATTGTTATCTTGTATATTGCACTACAAGTTTAAAATTATGTGAAATGTTAATAAATAAAAGTAAGCATAGTTGGCATATATATATATATATATATATATATATATATATATATATATATATATATACACTAGAGTCATAAAACTACCTATATTCTTCCAAGTTAATTATTTCTTTATATCTACCTTTCCTATGACCTTTATGATTGATTTTATACCCCTATAAGTTAAAGTAATATATTCAATTGAATTAGTAAATAGTCATGTAATGATGCAAACACACACACACACACACACACACACACACACACACACACATATATATATATATATATATATATATATATATATATAGAGAGAGAGAGAGAGAGTCAGGCTAGTCTTCAACACTTATATATGTGCTCTGACTTAGTCCAAGAAGCCTTTTAGACCTATCTATATAGATCTTGATTCCTAAGATATATGACGCTTTACCTAAGTCCCATTGAAAATGTACTTCCCAACCATGTCTTTACCATTTATAAAGAAGGAATGCCATTTCCCATCAATAGTATGTCATCTACATACAATATGAGGAATACAATTATGATCCCACTAGCCTTCTTGTACACACAAGGTTCATTTTGATTTTGACTAAAGGAAAACTCTTTGACTACCTCATCAAAATGGCAATTCCACCTTCGAGATGCTTGCTTCAATCCATAAATTGACCTTTGTATCTTATAGACTTTATTTGCATCTTTTGGATTTATAAAACCCCAGGTTGTGTCATGTAAACATCCTCAAGAATATTCTTATTGAGGAATGTGGTTTTAACATCCATTTTCCAAATCTCATAGTCATGATAAGCTGCAATGGCAAGCATGATCCTTATGGACTTAACCATGGCAACTAGTGAAAAGTTTCATCATAGTCAACACCTTGCACTTGTTTGAAGACTTTTGCAACCAATGTTCCCTTATATGTTTGTACATTACCATCCATGTTGGTCTTCTTCTTGAAAACCCACTTGCACCCTATGGGTTTTACCCCTTCAAACGGATCCGCCAAGGTCCATACCTTGTTGGTGTACATGGATTCCATCTCAGATCTCATGGCCTTAAGCCATTTCTCAAATCCGGGTCCCTTAGTATCTTCTAGGTAGGTTTTTGTCCATCATCTAACACCAACTCATCGCCTTCTTGAGTCACAAGATAACCAAACCTTTTAAGCTCAAGGCATGTCCTACTAGATTTATGAGGTTCCTGTGTTACTTGAGGAGCTTGATATTCCTGAACAATTTGTGAGCCTCCTTGTTCCTCGTATACCTCTTCAGGTTCAATGTTTTCTTGTTGGTATTGAACATCTTTGAGTTCTACTTTCCTCCCAATGCTTCCTTTGGAAATAAATTCCTTTTATACGAATGCAACATCTCTGGCAACAAAGACTTTGTTATCAGCTAGGTTATATAAGTAGTATCGCTTGGTTTCTTTGGGTTATCCAACAAAATAACATTTAGCAGATCTAGGGACAAGCTTTTTAGAAAACATTTTCCTCACATAAGATTCACATCCCCAAATCCTCATAAAAGACATTTTGGGACACTTCCTAGTCCATATCTCATATGGTGTCTTTTGAAACGATTTCGATGATACACCGTTAAGTGTAAACACTGCAGTTTGAAGAGCGTGTCTCGAGAAGGAAGTCAGAAGATTAACAAAACTCATCATTGATTGTATCATATCTAGTAATGTGTGATTCCTTCTTTCTGGTACACCATTGTGTTGTGGTATTCTGGTGGAGTTCATTGTGATACAATACCACATGCTTGCATAAAAGGTCCTTAAACTCTTGGCTTAAGTATTCCCCATCTCGACCAGAACAAAGTGCCTACATACTTTTACCAAGTTGGTTTTATACTTCATTCGTGAAATCCTTAAACTTTTCAAGGGTTATGGTTTATGTTTTATCAAGTAAAAATAACCATACCTACCAAAGTAATTAGTAAAGGTAATGAAATACTGATAACCACCCATAGCACTTGTTCTAAAAGGGTTGTTGGCTAAATGGACATCGTCAAAATCCCTTTGTTTTGAAAATGAAAAACATTTCATTCTTGTGGATCTAACGTGCTACTTGAGTATTGCAGGAATTAAGTGGATGACACAACTTTGGAAGATCTGATGAAGGGTATGATGGAAAAACATTCATAAAAAATAAAATTTTGGGCATAAATGATCACCCAAGAATATGACTAGCTTGTACCCATGGCATTTACATGAATCTAACTAATTATATGCCCCTCTAGAATGTTGATGAGTCGTTTAAAGAGTTTAGGATTGCAAAAGTGTCTTCCATCATAGATTTAGTTCTTACCATGTTCATTTCTGATTCTCTCATTGATCATATGTTAGTCATAAAAAGGAGTATGTGAAAATGGGCCGGATATGATGAGGTTCATCATAAGGCATTCTATTAAATCAAGAGTCTGTAATCACAAATGATTTTTGAATGTACTTTTTTTGTAAAATATCTTGGCAAGTTATCATCTCTCTCTCTTTGAGATTAGACATTGAGTGAGCTAGGTACATATGGTACCATATTTTAGGGTAAGTTCACAAATCTAAATATGAAAAAATATGGGGATTCACCTATGAAGATAGGTATTTCCGAATTGAAAAAGCCTACTCATGATAGGACTTGGATTTAATCATAGGATGCACACCATATATGGGATTTCAAATGAAAATAAGGTACTTATCTAGAGTAGGACTTGCAATAAAAGAGAAATTTTATGGGTGTATATGCAAAATAGGGCTTTATTTGATTTGAATGCAAGTTGTTTTTGCCTTTGACTATAATGATCATAGACTAATCAACATTGCCTTCTTTATGCATGGACTTAGTGCAACAATGAAATGTGATGAATGTAAGAACAACACTTAGATGCTGAATTGAACGTAGTTTATTTTGGTTGGTGTTTTAAGTATGTAAATGGTAAGTTTAAAGTTATGGTCTAGTTACAAGCTCAATTAGTTTAAGGTCATAGTCCATGACCATCTAAAAGATGACTTATCAAATGTAGGAATTGAAAGGTTTAGTGTTTGTTCAAGATAGGTTGTTATGTAGAAACAAAGTGAATTTCCTATGTTGGGTAAGATTGAAAGGAGGTTTTCCTACTCTAGATAGGGATTTAAATAAGAAGTAAAAGGGAATCCTACTTAGGATAGTGATTTGAAAAAAAATGAAAGAGGTGCCTACCCATTAAGCCTTTCAATCTAGAATGTAACTTAGTTACCTACTCAGGACGTCTTTGAAAGTATAAATGAAAATAGGTGCCTACTTAGGACATGGCATACAATTTAGAATGAAAATTAACTACCTAATGATGGTAGGGCTTTTGAAAATTGCACCTTCTCAAGGAAGGGCTTGGAAATGAGGTTCTTGCTCAAGGTAGGGCTTGAAGCTTAGTACCTATATAAGATAGGGCGTGGAAAAAATGTAGGGAAATTTGGCAATAGAGCAGGAAGCGGAAACAAAAATTTAACTGTCATATTCCCCTTTATACAATAGATCACGTCAACAACTATGTAACGGGAAATATAGTTACGAGGTTATACCTGGCCCTAAAGAAAGTCCAGTGACAATTCCCTTGCTGTAGCATGCACTTTTCTTCAAGTTGCACCTAGACAATGTTTGCGTCAGCATCCTGGTTGTTCAGCATAGACAAAAGTTGACTTTGTCCTCTGAGCAGCAAGCGACGTCCTTCTTGCCTCTATAGTAGTCTACATGGACCACCAAGAACTCCCGTCATTCTAGATGAATTGACAAGAAGGAGTTGTCCCCTTCTAGTTGGTGTACTAGCACCAACATGCTATCCAGCAATTGTTCTCCCTTGCTATCCCTCCCTTTATTGAGTAGGACTTGCTCAGGTTCTCTTAGTTACCACAACTGGAGAAGACAACAATTGTTAGAGTTAATTGATTTGTCTGAGAAACCCTCACTACCCCTCTATTTATAGGAAGGTAAGGGTCAGGGTTCCCAGTCTGAGTGGGAGTCGAAGGGGACAATTTCACAAAATTCACAACCTGCAAGTAGAGGAATGGTCAGTTCACATGTGAACTGATATGTTGGCATGTGAGCCGATCGATTCAACCCTTGAACCTATTGTTTCATCATGTTCCCCGATGCAATTGTATTGGCAATTATTATCCAATTTAATGCACAACATGATGTTACCACTAATCCCCTATCAAATTGAATTGATCAATGAACTGGACGGTTCATCACATGAACTGGCCATTTGGGACCTTGAGCCGATCGATTCATGTCATAGATCAACCAACATTCAACCAATGCAATTTCAATCAACATGACACTCCAACTGATTGGTTCAACACTTGAACCAGTCGGTTTAGAGTCCAGTCAGTCAATTTTTGTTTAAATCAAATACCTAAACACTTTAGTAATCAAGTTAAACATCATTCATGAATAAACTCCTATTCCAAGTGTATCCTATGTGTGTGACCCTATATATTCCAAGTTATGTTGGCAATGAATGTACATAACTTTTTTATGACATCACAAGCAATGAGCAGTATCTAGAAACACATAATAGCTACCCAAGTAATTAGAAAGTTAGAGAACAACTTCAACCTACAATATGTGATTGGTGTTATAGTGTTTGTATAGTTCCTCTATCACTCATATCCATATTGAAATTGAGGCATGGAATCGTCATCCTCTTCAACATTTAGTCCATTTTTCCTGAACTAGAGTAGTTTGTTTGAGATATATATAAGCTCAATATTACATATTGACTCACATGAGCATGGCCATGCATTTATCAGTCTCACTTATCAAGTGGACATGATATCATACTCCTATAGGAGGGAGAAATCCCATCTACACCACTCACAATCATCCCCATGTATCACACTACACCCGATCATCACCTTTATGGAAGCCCTTATTCAAGGTCACAGTGGATGATGTCAAAGTACATTGAATGACATGTGATGAGTGCTTTGATTTTAGGTCTAAGAACCACAATCACCACCAACACTATGAGAGATGATTCTGACAACCATGTAACGATTTCCATGCATCAATCTCAAGGTGGGTCTATCTCATACACTATTCTCTAACAAGTATCTATGTGTTTGGTTTGATATTACATATCATGACTAATGAGATTCTATCATCAACCAACACACACTCTAGTCTTATGTGTTTTTGTTGTCTAATAACCTTCCACAATAACATCCGACTAGGGACATAACAAGAATGTATCTACTCTTGATATCCTTACAATCTCATTGTTTAGGTCCCTAACTTGAAGAGATACATCATTGAGAAATGTCATAATTTAGACTATTACATTACATAATTACCTCATAACTGAATAAACAGATTAAATTGTAAGATTGTCTTTATTATTAATCAAATCATTTACAAGTTATGCCATTACAGTCATCATATGATTGGCTCTCTGGCATACATACCAACAGAATCCCACTTGCACTTAGAGCCAATCACCCATGAACTTAATCCCAAGTGATCTAACATGACCATCATGCTTCTTCTGCAAAAGTGTTTTTTTCAAGGGGTCGACAACATTGCTTTTGGTTGGTAGTATGCAAATCTTCACATCTCCTTGCTATACGACCTCTCATATGAGATGGAACCACCTTTGTATATGCTTGGAACACCGATGTGATAGGGGTTACTTAGCTTGTGCAATAGCTCCATTGTTTTCACAATATAGCTCAATTGCATCACTGATGCTTGGAACCACCCCAAGTTCAGTAATGAACTTCTTGATCCAAACAACCTCCTTTGCTGCATTGGATGCAACAATATTTGACCTCTATTGTATAATCTACAACTACGTCTTGCTTGGAACTCTTCCAGCTCACAACTCCATTGTTGAGGCAAAACACGAATCCTAATTGTGATCAATAATCATCTTTGTCAGTTTGGAAGCTTGCATTAGTGTAACATTTTACCACCAACTCTTCCTCTCCATGGTATAAGGAACTGATCCTTAGTTATTCTCAAGTACTTAAGGATGTTCTTCACAATAGTCCAACAACTCTTACCTAGATCTAGGTGATATCTTCTCATCATGCTCAAGGCATACAAGACGTCTGGATGAGTACATAACATTACTTACATGATGGATCCAATTGCAGATGCATATGGAATCTTACCCAAGCACTCCCTTTCTTTACAAAAATGGGGTCATTGAGATCTAGAGATGCTAACACCATGAGACATGGGTAGGTTTTCTCTCTTTGAGTTCTCCATGCTGAACCTCTTCAACACTTTGTCAATATATGTGCTCTGACTTAGTCCAAGAAGCCTTTTAGATCTATCTATATAGATCTTGATTCCTAAGATATATGACGCTTTACCTAAGTCCCATTGAAAATGTACTTCCCAACCATGTATTTACCATTTGTAAAGAAGGAATGCCATTTCCCATCAATCGTATGTCATCTACAAACAATATGAGGAATACAATTATGATCCCACTAGCCTTCTTGTACACACAAGGTTCATTTTAATTTTGACTAAAGGCAAACTCTTTGACTACCTCATCAAAATGGCAATTCCACCTTCGAGATGCTTGCTTCAATCCATAAATTGACCTTTGTATCTTATAGACTTTATTTGCATCCTTTGGATTTATAAAACCCCAGGTTGTGTCATGTAAACATCCTCAAGAATATTCTTATTGAGGAATGTGGTTTTAACATCCATTTACCAAATCTCATAGTCATGATAAGTTGCAATGGCAAGCATGATCCTTATGGACTTAACCATGGCAACTAGTGAAAAAGTTTCATCATAGTCAACACCTTGCACTTGTTTGAAGACTTTTGCAACCAATGTTCCCTTATATGTTTGTACATTACCATCCATGTTGGTCTTCTTCTTGAAAACCCACTTGCACCCTATGGGTTTTACCCCTTCAAACGGATCCGCCAATGTCCATACCTTGTTGGTGTACATGGATTCCATCTCAGATCTCATGGCCTTAAGCCATTTCTGAAATTCTGGTCCCTTAGTATCTTCTAGGTAGGTTTTTGTCCATCATCTAACACCAACTCATCGCCTTCTTGAGTCACAAGATAACCAAACCTTTTAAGCTCAAGGCATGTCCTACTAGATTTATGAGGTTCCTGTGTTACTTGAGGAGCTTGAGATTCTTGAACAATTTGTGAGCCTCCTTGTTCCTCATATACCTCTTCAGGTTCAATGTTTTCTTGTTGGTATTGAACCTCTTTGAGTTCTACTTTCCTCCCAATGCTTCCTTTGGAAAAAAAATTCCTTTTATAGGAATGCAACATCTCTGGCAAAAAAGACTTTGTTAT
Source organism: Alisma plantago-aquatica (assembly GCA_963693085.1). NCBI lineage: Eukaryota > Viridiplantae > Streptophyta > Magnoliopsida > Alismatales > Alismataceae > Alisma > Alisma plantago-aquatica. The sequence goes on from OY856413.1 coordinate 1,005,829,911, forward strand.
CAGCTAGGTTATATAAGTAGTATCGCTTGGTTTCTTTGGGTTATCCAACAAAATAACATTTAGCAGATCTAGGGATAAGATTTTTAGAAAACATTTTCCTCACATAAGATTCACATCCCCAAATCCTCATAAAAGACATTTTGGGACACTTCCTAGTCCATATCTCATATGGTGTCTTTTGAAACGATTTCGATGATATACCGTTAAGTGTAAACACTGCAGTTTGAAGAGCATGTCTCCAGAAGGAAGTCAGAAGATTAACAAAACTCATCATTGATTGTATCATATCTAGTAATGTGTGATTCCTTCTTTCTGGTACACCATTGTGTTGTGGTATTCCGATGGAGTTCATTATGATACAATACCACATGCTTGCATAAAAGGTCCTTAAACTCTTGGCTTAAGTATTCCCCATATCGACCAGAACAAAGTGCCTACATAGTTTTACGAAGTTGGTTTTGTACTTCATTCATGAAATCCTTAAAATTTTCAAGGGTTTTGGTTTATGTTTTATAAGTAAAAATAACCATACCTACCGAAGTAATTAGTAAAGGTAATGAAATACTGATAACCACCCATAGCACTTGTTCTAAAAGGGTTGTTGGCTAAATGGACATCGTCAAAATCCCTTTTTTTTGAAAATGAAAAACATTTCATTCTTTTGGATCTAACGTGCTACTTTAGTATTGCAAGAATTAAGTGGATGACACAACTTTGGAAGATCTAAATGCTCAAAATGTTTTAATTTCATGATTGTAATCAAATGTAAAAACTTGTACAAGTATATAATGTACAAGTACTTAGATATCATGTAAATCAATTATTTAGATCTTCCCTAGCCACTCACAACACTTAGATAGGTCATCCCCTATAATAGTGTCACAACTGCATACTCATATACACACTTAGTATTCATCTAGAACCACCAAAATAGAGACATTCTCAGTCAAACTATTTGTCGACCGAGACACACTCGGTCAAACAATTTCTCGACCGAGAGTCTCCTGAGTTATTTCTTCTAATAGGTTCTATAGCCGTTAGACAAAACAGACAAGGTAGTTGGGAGTTGGAATCAAATATTATATACACTTGCTCCAGACTATCTCTCGGTCGACAAAAACTTTGACCGACGGACTCTCAGTCGACAAACTTCTCGACTCTGTATGCACTTTTCAGTATTAATAAACTAGCCGTTGCTAAAGCAATTAGTGGATACCTAACGGCTAGTTGAGCACTTAGAACCCCCTAGAAAGTGTCTAGAATGTCCTTAAGCATTCATAGGCCATTCCTATAAATAGGACATTCCTTAGGACACCCAAAACACACTTGTGCAATACTTGAACATACATACTTGCAATTGGCAATCCTTTCTTGTGAGTAATTGAGCAACTTCTACACTTGCTAATCTTTCCCATTGCTACAAGCTCCTGTCCTATAGGCTAGAATCTCCTTTCCACCATACTTACACTTTCACACACATTGGTTAGGAGATCAAAACGCTTGATATAGGAAATCAAGCCTTGTGCTACAACGGTAATTGTAATTTCCATTTTTCCTTCTTGTTCCTTTTTATTACTTGTACTCTCCTTGCTACTCCTAGGGTTGGAGGCTGCGGATTGGATAGGGTGCTATCTTCTCAGGTGGAGAAGGGTCTTCTCTAAGGAGAAGGTGGACTTTGGACTACTTCTAGAAGGTCTCAATGGGAAGCTACTTCAAGGAGGAGCTTGAATTTACTTCAAGTGAAGGCTGCTTCAAAGTTGGTGAGACGACTTTGGGGTGAAGGTTGTCCAAAGGGTTTGGGAAGGTAGTTGTATTTTATGTAACATCCTTGCAAGGTAATAAAATATAGGTGCTTTTAAAATCCCAATTGGAAACAATTGGGTAGTGGACTAACTCCCTTAGTATTTGCTAAGGGTGGAACCACTCTAAACCCTGTGTCTCCTTCTTCAACATCTTTGTGGTTGATTGTTTGAATTATTATATTTAAAATCTCAATAAAAAAACCCTATTCACCCCCCTCTAGTGGTTTTTCATTTGGTATCAGAGCAAGGCTTCAAGGAACTCTAACAAAGTCTTGAAGAATGGGTGACGGGGTACTCAACAACCTCAACTTGGAAGGGACACTCGTGGCTAGACCTCCACCTTTTGATGGCACTAACTACACCTACTGGAAGAGGAGGATGCAGTTCTACTTCCAGGGAATTAGCTGGGATCTCTGGAGGATGGTGTCAAATCTATATGACTTTCCTCAAATAGAGTATGCAACTTGGGATGCTAATATGTTAATATCAGCCCAAACGAATGCAAAAGCTGTAAGTATACTCTATTGTTCAATTTCCGTTGGTGAATTCAATAGAATATGAAATTGTGAAACAACATATGAGATATGACATAGACTCTCTATAACCTATGAAGGAACTGTTCAAATTAAGAATTCTAAAATCGGAATGCTTAAATAAAAGTTTGAACAGTTTCGTATGGATCAAAATGAGTCTATTAGTAAAATGTATGCAAAATTTTCTTATATTGTGAATGGTTTAAATGCTTTAGGTAAAGTAATCAGTGAAGAAGATCAAGTATCACAAATTCTTAGGTCTCTTCCTCCCAAGTACAAGCCCAAGGTGACTGCTATTGAAGAAGCAAATGATCTCACCCGACTAAGGATGGAGCAACTCATTGGCAATTAGAAGCACATGAGGCAACCTTGGAGGAAGAAGAACGATGAGAGCGTGAACTTCAACAAGGAAGAAAGAAAGATATGGCCCTACAAGCTTCAAATATCATCACTCAAGAAAGTGTTGAAACAAGTGATGGAGATGAAGGAGAAGAAGCTCTAATTGTTAATGGTAAGAAATATAGGAGATTTAGATCTAACAAAGTTGTTGGTTCTTCTTATTCTACTCCTAGGTGTTTTGAATGTGGAAAGAAGGGACATCTCAAGAATGAATGTCCTAAAGCAAAGAAAGGAAAGAAAAGCTCATCCAAGAAGAAGGGAGAAAAAGCATACAAAGCTGCATGGGATGAGTCAAGTGATAGTGAAAGTGGAGTGTCTCATGGCCAAAGAAGATGATAGTGATGATTCTCAAGAGGTAAGCCTTCTTAATTTGCCAAAAGAAGATCTAATTGTTAGTCTACAAGATACTCATGACAAATATGTTGATTGCAAAAAGAAACTAAAGAAGGTTACTAGATCTAATGAGGATCTATATGCTAGATTGAATAATCTTTCTTTTGAAAAGGACAATATTGCTTATGAAAATTTGACCTTGAAATCATATGTAAATGATTGCAATATGAAGTTGCTTACTTTAGAAACAAATCATGATCTTCTTTCTCAAGAAAAGGTTGATTTTCTTGCAAAACTGAATAATTTTCAGACTCAACCTATCCTATGTAATCATCTAGATTATGATGCTATTATTAAGGAAAGAGATGCTTTATCATCTAATCTAGATCAACCAAAGTTAGATATCCAAAAGAAAGTTGATGAGATTTCTATGTTACAAAAATAATTTAGTAGCTTGAGAAATAATGGTATTCTTGATAAGATCCTAAAGAACTCTTCTGGTTATAGTGGAAGAAGAGGTTTAGGATATGTTCCAAAAGAAAACTCTTATCAACCAAAACCTAGGAGAACTCAAGCACCCAAGACCAAGATCATGTTTGTACCCAAGAACACAACTCAAAATCCTAGAAAGAGAAATGAAACTGATTCTATTTGTTGTCATTATTGCTTATGTCTTGGACATTATTCCTTTTCATGTTCTTACAAGAAAAAGGATGTTGATTTAGTATGGGTTCCAAGACCCCAAACTGAGCAAATTTAATATGATTAAGTTGAGATTCTACCGAACACTTCATTTGAATATCTTAATGTCTCATCTCAACTGAATAGAATGGTACCTTGGCATATTACAACGATTTAAGCCCAAATTAACATAAAACAGATTGTTGAAAACAAACAGAAACAATCTCAGTCGACAAATAGTTCGTCCGAGACACTCCTCGATCGAGAAATTATTCGACTGAAGGAATTCATGTACCAAATCTGAAATCTGCAGTTAAATACAATAACAATCCCGGTCGAGAAATTGTCGACCGAGTCAAGGTCGGTCAAAGTATTTGTCAACCGAATGAGGTTCTGAGAAGCTTAAATTATGTAATCATGTTCAGTTTATTATTTAAAGTACCTAACCATAATGGACCATCACATGGGTACCAAAATCCATCTTTTGTTGCAGGATTGGGTGGTTGATAGTGGATGCTCAAAACACATGACCGAAAATAAGGATGCTTTTCAAACTTTTGAAGAAAAGAAAAGTGGAACATTCACTTTTGGAGATAATAGCAAAGGTAAAATTGTTGGAATAGGTAATATTGGTACAAATCTTGAAATAAAAATGTTTTACTTGTTGATGGTCTGCATCACAACTTAATTAGTGTTAGTCAACTATGTGATACTGGATATGATGTTTTATTCAATAAAAATTGCTACAAGTTACTAATAGAGAACACTACAAATGTTGTGTATGAAGGTAAACGAATTGGAAATCTATATATTCTCAGACCTAACTCTATGCAATCTGTAGTTGGAAAATGTTTACTTGCAAAAGATAATTCTCTCCAATTATGGCATAGAAAATTAGGTCATGCTAGTTCACATGTTATCAAAAAGCTAGTTAAATATGATCTTGTTCATGGTTTGCCTAAGTTATCTTTTGACCAATCTAAAAATTGTGAACCATGTACGTTGGGTAAACAAACTAAAACTTCTTTTAAACCCAAAAACATGCTTAGCACCAGTAGATCACTAGAACTTATTCATATGGATCTATTTGGACCTATGAGGACACAATCTATTGGCGGAAAAAGATATTGCTTTGTTATTGTTGATGATTACAGTAGATGTACATGGGTTCATTTCCTGTAAAATAAAGATGATACCATTCAAGTATTTATACAATTTTTCTCAAAGATTGAAAATCAATTACAAAATAAAATATGCACAATTAGAAGTGATCATGGTGGAGAATTTGAGAATCATATATTTGAAGAATTCTGCACATCTCAAGGCTACACTCACAATTTTTCAGCTCCACGTACTCCACAACAAAATGGTATAGTTGAAAGAAAGAATAGGTCCTTACAAGAAATGGCTAGGACTTGATGCTTGAACATAATACACCTAAATCATTTTGGGCTGAAGCAGTAAACACAACTTGCTATGTGCTAAATAGAGTAACCGTACACTCTTATTTGAAGAAAACACCATATGAACTAATTTATGATAAGAAACCAAGGGTTGATTTTTTTCACACTTTTGGCTCAACTTGCTATATCTTAAACACAAAAGATGATAGAGAAAAGTTTGACTCTAAATCACAAAAAGCCTTTTTCTTAGGATATTCAACTTCTAGCAAAGCATTTAGAGTTTACAATATCATCTCTATAAAAGTTGAAGAATCCAATCACATTACTTTTCATGAAGAAAAAAAACAAAGTGATAACATAGTTGATATTACTCATCAAATCGAAGATCTAACCATATCAATTAAAGATGATCAAAATGCTGGAGATGGTAAACAAATTGAGACACAACAACCCATCCCTAGAATCATTAAGGATCATCCTCAAGAACTGATCATTGGAAATCCTAAGGATAAAGTAAAAACCCGATCATCTTTTAGAGATGTTGCAAATATGGCATTTGTATCTATAATTGAACCTAAGAAGGTGACTGAAGCTCTAAAAGTTGATTATTGGATAATGTCTATGCAAGAAGAATTAAACCAATTCACTAAGAATGATGTATGGGACTTAGTTCCTAAACCTCAAGATAAAACTATTATTAGAACTAAGTGGGTTTTTAGAAATAAGTTAAATGAAGTCAGGGAAGTAGTAAGAAATAAAGCTAGGTTGGTAGCACAAGGGTATAATCAACAAGAAGGAATAGACTTTGATGAAACTTATGCACTTGTGGCAAGACTTAAAGCCATTAGAATGCTACTAACTATAGCTGCCCACAAAAACATCAAACTATTCCAAATGGATGTAAAAAGTGCATTTCTAAATGGAATAATACAAGAGGAAGTATATGTTGCCCAACCACCTGGTTTTGAAATTCCTGGTAAAGATGATCATGTTTATAAACTTAAGAAAGCACTTTATGGTTTAAAACAAGCACCTAGAAATTAGTATGAAAGGCTCAAAAACTATCTCTTTGATAATAGTTTTTCAATTGGAAATTTAGATTCTACTTTATTTTTCAAAACATATGAATCTGACTTTCTAGTTGTTCAAATTTATGTTGATGATATTATCTTTGGTGCATCAAATGAATCTTTATGTAAACAATTTAGTGATATTATGTAAAAGGAATTTGAAATGAGTCTCATGGGAGAATTGACTTTCTTTCTTGGTTTTCAAATAAAGCAAACGCCCATTGGGATTTTATAAGCCAAGAGAAGTATACAAAAGAACTTTTAAAATGTTTTGGGATGGAACATTGCAAACATGCTACCACTCCAATGGCTACCTCTTCTAAAATTGATAAGGATGAAAATGGGAAACCCATTGATGATTCCTTATATAGGGCCATGATTGGTAGCTTGCTTTACTTAACCGCTTCTAGACCGGATATCATGTTTTCCATTGGACTTTGTGCTAGATTTCAATCAAAACCCATGCAAACTCATTTTCAAGCTGTCAAACGAATTCTAAGATACTTAGTCGACACCACAAACTATGTTTTATGGTATCCTAAAAGACAATCTTTGGATTTGAAAGCTTATACCAATGCCGATTATGTTGGTTGTCGACTTGACCGAAAAAGTACAAGCAGATGTTGTTTCTTATTAGGAAGAGCCTTAGTATCATGGTTTAGCAAGAAACAAAACACAGTTGCCCTTTCTACCACTGAAGCTGAATATATGGCAGTCGGTTCTTATTGTGCTCAAGTGCTTTACATGCAACAACTTTTAAATGATTATGGTTTTACATTTTCATCTATGCCTATCTTTTGTGACAACACAAGCACTATGAACTTGGCACATAACCCTATCTTACACATTCGTGCCAAACATTTTGAAATCCTTCATCATTTTCTAAGGGATCATATTTCTAAAAACCATATATCCCTTCATCATGTTGATACGGAAGATCAATTGGCTGATATTTTTACAAAACCACTTCCATTAGATCAATTTAATCACATAAGGAAGAAATTACTTATCACTCCCTTAGAAGATGTTTTCTTTGACATTTGCGCTTCTTAAAATCAGTTGGTTTCTCTGATCCTTACATTTCACATGTAAATGGACATCTCTTAGCATATTCTTAACGATTATCTTTTTGAAAGGGGAGAACCAATTAAGGGGGAGTCTTAACAAATATTTTTAATGGTTATCTTTTTGAGATGACAAAGGGGGAGAAATAATATAAATCTTAAATACTCAATCAATGAGTTTCATACATACTCTCTTGGCTTCACATCAAATGTTGCTATATTCCCTAAAGAGTTGGATTTTATGTTCCACACCTCTTTGGGAATAATAAGCACACATTAAATAAACAAGAGAAGGTATACACAAGGTATAATTCAGGTATGAAACTTAGCTCAATATTATTTAAGATTATTTGAGTTATATTGAGAAATGTTTTTCATCTTCAAAAAGGGGGAGATTGTTGGCTAAATGGACATCATCAAAATCCCTTTGTTTTGAAAATTACAAACATTTAATTCTTATGGATCTAATGTGCTACTTGAGTATTGCAGGAATTAAGTGGATGACACAACTTTGGAAGATCTAAATGCTCAAAATGTTTTAATTTCACGGTTGTAATCAAATGTAAAAACTTGTACAAGTATATAATGTACAAGTACTTAGATATCATGTAAATCAAGTGTTTAGATCTTCCCTAGCCACTCACAACACTTAGATAGGTCATCCCCTATAATAGTGTCACAACTGCACACTCATACACACACTTAGTATTCATCTAGAAACACCAAAATAGAGACATTCTCGGTCAAACTATTTGTCGACCGAGACACACTCGGTCGAACAACTTCTCGACTGAGAGTCTCCCAGGTTATTTCTTCTAATAGGTTCTATAGTCGTTAGACACAACATACAAGGTAGTTGGGAGTTGGAATTGAACGTTATATACACTTGCTCCAGACTGTCTCTCGGTCGACAAAAACTTCGATTGGCAGAATCTCGATCGACAAACTTCTCGACCGAGAAGAACTCTGTCTGCACTTTTTAGAATTAATAAACTAGTCATTGCTAAAGCAATTAGTGGATACCTAACGGCTAGTTGAGCACTTAGAACCCCCTAGAAACTGTCTAGAACGTACTTAAGCATTCATAGGCCATTAGTATAAATAGTACATGCCTTAGGACACCCAAAACACACTTGTACAATACTTGAGCATACATACTTGCAATTGGCAATCCTTTCTTGTGAGCAATTGAGAAACTTATACACTTGCTAATCTTTCCCATTGCAACAATCTCGTGCCCTATAGGCTAGAATATCCTTTCCACCATACTTATACTTTCATACACATTGGTTAGGAGATCAAAACGCTTGATATAGGAAATCAAGCCTTGTGCTACAATGGTAATTGTAATTTCCATTTTCCCTTCTTGTTCCTTTTTATTACTTTTACTCTCCTTGCTACTCCTAGGGTTGGAGGCTGCGGATTGGAGAGGGTTCTATCTTCTCAGGTGGAGAAGGGTCTTCTTGGAGGAGAAGGTGGACTTTGGACTACTTCTAGAAGGTCTCAATAGGAAGCTACTTCAAGGAGGAGCTTGAAGTTACTTCAAGTGAAGGCTGCTTCAAAGTTGGTGAGATGACTTCGGGGTGAAGGTTGTCCAAAGGGTTTGAGAAGGTAGTTGTATTTTTATGTAAAATCCTAGTGAGGTAATAAAATGCAGGTGCTTTCAAAATCCTAATTGGAAACAATTGGGTAGTGGACTGACTCCCTTAGTATTTTCTAAGTGTGGAACCACTCTAAACCCTGTGTCTCCTTTTTCAACATCTTTGTGGTTGATTGTTTGAATTATTATTTTTAAAATCTCAATAAAAAAACCTATTCACCCCCCCTCTAGTGGTTTTTTGAGGGCCACATACATTAATATGTATGAGTCCTAATAGATCACTCGCCCTTTCACTATTCCTAGTGAAGGGAGTCTTTGTCATATTTCCAACAAACAAGACTCACATGTCTCTATTTTTTTCAAATCAAAAGATTCTAGATAACCATCTTTATGGAGTCTAGAAATGCATTTCTCATTTATGTGCCCCAGACAAAAATGCCAAAGGTATGTTTGGTTTGACTTATCAAGTTTTTGTCTTTGGTATTTACGTTATACACACTTGTTACTAGATCTATCAAGTACATACCATAAGACATTGGGACACTGCCATAAAAAATCTCATCTTTAATAATAGAACATCAACCATTCTTTATAAGAAATTTGAATCCATTCTTGTCCAAACAAGATACATATATGATGTTCCTATTAATGGTAGGTACATAATAACAATTCTCCAACTCTATTATAAGCCCACTTGGCAGAGATAACTCATAGGTTCCAACTGCACTTGTATCAACTCTTGATCCATTATCAATGCATAGTTCAACCTCACCTTTAGCTAAAGGTCTACTTCTTTTCAGATCTGTAACATTTGAGAAAATGTGTGATCCACATCTGGTATCTCATACCCAAAATGAAGAAGTAGTGAAGTTAATCTTAATTACATATATACCTAACGTAGAGATCTCTATCCCTTACTTCATCTTCCTAGGTTTCCTTATCCTTCTCCTTATTTTGGGTGTAGAAGACTTGGACTTTAGGTTAGCCTCAAAACACTTCTTGGCCTTGCCTTCATCCTTGGACTCCATTTTGATTATCCCCATCACATATTTGTACTTCTTCATTTGTGCTTCGACATTTATCAACATGTCAACCAACTCTGACAATGGTTTATCCATGTTACTCAAGTGATAATACTCGATAAACTGGCTACATGATTTAGGCAATGATTGCAAAATCATATCCGTGTCCAACTCTTAAACTAAAGGAAATATCAATCTTTCTAGATGTTCTACATGACCAGTCATATTGAGCACACAGTACTCTACTGGGTCTCCCTCTATCAATTTGCACTCAAACAATGCCTTAGAGACATTATACCTTTCATGCTACTCATACAACTCATAGTTCATATTTCTCAAAATTAGGTCTTTGATGTCTACGCATCATTGGCATGCTTCAAGTAAGCATCCATTTCACCTTAGGTGCACATGGAGCAGATTCCGCTGACACTGACATTTTAGGAACAAAGTGAACACTTCTCAAAGTCCTGAACCAATTATGGAAGTATATCTCATTTATATTATTCTTCATAAGGAGTGATCATAATGATTGTGTGGTTTCCATTTATCTACAAGAGTAAAATTTGCATGTGTCAAAACACTTTTGATTTGAATAATGTTTGATGATATTTAATTAGGCATTCAATTAATTGTCACTCACACTATTTTGTTCAAATTGATAGCCCTCACTACCAATTCAGAAGATTTCAACAACAATCTTCTAGTGAGCCAATATCCATATTTCATCAAATCAAGAGTCAGCTTTGGCTGATCGTCCACAACTTGACTATTTAGGTAGGCAACTTTTGCCAATTGCATCTAAATGTAACTCTTAGATAGATGGTGTGCACAACTCTTTGTCACAATCCATCTCTATGCTTCTAGGTACTTAATCTCATTAAGATCACCTAGTAAATCTTAACCCAAAAGCCAACATGATAGAATATGTACCCCGCTTTGGCAGATCTACATATCTACCATCAAACTTCCATGAGATATACAACACACCACACTTTGGCGTAAACTACACTTGGTAAATCAAGCTTTTCATGTGTGCTACATATGGAAAATATCATAGGCTTAATATATATTGAGGGATTTGTATTATAAATACATATATGTATCAAATCACCACATACTATAGTACACATCATATACATGCTATATCCCACAAACGTAAACATACAATAAAACATAAGCGATGGTTATGGCCATACTATTGTAATTCCTTGGAGCCTTGAGGAACTACTACCACCTAGGGCCTATATCACATGCTAAAAATGTTGTTGATGAATATCCATGCTTGAACCAGTCTAGGTTGATCAGTTCAACCCTTGAACGTATCAGCTCACCTCCTGGCCGGTCGGTTGGTCATATCCCCAACCATCTGGTCTTTAGTCCACCATCTTCTGGTTCCTCTAGTCAATCATGTTTAGCAACTAGCTGATCGATTCGGCCCCTCCTATCATCATTCATCCTCAGTCCTCTAGCCGGTCACCTCATCTTTTGAAATGAGTGACTCATCTGGTGCTGAACGTCTTCTTCATCGTAACAAGAAATTAAAACTAGCCTAATGCTGTTTAACATATTATAAAGTAATAGGGAAACCTTGAGTTACATTCCAGTGGAGCATAGGAAGGAGAGAATAATAATTTTACATTTGGAAGAAGAATATGAGGCTCGATATGCAAACTAAGAAATAAATAGGAATAAACAACCACAACCACCATGCATAGATAACTAGGGTTATTGGCCATAACCATGCTATACATCCACCATCAAACCCAATTTTAGGGCAACACATGTAAATTGCATATATATATATATATCATATATATATTAGTTGGGATTGTACGTGGTATTTAATCGGATATGCTCATTAATCATTTTAAATGTTCACATCATATGAAATAAATAAACGATGAAAACCAATATCTGATCATATCAATTAATCCCAAAACATAGTAATTTGACATGGCTCTGATAAGACTATAGGGAAAAGTGGCGACAGAGAAGGCAGCAGAAACAAAAAATAACTGCCATATTCCCCTTTAAATAGTAGATCAGGTCAACAACTATGTAATGGGAAAGATGGTTACAAGGTTATACCTAGTCCTGGAGCAAGTACATTGACAATTCCCTCACTGTAGCATGCACCTTTCTTCAAGTTGGACCTAGACAATGTCTGTGTCGGCCTCCTGGTTGTTCACCATAGAAAATAGTTGACTTTGTCCTCCGAGCAATAGGAAATGACCTCCTCTCCTCTATAGTACTATACATGGACCACCGAAAACTCCTATCATCCTAGATGAATAGACATGAAGAAGTTGTCCCCTTCTAGTTGGTGCACTAGCACCAACTTGCTCCCCACAATTGTTCTCCCTTACTATCCCTCCCTTTATTGAGTAGGACTTGCACTAAACCCTTTAGTAATCAAATTAAACATCATTCATGAATAAACTCTTATTCCAAGCCTATCCTATGTGTGTGACCCTATAGTTTCCAAGTTAAATTGGCAGTGAATGTCTATAACTGATTTATGACATCACAAGCAATGAGGGGTATCTAGAAACACATCATTGCTACTCGATTAATTGGGAGGTTGGGGAAAAACTTCAACATACAATCTATGATTGGTGTTACAATGTTTGTAAAGTTTCTTTGTCACTAATATCTAGATCGAACTTGAGGCATGGAATCGTCATCCTCTTCAACATGTAATTCATGCTCCTTGAACTAGAGCAGACTGTCTGAGATATATGTAAGCTCAATATCACATATTGACTCACATGAGCATGGACATGCATTTCTCAGTCATGCTTATCAAGTGGCCATGATATCATACTCCTATATAAGGGACAAATCCCATCTACCACTAGTACAAAAACTATCTCTACCATCGGTTAAAACAACCTTGTAATGTCAGTTACAGACTGGCACTTAAGTGGGAGAAACTACAACCACATGTCTACGACGTCGATTCTATGGGGACAGAATAACCGACGCCAACAATCCAACCTCAGTTGTGTGGATAAAAGAAACCGACATAGATAGGAGTCTGAGGTGTCAATTGTTTAAGAAAAACTGACATCACAAGAACCATACCAGGTCACATTTGTAACTAGTAAAGGACTCTACATCATCGGTTTGGTAACAAGTCACAGCTATTATGATGTACAATGTCAGTTACAACCCAAATAATCGATGATTATGACAGTGACAGTTAAATCTAATAAACCAATGACTATGACATGCTACCCAGTGAGGCGTGCTTTCCGGCAAGACCATTTTGGTTTTGTCCTTCAATGTTGGTTATTTTTACCAAAACTGACGACTCAGGCCTATAGTGTCAATTTTTTTTTGTTACAGTCGACGATGAAGTTTTTTTTAAATAGTAGGCCTGCAGACTTGCTGCCTGAATGGTCAGTAGGATGTAGAACATGTAGTTCAAAACTGGAGTTCTTAACTGTAGGTTAACAACATCCTTTGAGTTCATCTTAACAACAGGACACCAAACCTACAATAACAAACATAATATGCATATAATTCTATTCATTCTCTAGTTCCATTTCATCACATGTGCATATAATTCTATTCATCCTTTACATTCATTCACACACATGATACTTCATTTATATATACACCAATCCATTCTCATGACATGTAGAACATAATTCATTCAATTATACACAATTAAATCATTCATCTTCACATTCACACACATGTATATATATCATCATTCGCACATGCACCAATAATTTACTTGCATCAAATTTAAAGTTGCAAGAAGTCATAAGCACCACATATATGTAGAAATAATGACATCAAACTTTAGAAAAAATATTCATTATCCCAATCAAATTCAAAGTTCACTTCTTTTTCTAAGGCTTGTGCCCATTGCTCTCGTATCTCATCTAGTTGTTCTGTCGTATAAGGTATTTGTATGCCTTCTAGCTTTTCTTTTGTATTGAAGTCTTTCATTTTAAATACCTACAAAGATAATGATGTATATAAATAATAAGTTTGATATTTTCATATTATCTAATAGGTCTATATACTTATGATGATCAAGACTACATTATATAGATTACATTTTGTATCTCCTTGATGTCTAGTGCCCCATATCTAACAATCATGTCCATATAGCACATCATGTAGTATCCACATGACCAACCGCTATCTTGTACAAAACACTATAGATTTCAACATATAAAATGTTAATAAATAAAAGTAAGCATAGTTGGCATAAATATGCATTGGAGTCACAAAAATACCTCAACATTCTCCCAAATTATCACCTTCTTTTTGTTGTCCACCTTTCTCCAACTTTTTTGAATTCTTTTATAGCCCTATACATTAATGTAACACATTAGATTGCAATAGTAAAAATTCATGTAATATATATGTTAACAGATATAAATATAAAAATTTACTCACATGAATAATTCCTTTTTCAAACCATGTACTCCACGGTCTATTTGGTCACCCTGACGATCTAGATAATACATAGTTAGCATCAGGGGTACAATAACCAATAACACCCATTATTTATTCCTGAGTGATAAGAAGGAAACAAATATAACTCAAAGTTCACAATGAAATGTAATTTATTAAGTGAAAATTATAAACAGAGTAAGTAAACGTACTCAACATTGTATGGAGCTAACATCATGCTATTTTTATTTTTACCGAAATATTTAAGTGCATTAGAGTAGTATAGGGTAACAGACGCAGGGTCTTTAATTACACGGCTAATCAAGGATGGAACTAGAAATGCCACATGGGGCAGTGAAAACTCTGTACAAACCCTATGTAAGTGGCTGCAAAACATATATCATGTATGCATTTGTGACGTCCCCAGATTTTGTAAAACTTAATCTAATATGTGACGTCCAAATTGAAACCTCACCTTATCCAGAATCCCAATTTAAACACCACACACTAGGCTAATAAAGAGAAAATCAGAGGAAGTCAGAAGGAAACAATAGTAGCACATGTACATGAACAATAATAAAACCATACAACACATGTTCACCATTCAACATATAATTACATAATGAATTGTTACAACTTTTGATATTACACATTGAACAACAAACTTATACATATACATGTACTACCACTAAACAACATGATCTTAAGACAACATGTCCACCTGTACATCAGCTCGCCACACAATTCTCAACTATCCTGGTTCTTCAAGATCTAATGTCCACAACCTAAACAAAAGATTACATGTGGTACACGTCAGCACAATATTCAAGAATATTGTATTGAGTATGCCTACATGTCTTTTATATACCTCTCATTACTAAGCTTGGCAATAAGATAAAACTAATACTTGGAAGGTATAAGAAATATAAGAAAAAGCACATACTTGCACAAAGATGTTCATTAACAAAAGAGAACACATATTTTAAGCACAATTTCCATCATATATCTCATACATCTGCCACTAAAGGGATAGATGCTTTTAGGCCTTATGATTTCCTACCAAAGAGTCAGATCATGTATATAATGTGATCTCCTACCGAAGAGTTAGATCACCTCAATGCACTATACTTCCAAAGAGTTTAGTGCTATCATATGATGGATCAGATATCTTATGTTTCATGTGTTCATAACCATAAGTATGGAAAGCTCAAGAAACATAGGATACAAGAACAATCATTTCATCCAATATCATATGCCAAGTATTTTACTGCACATATAACACAAGCATATTGTATAATTAGCCAAGTAAGAGGTAATGGCGTACCTTGATCACAGATATACTAATCATCACATATTCTTGATGTCAACTACCACATTGGTCAACCCCTGATAAAGACAAGACCATGTACTATCATCATATTCTCATCATCTTACATCTCATCTTAACCCTAATATGTCCATTAGGGTTTGACTTAGTCATTAGGATATTCCCATTATCACTTGCATTCTTGTCTTGGAATTATCTTACTGATGTTGTTTTCCAATTATGTTACATATTAGGGTTCAACATTGGAACATTAGATTCCATGTCATTTTATGCACACATTAACCCTAGGTTACATCATTAACCTAAATTAGGGTTTTAAACCATGTATTAAGGGTCAACTTCATATAACATGGATTTTGTGTATAAAACTGATCTCATATTTAAATTTGAAGTTACATTTACTGATATGAACTTACCCTATAAATTCTAGGATTTCATGAGCATATTTGTAATTATTACAAATTAATTAGGGTTATTAGCCCTAATTAGCCATATAAAGCAAATTACATGATTTCGTGTCCAAGAATCATCATATCTGATATTGTATGGATTATATATCACATTTCAGAGTTATTGAAGCATTATCATAATTTTAGGTCACTATTTGATATTTATTCCTCATGAAAAGATCATTTTACATCTTACATGATAACTCTATTATTCTTGCATTAAAACCCTGATATTAAAGTTCTACTATGTTCTATTTATTTTTGTGAACATTTTGATACCTTATTTGTATTTTTTTGATAAATGTGCTATTTTCTACGAATTATTGAAGATCTGAGCATTTTTTGATTATTTACCTTTTTGGAAGAATAGCGTGGCGCCATGTCACCACCAAGTAGGGCGTGGCTCCTTGGCTCCTGGCTGCATTGAGCCGGAGGTTCATGTTTGGTATGGGCTCGGTTCACAGACGGTTCTCGGTCTGGGCGCCTGGACCTGATTTTTTGTTGGTTCGGGTTGATTTGGGTAATTAGACCTGGTCTGCTCCCTTTTCCCCCTCTCTCGTGTCTCTCCCTCACTATGTGTGTGCCTGTGTTCGTAGCGCCGCCACATGGGGCTACTCTGATGAGGAAAAAGACTTCAATCTTGCCTCCTCAACTGGCGATGACACCTCCTTCTGATGTGACGACCTCATCTAGACCTCGACGACCACTTTGTATCTCGTCCTCAGCTATAGATCTTGCTTCCCACAAGCACTCTGTGATGAGGGTCCTTCATGACAGAGTAGAAGAGGGATCCCACCTCTTGATCTCCCTCTTGAACCCCTTTTGGTTTGTTTAGCTCTGGGTGACTCACTGATACAAACTTTACCAAAAACTTGGAACTCTCAATATAACTCAACCATATGATTTCACTTATGCCATTTGGTATCGAAATACTTCAAAAGTTCACTCCATAACAACATCAATACATAAAAAAATAGATCAACATATATAAAATGAGGTATATAGCTATATAAATCTCACCTTATCCAAAGTTATATCACAGATTTATTCAACCAAGTATAACCAAACAACTCCAAAACATCTTATAGAAATATACTAGTATCATGAGGTTGACCTACATCATCCTCCTTAATAGAAACCATCATAGGTGACCCTTCTTCATGTTTGCCTATCCATAGTGACATACCCCTGCACTGAGGACTTATCGAGTCAAATAGGTCCTTTGCAAGACAACTAGGTAAATGAAGAGGAGGTGGAGGTGGAGGTGGAGGACAAGCTGTAAGGGGTTTATTAGGCACTATGTCATGCACATATATAATTTTATATCAATGGTGTCATGTATATTAATATACAAACACAATGTAAATTTACCATACATTAGTATAGATAACTCCAACTTTGGGCTAGGCGACCACGCCGCCTTATGCATCACCTATCGTGTCGTACTTAGGGTGCTCATATGGCAGCATAGCTACTTCCAAGGGGCATAGACAAGGTTTGGCGTCACATGAACCACATCAGCGGGCAACAATGCACCATGAATCATGTCACCTTTAAGGCATGGGTAAGCCACACCCACAACAATGACATATTCTTGTAATATAAGATAACATGGTCTCAACCCCTACAAATTTGCATTGGGTGTTATATTATATTATACAAATCATTCTAAAAGACTAATATGTCATAAAAATACTTACAGGGTATGTACTATGTGGTGGGTCCATAGGATTACTCCCAACCACCTCAGTCGTAGGAGAGTCCACCTCTTATGAAGAGTGGGGTGACACAAGTAGTGTCTGAGGAACTTATTGAGAAGCATGATATTGGCTCATTACTTCATTAATTTCCTTTGCAATTAATCTTGTACCTCCTCTATTGAGAATCCCCCTTTCTGGACATATTTGCACCTATGCTTTGCTCTTATACTGAGACCACTGACTGCAATCCTAACACCCTCGGGATGCTTTGGGTTACCTAGAGCAACTGTCAATTCATCCCTTGTACCCTCAGGGATGAACTTTCCTTGTTTCTTTTGCTTGTGGAGCTCCCACTAATCATCATCAATAGTAATTGATAAGTAAAACATAACAATCATAAATACTAATTGCTCTGAGAGTTGAATTTTACCATTTTTGCAACTTCCTTAGTAGTTGCGGGGTTGGGTATCTCCATATTTGTTTTTCCTCCCAGCTATCCATAAATCATGGTGAAGTAGAGGTTCAATAGTAGTAGAGGACTCAACAGTCCTAGGAGTAGGCTGCTGAGAAGAAGACACATGTAGTAGCTTTTGGCGAAGATGTGCATAGCCACCTGGACCCATCATGTAGTTGTGCACATTCTTTGCACGTCTTTCTCTTTGAGCATCGCTTGCATCCTGGTTAGTAACAATCATCAATAGTAATTCATAAGAATGTATTACTAATGGGGAGTGAGGCTTAATACCTTGAATTTCATCAGTATTTTTCATAGAAACAAACACCTCCCACATTTCCGGGTCAAGATAGTTCCATTGCTTAGTGACTGACTTCTTCCTCTTCTTAGCGTCTCGTATGTATAGTCTTGTCAGATTTATCCTATAATTCTTCAATACCCTCCCATAGTGTTGCATCACCTTTTTACGATGCAAATTTTCATCCAAGTCATATATGCTCTACAAAAGTTCATATACTTAATGGAATATTCTTAAAAATAGAATTGTAAATAGCTTAAAAAATAGAATTGCAAATGACAATATCTCATACATAGTTCTTTCCATATGAATTCTTTCTTGCTTTTATCAATTTTATGCCAAGATTCTATTGCTACACTACAATGTCTATGAGTAAGAACCCCTAGATATGCCACAAAAGAGGTTCGGTTCTTTCCAAAAAAAATTCCTGCATGATCTAACTCAACAACCTACTTCGGTCGGTTACCCCTTTTTTAATCAACTTATTCATCATGGTGATGCCCCTTATTTTTGCACGCCAATGATGCTACTCATAAAGCTGAGCAAGATCCCCAGGGCATACATCCTCAACCTAAAATTGACAAAAAAACACATATACGCCATAAAAAGATATAACTTATAAATTTAATAAAACAATACAAAAATACAACAAGATAGACATATTGTAAAATACACATCTATGTAATAAAACAACACACAACTTACTCCAGTGTCAAGGTGCACATTGCGATGCTTCTCATCCTCATGGTAATCATCATCACGGTTGTCATACTCATGGTCGGATGCCATCTGAAAAATTTCATATAAAAGTAGTTAAACAATGAAATATAAGACTGCAAAATGCTCATATAACATTTAAATAAATAAAGGCATGCCTCTAATATTGAGATATTTTATCAATTAACATTCTCTCAGTGTGAACTCGATGCACATATAAGTCAGTTCCAGCTTCAATATTTGGTGCTGGCAAGCCAACTGAGAATGGACTGGAGTCATCATACTTGTCATAGTACTCTTCTTCATCTGTATGATATTTAATGAACTATCTTTTACCATGAAGAACAATTAACCATTTTTCATTGGCAGGATCATTGATATAAATTACTTGCTTTTCCTATGATGTCATTATGAATGCTTCACCCTTCTCACCAATCTTTTTAAAATTCACTACTATGAAACCCAATTCATCCACTACAACTTCTTTGGTGTTATCAACCCAATTACACTTAAAGACCAAAATTCTAAAATCTACATAGTCAAACTCCCATATGTCATCAATGACATAGTAATAAGACAATTTAGCTTTACGTAGACTCTTATCCTTTGCACTAGAAAAAATAATAATGAAGATGGTATAAGGGTGACCCCAATGTTTTGGACGACACTCTTATCATCTTAACGCTTTGTGTAATATGAAAACCATTTATGTCAAACCCTTCATAAGGCTTAAAATTCATTTTTGGTTTAAAGGCAAGGCATTTGATATTTTCAACAACATTATTTGGTGTTTGAGATAGTTGATGTAAGAATTTATCTTCAAACCACCTAATAAATGTCTTGTTATGCTTTCTAGCAAGCCACATTGAATTGGCTCGAGGATATTTTGTCTTGATGAAATTGGTATGTTCAGTGATATAAACCCTCACTTCATTGATGTTGTGTAAAATATATAAGTGAGCTTGTTCCCACAACTCACCACTGATTACTTTCATTTGTGCTCCTAAAGTCCCTTTACCAGAATAGTCCACAATATTCTTTTAATTTACATGAGCTTCATTACAACTCAGAAAGTCATTGCAAAAATCCATAACCTTCATGGGCACATAGCCCTCAATAATACTCCCTTCAAACTGATAACGGTTTTGAACATCACCTTTAAAAACACTCATGTACCATTCACAATGATACATCCAATGCAAGAAAACTGGTCCCAACATTTTCACTTTCCTATTCAAATGGACAACAAGATGCACCATCATTTCAAAGTATGAAGGAGGAAAATACACATCAAGCTGGCATAGGGTAACAACCACTTCTCCTTGCAACTTATCGAGATTCTCAGGATCAATAACTTTGCTACATAGAGTATTGAAGAAGAAACAAAGTCTGGTGATTGCAAACCTTACATGCTTCGATAGTATAGATCGAATTGACATGGGCAATATTTGTTGCATTAGAGTGTGATAATAATGAGATTTAAGACCTATCAGCTTTAGATCTTTCAGACATCAATCTAAGAATATTAGAAGAGTATCCCTATGGTACCTTAACATTAGCAAACACTCACAAAAAGTTTTCTTCTCTTTTCTAGACAATGCGTAACAAGCAGGAGGTAAATATGTTTTCCAATCACTACTAACTACTTCTATTAATTTTTTCCTTATTCCCATTTCACATAGGTCCATTATGGATTTGATGTCATCTTTAGTCTTACCTGGTATATTCAACATAGTACTAATGATGCTATCACAAACATTTTTCTCAACATGCATGACATTGATACAATGCCTAATTGCCAAAGAACTCCAATAAGTAAAATCCCAAAATATTGACATCTTCTTGTATAAAGATTTCTCACTCTATATGGGAATGGTATATTGTGATCTCTTACCGAATAAAATTGACAAAGTATTTTACTCTTTCATAAGAAACCTCCCCTGATATAGGTTTAGTGGCACTCTGTTCCTCATTCGATCCATTAAACGTTTTGTGCAACCTTCTGTAAGGATGAACTTTTGGAAGAAACCTTTGATGACCATGATATACAGTCTTGCCACCATATTTTAGTCATATTGAATCAATGTTCTCTTCACATATAGGGCATGCTTTGAATCCTTTTACACTATATCTAGACAAATTTCCATATGTTGGAAAGTCATTAATAGTGCAAAACAACATAGCATGCAAAAGAATGTCTCTCTATGTGAAGCATCATAGGTCATAACACCTTCTCCCTAGAGTTTCTTTAACTCATAAATCAGAGGTTCAAGATAAACATCAATATCATTGCCAGGTCGTTTGGGGCCTGATATCAACAATGACACCATGACATACTTATTTTTCATACACAACTAGGGAGGAATATTGTATATAACAATCATAACAGGGAAAGTACTATGTTGGCTACTCAATGTACTGTATTGATTCATCCCATCGGTACAAAGCCCAAGTCTTAGATTCCTGACTTCTTCACCAAATTCAATAATTCAATTTTCTTCCACTGTGGGGAATTAGACGCGTGTCGTAGGATCCCATCATTATTTTTCTTTACCTCTACATGCCACCTTCAATTCTTCACATCCATGGGATTGGCAAACAATCATTGAAACCATTGTATTATAGGTATATACCACATAAACTTGGTAGGAGAGCCAATTTTGGACTTCCCCAAAGTCATCATTTTGTACCTTGACGCCCCACATTTTGAACAATCTTTCAAATTCACATAGTCCTTTTGAAAAACACACAGTCATTCAGACATGCATGTATCTTCTTAGCCTTCATTCCCATTGGACACAACATTTTGTTTAATTTGTATGTTGAGATTGGAAGCTTGTTTCCTTTAGGAAGAATTCCTTTCAACAAGGACAACAATGACATGAAGCTTTTGTCGCTCCATTTATTGTTAGCCTTCAGAGTATACAATCTCAACACAACACTAAGATTCGTAAAATTAGTACAACCTAAGTATAATGGTCTCTCATCATCATGAAAAATGCTTCTAAATAAGGAATGTGGATCGGTGTGCTCTACCCCACAACTATCTATCATCACATCAACCATGCCTTTCGGAATTGTTTCATTCACATCTACATCATTGAAAACAATTTCTTATTCAACACAAGTACTGTAATCGACATCTACTTATCTCACCGTTGAATTCTCTCCATGCCATTACCATTATGTATATCCCGATATAATCTCGTTGCAAATGACATGGATTTTGATTCGTAAACAAAGTTGACTTTCAAGTTGTTACTGCAATTCCTACATGGATAGTAGAAGCTATCTCCAAGTTGTTTCCTATGTTCCTCCACAAATCTTATAAACTAGTTAAGACCAACAATAAACTCCAGGGTGCATCAATTTGGAATGTACATTCATGATCAATCTATTCTATCATCAAAGAAAAAACAAGTATAAGGATTTAGGGTTTACATGATTAGGGTTTAAGATTTACAGATAGATTAGGGTTTATTATTTGGATTTAGGGATAAGGGTTTATAGATTAGGAGTTTACATATTAGGGTTTATGGTTTACAGATGAGGGTTTATGTTTTAATAATGAATGTGTGTACCACCTATCCCATTCTTGAACACCTAATCTCACTAGTAAGTGTATAATGTGTATTCAGTTTTCAAGAAAATTTCAAAAGCATTTCCCCATAGTTCTCCAAGTACATCGATGTAGATGGGCAAATGTCCACCAACATATGTATTTACAAAACAAATGATGAAGTGCTGACAAAACATCTTGAAAACTGAATACACATTATACACCTACATCCTTAGTGAGATTAAGTGTTCAATAACAGTCCCAAACTGGGGACTATCCAAGACTTACTCCTAATGAGTAAATCTCGGACAGGTTTCTAGGCCAATAGAATACATGTATGTTGTCAATTCATACACCTATGATCCTAGTTTCATCATTCATATCCTAGGTTTTATGTAACATCATTTAATTCAATTCAATTCATTATTCCATTTAGATTAGTTAATGAAGAGAGAAAGCACACAATATAATTAATTTAGATAAACTAGTAATTGAATTAAAGAAACAAGCAAGAAACAAAGTAAGCAATTAACACCACCTAAGACTACAAACAATGTATGAGTTGATTTACAATAGAAACATCTTGTAATCTTATTCATACCCATGAGGATCAATTCTTTCACCTAATCTAGGTACCATATTCTATAACATTGATTTCAACATCTCCAATATACATGCATGTTCATCATCAAGATAATCATTACACACAAATTATTCATGACCTAGGGTGAAACATTTCTTTCAAGATCAGGGATTTTCAATAGTGATAAAAGGGAGAAATCATAAGATTTGAGCAATATTAATGACTTAGGCATCAACATTTTCATATTAAGTCATTTACATATAGGATAGTCATCAATAAGATACAATAGTCATTAATAGGGTACAAAGACTACACCTAGTCAGATCTCTTACCTAGAACTAGGGGAAGGGTAGAGAGCAGCGTTCAAGTAGTGAGCTCAAGCAAAAGCTCTGATAGAGAGCTCAAGCGATGTCCAGGAAGTTGGTGGCGGCAATGTCCAAGTAGAATCTTAGATGGTGGCCCAAGCTTCTGATCACTGGAGATGGAAGGTGGTGGAACCTCTATGAAGGAGGTAGAGGCGATAGCTATGGAGGATAATGGTGGCACCTCTATGAAGGAGGTAGAGGTGGTGGAGGTGTGCGGCGACGACTCTGTGAAGCAGCAACAATGGAGGCTCTGTGAAGTAGTTGTGTAGAGAAGAGATTGTCGGCAATGAATGAGGTATAAATTTCACAGGTGCTAGGTATCGAGGGAGTGGTGCAATAGAGAATGGGGGGAAAGAAATGTCACATGTGTTATTAAGTGGATTTTAGTCATCAGTTTCTTGAGAAAACTAACAACTAAATACTACATTGTCGGTTACAAAAAAAGAAATTGATGACTATCTCCTTATCCAAACAGAAAAAGTAGAGCTCAGTAAGGGGACATGACCGTTGGTTATGGGAAACACCGATGATAGTGTAGGACTTAGTTGTCAGTTTCACGAAGAGGAATAGATGACTAAATCCTTTTCCAAACAAAAAGGGTGACATACTCGTTAGTTTATACTGTAGAAAATGATGACTATGCAATCACTTAGATGTCGGTTTTATACTTGAAACCAATGACAAAGACTAAGTCCAATACAAAAAAATTCAGCCTTAGCAAGGGCACTACATCATAGGTTAATTACCAAAGACCAACGACTCAAAAGCAATTTGGGGGGAAATATTTTCCTAGGGGATATGGCATAAAACCACTTAAACGTCGGTTGCTTACCTAAAACCAATGACAGAGACCCTTATCCAATAAAAAAGTGGGCCTCATCGAGGGGACTTAGTTTTTTGTTTCTTAGAAGACCTAACGACGAAGAAGGAATTTGGGGGATAATTTTTTTCCATGGGGACATGACATGAACACTTTATCGTCAATTAGTCCCAAAATCAATGCAAATATGAAAATTTTGGAGACAATTGTCCCTAAATAATTGTATTTTGCGGGTTATCTACAATGTCAGTTTCTGAGTATCAAAACCAACATTATAGTGAAAGTAGTACCCAAGTCTTTACTAGTTCGACATGACTTGATCTATGGTGACAATTTGTCTCTGCAATCAACGTTGTTTGTAGTGTGTTGTCAGTTTTTATTTGGGACCGATGTTAACAAAAGTGACATTAAATGTCAGATCTGTAGTAGTGGTACATCACTCACAGTCATCCCCAAGTGTCACAGTGCATCCAATCATGACCTTTATGGCAACCCTTATTCAAGGTCACAGTGGATGATGTCAAAGTACACCGAACGACACGTGATGAGTGCTATGATTTCAGGTAAGAACCGCAATCACCACCAACACTATGGGAGATGATTCTGACTGCCATGTAATGGTTTCCATGCATCACTTTCAAATCTGATACACTGTTCTCTAACAAGTATCTATGTGTTTGAATTTATATCACATATCATGACTAATAAATTATGCCATCAACCAACACACACTCTAATCTTATGTGTAATTGCTATCTACCAAGCTTCCACAATAACATCCGACTAGGGACATAACAAGAACATATATACTCTTAACATACATATGATATCATTATTCAGGTCCTTAGTGTGAAGCCATACATAATTGGGAAATATCATTCTTCAGATATTTATAATGTTACATCATTCTCTCGTCACTGAATAAAACATTATAAATTGGAAGATTGCATTTATTATTAATCAAATCATTTACAAGTTATGCCATTATAATCATCATATGATTGGTTCTCTGGGCATACATACCAACAAAAAGCCCTATCCATGATAGGGTTGTAGAAACATGAGATTCCTATTTAGGATAGGGATCATGACGATGAATATCTACATAAGGTAGAACTTTGAAAAGGACACCTACTTTATGTATGGATTTAGTCAAGGTGACCATATATTCATAGGGCCTTCACAAGGAGTGCCCTCATGAATGCATGGCTTTATCAGGTGTGCCTTCCTGAATGTAGGGCTCGAGTTCAAGGAAATGCCTATTTAGGATAGATCTTGAAATGTGGATGCCCATTCAAGACAATATTTGGTTCATAAAGAATGCCTATTCAAGATAGGGCTTGTTAGTTTGTTAGAGTAAGTTGAGGTATGCCTATCTAAAATAGGGCTTTAGCATATATGGCTATCTTAGTATAGGGATTTAGAACAAATGCCTACCTGAAGGCATGGCTTCTGATCAAGAGGGATGCCTATTCATGATAGGGCTTAAAGAATGGTCCTATTTGAGTGTAGGGATTCAAATTTAGTACCTAACATGCTGTTAGATTTTGTCTTCAATACCTACCTAGACGCAAGGCTTTGAACATGGTGCCTACATGAGTATAGAGATTTATTTAAGAGGAGTTCCTACCTGAATATAGGGCTTACTAAAGAGGTTTCTACTCAAATGTAGGTTCAACAAAGGATGTGCCTACCTAAACATAGGGCTTATGTTTTGGGGTGCCTACCTGATGTAGGACTTTATCAGGGTGCCTATTTAAAACTAGGGCGTTGTGGGGAAATGCCTACATGAGCGCAAAGTTTTCAACAAAGGTGTCTACAAGAGCATAGGGCTTAAATTGGTGGAAATGCCTATTTAGGATAGGTCTTTTGCGAAGGTGCCTATTGGATGTAGGGCTTTGAAAGTGATGGCTACTTGATTTTAGGGCTTTTTTATTGAAGTGCCTACTTGAATGCAAGGCTTTATCTAGAGCATTGGTATATAATAGGGCTTAAGGTGATGCCTACCTAAATGTAGGGCTTTAACTATGGGAGCTGCCTACTCATGATGGGGATTTTATGAGGGGAGATGTTTATTCATGATGCAACTTTAGCATGGATGAACTAGAGACCAAACATGATCATGGGATTTTGAATTTGAGTAGTTAGGCCTTAGGGGATATTAAATAACCAATACAGGAGTACTTACTTGGTGTACATCTTAGATTGTGTATATTCCTACCTGAGTGTAGGTATTTGAGAAAGGGAGTGCCTATTCTGGATAGTGGTTCCATGCAAATGCCTACTAATACTAGGGCTTAAGTGAAGGTACCTACTTGAGTGCAGGGATTTTATGGTTAGAAGGAAAGGTGCCTATTTAGGATATGTCTTTGAAACAAGACGTCCATATATAGGATATGGATTTGAATATGCCTAGTTCCTGCTATAGAAAAGGTCTTTGAAAGTGTAAAGTGCCTATTCCATACATGGATTTCTAAAGTGCCTACATGGGTTTAGCTCTCATAAATGAAATGTCTAGGAAGTGTAGGGCTTAAAATCAAGAAGATTTATCTTAAAAATATAGGGATTAAGAGTGAGTAGTAAACTAAAAGAAAGATACCTATTCAGAATAAGGCTTTGAAACAAAATTCCCATCCAAGATATGGCTTTGAAAGAAAAGGTGCATGTTCAAGATAGGGCTTTGATGAGTATATCCTATTTAGGGCAGGGATTTAGAAGATGAGTCTCTATTTAGGATAGGGATTTTAAATGGCACATGCCTACTCAAGGTAGGGCATTAGAATGAATATAGGGTGCTTACACATGTTAGGGATTTGGAAACAGAGGTGCCTGCACATGGTAGGTCTTGATAACAAAAGGGTGCATACTCAGGAAAGGCTTTTGAAAGAAAGGTGAGGTTCCTACTTAGGTTAAAAATTTAAAATGTAATGGTGCATACTCATGGTAGGGCTTGAAACATATATCACCTATTCGTGATAATTCTTTGAAAATGATGAGTGTCTACTCAAGGTAAGGATTTAAAGAAGAGTGGTGACTTCATTTGGGATAAATATTTGAAGATGATATTCACCTATGAGGGTAGGGATTAAATGGTGGGGGTTCCTATGTAGTCTAGGTCTTCAATGCATGTTGTGTATGTAGGGTAGAACTTTATTTTCCTTCTATCATTAGTATTTGAAGTATAGGGTGCCTACTTAAGTAGAATTTGAAAAGAGGGGTGCATACCCAAGGCAAGGCTTGAATGTGGGTTGGTATGATTTAATGTCACGATCCATGATACAAAGAAGTTCATGAAATGGTATGAGAAGATGGTTAAGATTAAGGTCTTAGTCCAAGACCCAAAGAAGGTTGTTATTAGAGATATTATAGTTTAATGGTATAGTCTAGGACCCTAAAAGATTTGAGAATTGAATGTAGAGATGCCTATTCAAAATAGGTCTTGTAATATAGATTAAGGTCTTGGTCAAGATCCTAAAAGATTGGTAAAGTAAGGCCCTTAACCTAGCTTAGTGATTGAGCATGTTTGCTTTGCTTAATAAGATGCTTAGAACCTTAATCTAATATCTATAGATGCTTTTATAACATGTGACAATCTTATGTTTTCAGTTTGGTCCTGTTTGGTTGATGTTTGAGCTATGTATGCTTATTTTGGACCAAGTTAAAATTTACCCATGTTTGAGGGTTATCTTGGAATTTGTCACATGTAGGGTGTTCCCTTTGTTCCTTAGCATCATGAGAGAGAAGATGATGCTATGGGGCACCTTGATTGGACCATGGTTGATGATGTGACATCACATAGTGAGATTAGGGTTTCTAGGGTTTCCTTTGTTGTTGAGCTTTAATCATGTGTTGTGTGTGTAGTGTTGCGACCGCAACACCTCACTTGGTGAGTGTTGCGACTGCAACACTTGTTCTTGGTGTGGTTGTTTCGAACATGATGCCTTAGATACGGTTTGGTCGAAGGGGTTTGTCCCCTAGTGATGCGTTTCGACCATGTTGAATGGGTGATCCTTATGTAGCGGTCGCTACACCTTGCTTTGCTTCGAACCTTGATGTTTGTTGCAACTACAACAAGGTATGTAGTGGACCTTAGTGGTTTCTACACCACCTAGTTTGTATCACCCTTTTATGCATGCATATTTTAAGTGGTTGCATGGATTTTTTGGGTGGACAAGTGTCCTTTTGGTGCTCTCTAGTGTTGACACCTCATACCCACCTTACCTCTCTCCTACCTTGAGTATATAACCTCTCTCTTGTTCATGTAAGTATCATTTTTGGCCCCCTTTCTTCTCTACTTGAATCATTGGAGCTTGAGGATCAAAAGAGGACTGATCTTGGAGCCTTGATGGTCAATCAACCATGCATGTAGTGCTTTTGATCTTGATCATCTCCTTTGTGGTGACCTTTGATGATCTTATTTCTTGGTAAGTGGTTTTGAATCCCTTATCTCATTTTCTTTGCACCCTGCCTCCTCCTCTTCCTTCTCAGCCATGATACTATGGTTCTACCATGGTGGTCATCTTGAGAGAAACTTCCCTTCACAAGGGTAAGAGACTATGTTTGACATGGTGGTACCCAAGTTGGAGTAAGCTTTCTTTTCTTTCCCCTATCTTCTTCTTATTCGACCAAGGGTTTTTCACCCTCTTTTCTTGAGTTTTCCTTTGACCATGGTGTTCTTCTTTTTGGAGGTGATCTTGTGGCCGATGAGTTGATCTTTTTTGGAGTTTCTTTATCCTATCTTGGAGATCATGGCCTTGAAGTTTTATCCTCTTCACAAGGTGGGTTATATAACTATTCTCTCTACTATTATTGCACTATGTTTTTAAATGCATGTTGATGATTACATCTCTAAAATGTGATCCTACTATGCCAGATGAACTTTCCATAATCTAGGGTATAAGTCTTGGTGATTATCATAGGTTGCTTGCTTCTTATCCTAAACCCTAATTTCTTGAACCTAATTTGGTGATGATAAGAGAATGCATGTTTTCCTCTTGCACTTTGATTATGCATTGTTTCATCTTGTTTATAATTCGTCTACCTTGAATAAGAAGAGGTATTGTTTCTATTTATGTGCATGAGAAATTCGATTTTCACCTCTTTAATCATGTTCTTCTTGGTGACTTTATGTGACACACATTCTAGGGTTAGATGATCATCTTTGGATGGAGTTTTTCCACTTGGATGTTGTTTGGTTTTATTGAAGATAACCTTCTATTTCGACCATGGTTTAGTGCTATTTTGGAGCTGATTGATTGGCACTTGAGGTTGCTACACCCCTTGAACCTCCTTTTTGGTTCGCTACACCCCTTGAACCTCCTTTTTGGTTTGCTACACTAGTGAGTGGTTGTTGCGACCGCAACAACCCTAACCCTAGGGTATGGTCGCTACACTTGACCTCCCCAGTGGTTACAACCTGATGTTTTTGACTTAAGGTCACAACATCTTGGGCTTGTTTCGGTCGACAACCCTTTGGGTAGGTTGGATGGTCGTTACACCTTGTTTTGGCCACAATAGGGTCATAAACCTAGTGGGCCACAACACTTGGTCGCAACAAGTGCACTTATGGTCACTACACCATGATTGGTTACTACACCTAACCCTTTAGTCGCTACACTATATGCATGATCTATACATGATGATGGGGAGGTGAATGATATATTATAATCAATAGTCCTTAACCCTAATACACTCTAAACATATGGGAGGTGATGAAACTAGGGTTTGGTGATTGAATGATGATATGGAACCCTATTCGGCTATACATGTAACACTAACCCTAATTTTAGAATTTGTGTTGTGATTACTATTATTGCTTGAAGTAATTATCATGGGATGATATTTTCTCTCTCCTACTTATGTGATCCTAACCTTGCAAGTGGAATGAATGACATAGTTAGTGAATGCTATGGTCTTGGCATGATACAGAATAATGTGCATGAGCCTTTATGGAGCATGAAGAGAAAATGATGATGTACAAGGAACATGTGAATTGGGTCTTGTGACATGGCATAGGATAAATGCCTATTTTGATGTAAGGTGTTATCCTCTAGTGATGAGAT
Organism: Alisma plantago-aquatica; assembly: GCA_963693085.1. Classification (NCBI taxonomy): domain Eukaryota; kingdom Viridiplantae; phylum Streptophyta; class Magnoliopsida; order Alismatales; family Alismataceae; genus Alisma; species Alisma plantago-aquatica. Next base: position 1,005,860,565 of record OY856413.1, read on the forward strand.
AAGGGATTGATATCCCATGACAGTGTGATAATGTTGATGGTCCTGAATTGACAGTGATATCAAGTGATAGTATGACCAATTCACACCTTATAAGTTTTATATCTTCTGAAGTTGTTTACCTCCTTGTCTTTGTAGATTTTGTTTAAGGTTTATACGTTGTAACTTGGTTGATTCTAAAAGATACTTATTTGGCTTAATTAACCAAGTGAAACATAATCATGTAGTTTCCCTATTCCATAGATCCATCTATAGCGTCTGTAACACATGGGCCCACTTCCCAAGGCTCTAATAGGGTTTCAGGAATGACATTTGGCACCACAGACCACCACTAGCCTTGGTGGTCAATCAACCTTGCATGTGGTGCTTTTGATCTTGATCATCTCCTTTGTGGTGACCTTTGATGATCTTCTTTCTTGGTAAGTGGTTTTAAACCCCTGATCTCATTTTCTTTGCACCGTGCCTCTTCCTCTTCCTTCTCGGCCATGAGGCTATGGTTCTATCATGGTTGTGACGACCGTCTCGCGAAAAGAAGATTAACTAATGCGGAAGCGTTCATCAAGCAACGAATTAGCGAAAATCACTAAAAATTAAAACTTTTTGCAAAGGGATCCATTCATAGGAAAACTCTTTCATTCAGAACCAAAGTAAAACTTTACATCCTGGTTCATATATATACATTTCATGTACTTTTGCTTCTCGAGGAATACAAACATTAACTACTCTGTCTTAACTGTACACAGGTAGTATAACCCTCGAGGCACTAAGCCAAAATCTCGAAATCATTAACTACTACTCCAAGGACCTGAGAGTACAGAGACGACACATAGGACTTCTATATACATCTGAACATGACATGACAGTCAATGTCTCCACCTGAGACTTTACTGCTGTCCCTGCTACTGCTGATGTCCTTCACCTCCTGAAGGATTCCTGTCTCCTCGTCCGCGTCCACCTAAAAATGTGGTTCCCATGGGGGTGAGACAATTATAAAAATTGCCCCAGCGAGAGATATAACTCTCCGCCAGAAACATTATTATTGCAACTTAATAAGATAAATGTGAATAGGGAAATCATATTTATTTGACAGCAGATATTTTGACGTCTAACAGATTAAATCATTATTCTATATCAAAAGCATTGCAACTGTAACTTGATAGAATAAACATGTTACTATTCCTTTAATGAATATGAAGAACATGTATAACATCTATTCAAACTACAGAATCATTATCACTGGATTAACTCTCTTCAGGCTTAGATCATATGACTAAAGCCTGGCATTATCATTGTGGAGTCATGGCTCGTAGCCATACTCTTTTCACAAGGTGTTGGGATCTTAATCCCTCATTTCAACACTGGGGCTTCTCATCCATTCTCAATTTCAATACCATAACCATGAAATCCTGGGTATTCAAACCCTTTGTTCATCACTTGAGCACTATTACCTCTTTCTCAGGTAACTAACACCTTTAGGTCATTTGACCAAGGTAAGTATGATACTTGCTACACATGCATCCATCATGGCACTTGATGCACATTAATTCTCTTGCCACCTCTTACCAGGAACAAGGTATATTATGGCACACAAGGCCCAATTAACAATTCAAACTAATAATACATCATAGCTCATACCTGGCTATGCTCATCATCTCATAATACCTGCATGGTTAGCACATATAATAGCACTACATCAATTATCTATCAATACCATGCAAAAACAATGTATTAATAATTCAAGGGTATTACCCTTAATCCTTTATCAGGATTTGGGTTTCCATCACACATGGCTCATCAGAACACTGTACATCTTGTCACCTTTCACTAGGCAACAACTTTATTCACATGGCTCACAAAACCATTCACATCTTGTCACCTCTCACTAGGCAACAACTTTATTCACACGGGGCACAAGGCCATTCACAGATTGTCACCTCTCACTAGGCAAAAACTTTATTCACATGGCGCACAAGGCCATTCACATCTTGTCACCTCTCACTAGGCAACAACTTAAAACAAAGGCTTACAAGCCCAACTCATCTTGTTACTTCTTTCTCAGTAACAAAAACATAATGGCACATATGGCCAATCAATTCTTATCAAATAAACATCATAGCTCATACCTGGCTATGATCATCAACTCATGAAACCTGCATGATTGTCACACATGATAATAGACTTATCAGGTTTACAACACATCATGCAATACAGGGTAACACCACTATTCCCTTACCAGGATTAGGGTTTTCCATCAATTAGGGCTTTCTCTCACATATCATTACCCTTCATTAAGAATAGGGTTTTCCATTATTAACCATTTAGGTTTTCAAGATCATATTATCAATGATCAAACCCTAGTTCATTGCTCCCCACATCTAGGAGCCAACATTTATACCATAAGTATTCACTCATACTTATTTATTCTCATCAATTATCATTAAATGATTATCATCACAAGGTATGAGTATCTCTCTCATCCTTAAGTTGAGAATTAACAAAACGACCATGTTAGGTCACTTTCAATTAAGCTCTAAGTCAAGCATAGACCACCACGGCCGTGCTACCTTGCACGGTCGTGCAAAGTAAAGCTACCACGGCCGTGCTACCTTGCACGGTCGTTCTGAGTAAAGTCGCCACGGCCGTGCTGCCTTGCACGGTCGTGCTACATAGGATCATCACATGAATCATATTTATATATGAATTCTATTATTTGATCCTTTCAACTTGATTAGGTCACATCAACCCTTCAATCATATGCATACAACTATGATTAACATAGGGTACCAAGTCATTGGTCCTATAAGCAATTAGGGATGCATTCCCAATTAGGGTTTCTCATGAAATCACCCTCAACTAGGGTTCCACATGGATGCACCCTCAATTAGGGTTTCACTTGGAATCACCCTCAACTAGGGTTTCACATGGAATCACCCTCAACTAGGGTTTCACATTGAATCACCCTCAACTAGGGTTTCACATGGAATCACCCTCAACTAGGGTTTCACATGGAATCACCCTCAACTAGGGTTTCACATTGAATCACCCTCAACTAGGGTTTCACATGGAATCACCCTCAACTAGGGTTTCACATGGAATCACCCTCAACTAGGGTTTCACATTGAATCACCCTCAACTAGGGTTTCACATGGAATCACCCTCAACTAGGGTTTCACATGGAATCACCCTCAACTAGGGTTTCACATTGAATCACCCTCAACTAGGGTTTCACATGGAATCACCCTCAACTAGGGTTTCACATGGAATCACCCTCAACTAGGGTTGAATTCAATAACCCTGTCAATTAGGGTTTATGTTCATGTTTAGGGTTTCATGATCTCTTTGATTAAGGATCATAACCCTTATACACCACATGATTCATATTCATGTATGAATTCATGCTATCAGCTTCTTAACTTGATTAGGTCATATCAACCCTTCAATCAAGTACATACAACTATGATTTACATAGTGTACCAAGTCATTGATCTTATCAGCAATTAGGGTTCATCCCTTAATTGACACTAATCACTTAGGTACTATTAGGGTTTTAACCTTTGTTCCTTCATTGGTTAACATTACTAACCATCATTGGATCAATAGTACATTCATCATCACATTGGACCTCCATTACATAAGGTATCCAAAGGAATTAGGGTTTACTATTCATCCTAATTAGTGATTTCACATGTAGGCAACCTCTTAATAGGGTTATACATGAAATCGGCCTCAATTAGGGTTTACATCATGTATTGGATCCATGCATTTGTTATGCATTAATGACTAGTAACATTAAAGGTATCTCCCACCTAATCACATTAGGTTTTCAAAAAGGTTTGATCCATTGGACCTTTAATGACATAAGGTATCCAATTGAATTAGGGTTTCCAATGTTGATTCCTTCAATCATTGGATTCATGGAACCAATCATCAATTGGACCTATACCCATACTTCAATTGAGTTTAAATAGGTCAACCTTCAACTTATTTGACCCTTAATTAACCCTCAATTGGTCATCAATTAGGGTTTGATTCAATTGAATTAGGGTTTGGAATCGATGATTCAACAACACTAATCAATGTAAGACTAGTTTCTTTGAAACCATTGAACCATCATCCAAGTTGGGTATGACCTGACCCCAAACGGTCTTGAGGTCGTTTGGATGACCTCCAAACGGTCTTGAGACCGTTTGCCCATCATATCACTCAAATACAAGCCATCCAATTAAGGTTTGGATCATTGGATTGATCACCAAATCAGCATTGCATTGTATAACAGCTTGGTACCTTTAGACCTTCAAACACCTAACCATACTCAACCCTAGACCTCCAAACGGTCTTGGGTGACCACCAAACGGTCTTGAGACCGTTTGGATGAGCTCCAAACGGTCTTGAGACCGTTTTCCCATCATATCACTCCAATCCAAGCAATCTAATTAGGGTTTGGTTCATTGAAGTGCTCACCAAATCAGCAATCTATTGCAGATCAAATTGATATCTTTAGACCTTCAACCACTGAACTATACTCAACTCTAGACCTCCAAACGGTCTTGGGTGACCACCAAACGGTCTTGAGACCGTTTGCCCATCCAACCTTTGGACTCTAGTGAAAATTCATCATGGATTGGTCTATCGAGTTGATCAACAAATCAGCATTTAGTTGCAGTATGATTTGGTACCTTTGGACCTTCAATTGGTCAACTATACTTGACCCCAGACCTCCAAACGGTCTTGGGGTGATCCCCAAACGGTCTTGAGACCGTTTGGGTGATCCCCAAACGGTCTTGAGACCGTTTGGGCTAATCAACCCAAAATCTCAACTTAACTCATTGGAATTTCAGCACTATTTTCAATTAGGGTTTGCCTAATTGATTAGTCTTCAACTCATGATCCCTTTGGAATTAACCCCTCAAATTTGGAGGGTCATTAACCAACATCATTATTAACAAAAATCTCATACGGTCAACGCTTGGTCAACGTACTCAAACGGTCTTGAGACCGTTTGCCCAAGCAGGTCAAGTTGATCAGGTTGAAAATCAGCACTTAATCCAATTAGGTTTCCCTAATTTATTAGGCTTCAACTCACGATTCCTTGGGAGTTAACCCATAAAACTTGGTGAGTCATTAGCCAACATAATTAGGATCAAAAATCTCATACGGTCAACGCTTGGTCAACGCACGCAAACGGTCTTGAGACCGTTTTCCCAAGCAGGTCAAGTTAATCAGATTGAAAATCAGTACATAATTCAATTCGATTGCCTAATTGATTGGCCTTCAACTCTCGATTCCTTTGGAGTTAATCCCTCAAATTTGGAGGGTTATCAGCCTACATAATTAGGAACAAAATTCCCAAACGGTCAACGCTTGGTCAACCATATCAAACGGTCTTGAGACCGTTTTCTCCCAAACGGTCTCAAACCGTTTGCCCTTAAACGGTTTGCTGAAACCGCATAGCCAATCATAATAAAATGATTTGGAATAGCTATCAAAACCATTTGGCTTGGTAATTTTCTTTGGATAAGCATATAGGATGATTTCATCATCCCCTTCCTTCGAACAACCAAGAACAGCAACCGTTCTTGATGGAAATTGCAGCAAGAAACAAGAGTGCATCAAATTGAAGAAATCAATCAACGAAGCATAGAGAATTGATGCAATAGCAATGATTAAGGGTTTGAGTTATAAAACCCGCCTCCAATTGAGCTCCAAAGCTCCAAGCTCACGCCATTAATGGTGGATGAAGCTCTTTCAACTCCCCCTAGGCTCGTCCTCAAGCTTTTGATTGCAAAAGTTGGCTAGGGTTGAAGAGGAGATCGAAATAAGAAGGAATCCATAATTTATTTTCGATTTCCACCATGAAATCAAGGAGAACGAAGGTCAAGGGCTCACCCACAGGTTGGGGACGTGCTCCCTGCTCCTCCCTAGCTCCTTGGTCGGTTTTGAAAGCAAGGGAAAGAAGAAAATCCGAAATAGCCTTTCATTTGGCTTGAAAAAGGCACTTTTATAAGGAAATTGATGAGAGAGAAAATGCATTATTAAAATGCATTAAATTCCAAAAATATGACCGCCTCTTCCCCCTCAAATCCCTTAAGGACGAGTCACATTACTTTTCCTTTAATTCTCCTTCATTATCCTTGATTTAAAGAAAATCAAATTAAGCACCTTAATGCTTATTATATTAATATCCATATGTGAGTGGGTTTTCTTTTTCTTATAATAAGGTGAGTGGAATTTCACCTACTTAGGATATTTTCGTTCCTTATCTTGGCAAAGGAACGTCCATCCTTATTCAAAATCAACCCAAAACATTTTGGTTGAAAGCCCTTCAATTATTTTTATTCTTTTTTGCCCTAAATCAAATTAGGGTTTCAATTAGGCATTAATCTTGATTATTTTAATATCAAGATTCTCTCTCCTCCAACTTAATTCAAATGAGGCACCCATCTCATTTTATTTGCTCTACATGTTTCCAAGAAACATTAGGGACCTTATTGAAGTGGTAATTTGCATATTGAACCCTAGGTTTTGGGTAAATTGCACTTTTCACCAAAACTAGGTTTTAATGCACAACACTGCTTTACAAGCTTAATCTTGGTGCCCGAGCTTGTGAAAGCCATACCACTACATCATATTCATTCTTATGATGTCTCAACATCAGAGGAACATCTTACCATGCAACATTTGCAATTTAACCCCTCAACTTGGGTAATTTGCACTTTGGTCCAAAATAAGCAAACATTGCTTCAACATTGTTCAAACAGGACCAAAATTGAAACATAAGTTTCTCATGAGCCCTAATTACTTTTCACAAGATAAGATTAAGAATCTTCTTAACATTTTAAAGCAAAACAATCTAGGGTTAATTCATAACCCAGGTCAGGGATGTTACAATGGTGGTCATCTTGAGAGAAACTTCCCTTTACAAGGATCAGAGACTATGTTTGACATGGTGGTACCCAAGTGGGAGGAAGCTTTCTTCTCTTTCCCCTTTCTTCTTCTTGTTCGGCCTAGGGTTTTTCACCCTCTTTTCTTGAGCTTTCATTGGACCATGGTGTTCTTCTTTTTGGAGGTGATCTTGTAGATGATGAGTTGATCTTTTTTGGAGTTTCTTTATCCTTTCTTGGAGATCATGGCCTTGGAGCTTTATCCTATTCACAAGGAGGGTTATATAACTCTTCTCCCTACTAGTATTGCACTATGTTTTTACATGCATGTTGCTAATTACGTCTCTAAAATATGATCCTACTATGTTAGATGAACTTTCCATAATCTAGGGTATAAGTCTTGGTTATTATCATAGGTTTCTTGCTTCTTCTCCTAAACCCTAATTTCTTAAACCTGATTTGGAGATGATAAGAGAATGCATATTTTCCTCTTGCACTCTAATTATGGATTATCTCATCTTATTTATAATTCATCTACCTTGAATAGGAAGAGGTATTGGTTTTATTTATGCGCATGAGAAATTTTATTTTCACCTCTTTAATCATGTTATTCTTGGTGACTTTATGTGACACACGTTCTAGGGTTAGATGACCATCTTTAGATGGAGTTTTTCCACTTTGATGCTGTTTGGTTTTCTTGAAGATAACCTTCTATTTCGATCATGGTTTAGTGTTGTTTTGGAGATAATTGGCTGGCACTTGAGGTCGCTACACCCCTTGAACCTCCTTTTTGGTTCTCTACACCCCTTGAACCTCCTTTTTGGTTCACTACACTAGTGAGTGGTTGTTGCGACCGCAACAATCCTAACCCTAGGGTATGGTCGCTACACTTGACCTCCCTAGCGGTCACAACCTGATGTTTTGGACTTAAGGTCACAACATCTTGGGCTTGTTTCGGTCGGCAACCCTTTGGGTAGGTTGGATGGTAGTTACACCTTTCTTCGGTTGCAACAAGGTCATAAACCTAGTGGGCTGTAACACATGGTCGCAACAAGTGCACCCATGGTCACTACACCATGATTGGTCACTACACTATATGCATGATCTATACATGATGATGGGGAGGTGAGTGATATATTATAATAAATAGTTTTTAACCCTAAAACACTCAATGATGATATGGATACCCCATTCAACTATACATGTAAGCCTAACCCTAATTTGGAACTTATGTTGTGATTACTATAATTTCTCGAAGTAAATAACATGAGATGATATTTTCTCTCTCCTACTTGTGTGATCCTAACCTTACAGGTGGAATGAGAGACATAGCTAGTGAATGTTATGGTCTTAGCCTGACACATAATAATGCACATGAGCCTTTATGGAGCATGATGAGACAATGATGATGTACAAGTAACATGTGAATTGGGTCTTGTGACATGGCATATGATAAATGCCTATTGTGATGTGAGGTGTTATACTACAGTGATGAGATAAGGGATTGATATCCCATGAGAGTGTGATATTGTTGATAGCCCTAAATTAACAGTGATATCAAGTGATAGTATGACCAATTTGTACCTTGTACGTTTTATATCTTCTGAAGTTGTTTATCCCCTTATCTTTGTAGAATTTGTTTAAGGTTTATACGTTATAACTTGGTTGATGCTAAAAGATACTTATTTGTCTTAATTAATGTTTGTAACACCTAGGCCCACTGCCCAAAGCTCTAGCAAGGTTTCAGGAATGACGTCTGGCCCCAAAGACCACCACTAGCCTTAACTGTGCACTTTGTCCTTTCTCATGTGAAAGATATATAGGATACCACGACTACCAACACAAGGGTGGCTCCATCAACTCAAACAACCCCTTCCAACATGTGTGGACACTACTAGTGCATTGGCAGTGTCATCAACTTGGATAGCCCTTTCCAACATGTGTGGACCGCACAACTCAAAGACTGTCATGCCACAAACCCATGTGGGCCCAACCTACTGGAGGGAAATTGGCTCTGATACCATTTGTAACACCTGGTCCCACTGCCCAAGGCTCTAGTAGGATTTTAGGAATGACATCTGGTCCCACACACCACCACTAGCCTTAACTGCGGCCTTTTCCTCACTCATGCGCAAGCCAGGATAAACTTCCCTACTGGTGACCCATCCTAGTACTACTCCAAGCTAAGCACACTTAACTATGGAGTTCTTTACTGATGGAATCCCTAAAAAGGAGGTGCATGTAGGTGATATGAGTAGTCTAATCATTCCTTTTAATATCATTTTATCCAAGGCCTCAAATCCTAGGACGTTACAACGTTAGTACTTGTTGGATGGTGAAATGTGTTCTCCCTTAGTGGAAGCTCAGAGTCATATACTATTGAGTATATGTATTTCATAGGATTGGTTGTGGTCATACCCTAGTAGGAGAACGGTCAAGGCATATTTTAAGTGATGTGATTCAGTATATATAATATATGTTTTGAGGATGGTTGCAATCATACCTCAGAAATAGTGTAGCTGCGGTTGTAACTTAGTTTTCACAGTGCGATGCATATATACCATGGCAAACTAGGCTGTTTTGCAGTTGGACTTTATATGTCACTGAGGAGGACTCAGACTGACCAAGGGTGTGGGATATCATAGGATTTAACTCCTCCTAGATCTTGTATGGAACTTATTTTGACTTAGCGATGGTTAGTTGGAGTATGAGTGGTATACCTCATCTACTCAGGGCATAATAAAAGGTGTAATACAACCGTGTAGTGTATTTGCTTAGGTCAAAATGATTCACATTGGTTGACACCTTTGCCTCATTTCTTGTACTGATTTCTTGAATTATAATGCAGTAAGAGAAATCAACTGTTATACACATTCTTCATATTCCTTCTAAAAGTATAAGATGATCTACTGGTTAGTGTAGAATGCCTAAACTTCTTTTCTAGCATTAACTATCTTGCTTATATCATTTCATTGAATCTTCTCATCTCAATAGGTATAATATCTACCTGCTTAGCTTATCAGTGCTATAATAGTTGCTGACAGAGAGTTATATCTCTTGCTAGGACGTTTGGTCTCTCCCCGTGTATTTCCACATCTTTTAGGTGGTTGTTCACGACGTGGTAGAGATCATGTTGTTGATGTTGAGCAGCAAGCGGAGTAGTAGCTGTGTAAAATTTGGACATGCTGCTAGTGTTTTGTAGTAGAGTCCTATGTGTCGTTCCCGTACTCTCAGGTCCTTGGGGAGGTTTTAGTGGTTTGTACATCACGATGATGTTTTTGGCTATATGCCTTGTTGTATAGATATGACATGTACAAGTGACATGTTATCATATGTACAGGTTGTGGCTAGTAAGCCAGTGAATAGTGCTATGTAACAATATTTTGCCATGAAAATTGTTACATGTGGTTTTGTGGACTCAAATGTAACAAGTTTCAGCTTTTGTGCTTAATGTAGAATTGGTTTTAATTTCCTATGTTTTCTGGTAACTTGGATGATTAGCATTAGTTCTGTATTTTGTTTTGAGTAATCTCACTTTGTGTGGTGTGGGGCATCACATGTGATGCCTATCCATAGATGTGGTAGTGATTGAGGATTCTTAGAAAAGTGTAGAACTTTTAAATTGAAGAAAAATCTCAAATATGTGTGATACCATTGATATGTGGTTGATGACAACTGGTCTTACTTTAATGCATGTTGTATTGAATATTTAAACCCTTAGTTCCATGTATACTAGAGGTAGGGAATCTCACTGTAAAGGAGATGATGCCAGTAGTAGTTTATAATCAAGGTGCAATGTATGGCTTAATCTGTTTGTGTGATATGTAATACTAGTGCTACTTTTCTGATAGATCTTGAGTGGCCTTGTGAAAACTATTCAATGCTTCTTGATCTAAAGTTGAAGGCTTGAATCTCTCATGGATGTCACTGGTGGATGACATGGCTCTGTTTTTAGAGGGGTGTTCAGAGGTGACATGAGCTCATCGTATATAAGTTGTCCTTCTACATGGTCTTTGGACTAGATGTCCTTTGTTATTCAGTATTGGTTGTGTTGGAGGGCATGTCGTATGTGTCTATGCAAGTGTTGTATTCCTACCTAGGTGAGGCCACATAAACTAATAAAAGGTAAACCCCATTCATGGGGCTCTATCCTAGAATGCATGTAAGGTCTTTAATATCTTAGGATATGATGTGCTTTGTTGAACTATATATTTATGTGGATATGTATGGAACTATTCTTGGATCTAGCTTCAAGTTAGTCTATCCCTATACTCTATAATTCAACAATTCATCATGTCTTTGTTGCATAAAATTTGATAGACCTTTCTGGTGCATATGTGGCCTGATTGTCAAAGCATGCCTTCTTGTCATTGAAATGACTTGTGATATTGACACACATAGGTCTGATATCATTTGATATTTTGTATCTTCCTTCATTTTTTCAAGCTAAGGGATTATCAATATTCGAATTATTGTGGTAGCATTTTCCCCCGTTGATCCGTTTCGAAAATTTTAAAATCTTCTTGTAATATTAATGTGATCATGTTAGTTGGCAATAAGTTGTTTGAAGTTGACTTTTGATTCAAATTATTATTTTATTTAACATGGTATGTGACTTTTATTGTGATATTTACCATGAAATATTTTAGAATATTGACCTTGTAGGTTTTTTTTTGTCTTAGGCCACATATCAATATCGAGGACTTCTTTACTGAGACCCTTTTGGTGATTTGGTGCCAACCCATGTTAGTTAGGAGGCCTTGCATTTAAGATGCAATAGGTGGTCTTATAATCAATGTTTCTTATCAAATGGCAAATGATAACTACCCTACTCACCCTATCCTCCACTTATCAAGAGTGGAGTTTAAGGTGATTTGAAACCCCAATAATATTTGAGCGCATTTAATGTCTACCATGAATAGGTTGGTTCTTCCATACAGATGATCATAAATAGATATAGTTCTAGGGTAGTATTCATTTAGGATAGATTTGATGCTCGGTTGGATCTTGATTTCATGCTTGTACAACTCAAGTTGTGTAATGTAGTGAGTGTTTGAGCGACAACTCCCGACCCAATTGGGTGAATGCTCTAGGCATTAGAGACACCCCTATGGGCTCTATTCTCGACACTTCTTGGTGTATGAAATTTGTTACAAGCATGTATCCACATTGTCGGGTGTTATTTGGACCTTATTATTCATATTTTCAGTCATTTTTCATTTAAATTCTTATGCATTAATGATTAGAACCTTAGGATGAGAGTATTTGACTCACAAAAGAGCATTTTTATGCTCTAGTGGTCCTGGATGTCTTGCTTATTGTTCCTAATCATATCATGTAGTGAGTATACAAGAAAAGGCTCCCTAACTAGTTGGGTTAAGGTGCTAGGTGTCAAAGACACCCCCACATGCTCTATACTTGACACTTATTAGCAAAAGTGGTTCACCACAAACATATGTACAAGTTTTGATGCCTTTTATGATTCACAATTAATGTACATTTTGTTAATAAGTTGATGTTGTGGACATTGATTCTTAGATATTTAGTTTGGGAACTTGATTGAGGATTAATGCTCATTTCCTAGTGAAGGTTCCCCGTTTGCGGTCCCTATGATAGATCATCATGGAATATTATGAGACATGAACAATGTCACAAGGGATTTGAATATGCCTATCTTCCAATTCACTTGTCCTTGTTATGCCATTTGAGTAGGGTTGTTGTCATGTTTATACATGAGTTCATGGATGGAGCAAACCCAAAATTTATTGTTAGGACATCATGAATCTATGGGTCTATTCCAACTCACCTTTGAGGTTCTCAATTTAAGAAGACCTATAAGAGGACATGTGTTGATTTTGAGATGTAATTTCATACTAGAATTTTGGCTTTAGATGCTTTAGGATTTCATTGATTGAGTGATTCTTATGGGTGAGAGCAGGTTTGTGAATCATTTAGGCCTCAGGGAAACAAATATGACCCTTCCATCGTCAACCCATAAGTTATGGTGCCCCACTACTTTAGGCTTCAAATGAAACACAGTGGGGCCTCAATGAATTAGGTGCTTCCTCTTTTGCAAATTTTGTTTTTGATGATATATCTTATATCATTTTCTTGTTCTTTTCATTTTCATTTTCATTTTTCTTTAAAAAATAATCACATAGATCCTTCACAATCCCAAGAAGTTTCTGAGAAGCCCATGATGACTGCATGTGTTGGTTCATATTGTGATCTAGATCAAGCAATGTTCAACCAATTTAATGACTATAGTTGATCCTTCTCCCACATGCTCTAGAGTGACTTATTGAATAGTATCCACTTGGACCAGGCCAACCTTGATCAGGTCGTGAATGTTGTGTTTGGGGGCCAAACTATAGTGTATTTCATGTTCAAGTGTGCAATGAAAATGGTAGTGAATGTTGGGAGCGGGACCGTAGATCCTTGGAAATGAATTACAAGGTTACCTTATGGTTGGAAAGTTCATAAGGTGCTCGACTAATGGGAGAATATTACTGATAGGGACCCTAAGGGCGTGAATCCTCCTGATTTATGTGTTGGTTTCTCCTCTTTGATGACAATTGGGAAAGAAGTCATCTCTAAGAATATATCTTCTTTTGTCAACTTCAAAAACCAATCTACATTATCCTTTGAGGTGACCTCTAATAGTGTCAAACTATGCTATCATGCTCTCTAGATTATTTAATTTCTGGAAGGATCTCTCAAATTTGAACCATTGGTGCCTTGGACCTTCAAGTGACCTTCAATTGTCCATGTTGTGATCAAATCTAGATGAGTTGGGTACGTGTATGGGATTGTAACAAGTGAATGGTTCTAGAGAGGCAATGGATTGTACATCACAAGACTGACTATGTCAGACCTCTTCTTCTCTATTGGAGTTGTAGCATTTGGAGCCTATGTAGCTTTTAGCCCTTTATCTTGAGAAAAAGTAGATTCTAACTGTTCTTTGGATTTTTCCATCTGATCATCATCTTGGATATTCACTAGAGTGACTATTTATGTCATAGATGCCTCCTACCAAGAATCCTTAGGTATCCCATTCTTGTGCAAATACACCCTTGGAAGGTATGTTTTTGGACAGTATAGATGTTCATCTCATAGGTTGTATGGTTATGATATTTGTGCATAACCTATAAATGGGAACGACTTGTCCATGTGGCTCTAGCTGACCCATGCTATCTTCGACTGTCTTATTGTTGGCAAACTCAAGTGTTGTTTGCGTGACATGTGGTTCTTCAGACCGTCCAGACTTCTTGACGGATTTTATGTCTATCTGAGCCTTCAATTCATCATGAGAGTTGTTAATGAATGTCTCCATAACCCCACTGGCATTAGACTATTTATTGGTGTTGGCCATCATAAGAAGCTCTTGAAAAAACTGTAAGTAAGTTATTTGCTGCCTAAGACTTTTGCGGTGTCCTTTTTCCCTGAGAAGGTAGTTTGACTGGATATTAGGTTCAAGAGATTGATTGAGAATCAAGTTGTAAAAATTGAAAAGAGAAACTTGGTTGTTGACAAACGGCTTGTTGCTTTAGGCAAGAGGCTTCGATGCATGTAGAACTGGAATAAGGTATTTATGTTCATGTGTATCAAACATTCAAGGGTGGGTTCAAAAGAAACTACCCCTCACATTGAAGATGGTATCGAAAAACATGATAGAAAAAGACATCCTACCCCTTGCATGGAAATGTGGGAAAAATATCATGTCAAGATTGTAAATGTTGCCCTTTTAACTGAAATGGATTGATCATGTATAGCACATATTATTGGAGCCATAGATAGGAAGCAAGACACACCCATAGATCGAATTAGATAAAAAAGCTTTCCAATCTTGTCGTGAGATGTATCTAGTATTACTACAACAAAGCATGTGGATTGTGATCATTTGTGTAGAGGGGTTAACTTAGGATGGCATCCCACATCATGGTAACCCACCCAGGACCAGAAACTATGACTAGGCATCCATTCATATTCCAATGTTGAAGATTCTTCTCTCCACAAGGGATATTGTATGAGAGAAATACTCACAAAAGGGCATCTAGGGACAAGGTGACCCACGCGAGGCCAGATATTGTGACTGGATATTCATTTGTGTTTTGATGTGTTAGATTCCTCTCTTCTCATGAGAGATTTCATGAGAGAGATATCATGAACAGGGGTATCCAGGGACAAGGTTACCCACTCAAGAGTATAGGTTGTGTCTAGATATCAATTTGTGGTTTAATGTGTGATATGCCTATCTCCTCATGGATGATTTTTGTGAGAGAGTTTTTTTACAAAAAAGTGGTATTCATGGACAAGGTGACCCACCTAGGACCAAAGACTATGGTTGGATATCCATATGTACCTAGGTGTGTGAGATTTTTCTCTCCATAGGGGAAATTTTATGAGAGAAATACTCACAACAAAAGGGGTTGTTGATCTAGTTTTAGGTCTTTGAGACCAATTTATGGGTGTAACCTTGTTTAGATAAATTTGATCCTACAACAATGAAGGTTTCATCAAATTAAGGACTAAGAATCCTTTCATTTCAGGAGATACATTCGAAGGGTCTGACATAACAATACATTTTTATCAAACATCCAATAAAATCAAAAAGACAAAATGACTTTTAGAATAGACATACCATTTGACATAAAAAGTGATACCAAATCACATTAGTTAATTGTTATCTTATGAATTATTAGACTGTTGATCCTAGTCTCTTCTATGATTAGGGTCACACTTTTAGACTAACAATCTCACGAAAGAAAAATCTTTCATCCAGAATGGATGTCTAATTAATATATATATATATATATATATATATATATATATATATATATATATATATATATATATATATATATCACAAAATACAGTGTCACCATACTGAACTATAAAATCCTAGATCATAATAGCGAACCAGTCCCACCAAAAATAGCCAAGTAATTGACGTTAATTTCTCTAAAAAAACTAAATATGAAGGGTGCCTCTAAAAAACGAGTCTAAGTTTACATAGATTTCATCCCACCACTTATACCACACTTGTATTAACTCTTATTCAAGGCTAAGATTAATTCAGATGCCCTTATAGGATATTCCCACATTTAAAGTCACCATATTGTACCATAAATTCTTTTCATTTTTATTGTATTATGTATGAATGCCTCATGGGAGCACAAAGGAAGCTCGCCCACACCTAGCATGTCTTAAAGATTCTGACAATAATCAATTGAACATGTCTATAAGAGATACTTGAAAATCCTACTACATAGATGATGTAAGATGAAGTACACCTATGCAATTTTAGGGCATATTTATGAACATATCAAAATAGAAGATGTCTCTCACAATTACAACCTCAATCAGACACCCCACATGTATAAGATGACCCATATACCATTACTTTGTAGGTTATAAGAATCCAAAAAATATAACTATAGAAATCCCATGAGCACTTCAAACCCATCCCAAAAAATCTATAAAACCCTAAGAAAACCCCTAATGTTAGAGTCCAGTGGTAGCACCCAAGTTAAGTGGCAAACTCAACATTTCATGCTAATGGGAAATGAAAGAGAACATCCTTCTTTCTTCTCCAATGACATTCAAAAAAGTAAAGATGGTTCTTTCATTATGCATATCCCTTTTCCTTTCTCATTACTCTGGTCCCAAGCATTGTGATGATATGAACACTAAGATTGATGGGTTTATGCAATATATCTCAATATAACACCCTTGTCCATTACATATAAGGTATTTTGTACGAGTTATATTTTGATTTGAAAGTTAATTTGATTTGACAGAATTAATTTGGAATTTATGCTCTCACTATTTTATTCAAATTCAAAATCATCAATATTAATTTAGAAGATTACAACAAGAAATCTTCTAGTGAGATAAGATCCAAAATACATTAAGTCATGTGTCAACTATGGTTTACTTCTCACAACCTAATTATTAATAATTACCAATTGTATTACATGAAATTCTCAGATAGATGGTTGTACAACTCTGTGTCAATAAATCATCATATGAAATATCGGCCACCTTTATGTATCTATGTACTTAATATCATTAAGATCATCCAGTCAAGTTCAACCCAAGGGCAATACAATAAGATATGTACCCTTCTTGGTAGGTCACATACTTATTATCACACTTCCTCGATATAGATGGCACACCACGCTTGATGTGTCTATACTTAGTCGAAAAAGGTTTCATGTATATTGCACTTGGAAGGAATCTTCAACATTTATATTATATTGAAGAATTTATATATATACATATATATACATATATATATCTGTCACCATTATAACACTATTATATGTATAATACACTATAACAATCACCACATGAGACAAAACATGATATGGAAACTTGTACAATAACTTGAGCCAACAAGTGTTGTAGAATAACAACTAAGAGATTCACATCCCAATGTAATCCTAAAAGTCACCTGTTCGAGGTTCTTGGTCGGCCAATCATGCAAGTTGGTCGTCCAATCAGAAGTCCCTAAATTTGGACAGTTCTTGTGTTGATGTTGATCCATTAACTTTTCTTGATCATGAACCATCCAAGGAGTCATCTTTGGTGTGGGATTCTAATCTTCTCCTCTATCCATCATGATGCCTTCACATCATACTATATTAATTACATAATTTTAATGTACATGGAGAATGTATAGAGAGAGTCATGGCATACAAGCTATATACATGTTACATGATGTTTGATCAAAATTGAAACATAGATATTATATTTTTTGTATCACACAAAAAAGGTCTGATTGCCACATCCGCATCCACCAAACAAAATGAATTTTAAGCCATCACATAGGTATCTATAATACTTATATGTATCATATAACATATGATATTAGGTGATTATCGTGGACAAGTTTGCACATAAATCAATTAATGAATAGTTTGTGGGTTTAAAACACAAACTGACACTAAAAGCATATAGCATCAAATCTAATATCACTTTAGGGTTTTTGGGAAGGGGGGCCAACAATACCAAAAGAAATTCCCCTTTGTACATAATTGTCAAATCTATGAAGAACGATAAAATGTCAGTGAGAAAAAGACATAAGGGATAAAGGCTATACCTCTATGCATAGTAGTTTTTTGATAACTAGATGCTTTGTTTGTTAGTGAAGAACACAATCTTCTTAATCTCAATTTGCAACGATTACCAAGAAATATGTATGAGTCAATAGAAGATCTAGATTGTCCACCACGTTGTTGCATGATTGTCTTGTTGAAGAACTATTTCTCTAAGCCTCTTCATGTGAGATTCAACCTCTACTTTTCCCGCACAAATGAGGGAGATCATGGTTTACCACCTTGTTCACCAAGTCGAAGTGGACTGAGAGTTGTCGATGTGCTAGTCATCTCATAACTCCCTTTCTTCTCCTATCTTGGGCAACATTCCTCAAGATGACTTACTCTCTTAAAGAGAGAAGTTTGACAGAAAAATTGTCTCTCAAGTTGTCTCAAGTGTTGTGTCAAACCCTCTAATAGGTTCCCCCATTATAGAGGAGAGTCGTGGTATTAGAAATCCTAACTCCAATCCACATCCTAATTATAACCCTAAAAATAGTCCAATTCTAAAAAACTCAAATTGGATTCTGATTTCCTGATTAGATTACCTGACTAGACGATCATGATCCTATTAGGCACTCTACTCACCCATATTAGGTTAGCTGATTGATCGATTGAGACAATTTGTATCTAGATCTGAATTACTTTCCTGATTGAGACTTTCCCTATGGCATATTGATCGACTGATTAGTTCAGTTCAATGTAGTGGAAAACTCAATTGACCAATTGACTATCAATGCTTTCATCTAACCAATTTGATCGATCAATCAAACATTCTAGTCACTCGATTAAAGTGTTAATCAGCTAGTTTATGATTTAGAATCATTATAATATATGGTTGATCGTGAGCTTCAATTCCCTTATGCATCCTTATGTGTGTGACCTAATAGGCTCCTAATTACATTGGTGGTGATGTCGATAACAACACAAGCAAAGATTGGTGTCTAACCATACATCGTAGCCATCCAAGTAATAGGAATGAGTCGGAGGAAAACTACAACCTATAAAGTGACCAATGTTGCTATGACCATATAATCCCTTTGTCATAGATATCCAGATTGAAACTAGGGCATGGAAAGTCATCTTCTTAACATTTAATCTATGTTCCTTGAACTAGAGCAGACTATTCAAGATATTGTGAGCTCAATATCATATATTGACTCACGAGTATGGCCATGCATTTCATGGTCTTGCTTATCAAGTGCCCATGGATCTCACTCTAAAGGAGGGGAAATTCCATCTAAATCACTCATAATATGTACCATGTGTCATAATGTACCCAATCACTACCTTTTGGCAACTCGTATTTCAGAGCATGTTGTTGTTATGTCAAACTACACAAAACAACATGTGATAATGTAATGAGTTCAGGTCTAAGGATCACATCACCACTATCACATTGAGATATGACTCTGGCATGTCATTATATGACTTCCATGTGTCAATATCAAGGTGGTTTGTCCAGCACAACTTGTTCTTTAACAAGTACCCATGTATCTGAGTTGATATCTAATATCATGACTAAAGAGACATAGTCATCACTCATCATACATGCTAGTCTTGTGCATTGTTGTCCTATACTATCCACAATAATAACCGACTAGGGACATAACAAGAATGAGTACTCTTATTATACTTATGATCTCATATTTCATTCCTCAACCCAAACCATATTTCATCGAGTTAGAACATTCTTAGGACATTATTAGGTTTATTAATTATCTCAAAACTGAAACAAACATAATAAGTAGAATTGCATATTATTAATAATCAAATCAAGTACAAAATATCCCTTTTACAATCCTCATATGATGTCTCTCCAGGCATATAACCAACAACATTGACACACAAAAGTGTATTATAATTCATAAAGTAAATTGTGGTTGACAGTATAGCACACCTTCAATCATCTATTTCTAGTGAAGTGAAGGGGATCATATTAGTCCTTGTTTCCTTCATAGAAAAACAAGAAATCCACTTGATGGTAGTAGTAAAATAATGTTGGGAACCTTCAAATCTGTTGAGTGTTTTCTTCTAGTTTTGAGGAAGAAGAGGCATGGCATAGAGAGAATAATGATGTAACATTAGTCTAATTTGTGTAAAAATAGTAGGATGTTATCTTTCATCCCACATTTCAAGTAACCAATATCAACCCACCATAATTATTTATTATGTCTATATACCTTAGTTTTATAAAAAAAATATGGATAAATATAATATTTTTGTGGAGTCTCTTTGGGTAAACGAGTAATATCATGCATGGTGTATTGAATGAGAGGAAGATATCCTGAAGTTCATAGTAGTGGATATGTGACATGTTTTTAATAATATGCATGTGTTGTAGAAGTAATACTTGCTTGTATTTTTCAAGACATCTACTAAGTTTATAACATTTAGAATGTAGAGGACACCAATAGTTCCATTCCAAGGTCGTCATTGCATGTGCGGGAAATTTGGTCACTCTAAGGGTGAAAATGGAGGGTGTGAGTGTATTACTTTGATTTTATAATCTCAAAAATGGAAGAATTATATATATTGTTTTAGTAAAATAGGTACGTAATATTGGTTTCACATTAAATATACATAAAGATAGGATAAAACACACAATCTTGATTTGGAGAAACCACTGATGAGAGTTCCTTCACTAGATAACCGATCTTCCACCTATTCAAGAGTCCCTGGAGGTTGAGATCATGCTACTAAATTAGGAATGCAAGTTAGTTTGGATTTCAACAAAGAATTTATTGGACGTTGCTGAAATTGACAATGTTGTAGTAATTTTTACTAATCATATCAAGTAAAGTCTGTTGCAGTGTTTATGGGAATCACTATTTTGGAGGACTGCAATCACATTATGGATCCAACATCGCCTTGATTTATTTGTAGTGTTAATGATTTCAAAGTGTTTGAAAATAACATTTACAGTGTAACCAACAAATGATTTTGTTTCCCGAATGGAAGATTGTTGAATTTATGTGTCACAGCATGTTTATATTTCACTAACAACTTTCAACACAAAGCTTGACTTTGTAAGTAACATCTTTATTTCCATTGTGACTTTATGATAAAATTTGGTGAAATTAAACATGTCACGGTTTTAATTTGGTGAAACTAAACGTTACATGCTTGACGTGTGGTGAAATCAAATATGGCATGGCTGTTGAAATTGTGATTCAGGTAGTCATAAAGTAATCCAATAAAATAAGAATATGTTACAACATATTTAAGATAAAACGGAGATTCAAATCGCAGAGAAGTAATTGATCAAATACATTGTTAATATTAGAAATGGTCGAAATGTTAGCACGATAAAAGCACTGGATGCGTCAAACATTTTGATTTTTGACGCTTACACTTGAGAGAGAATGTGCCAAAACATTTGGCGTGTTCATAATGAGTTCGGCAACTTATTTGGCAAATTCATCTTGAATGTACCAAATGATCTGTCGCCTTCATGTGAATATGCACCAAATTGCTCGACCCATTTCTGGTGCTTGAATGCAATAACGCTTTTAATGTACTCATTGCTGTGTCATTAATTTGCCATCCTATTTGGGTGAATGCGCTAAAATGGTTGTTCATCCAGAAAATCTGTTGTTTGAGAATCAATATTAGGTAACAGCTTGAGAAGAAAAAAATGCTATTTTGATTTTGTTTTACAAGTTCGATGCACCCCATTAACCATATCAAAATACACTACCGGATTTTGACAACATTTATCTGAAATAACCGTACTGGATTAGCAAAGGTAACCTTCTTCAGTTATTTACGTAAAGCATATAGTTTACAAGTGCTCAATTTAATTTCCTAAAATTTATAGCATTTTAAAATCTCTAGCAGCCGTACCATCTTAAGGTAGCTCTCTAATATTCAACATCATTGATGGCAATAATGGCATACGGGCCTGAGGAACGTGCGACCCAAGCAACTTGGAAAATGTAAACAAAGTGTGGCTGCTCTGCTGCAGTTCAGCCACATTTAAAGCCTGTTGAAGCTGTGTAATTTTAAAGAAGATTGTTCAAACTCGACTTTCGTCCTACCCCTTCTGGTTTCCATCTATAAATATGTAATCACTACCTTACATACTGCATGCATACCGAGTGATCAAAGAGTAAGGATCTGCTGCTCCCATTTTTATTGGGAGCACGCTGCTTCTCACCTGATCTGTTTGCACGTACACGGCAAGAAGATTATCACCGGTCCTGATTAACCGTGACTGGCACGCGGCATTATCTAAATCAAGTAGCCTGCTCCTTGAGGAACAGCAAATCCACCACGATGCGGCTGCGGCTATGGTGGTTCGCCGTCGTTCTCTTCTCTGTGGCCCTCACTTGGACTCCCGCTCGTGCTGACGATCAATCCGCTGATCCTTGCTGGTTAGGTTGTCACGCAGAGCTGATGAGATGTTTGTACCATTGCACAACCGAAACAAGCGCTAGTCACTGTCAAACAGAGAGCAATACCTGCGTTGCCAGATGCTCACGTCCTCGGCCTCCACGACCACCACCTTCATTGCCCTCACCTCCTCCTTCACTACCTCATCCTCCACGAACACCTCCGCCATCACCACGTCAGCATCCTCCACGATCACGACCACCTCCACCATCACCACGTCATCATCCTCCAAGGCCACCTCCATCTCCTCCTTTACAACCACCACGGCCACCACCTCCTCCACCACGCCGTCCACCTCCTCATCCACGACCATCCCCACCATCACCACCTCCTCGTTCACCACCACCACCGCGATCACCACCTCCTCCACGACCACCCCCAACTAGTCCCCCACCATCGCCACCACTTCTGTCCCCACCTCCTCCTCCGCCAAGACCTCCACCTCCACGACCACCCCCATCACCACCACCTCCATCCCCTCCTCCTCCACGACCACCTCCACCATCACCACCACCACCATCACCACCACCTCCATCCCCTCCTCCTCCACGACCACCTCCACCATCACCACCTCCTCCTTCACCACCACCTCCATCCCCTCCTCCTCCACGACCACCTCCTCCATCACCACCTCCTCCTTCACCGCCACCTCCTCCACGATCACCCCCACCATCGCCGCCACCTCCTCCTACGCCTCCTCCCCCAAGACCTCCACCACCACGACCACCCCCATCTCCTCCTCCACCATCACCACCGCCTCCATCTCCACCACCTCCTTCACCACCACCACCTCCTCCTCCACCATCACCACCACCTCCATCCCCACCTCCTCCTTCACCACCACCACCCTCACCACCACCACCACCACCACCTCCTCCATCCTCACCTCCTCCAGAACCATCACCACCGTCACCACCTCCTCCTTCACCACCACCACCACCTCCATCCCCATCTCCTCCTTCACCACCTCCTCCGCCAAGTCCTCCTCCTCAACGACCACCCCCAATCCCACCACCACCACCTCCTCCTCCACCTCCGCGTCCCCCACCTGAAACTGAGAAGACTTGTGAGAAAAGATGCAAATCCGAATTGCAGAGTTGCCGTGACCAGTGCAGCGACCTCCGGTGCAAGATAAATTGCATCCATACTTATGATAAGTGCGAGGACAAATGCGATCGCCTAGACCACTAGTGTCTAGATGAATATGTATCACGTAAGAAGTATGGAGCGACTTGTAGACATACGCAGACACTATCGTATTTAATTCCGTGTTAAATAATTAAAGCAAGGGCGACCGACCCTTATACTATATCTGTACGCCAAATATTACAAGGAAAGATTATCGATATGTCACACTTTGCTTGTTCTCATAGTCGTTAATATAAATTATATCATCATTTAGGAATAAGATACACAATGAAATATGTGAGCTATAAGTGTGTTTAAACTTGTATTAGACACTTCATATCATCTTTATTTAGCAAGACCACTCTATTGAAAACATGTTATCTATATTAAATTTGAGTTGAAGTTGTATTATACAAAATTTAAAACAACTTTTTTCAGCAAGACCAACATTTCCTCTATACATAAGTGATAATGAAATATTTGTTTATTGTGAAAATTTGTTCAAGATGGTATTGAGGCAAGCAATGTTATTGAGTCAAGCACAATAAATAGAAGAAGGAGGTCTAAATTAACATGGGATGAGGTTATAAAGAGAGATTTTGAATCTCTACATGTCAACTAGAATATAGCACATTATAGAACTGAATGGTAGGGTTGTCAATGAGGAGCGTATGGGGAGGGTAAGGGCTTCCCCTTTCCCACCAGGTGTGGTGGGTAAGGGTATGGGTAATATCCCACTCCACCAATATCCTTACCCTCCCCTTACTCTTACCCTCTTACCCACAAGGTAAAAGGGGAAGGTAAGGGTGAAGCGGGGAATTTATATATCTTTTGAAGATTTGTGCTAATATTAACAAGAATTGTTTGTCTAATGCATTTATATATTTAAGTAAATATTAAGATGCTCGATAATGACTATTAGCAATTCAAAATAATTTAAAGTAATCCTCTACAACATTATATCCCATGATTTGTGTTGTCAGGCAATGGTTGTTGCGTATACATATAGTAATACTCCAAACATTGGTGCATGGACAAATAAGTCGCCCCAAAATTATAAGACTGCTACACTATAATAATATTGAATAATTTTATATATCATAAGAAGTTATTGTTACAAACACATATCTTATACCCTCCAAATTTTGTTGTATATAAAAAAATAAGACAAATGAAGTAGATTATCACCACAAATATGTAACAAATGGTACATTAACATTTAAACCTTACTATTATGTATCAATGTGTCTTATAACTTCAGATTATGTATCATGCCTTATCAAATAAGTCTCAAAAGAAGTAGAACCACCACACAAAAAGTAAATAACATGGTGTATAAACTATAAAATCTTGTTATTTCATACATGTAAGTCTTACACCTCTAAAATGGTGTTGTATATACCACCAAGTTAGCTACACAAGAAGTAGATAGAATATCAGGTATTGTATTAAATGATGACCACATAATATTGAATATTATATAGACTTAAATAGCAATGACTATATATTTAATATATTAAATGTAAATATTGGCGGGTAGTGGGTTAGAGGGTATGGGTAATGGCTTACCCTTACCCATACCCACTAAGTAGTGGATTAGAGGATAGCGGGTAGGCGGGTGAAGGGTAAGAAAATCCTTTATCCATACCTTTCTCCTATAGGGTATGGGTAAAGGGTAAACAGATTTACCCTTATCCATTGACAACCTTATTGAATGATGGAAATGAAGGATCCATATAGACGACCCCAACATAGTTGGGACTGAGACTTAGATAATAATAATGATGATGATGATGATGATGAAAATTTGTTCAAGATAATTGCTTGAGAATAGTTTATATAGTAATACCAAAACCTTTTGTCGTAGAAGTTTGTTTCATACAATGAATCATACAAAAACAATATGATTTTTTGAAAAGACATATTGTTAGACTCACATACGTAAGTTATATCCATGATAAATTGTTTGGTAGAAGAAATTTAATTTATTTTTCATGTATTGATTCATGTAGAAAAGAATAATGATAACTTTAGAATAGTATCTAATGATTAATTATTAACATAACTAACGAGCTCAATTTAAAGTGAAGGAGAATCTCAATTTTAATAATTTGCATGGGGATTTTTTAAAAATTCAAGTGTGTAACATTAAATATGAACGTGAACTCTACTTTACCGAAAAAATAAGGAAACAAAAGTATAATGTTGCTCTAAATTTTTGTATGAAGCATTTCAACAACTATGTCACAAACTGAAGTAACTACTAGAAAGAAAAGTAACTATACTCCCAAGTTTATCATCGTGTAAACTAAGTTACATGCTTTACTAAGTGGCTTCAAAATATTTACACAATTCAATCAGTGAGCTCTCTCCGGGTAGTTTTAGAAGAGGAACGTATTGATCACTGCAACAAATGTTGGAAAAAGCTATGTATATGAAAAAGAACATTAAAAAATATTATCCAACTTTATTTGATCATCTCATAGTAAAACTCCTAAACTAAAAGTGCTTATGAAAATGGAATGGTAACATATCATATGAAATAACAAAACATATTTCCAAGTATACATCATTATATGCTTACTTGAAACTCAATCTTTGTTTTCAAATGTACACACTCGGGGCCCACAACATATGATAGGTCAATAGTAGTATATATACTTTAAGACTGTCTTCATAGGAAGCCAATTCTATTCCAATACATAAGTGATTCAATTCACCTTGCAATTCAAGAAGAAAATGATTGGTTTGATTAAAATATAAGTTAACTAATGATTGTCATGAAATCTCTATTAAGTTGTCAATACAAGGAAAATGCATTGGTTACCATGACACATGTTAGTCCTATGATGAACATTCACACAATAAATATTGAATTTTCTATTTGTATATATATCATAGTACATCATGATTGATGATTCCCCCTATTAATTTTCTAGGTAACTAAATTATTGCCATCTAACTAACTATCTAGAAAATGACAATGTGATCTCCTAAATTCCTTTAAAAAGATTCATACATAAATCTTCATTGCTTGCACAAGGAGACTAACACATAGTAAATCCTACTTGTTTCCATGTAATAGGTACATGAAGTTCTAAATTACCCTAAACTAAATATGCATCCCTTCCCGGATTTGCCAAATCAGGGGATATTAGTAACCTTGGTCATATGTTCTCTAAAAAATTATCAATAATTGGATAAAAAAAAGGAAACTGATGATATTATAAAGAGGTCACGTGACTAATAGGTGTCAAAGAGGTAGCAAATATAAGGGAAACAAATCCATATGCAAAGATGATCTACAAACAAGGTTCATGATTTTAACAAGTTCTATGGAGTGATTGAAGAGAAACGAAGTAGAAGGAGAAGAGAAACTTGATACAAAAAGAGACAGATCCTCGAATAAGGAGTTGTATAAGAAAGCTTCTCTAGCTCAAAAAGGATGAAATCATCCCCCTTAGACAACTTCTTCTTCCTTTCAGCCTCTTCTAAGTGGAATTTGTTGGATCCTAGATGGGTGATTGGATGCTCTAGAGGGGGGGGGTGAATAGAGATGAATGCACTTAAACAAAACTCATTAGACCTTTAAGATATATGACAAGATAAGGTTTCCAAATAGGTAATTTATGTGCAATTAAAACATGCATAGCAAGGATGAGAGAGATTGAGCAAACACAAGTAGACAAGCTATTTAGAGTGGTTCCAGACTTCAAACTAGAAGTGAGTCAGTCCACTTACCTAGAAAGGTCAACCTCTAGGATTTCTTAACCTTACACCTTCATTATATTCATTCTAAGAGATACAATGCATGACCAACCAAAGGACTTACCTATCCAATACAAAGAGTCTTCAACCTTACCAATGATTTACCCACTTTGTAAGAGTCTCCCACCTTCTTCCAAGGACTTACCTACTCTTGCACAAGTCTTCAGCCTTCAAGGAATTACCCACTCTTCTTAGATCTTCAGCCTTTGACTTCACCTTCACTCGGAGAAGCTTCCACCAAGGACTTACCCACTTGAGCAAGGAGTCTTCTACCTTCACCAAGGGCTTACCCACTCTTGCTCCAAGTCTTCAGCCTTGATCTTCACCAAGGGATGCCTTCCCTTGTTCTTCTTCACCTCTCTTAGCCAAGAGAGAGATCCTTCATCTTCATGGTTGAAAAGAGAGATAGGGAGGTGGTGGAAGTGAGAGTCTCACAAGATATACATGTAGGACTAGCTCTCTTACAGATTTCCTACTCACTCTAATGAATGTAGCAAGTGATTAAGCTTAGAGAGAGAGAGTAGGTTGTAGGAAGCACTCAACTATAGAATAGGAACCTCACATAGAGTTTTGG
Source organism: Alisma plantago-aquatica (assembly GCA_963693085.1). NCBI lineage: Eukaryota > Viridiplantae > Streptophyta > Magnoliopsida > Alismatales > Alismataceae > Alisma > Alisma plantago-aquatica. The sequence goes on from OY856413.1 coordinate 1,005,888,407, forward strand.
ATTGAATGTTCAACCTTGGAATGAAGCCCAAGGGGTCCTATTTATAGTTGGGGATGCCTCTTATCCTTTGGGAACACTTGAAAAAATAGCTTTTTTGTGGCTTGCAACGGATATATTTTCACTTGTTGCAACTCCACAATGACTAGAAACACTTTTCTACACTTTTCCATATAGTGCAATCGGTCGAGTTTCTATAAAGATAACTCGACCGATCCCACTAAAAGACAAGACCAATTTAGGCCGTCGGTTGAGTTTGTCCTAGGGTAACTCGACCAATTCACTTAAATTAGTTTTGGTTAGTAGAAGGATCGGTCGAGTTCTGTGAAGTGTAAACTTGACCGATCAAAAGTCATTTTCAAGATCCAATCAGGATCGGTTGAGTTTGCAACTTGACCGATGAACAACCTGATGTGAATTTCGGAAAATTTCTTTTGAGTGCTTAAATATTTGATCTAAGTGCTCCTAATTTTTCCTAAGCTTAATTGCAAGTCATAAAATCATTAAAAGTGATTTACAACATGATTCTAATGGATTTACACCATATTACACAAATGTGCACTTGTATTGACTTTGACTTGTCTTTTCTCCAAGTTGAGATGCACAAGTTAGGACATTTGGAGTGTGTCTATACCTAATCTAAAATCACTCAAGCAGAAGCATTAGACACAAATAATTGGAATGGTTTAGTCATCATCAAAATAAGGGTTTGGTCAATTTAGACCTTGAGTCAACATTCTCCCCCTTTTTGAAGATGACAAACCATTCTATAAATGTATTGAAAGCATTCAAGTAAAGTCATACCTTTGGAGAAACCTAGAGTTTTCAAAAGAATTGAGTTCATATTCTCCCCCTCAATTGATGCTAGTGGAGTTCTCATACTCCCCCTCAATTGATGTTATTTCTCCTGCATGGTTAGATTTCATAACATTTATAGAATAATATGTCTTCTACTCATAAATGTTCTACACATTCATGTCTTCCCCCCTTTACCGTCTCCCCCTTACATGGACATACTTCTCTTCTTCATGTAAGACATGAATCCTCCCTATTTTGTCAAAAGAAGACATACCTTTCTCCCCCTTTATCATTTTAAAAAGTGGGGGTATGAAGAAATAAGAAACACCACTTGTTAAGAGAAAGGAGATAACAAAAAGTTATATAATGAGAGTAGAATAGCACAGATAGGGACTTGTCCAAGCATAGACAAAAAAGCAAGTTAAAGCATACACTTGAACAACCCAAAAAACAAGATAAAGTGCTGCAGAAAAACAATAAATCACAATTTTGACCCTCAAGATGATAGAATTTGCCCAAAAAGTGCCAGGGCTCATGGCATAGCGATGAGCCTTGCTCAGAATGTAGTTTCTACATAAAAAAAATACTAGTCTTGCACCAAAAATTCAAATTGGAGCAAAATTTGCATGAAATCCAAAAATACTCCAATTTCTACATACAATGTAGCTCTATGTACCCTACATCACAAAGTTATGCAAGCAACTCAAGATAGTAGATATACAATTCAAGGAACAAGCTTGAGCATGTATGAGACAAGATACAAGCATAGCATATAGTGAAATACCACTAGATGAGCAAAGATACCAATTATAAACAAGGTTAGAACTACATGTATGTGAACCACTAGTAGATGTTATCACAAGTTAGGACTACTAGTAGGATCTAGATCATAGCAAGAGATACCAAAAGATACACAAGATAAAGCAATCTACAAGTATATGTAGAGATATATCCAAACAAAGAGATATGCAAATTTAGAAGCATGAAAGGATATAACTCGCTAAGAAGTATGCATCATTACCAAAAGATGATCACTGCTAAGAACCTCAAGGTTGTATCCAAACAAGATATACAACTGGATATATGTAGCAAGTTAGAGCACAACGGAAGCAATTTAAGACACAACCAAGAGATCCAAAGAGATCATCATCAAAACCTGCAACGCAACGCAACTCAAATCAAGTAATTTCAAGATATAGATATACCAATTTATAGCCATTTGAAAGATAGAGTTGTAATCAAGATAGGAAATTTAGAACATGGCAATATACATATATAAAGGTACCAAATGAGAGTGCCAAAGAACAAGGCTATTGGTTGAGAAAATCTAGTTGAGAGGGGAATTCTCATTCAATAAGCCAAATTTATATCGTGTGCACAGTGTTGTCGGTCGAGTTCTGTGTATTGACAACTCGACCGATGACATCTGTTGGAAACACCCATTGGTGCCTATCGGTCAAGTTTCAAACAGGACAAACTCGACCGACAAAGCTGTTGTCAATAAGCACATATATTTCATAAAAACATATTTAAAGGCATGCTAAAAATATAAGTCATATGCAAACATGTGTGATCAAGTTAGTAATGCACTATAAAAGCTTTAGAAACAGTTTTTGAGCAAGAGATTGAAGAGAAACACAAAATACCACTTTTGACTCAAAAACCATATGTATAGTGAACACTATCTTGACAAAAACAAGTTAGGATTGGTTATAAGCAAGAAAACCTTTACCTTTGTTCTTACCATTCCTTTTTCTACTTGTTGTCACCTTCTACACATCTCACCTTTCTTCTTTCATGTGGATTGAGAAGTCAATTTGCAATTCAATAGCTCAAGTCAATCTATTTGCAAGTACCTATAAGAAGAAAGATGAAATGGTCCCCAATCATATTTTTGGGTCCGGAGGGGTCAGTTTAGCAACCCAAGTCCTATTGTTCTTGGGTGCTTTCCTAAAGGGACAACAAGTAGAATAATAACCAATTTCATTACAATAGTTGCATGTGCTCATAGTCTTGGAACTAGAGGATTTTCCATGGAATATTGGAGGTCCTTTACCTTTGTTGTTCCTTTGACTACTATCATACCCCAAATCATTTCTACCAATTTGTTTTGGAGTATGGTGTAGGATATCATTAAGATTCCTTTTACCAACTAAGAATCTTTGCAAAGAAGATCTCAAATTGTCATTATCATGTATAAGAGAAGTAATAGTAGAAGACAAATTATTGATATTATCTCTAGCATGCAAAAGATCATTTTCTAAGCAAATAGCTTTAGTTAAATAAGAATCTCTATCAATATGAAGAGCAGCAATATTATTCTCTCTACTAGTAGAACTAGAACAAGATTCAAGCACATTGATTTTAGCAAGTAAGGAGACATTTTTTATTTCAAGCAAAGCAATCTTAGAAAGATAAACACTATTTTTAGATTCTAATCCTTGCAAAACAAAATCTTTGTCCTTGTTTTCATATTTAAGAACATCAATATCATGCATGAGAGAATCAACAATTAAAGTGTGCTCTTCATTAAAACTAGAGATAAGAGGTTGAGCTTCTAGAAATTTAATCTTATCAAGCAAACTAGCATTTTTAAGTTTAAGAGAGACTACTTGGCTAAGACAAGTATTTTTGTCATCAAGCAAGCAAGAATTAGCATGTTCACGATCATCTCGTTCTACATGCATACTGTCAACAATTCTAGCAAGCTTTTATCTTTTCTTTCTAAAAGACCTAAGAGAGGCACGAGTAGCATTAATGATAGCAATTAAGGGTTCTTTATCTAAAGAGTTTATATTTACCTCATTTGAGTCTTTTCTTGTAGAAGTCATAAGAGCAAAATGAAATTCTCCTTCTTCACTAGATCTTGAGCTAGATCCTCCACTTGAATCTTCACTTGAGCTTGAGTTGGAGGAGTCACTTGATCTTGAGTGCCATTTCTCCTTCTTCATGTACTTCTCTTCTCTTTTCTTGTGATGATGGGTCCTCTTTCCTTGTAGACAATCTATCTTGAAGTGACCCTTCTTTCCACACTTGAGGCACCGGATGGAGGAAGAATTCCTGCTTTTGTATAATCTACCCTTGGATACATGGCATCTTCTTCAACTTGAGAGAATGGAGAATCTTGACCAACAATAGCCTTGATCTGAGCTTTCATTTCATCCTTCTTCATTCTCTTGAGTTCTTTCTCTTCTTATCTTTCTACTTCCTCCCTCTTTTCAAGTGTGACTTCATGTGCTTGTAGATTTCCTAAGAGCTCTTCAATAGGGACATCCTGAAGAGACCTTGCTTCTTCAATGGAAGTCATCTTCGGTTCCCACCTCTTGGGGAGAGTTCTAAGGATCTTTGAGTTGATCTCTCCTCTAGACATAGGATGACCTAGAACTGCAAGACCATTCACAATGGTGTTGAGCCTAGAGTACATATGAGCTATCTTTTCCTCCTTTTCCATCTTGAAGTTCTCAAACAGCCCATTGAGCATGCAGACTTTGCTTTCCTTCACTTGAGTTGTCCCCTCAAAAGTTATGCATAGCTTTCTCCATACCTCATAGGTTGTTTCATATGTAGAAATCTGGTTGAACTCGATGAGGGTCATGGAGGCATAGATGATGTACATGGCTCTAGCATTCAAGGTCGCTTTCTTCATGGTAGCATCATCCCATTCTTCAATCTTTGTCTTTGGTAGCTTGTATGGGTTGTTCACCATTTGCCACATCTCAAGACTTAATCCTTGGATGTAGAATTGTAGCCTTCTTTTCCAATAAAGGAAGTTACTCCCATCAAAGATTGAAAGGTTGATCAAGTATCTCCCACCTTGGTAGTCACCCATATTCTCCTACTTGTTGATGTATGCTTGGAGAAACCCGCTCTAATACCAATTTTTGGATCCTAGATGGGTGATTGGATGCTCTAGAGGGGGGGTGAATAGAGTGGAATGCACTTAAACAAAACTCATTAGACCTTCAAGATATATGACAAGATAAGGTTGCTAAATAGGTAATTTGTGTGCAACTAAAACATGCATAGAAAGGATGAGAGAGATTGAGCAAACACAAGTAGACAAGCTATTTAGAGTGGTTCCACACTTCAAGCTAGAAGTGAGTCAGTCCACTTACCAAGAGAGGTCAACCTCTAGGATTTCTTAACCTTGCACCTTCATTATATTAATTATAAGAGATATAATACATGACCAACCAAAGGACTTACCTATCTGATACAAAGAGTCTTCAACCTTACCAAGGACTTACCCACTTTGCAAGAGTCTTCCGCCTTCTTCTAAGGACTTACCTACTCTTACACAAGTCTTCAGCCTTCAAGGAATTACCCACTCTTCTTGGATCTTCAGCCTTTGACTTCACCTTCACTCGGAGAAGCTTCCACCAAGGACTTACCCACTTGAGCAAGGAGTCTTCTTCCTTCACCAAGGGCTTACCCAGTCTTGCTCCAAGTCTTCAGCCTTGATCTTCACAAAGGGACACCTTCCCTTGTTCTTATTGACCTCTCTTAGCCAAGAGAGAGATCCTTCATCTTCATAGTTGAAAAGAGAGATGGGAGGTGGTGGAAGTGAGAGCCTCACAAGATATACATGTAGGACTAGCTCTCTTATATATTTCCTACTCACTCTAATGAATGTAGCTAGTGATTAAGCTTAGAGAGAGAGAGAGGAGGTTGTAGGAAGAACTCAACTATAGAATAAGAACCTCACATAGAGTTTTGCATTGAATGCTCAACCTTAGAATGAAGCCCAAGGCATCCTATTTATAGTTGGGGATGCCTCTTAGCCTTTGGGAACACTTGAGAATGAAAAGTAGCCATTTTGTGGCTTGCAATGGATATATTTTCACTTGTTGCAACTCTACAACGGCTAGAAACATTTTTCTGCACTTTTCCAAACAGTGCAATCGGTCGAGTTTCTGTAAAGGTAACCTGACCGATCCCACTAAATGACAAGACCAATTTAGGCCATCGGTCGAGTTTGTCCTGGGGTAACTTGATTGATTCACTTAAATCAGTTTTGATCAGTAGAGAGATCGGTCGAGTTATGTGAAGTGTAAACTCGACCGATCATAAGTCATTTTCAAGATCCAATTAGGATCGGTCGAGTTTGCAACTTGACCGATGAACAGCCTGATGTGAATTTTGGAAAATGGCTTTTGAGTGTTTAAATATTCGATCTAAGTGCTCCTGATTTTTCTAAGCTTAATTGCAAGTCATACAATTATTACAAGTTATTTACAACATGATTCTAATAGATTTACATCATATTACAAAAGTGTGCACTTGTATTGACTTTGACTTGTCTTTTCTCCAAGTTGAGATGCGCAAATTAGGGCATTTGGAGTGTGTCTATACCAAATCTGAAATCACTCAAGTAGAAGCATTAGACACAAATAATTGGAATGGTTTAGTCATCATCAAAACAAGGGTTTGGTCAATTTAGACCTTGAGTCAATATAATTACCCTCTAAGTCTCCTTCTTGCTCCCCCAAGTTGGAGTGAATCTAGATGAGAGTTATCTTGTTATAACCTAGTTTTTCACATATATTTGTATGATTGAAATGCAATTATTTGAAAAGAAAGGACATATTGGAAATATGTTATGCCTTGTTTTAAAGATATGGTATTCCCTTGTAAATTTCCCTTTGTTGTGAATTTTGTGGTTTCTATTGTTTTTGTTAGTCCAATAATCGATATGAGGGAAAAGGAAGAGAAGAAAATCCAATGTTGAGAAAAAGGAAACAAATAATAGATAATAAATGAAATACTTGTGAGAGCTGTGTGGAATTCTCTAGAAAGTGGTATGGATTTCGATTTTACATGATTTCTAATAGGAAAAATAATCAAACAAAGAATATATAAAAGATAGAAAGAGAAAATGATTGTGTTAATGCATAAAATATGCCTTATAAAGAGAATATTTGCATATTTAGAAAAACATCTTTTCTTTTTGAGTGTTAGTCTCAAACCTTTCTTAAATTTGTGAGAAAAAGGAGTTTCCATGTAGTACGGATAATTAATTTAAGAATATGCTAAAAGAGAAAGTTTCATGCATAAAAGCTATTCCAATAATTCCCACAAAATTGTTTAAGGTTGGGAAAGACTTTAAAGAGTTTCCCTCCAATTTTTATATAAAAAGGACGTTTCTAGTGGCCTAGAGAAATTCATAAAGATAAAGGGATCTACTTGAAATTAATGAATTATATTCCTTTTGAAGAGAGAGAGAAAAGAGACATCTACAATTATGTTTTTGATACCAAATTTTAGACACACTGAGTCTTAATTGTTAAAAAATTACCTTAAAAATTGGTATCCATTGGAGGAGAGAGAAGAGAGTTATGGATTTTATAGTTTTCCCTAAAGTGGAGAGATTAATTGAAATAAAGGGGATTTGTCACATTATTATCAATTTTGGAATCTTGGGCAGACCCCTTTCAAGGACACACGGGTTTCCATCCATTGATTATTGATCATCAATCAAGAGGTCCTCCCTAAATTCCGATCAAAAAGGACACACGGTGCACAATAAACACCCTCACCTTCTCTCATCTCTCTCTCCCTAGGTCATGGTCTCTCTGAAAAATACCACCATGGAATTCATGGTATGAAACGAAACTCGACCATCCCTAAAATCATATGTTTAAGTAAGAATTAGGGACTTCCCCAAAGTTTTGTTGGATTTATACTCCATCAAAGGCTGGATGGATAGTCACGCCTATATAAGGAGGAGTACTTGCTCCGAACGACCATCACACAGAACGTAAGACTCAATGGAACTCAAACACCCTTCTTGGCCACTACAATTTATTCTAGAGTCATCATGGATTCATCTCCCTTGGTGTTTTCCTCCTAACCTCTTACTTGCTTGTGGGAAGCATCGCCTTGACCACCATTATCTACCACAGGAAAGTCTGATGATCTCAGGAGGATCAAGCAAAGGCACATGCAGGGTTAATTTTGTTGCTAAGGCCCGAAAGAATGAAGTCAACCTTGGGGTTGACTGTCATTTACAGTGAGAGTAAGTGGGCTCACGATGGTTCGAGGTTGAAGAAGAGGGCGAAAGAAATTACATCTCTATCCCCAAAGGCGGTGAAGCAAGGTATGGCCTTTTCTGCCTTTAACTTTGGGTCTCATCCCACCGGTGTGAACATTGCATGCCAAGGTGGCACAAGCTTATTAGCTTTACTCCGGCCCTCCAGCCTAATTGGCTGACGAGCTGGCCGATGATGTGGCCTCACCTGATGGGCCGATATCCATTAATATTCAAATAATTGTAATTAATTATTGATGACTCGGAAAATAGTGAAACTACATACCAAATTGATCAAAAAAATGCAAGGAATGCAATAAAAATAGTATCAAAAGCTAAATATATCTCTAGTTTAAAAAGTACCCAAAGTTGTTGTCGTTAATATGTTTAATGCATGAAAACCCTAATTTCTAGGTTTTGATGATCTCAATATGTTCAATTGGTCTTAATAATCAAATATTGATCTTTTTTATAAGAAGGGCAACTTGGATCTAATTTGAGATTAAAATCCATAATTTTATAGATTAGGGTTTCCTTGATATTAAAAGTACATAAAATGATAAGATTGGAGCTTTTAAACTAAAAGAGCATGAAAAGTGGTAATTAAAGACTTGGGAATCCAAAAACTTAATGAAACTGTAACTTAGACTCTAAGTCACTCTTAATGATGGATTTTGGATAAAATAATAATACATGGGTATTATATGCTTTAGTTTCAAGAAAATTGCTTTATTGGTTGCTCTTGTTATCTTTCTCTTGGACATCAAGTACTATTGAGAAATATATGTGGTTATGCCAATGACGAACCACATTAGTTTGTTGACTTTTTTCTGAGGATTGTTGAAATGGATTGCAAATAAAAGCTTGCTTATTTATTTATTTCATGCAAACTATATACTCACTATGTATATCACATTATATACTTATAACTTGCTTGAGCCCCTCATACCAACTCTAGATATTTGAGAATACTAGGACCTAGCCCCATATTAGCAAGGTCATATTTGAGAATACTAGGACCCGACCCCAGATTGGGCAGGTCATATTTGGCCTATCCCCAGATTGGAAAGACCAACATGGCACCTAACTCCATATTGAGAAGGTGGCTAGCCAGCATGGCACCTGGGCTCTAGATTGAGAAGGTGGTCTTTTGTCCACTGTAGGGACAAGATCCTGAAAGGGTATCCCAGAGGTTGAGTAAAAATGGGTTGAGAAGTTATGATGAAAATGTTAATTTTGATGTTATAACAATAATTATTGTGAATATGTTGTTACAAATAGATGTGAATATTTTGTTTTCCACACATATCAGTACAACTTATTATACTGACCAAGTTGTTTTCTCAGCGTTTTAGTATAATCTGCTATCATTTCTGCAAGTATAAAGGAAAATGGACATCCAGAGAAGAAGGCATCAAAAGAAAATAAGTAATGTAAGTCTTGAGGATTTAGTTAGTTATTTTTTACTTAATGCTACAATATTTAGAAATCAATATTTTGTAAACCATGTTGGAGAATCTACATTTTATCTTGTACCCAACTCATTTTGATTTAGTAAATTTTATTATTATTTCTTGTTATTTGATAAACCTCGATCTTGTATTTATGGTAATGGCATTTTCCCTCTCAGTTTGTCTGAATAGGAGATAACTAGGGGAGGGATCGTTACATGTCTCACATCAAACTCTCTACTAACATTTACATTTTTTCCTAAAAATCTTAAGATATGATGTGACTGGAATGAGAAAAAAATTATCTCGGCAATTGTGAAGGGTCGGGATCCATAACTTTTTGTGCATGGAGGGGTCGACACACTGTGTTGATTGTTTTATTGAGAAATTACTAACGATATTGCATGGTTTTTCACTGGTCAGGACACACCATACAGTGGTGTGATTGACTTAGTTGAATTCCACTAACATGAAGTATGTTGTTCTTGTGAAGAACACACTAGAGTTGAGATCAACTATCATCATTAAGGTTGGGTAGGTGTCGTCTAATGGTAACCGCACACCATAACCTAAGATGGGAAATTTAAGTGAATCCATGTAGGTGTACACGACATGAGATGAAGTGTGCACATTGTGTTCTTTTATGAATAGACTGAGTTGAACTTCTAAAGTACTAGTTTGTGATGGAAAAGGTACCCTTAGTTCTTAGATTGAGTTGGACTTCTATAGTCCTAGTCATTCATGGAAGAGGTAGACTTTATTCTTGATGAACCAAGTTGCATGGCTTTTACATTAACATTCCTTCAATTAGTCAAGATGACAACAACAAATCAATTATAAAAATTTACATAATTAAAAGCCAAAGTGTAGCCAAAACATAGAATTTGCACCAATAATGACAATAAAAAAGAGCATAAATTGTAGTACAAATAATATTTATCAAATAATGCCAAGCTTAAACCATTGACTTCTCAAGCAAAAAGATTCGAAGAAATATACATGCAAAATGATGAAGTTGAACTAATATTAATCAAGAAAAAAATGATCAAAGGATTTCTAGCATGGATGAAAAATCCTATTATTAGAATTTTGGTTCATTTAAAACAATATAAACAACCAAGTTCTCCCCATCCTCATAAATCCTCACTCTATGAGATTTAATGTTATAACGAAGTCTAATATTCACTCCAACCTAGATAATCCTCATCAAAGAAAAATGATATCTCCATGTTTACTTATCAAAGAATTCTAGCATTTCACAAATGGGGCACATTGGCTCCTTTTTTCTCAATTAAGATCAATACACCCCACCATGAAGACTAGGTCAATATTTTTAAAATAGGTTGATATGAACTTTAGTTTGATATTTGACAAAGAACCCAATCATTGCAACCATATTGGTATTTTGAGCTAGGTTGGCATGCTAAGTGGGCAATTTATAGCCTCTTTACCAATTATTAATTAATATCATGTGATGAGGTACTCTGGATTGATTGATTCAAGATGATAAAGCGGAGGTCTAGTTCTTTATTTCATAGAAAATATCCATAATTAAATTCATTTTAAGCACTTAAAATAGTCAAAATCATTATTTATGTCTTTAAATAATTGCAACACTACAAAAAAATAGATTTATAGGTTTCATTCAAATTTTAAAAGTGTAGCTTGCTTAGGTGACATTCCCATATTTTCAAAAACTTAATCTAATGTGTGACATCCAAATTGAAACATCACCTCATCTAGAATCCTAATTTAAACACCACACAATAGGCTAAGAAGAAGAAAATCAGAGGAATTCAGAAGGAAACAAATAATAGCACATGCACATGAACAATATTGAAACCATACAACAGATATTCACCATTAAACATATAATTACAACATTTGATATTACATATTGAAAGGTAAACTTATACATATACATGTACTACATTCTACAACAGGATCTTAAGACAACAGGTCCACATGTACATCAGCTCACCACACAACTCTCAACTATCCTGGATCTTCAAGATCATATGTCCACAACCTAAACAAAAGATTACATGTGGTACACATCAGCACAATATTCAAGAATATTGTACTGAGTATGCCTACGTGTCTTTTTATATACCTCTCATTACAAAAACTTGGCAATAAGATAAAACTAATACTTTGTAGTAACAAAAGAAATATAATAAAAGCATACTTGAACAAAGATATTTATCAACAAAAGAACACATATTTTAGGCACAATTTCTATTATATGTAAAGTTGATCAACCACATGCACTATTCTACCAAAGAGATTTAGTGCTCACATGTACTACTCTGGCCAAAGAGATTTAGTACTTTCATAAATACACTATTCTGCCAAAGAGATTTAGTCCTCACGTGTACTATTCTTCCAAAGAGATTTAGTACTTTCATCAATGCACTATTCTGTCAAAGAGATTTAGTGTTCACATGTACTATTTTGTCAAAGAGATTTAGTACTTTCATCAATACACTATTCTACCAAAGAGATTTAATATTATCATATAATAGATCAAATATCTTATGTTTCATGTGTTCATATCCATAGGTATGGAAAATCAAGCAAGATATCATACAAGAACAATCAATTCATCCAGTATCATATACCAAGTATTTTACTGCACATAATACAATCATACTAAGTATTAGGCCAAGTAAGAGGTAAGGGCGTACCATCAGGTACCTTGATCAAGATATCCTAATCATCACACTCCTGATGTTAACTATAACTTTGGTCAAAGTTGATTAAGACAAGATCATATGTACCATCAGGTTCTCATCATCTTAATCCTAATATGTATATTAGGGTTTTACTTAGCTCATTGGGATATTCCCATCATTACTTGTCTTATATTATTGTAATTAGGTTACTGGTCTTATATTCCAAATTAAGATAGATAATCTGATTATTTGATTGCATATGATTATGTAGACATATTAACCCTAGGTTACATGTATTATTCATATTAGGGTAATAACCCATGTATTAAGGGCCATTTTCATATAACATGAACTTCGTGCATCTAACTAAGATCAAACTTACATATTAGCTTCCAATCACTACTATGAGGATGTTTTGTAAATTCCATTATTTACTAATCATAAATGTATTTTCTACATTTTATAGAGGGTTATTAGCCCTAGATAGAAATTTTAAGCAAATTGCATGATCATTTTCATAAAATGGTCATATCTAACATTTTATGGATTATATATCACATTCTAGAGTTATTGATGCATTATCATAATTTTATGTCACTATTTGATATATATTACTCATTAAACATGTGTAAGACATATTACATGATATGATCTAATTTTGTACACCATAATACTGATATTATGCTTTCATGTGTTTCTACTCATTTTTCTAAGAATTTAGGTACCTTACTTGTATTTTTTGATAGTTGGGCTAATTTCTATGAATTATCGAAGTTCTGCATATATTAGAAGATAATTACCTTCTAGGGGCAATTGGACATCGTGTCTCTGAAGCTGGCCACAACCTTCAGCTACCAGCCAGGGGTTAGATCGGCCGGTTTTCTTAGCTTGGACCTCGTTCAGATGTGGTTTTGTTGGTTTAGGGATTTCCCTACTCGTCCTTCTCACGCGATCTACATGATGCGCTCCTCCCAGAATGAAGCCACTGTTATGAGATCCTCCTCTCTGACAAGGAATCAAGTGCTTACATGTCATCCTCATCTTCTTCTAGGGCCATGGTCATGTTCATCAGTGTTCTCTGGTCCTCGAAAGCTACTTAGCTCTGGTGTTTTGCCTTTGGACTCAGTCCTCGCTCTCACAGTCGCGACGTCCGCCTACTTTGTTTTGTGGGAGTGATGTTGCACAACTCTACTCTGGCAAGCAATCCTAGTGATTTCAAGGCTCCTCGTTGACCCCAAAGTCCATCCTCATCTTCTACGGCGTCATCTGAAACTCCACAGATACCCTTGTCCTAGGATGCATATGTGTAGCTCGATCTCCATGAGCTTGTTTGCCATACTCACTGTTGTGCTGGTGGTAGAAGTGGAGAAACTACCCTCATCCAAGGGATCTCCCTGAAATATTCTCACAAGTGTCGTAAGATCCACAAAAACACATCCCTAACCTTTGTTTGAGGTGGGAAAGTCCCTCAAGTCTTTACCGACCTCCATCATCTTCTTTGGTGAAGGTGACTTCCACCATTACCAAAACCATCATGGAAAGGCACGGTAACACCTGGGATGGAAAACTCTTAACCCATTATTGCTTTCTGCTTCCTCCACTTCATCTATTATCATTCCCACCCACAAGTTCTACCTCCATCCACAGCATGCACACTACAATGGAGAAGCAGATAAGGTACAGGGCTCGTTCTCTGTCTATGCTTCACTAAGTGCCATAAAATAGGGTCAGGATGGATGTGTTCAACGAGGCAAGGCCAACCACACCCTTTGTTCCCCTCCTCGACTCACATCCTAGGTGGTCATGGCATTCCTGGTGGATCAAGACCACCCCCATGTTTCATCCAAAATAGTTGGGAGGTTGATGACAAGAAAACTACCCTTAGATCCATCATCTATTGCCCATATTGAAGCTAGCTACAGGCCAATATGTGGCTTATTCTTTTTAGATGCAGTTGCCACTACATCATAGATCTAGGGTTAAAAATTGGCCACAAAGACCCAGCTCAACTAAGGGGCGTGTGACACTGATTAAATATATGACTAAATCATCAACCATGCACATTATCTCACTATATTCAAAGATGCATAACTTCTTCTAGGAATATCCAATCATCCTCAAATTTTGACTATGTATTTATCAAAACTTAAGCTACATTCTACTTAATATTGGTGACAAAAATCAGCTATTTTATCATCTAATTAAATACTCCAAAAGGGCATGAACTTAGGGATCTTACTCATGATATCAACATCAATCAACACTCAAACTTTACCAAAACACTTAGAACTCTCAATATAACTCAAACCTATGCATTCCAATATGTTATTGAAGATTAAAGGTCTCAAAAGAGCACTCTATCACACTTATCTCATCATTAACTCAATAAAAGTAAATAATACAATGGCATGTGCAATGGATTCAAATGTTGAAAAAGTGCAACAACGACGATGTATGCCCTTTTGGAGATGATTTAAAGAAATTGTTATGGCATTTGACTACATTTAAACTTGCATTTCACAAACAAGCAATAGAAATGTACATACTAACACTACATGTGAAAATAAAAAAATGGTAAAAAAAGTTAAGAAATGAGATGCATACAAGAACAGAGAGACATATGTGATTCCTACATGGAAGGAATGCAAAAACAAAGATTTAACATGATCTGAGAAGATAGTCAAGATGCCACCCCACCCAAGATTATTCAATACAGTGTCCACACTGCAAGAATGAGCTTATGCAAGGCACTCTTGGAAACTCATTATGGGGTGTTGGGATCAAAGGACCCATGTTGCTGTCTTGGCCAAGAGAGCCATGAAGGAGCATTCTAATCATCTAGGATAGGCTATAGAGCATATGGATCTGATTTTATTGTTGGATGATTTGTTAGGCATTTATGTTTTCAATGCAGAATACATTTTTTGGTACTAGAAATGAAGAGCATGGATCTTCATATTTTATGGTCCATATTGGTTGACTTTTACTGGAAGGAGAAAGACAGGTAGTAGTAATTTATCTTCAAGTATGTGTTGAACCAGGTGTACTTTGATTGGGTCCCATGAAAGGTGATGTTAGGCAGGCGAAGCGGTGTTGAGGAATGCCCTGTTGAGTAATTTATCTTTGTTGTTTTAATATCCTAAGAGATAAATTATGCAAATCTATATGAATAAGGGAAATTTTGAACCGCCTACCACAAGTGATTGGGTTTATTGTCCCTCAACCAGCATCATCCATATTTCCAATTTGAGTCATGCACAGTGTCTTGATCAACATGGTTATCATGTTAATTTCCATCTACTTGTCCCTCATCCATATTATGCATTGAACAATATTGGTTAATGGTCTTCATAGAGAAGGTGATTTTTTGTCACGATCTAAAGATTTGACTCACCTTCGTTGGAATCAATCATAAACTTGACACTTTCAAGTAATGGGCACCCTAGTATGATTGTGTAGAGTCCTTTGGCTATTGGTTGGAAAAGAACATCAGCCTACAGTCTATGGTGAGACTATAGGAGTCGCTACATAAGTTGTTTGTGTTTGTTGTTCATGGTGAAGACTAGGAGATGCACAACCACCATCCAAGGACAACTGGAAATAGTTGCATAGCAGCGAGTTGTTGTCATTGGACTTTCTCTAGGACCAGGTATAACTCGCTAAACCATCCTTCTTATTTCATAGTAGTTGACGCAATCTTACTGTTATGGAAATACAGATAGATAAAACTTTATTTCCACTGCTATACTATGTGCCCATACTTCCCAACAGTCTCTAAGTGTACCTCCCTTATCTTCAACTATCAAAATTTTCCAGGTAAAAAATAACTATCAATCCTCACTAATACATTCTCCACCATAGCAAGATAGCTTTCTCTAGAGTGATTTTCAATCTGAAAAAATAATTTTCAAATTCTTAGGTGCATTGAAACCTAGCAGAGTATACATATTTAATGGCATAACATTATGATGCATCTCCACACTTGGTCTTCCAAATGATCCTATTTGAGATATAAATGATTAGCAAGAACATGGACTTGAGATGTCATATAGGGATGTGGCAAGTTGGGTTGAATCCATAGGGAATGGAGAAGGTGCTAGATCAAAGATCTTTTTGTAGGTTTATAGAACTAAGGGTTAAGGTTTTTTGGCTTTGATTAAGGTTTGAGTTGATTACACTAAATAGAATGTAAGAGAATAAAACAAAAGTGAAACCTGAGTTAACCCTAAGAATTTATTTGGCAAGGTAAGATAAGAGAGAAAGTAGCACTACATTAATCAAAAGAAACCAAGTACACTAAATTAGACTTGCAATGACAATGAAGAGGAATTATATACACTAGACTAAAAAATATACTAACTAGGAATGAAAAACTAATATAATGATATCTCCTAATTTTTCACATGATTTGAAATTAAGTCCTCATATTTTGTTGAAATTACAATTAAATCTGCAACTTGCAAGGAAACTTGATATTAGGGAAACCAATGTACAAATTGAACCCAATAACAGATACCTCCTAATATACTAGTATTAAAACTTAATCAAGCAGACAACTATAATAATAAATTAATATTAGACAAAGATTTGATTTAAGCTAGATTCAAACTTATCACAGCAATAAACCCCTCAAAAGGATTTCACCCACAAAATTCCAAGGTTAAGGCATTGAACAACTACAAGCAAGATGAACCTTGTCTCCAAAGCATTTTGATAAGGATTATGCTACTTTATCCTCAATAGTGTATGATTTTCATGAAGCCTTTTTGGGGTTCTTATGTATATTTTTTATTTGGTTTCAAGTTTCAACATTTGATGCATCATTTACTATTTTAGCCAAATTCCTTGGAATCTACTTAGAAGTTACCGAGACGATCATGTTCCATTATTCTTACTTGATATCTCTTAATCATTCCTACGTCTCTTTCCTTTTAGTTATACATATCTTTTTTTCCTCAAAGGTTGAGTCATCATATATTATGTTCATTTTCAAGCAATTACTCTCCTTAGGTATTTATGTTCATGATTTTGTTGCAACAATGTTATTTATTCATGTGTTCATGAAACTCATACAATTAATGGACACTTCTTATACATATCTTCTACTATCTTATAGGCAACAACTTTAGGCTTATTATAGATTCCCATCAAACTCATCATCATATCAATACATGTCATATATTCTTTCTTTCCCTTTAAATATCATCATTGTGGCTTTGTTCTATGGATGAAAGCAAGCCTACTCCTAAAACATATGATTAATGTATATGTCATCCCCCAAATGTATCAAAGAACTGGGAAAATTCTTATCCAAATGTTAGTTCGTTATTTATTCTCTTTATTCTTGGGAACATATTACTGATTTCATGATTCTCGTTGTGTCATCCCACAATAGTTTTTCATCTTAACAATCACCATATATGCTAGATAGGAATCGTGTTCTATACCATGTTATGGATTCTATATCCTTGTCTTTATCTAGATTAACTTCAATTTCCCATCATTATTCATACTATTTCATTCAAGGGAGATCATTTCCTAAGTAACTTTTCTAATGTATTCATTGTATCATGATTGTTTACTTCCACTCTTTCTTAACACACCTTGGTTAGTCTGAGATTACCTCAAGATCCACTCTTCTCATCCAATATTTGACATCTTTATCATCTCTAGTCATTCCCATCATGTATGTTTCCTTTCCTTCTATGGATCTTTCACCTTAAATCATACCCTCTTGCGCCCTACCTCTCGATCACCTTGTCCTCAGCTGGTTTAAGTAGTCATTGGAAAATCAGGTTTGATAGGATGTATGAGAGAATGGAGGAATAAAATAAAAGTGTTCTATATATGATGGAATTGGTTTAGATGTTAACCACCATCTCACCCATGGTATCATCTCTTTTTCCTAAACCTAGTACCCATGAGGTTGGACAGATTTGAGGATTGGTGCTTATGACCGTGCTCCTTCAAGATATGTTGAGGATCATGCTAAGGACAATAAAAAAACCTTGGAAGATTGACTTAGGGAGTCATAAGGTATCAATTTTGATGATCAACTACATGAGATTCATTATCCAATCACCTCACACTTAGGATCCATTATAGACACATTGGGTCTCGGAGTGAGGGCATATCTAGATTGGTAGGTGATAATTTGATCTCTAGGACCTCGTGGAGGTTGATTAAGGCTTTAAATTCACTATCGAAGATGAGAAATCCCAATTTATGTACTATGATGGTGAGAGACCACATTTCTTAGTTCACAATGAATAGGATATTGTCTGGGTGGACCTTGGTTCTTATGACACACAGGTGGAGCATATTGATATCTTTAAGGATTTCAACGCCCTCGGTCAGGTGGATGATTCATTATTTACTCCAATGACCCTACCATTTTGTTAGACTTATGTTGATCCATCTATGGTGTTTGAGGATGATCTTGATTTGAGTCTTGTTGAAAAGGGAAAAATGAGTGAAGAAGAGATCATATTACGATATTTGCCTACTTTTTGGAATCATGACATGATTAAGACATTAGACGGGCATTTGGGAAATCATGTGTGTTCTCTTGACCATTTTGGGAGAATGTATAGATATGGGAATTCACTTGATCTTTGGATTTTTTATGTTGAATTGGAGTAGTGAGTTATATGACTTTTTCAAGCTAACAACATAAAAGCTAGCCATCTCTTCACCCTTCTCTCCATCCATTTCAAGTGCATAGATCACTCTATTTTTTATTTTTGTTTATATTTTCTTTTGCCTTTTTGTTCTTATTGTTTTTAGATGTGTATATTGGTTAAAATTTAATTATTCGACTTGAAGTTGATTTTTTGAGTCTATTACTAGTTATGTTCCATAATTATGCATTCTTAGATTCGATTTTCATTGCCTTGTTCAGTTTTCCATGGTTGATGGAACTTTTGCTTCCATAATTAGCTCTGCTTCGTGCTACGTCTAATGCTCAAAATGGAGAATGGAGGGAATGAGGATGGATGGAAAGTAATTGATACGAGGATGAAAGGAATGAGGATGGATGGAAAACTAATGCAAAATTCATTAGTTTTGTGATGATTAGTTAGTTGCATTAATTTAACTGATTTCATGTTTTTTGTTAATCTAGTTTAGTTTTTTTTGCTTTTAGTTGAATAACTTGTTAATAATCAATTAGTGTATTTTACTATATTGTTAGTCTATAGTTTCAATTGTTTTGTTATCTTATCAAATTGGTAACCCATTTGTGTTTTATTTCTTGCATGGCCTTGTTTTCATGTGTTCAGACTTTGTTCTTGACCTTGTAACTTAGTCATGGTTTGTTTTTCACTTTCTTTTCTCACTTTCTCAGCCTTACATCCAAGTATCCATTATGCCATCGTACTCACCAATTGAGGTTCACTAGATTTCCTTTCTTTGTAGGCCATGTTTTAAGTCCTGAGAGTATGTGGTGGGCAAAGTCAGGCGATCTAAGATTTCCTTGTGTATACACATCTGTTGTATTTATTTTCTAGTTTTTTTTACTCATTTCAAATCTTATATTTTACATAACAAAATTTGAAGACAAAAATTGAAAACTTCTAAAAAGTAACATAAAACATGAAAATGAAAGATACTAAAGGACATATACACTAAGGGAAGTTTTAAACTCTATTCTGAATATTGCATAAAAACAACAATGGAAACCACTTAGGTAAAATCGACATTCGAAAGTCTGTCTTATCTGAAAAGGATATAGAAAATCTAAAAAGTAGCACAAAGTATCACTATCTATACTTAGGGTTGATTTAAGTATCAGCCAAAGCACTAACTAGGAAAGGAATAAATTCCTCCATATTATTATGATTGAGAGGTTGTAGACACCTAAAATTCACTCACTCTTTATTAGGGCTAGTTGAATCTAGCCTCTCAGATGGGTCAGTCTACTTTAATCCCTTTTCCTAATTTCTCAATATCTTTAACTGGTCCAGAATTATTGAAATCATAAACCTTGATTGTCCAAACCTCAGGGTTTCACATGGAAGCATCTTTGGAAAATATTTTCATACGGTATAGGGTATGCTTCAAGGCCATGAACATTGTGACACCACAATCAGCCATATGTTCCAAAAAAAGTACAACAAAACTTTTTCTTACAGCCATTAGAAACAATGTACTCACCCCTAAACCTTTAAAAGGGATGATAGAAAACTATCGGCGTTCAACTCTTACCCAAGACAATCATCTTGTTGGTGCTATTTTCTGTTATTTATTTCCACTTGTATTAGCTAATTAGGTTGACTCTCCCTAGGCCCATTAGCATTAGTCTAGCTTATATTATGTTGGTTCTCTGATACATCATACCTTGAGACAAGGCTATATATATGACACTCTTTATAACCCTGCTCTTTATAATAAGAATTTCTCTTCACATGATTATCATTACAAATAAGTGTTCAGGAAGTTTTATAATAGTCTAACCCCATGTCAATGTTATCTTTGGTGTTAGAAATCTCTAATTTTTAGTCGAATGGTAAATGTTGTATATTTGGATAATAAAATGATATGTAGAGGTAGAATGGGAGACAAAATGGGAGGCATTGTTTTGTTATGTATGCATAACAACAACAAAAAAGGAGGGAAGTAAACATCTAAATGGTGATGTAGAAATAAATTTTCTATCATGAAATGAAGGATTACTCTTGACTTAAGACCTTCCACCAATAATTCTAGGGGATCTAATACTCCTAGGTCTTCATTATATTCATTAGTTTCCCCCTTTAAAACACCTAGATACTCAATATTATAAGGGTATCCACCTCATAAGTTCTCAAGACTACTAGGCAAACTCCCTCTGAGTATCATTCCATTATTCTCCCTAAAAACCAAGATAAATATCTATTAGAAAAATAAAGGGTAGACTCCACACATAAACTTACAAGATTAACTTACTCGGTCTATGAAACTACAACCATCAACTACAATTCGTCTGAAATAGAATTTGCCATAAATTTTCTAATAGAACAAGAATGTGAAATAGATAAAGAGTTTCTAAGAAAGACTTTCTATAATGAATCACAACCTATAATCCTACCCTATTCCACGATTAGGAGGTTTGAGATATTGGTTTCTTATATTTGACCAAACAAGGATAATATTAAAACACATCTATGTAATAACTTAATTATGTGCCAAAATGTAAATAAATTCATGAAATATATTAGTTTCACATGATGGTTAAATTAACATGAATAATATGCTTAATACATGTATTACTTTGATTATTGTAATATTCATGTATAATCACCTAAGTTAAAGTGAAACTAATGGGACTCTAATTGGAGAATATCAATCTACATGTAGATAATTTGCCTAAATCATAATTGTATTACAACTCATAAAAGCAAATCTTAAACATGAAATATAATGGTAAAAATGTGTTCCTTGGGTCCTAATTAGTTTGGGCGTCAGGTCTCACATTTTTTTAACGATAATAACTATCTTAATCTTATTTGAAAAAATATGAATTTTGCTCCAAAATATTAAATAATATGTTTCTTGACTTCAAAAGTGGAAACAATTTCCAAATTCGAATTACACATACTAAAATTAATCTATGTGTGAATTTTTATATTAATTGGACAATCTTATTTATCCTAGTGTAGTTTAGGAGAGAGAATATGACTTAATATTAAATAAGATAGTAAACATTCCCAAAAGAAAAACAAATGCCAAAACCAGTTTGGTCATGTACTAATTAGTCTAGTTACTAAATTTGGTATTAATTGAACTCTTGATGAACCCTCAAGCAAATAGGGAAAGAAATTACATTAAATCATCCTTAAAATACTAATTGTTTTAGGTGATTAAATTGATTTCATAAAGTTCTAGATATTATGTCCTCCATCACATTGTCATAATTATTTCTCAGATATTCACCTCTTGCCTAATGTTTCTTTGATGTCGCATCACTTGCGGACCGTCCAATCTGAATCTGACGGGTTGTGTGTCTTCATATACCTTGTGTAGGAGAGCACTATGAGTAAATAGTATGTAGACCGGCTAGGTTGTTGTCGACGAGGTTTTATCAGTCCTCATTGCATGAAATTTCTTGAAACTACTCCCATTGAGTTTGGGAGAGGCTTCCATGCATAACAAGCTTTAATTCAGATCTTATTTTCCATTTTTAACAATTCGCCCAAATCTGCTCTCAATCTTCTTGAAGCTACTTACTCCCGAAGCCCTAAAACCAAATTGATCTATAAATATTTATACCCCAACCACCAGCTGACCTATGGCATCTATTTGATTTCTCCAATTGAACATGGTCATCATCCTATGCCGCCGCCAAGTTTATTTTCTACCTTCTGCAAACTCTTTCATCGGCCGAGTTTCTCCTCACTTTTTCCCAATTGCTCGGAGATTGAGTTACTTTGTCACGTCCTCTTCCTTTATGGCTAGTTGATTTGGCACAAGGAACTTTAATCATATTTTGTGCGATTTTGGCTCTCTTCATGCTGGTTTGCTTCTTAGACCCATGGTAGGGCTGAGAGAGGAGTCTGACTCTCCAAGTCATTTTCAAAAACCACCCTTCTCATCAAACAGATTTGAAATTCCTCACAAGGCCAAACTTGTACTCTAGCGCCTCATTTTCTTTTAATCGTGATTTTCCCTAGCATAATATTTGGACAATAATGCCATGTCATATTTGGTTGATTTATACTTTTATATTAGGGTATTCTCGTCTTTTGATAATTTGTTCCTTTAACTAAATCGTAACCTTTGGATATTCATAGTAAATTGTCTGTATATCAGAAAAATAAAATAAAATAATATATGTTTTGAAATTGTGTGATTTTTCTCTACCCAATGATACAAGCTTTGTAACGTAATTCCAATCTAATAAAAATGTGATTTTATGAATTTATCTAATTGGTTAGATTTTCTAAAATTCATAATTATTAATAGATAAGTTAAAAAATAAAGTAAAACATGCTACAAACTCAAAAAATATAATCTACAAGATGGTGTAGTTCTGAAAACCTAATTCTAATAACAAAGAGGGAAATTTTAGGGTTTATATAATAATGTGAACATATCCCTAATTCTTTATAATACATTTAATAGGTTTTGTGAAGACCATGTCTTGGACTTAAGGTTTTGACTTTGGACATATGTAGACTCCATCTGAGGGATATTGCATCCCCCATGAGTCATATTGAGAAATTATTTCCTTTATATCTCTCTTGGGCCTCTTTGAGGCATCTTATTATTGAAATTTATCTTTCTTGACTTGATGACCTATTTGGATCTAATCTTAATTATTTTGAACTATTGATCTATATTGGACTTTTTAATTATGCTTTTCTTCTTGATGAAACTCCATTTGTGAAATTTGATCCATGTTGCTCCTTATTGTGAGATGGAACCCTAATTTTTTCCACTTTTGTGGTGGATGTTTTATATGGTCCATTTATATGATGAAAATATCTTTTAAAATTGTTTTATTTAAGACTAAACTTTATACTTGCATGTACATTATGCATTACTTGTGATTCAGTAGTCCTAGGTTAGTGTAAGTATTTTGGTTTTTGGAATGTGTGCCCATGTTATATTTTTGGGATGGAGGTTGTGTGTCCCATACCCAAGTTGTGTGCCCATTTTTATATATATTGCGAGTTTTGAATTATGTCATTCTCTATCAAGTTTCAAGGTTGTGAGCCTTGGCTACCATTGTAATTTTTATTGTTCTAATGTTATGTTTATCTCACATGCATGCATGTTCATATTATTGTGATGAGTTTTTTGCCCAACATTTATGTGTGCTTGTGTGGCACAACTTTTATATTTTTTAATGACAAGTATTCTTCTCTTTTATCATCTTTTGAAATTCATATTCTTTTGATACCTAATTGGGCGGTCCTTTCCTTTTCTATGGGAAGTCTTATTTACTTGACGTCCTTTATTCCTTATAATTCTCAATCCAAATTTAATATGCACATATCAACCTTTCTGCTAATATCTTCTATTTTTCCTCCTTTTATGGGGGTATGCTTCCAAACCTAGATATAGGACTTGGAAGATTGGACTTGGTGACATGGACCTTCTAGGTGGAGCTCTTAGGAGATATAATTGATATAGTTGGATATCTCTCCTCTTAGATCCCGATATATTTACTTTCATGTAAGCCCCTTAATGGGAGAATATTTTGTAATCATGTTTAAATTAAATATAGTCATGAATTTTCATTTTGTTGCTATACTTTGTAGGTATTTTGTATATCATCATTTGAGAAATAAAAAAAATGTACACCTACTCCAACATGTTTTTTTAGTATGTTTGGAATAGATGTTTTATTCCTCAAATTTGGTAGAGAGTGGATCCCCTATCGGGTCATACTCTTTACACTTCCTCTCTAAAGAGAATAAGGAAAAAGTTGATTGGTTCTTTGATCACTACAACAATCAAGCAAGAACACTCATTAGAGAAAATGATATAGCCATATGAAAGATGAAAGAAGAAATATACTATTCTTTGAATGGTTCAAAGAAAATCACATCACGCGATCTTTACAAATGACAAAGAACATGGCTATCACAAAAGCCTTAGTATCACAACTTAAAGATGAAGAAGTGGAATCAACACATCCTCCTTTTAAACCTATAAAGGTATTGAAGGAAGAGATATCAGCCACTCATATTCTCATGACTAAAATTAGAAAGAACCTAAAACTAAATAACAGACTGTCAGTGTCATGTAAAAAATAATTATACCAACTCTTGCCTTTAAAATATTAGAAAACAAACTGATAAAATATAATGCGTACTCAAGGAAGTTAAAACAATCATTCCCTCAAATAAAAATGACATTGGGAATAGCCATATCATTATGCCAACTACTCTCTTTACAAATGTCAAATTAGGTAATAAAGCTCCAATAAGATTTGATAAAAACCTAGAAGATATAACTAACGAAATCACAAATTGGTTATGACAACTAAATGTAAACACAACAAGTATAATTATCTTAACCCAAGATGAATCATCCAAGGATGAACCTACATGAATATCTCCTGAAGATTTTATATCCTTTTAAAATAATCTAAATGATATTATCAACAAAATTGGATCCTCCAAACCAAGGTATTTTAAAACAAAAAAATACTATCACATAATAACAACTGTCAACATACTTTGAAGAGACTTTCAACCTTCCTTTAATTCATTTTGATGGCCAATATTTTACGGAATGGAACATAGATGGGTTGTATGAATATAAAATCATGCAAACATGCAGACATATGGTCATCTATGTCAGTGCATGATGTTCCCATTAAAACTCAAAAATTTAGTTGCAAACATAAAGGTTTCATCATTTATTGGGAAGCTAAAAAGATGGTGGATAATTATCTCAACAAAACCCAAAGGCTTGAAATTCTATACTCCGGTAAAAGGGATGAAAATGGGAACCAGATAAAATTGAAAATAACAAATCATTTTTAATTAAGTATATACACTTATTATTATTTATATATTACAACAATTCACAGGACATACTAATACCGTAACACAAAAAACTAAATAGCAACTTACATATCTTAGTTATCCTTCTATGTCAGAATTTATATGGTTTATAGATGTATTCTTAACAAATTTCTCATATTCCCAGAATACAGCAACGTAGTTTGGAAGGAATAATTTATCTTTGGTCTCCCCACTCTATATACTGAAAAGATTAGGGAAAACACTAGACAAATTCATATTATGGTTTAGTCCCTTTAGAACACATATCATATGAAGATATTATTTGAATAATAAATAAAGCATCCATGTCCCTTTTAAATGACATCAAACTTAGAGGACACTTATCGAAATAGAATTTACTAGGAAAAAGTAAATAGGGAATTTTTGCTATCAATTTGGATCGCAAATGAGTGTCCCCAAAAAATGTAGAAAGATAATAATCCAAGAGTAATAAGAAAACAAAATTATATTATAAAGAGAAAAGGTTCAAAGCCCCTAAAAGGAGTAACATGCTATACTTGCAATGAGAAGGGACACTTTGCCAACAAATGCATTAAAAGGGGATTCAAGAAGAAAGTAAATGAATTACTGTTAGAATAAAAAAGCCTTACACTAGAAGAGTTTCACAAACTTGTTTCAAAACTCAGTCTTAACTATTTATCAGATTTTTTTACCAACGATGAAGATGACAAAGGATGTCTCTATAGCTGTTATGAAGCATCAGATTCATTTGATAGTATATCTTCCTAAAAATTGTAGATTCAAACCTTAATAAGGAAGAAAGGAGTATGAGACTAACAAAATATATAGAAATGTTGAAGTCAGATGAAAAATGAGATACAAGAAAGACTGAAGAAAACTAGTCTTTGCATCATGTACTAAAAATACTAGGAAAAATGAAATGTAATGCCACATCAACCGCAGACATAACAAGTGACCTAAGAGAAATGAAACAACAAATAAGAGAATTAAGAACCAGAATCGAATCTCTAGAGCCACTAAGTCATGTATAAGAATAAAACATATATGAAACTTTCCCTACAAACATTAGAGAAACTTCCAATCGTATAGTAGAAGAAGAAAGAAAAACAAATTATATTTACTCATTACAAAAATACATAAAGAGAAAATGGAAAATGCGAAAAATTATTAAAATTGATAAAAAAAAATTATCCTTAAAGTATTAGCACTCTGAGACTCATGACAAGATATGAACTACATAAAAGAAGATTTAGACCCCAAAAAATATGGAAGAGAAAGTACTCATTTAGTCAATTCTACCACTACTGATTACCTATAGACTAACTTCAAAATACCATAAGCATATACATGTACAGAAAATATATATCTTAAAACATCATTTCTTCAAGAAAAAAACATTTCCAAAGAAATCATTATTGGAACATCATTTTTAAATATCATTTGTCAATTATTATTAATAATGAAGGGATATATGATAATATTTAGGTAAAGACAATAAGTTTTAAATTTATAAAGTGGCCTGAAGTTGTTCTTCTTAACAAGTAAAAGCTCATCATTACCTACATTGATAAACTCTCCTGATAAGAGTCTTCATTTCAAGATAAAGACTAATTTGAAAGTAATTTGCATTAGTTGATGAAATTATGTACACATGTAATAGTAACAACCTCGAACTCATGATCTAACTTGACCCTCAAAGAGTCAATACCAGTTCTACTAAAAGCATTGGTTCTCAGAATCAAAAGTGTGAAAATGAGGTTGATGAAACGACAAAAAAATATCAATATTATGTACTTGAAATAAGTGAATATTGGATAAAAGGCTATGACACTTGCATCACATTAGAACAAATAGACCTTTCAAAAGGCATTGACTATATTATTCAAAAATATTTACCTATGGGTTATCTTTTTATACCAACCATGGTTAGCAAAAATATATAATATTATAAAAAAGTTCTCACAAAAGAGTGTAAGTATTATAAATTACTCTAAGGAGATCGTCAAAAGTTGAGCTAAAGTATTCTACCCTAAATATTGAGAACATTCTCACTTTAAACAAATGGAATAAAGATGGCAACACCAACATTCCTAAGAAATTTGAAAGTGACATTACCCCATGCTACTATAATAATTGTACCTACCAACAAGCAAGGGAAAATTCCATGTACGTTATAAATTAAAATTATGGCCACACATGGTCTACTCCCAATGGTGGATATCAAAATGTTGATCGTGATTTCGTCCTGACAGGAAATTCTTCTTGCATCAGTAAATGAAATCATACTTATAGGAAGATATGCTAATGAAGAATGGTCTGATATCATAAATCGGTGTGTCCTCTATGGCTTATCATGGATTTCCAGATGGTCCTGGAAAATTTCTACTTATTATTAACCAGCTTCATTAGCCAGAAAAATTGAGGCCAAGTGAACGACACATCATTGACAAGTTTGAATAGAAATTACCTCTACCAAAAAATGATCTTAGTAAAAACTTTTATAAACAAGTTTTGGTCGAGTCAAAAGAAAGATGCACAAAGTTGTGGAAAGAGATCACTGAAGAGATAAGGGATATGTACCCAGAGTTCCAGAAGAGCATATACAATTATTAGTATTTTAAGAAATGACTGAAATAATGGAAAACGAGTAAACAAAAGGGTCTCTCCAAATAAATTTCAAAAGAGAACGAAGGAGCCTTACTATTCAAGAAAAACAAAGAGAAACCAAGTGTTCTAAAAAATAAAAAAGAATAAAGTCATTATCACTAAGGAAAACCAACTATTCTAAAGGAATGTCTACTATTCAAAAGAGATCTCTATTATTTCAAAAAGAAAAGAAATCTCATCTATTTGATGGAGTATTCATTACTATTTACAAAGAGAAGGCAAAAAAATTCATTGTTCCCAAAAGAAAGAAAATACTAAAATATGTAGCAAAAGAATCTCAACTATTTAAGACTTAATAATAGATGAAACATGGAAACCACTCCAAGAGGCCTCTACTAAGACTTAAATGCTATAAATATCCCCCAACGAAACAAGGGAAGGAGAGCTAGTATAAGTATTTTCATACATACACATTTGTGCCTTGCATCTCCTCTATCACCTCCTCTAGATCTCTCTCTTTCTCCTTAGTAATTACTTATAGTAGGCTACCTCCTTGCAGTCTCTTCTTTCTTGTGTTCTTCCCTTGTATAACCTCTCTTCTTCCACATATTGTAACTATCACTTCCCTTGATAAAGATAATATAGTTTTGTATGGTTAATGTTGTTTGTTTGTGTGTTTGTGCTCTTTTGTGCCTTCGTGGTGCTCAACCGCAGTGCTCCATGCAATAGTGATTTTGGTTGTGAGTTTTCACACTATTATTTCTTTTGTTTCCCTGCGTAAGCTCCACCCTTTGTAAGTTTTCTATTTTGTGCTTTTATTCTTATATGTTAAGCCAAGTTATTGAGTATTAGCTTCCTTCTTAATATTCTGGTCCCCATCTAGTATCAGAGCTTAGTTGAGTTCTATTTGTATCCTTCTTTGAGTTTTATTTGTATACATTCTCTATATTCAAACACAACTTGTATAGTAATACTCGATGACTTGACCAATGTCTCTCTCTATATATAGGGTATATGTTCACTACACGCGGGGGTAACTAACTTTCATTATATGTGGATCTAATTTGTAATAGGAAGGTACATACTTGTAATTAGAGGTACAAAATTATAATACAAAGACATGTTTTGTAAATACAGCGTGAAATTTTTATTGTCCTTCTAAAAATAGTAAAAATGAAATTTGTAAATAACTTTACGTTGTATTACAAAACGAGTCTTTCTATTATAATTTTGCTCATCTCATTATAATTTTAGTTTCTCATTACAAATATGTGCCTTCCTACTACAAAATAGATGCATGGGTAACTAACCTTAGTTACCCCCACGAACAGTGAATGAATGACCATGCATATATACATATATATATATATATGTGTGTGTGTGTGTGAGAGAGAGAGAGAGAGGTCATAGCTCTGGAATAGAATATCATCTTTATGAAACTTTGATAATCGATATTTTTTATCCGGACTAAAACACATGGTTGGAGGATCAAGGAAACTCTCAATGTTAAATAAGACTACTAGAGAGTAACCAAAGTTCCATCTTCCTTTCTTCCATTGTTTCAAACTTTGAAGAAGTTTCTAGATGAGATTGAGTTCAACGGATATGCAATACCAAAAGATGTTGTTTGTAGATATTCTATCTATTTGTGCATCAAGTTCGAAGAAGATATCAAACTATAATGAAGAAATGATAGTAGCTACTTGTTTATAGGATTTCTCATATTCAGTCTAAGAGTATAGGTAAGAGTTTCTAAGAAACACTCAGCTGGAGAATCAAGTCTATTCAGAAAGAATCGTAGCAATTATAAAATCCTAACAAAGTCCTTCCTCCAGAATCCAATGACCAATAAACAACAACGATTACTTAGGATCAACTTGCAAATTTGTGGTGTTGTAGTAGAATAATTATTGACGGCATGATGTGCCCCTAAGTGCGAAAACATAGTGCAAGCTTTGTTATGCTGAAACTTGAATGTGAAGTTAGAAACATTTATAATTGCCACTTCTTCCCGTCTATTCATCTTATGGAATATATAGTCATAAGACTTCACTTTGGGGTGACTGAAAGATTTGTTTCTAGGTAGCAAATTGAAAGCAAAATAGGAAGTAGAATCCCGACCATCAGGAAAGAATTACAGAATGGACAGATAAGAAAGGTCAGTTGGTCATAAAATTCTATCGTGATGTAATCGGGTATTCCGTGCATGGTCTTTTTAGGATTTTGGCATTTGTGAAGGGGGCGTCACAAGGCTTAGAAAGGAATTGAATGATTCATTTATCAAGGAGAATTTTACTCAAGGACACGCCTAATGACCCTTTCGTCTATGGCGGTTTCATCGAAAGGCCTGCCTTGGGCGTACGTCCTATGGGCTCTTCAATCATCACCAACGCAAGGAGGATACATTGGTTAGAAATGCATGAAGGATCATTTTGGCTTATGGTCTCGTAGGACTCAGTCGTACTGGTACCACAAGGCATGTAGTAGGTTGGACTGTGCAATCAATCGTAATGAACTTCTTGTCACCGAACTCATATGACCCAATGTGATCATCATCTGCTATCTTGCTGGGAAAAAACCACATTGCCAAACGTCTGATCTGTGCAAGATGTTAGAAGTTTCATTTGCTCTTTACTTCCAAGGGCAAGTCCATTCTGGTGAAATCCATAATAGCAATGAGTAACCAAGCCTTTTTCTTAAGCATATCTGTGGAGCTTGTGAAATGAAAGAAGGGTGATTCGAACGAGCGACTTGGTCGAGATATCTCCTACACCACCAGTAGTCAAGAATATTCGTCCATGTATATAGTTGTTGAATGAGGGGGTTGCTTTAGACTATCTCCTTCATATCATATATATAGAGAGAGAGTCAAGATGGAAGACACTCGAGTGTACCAGAGATAGAATACACTCAAATCTTTTTTCAATATGCAATGTTTATTTCAAAAATGTAAACATGATCTTCTTCAATATCTTATGAACGTACTCCATATAAAACTTGAGCTCGCTTGGACACTTATAGGTCATGCATTTAATGGCGATAAAAAATATATAACTAAAATTAATTGGGTGCATTAATTTTTTTGGCCATGGAAGAGTGATTGAGAAGGACCCAATGACGTTAAATTATGCATGTAGCATATATCTGTTAATAAAATGAATATCAATGGTTTGAATTTGTCATAAAAAAATTATACAGATATGTAAACACTACTTAATTGTACAGTTTGGTCTATAAATTGTGTATGTATGTGTTATATATATATATATATATATATATATATATATATATATATATACTACTATAAAAAGAGCGAGTTTGATGTTGCGCTCTCCTTGATTCACTCTCTTCTCTCCTTTTTTCAAAGAATTTTGCTCCTACAAATATTTATTCTCACACTCTCCTATTAACTTTTATTATCTTTAATTCTGTATTTCTCTCTCCATCCCATGGAAACGGTTCCTTGATTTTCTCCTTTCAAACAACTGACATAAATATCTTTTACCGTAGGGACCATTTCACGGATGAATCTCTCCCCGCACATTTCCAACAAATTTTATATGTCACGTGCATGTGCACGTGTGCGTTCACTAGTATATATATATATATGTGTGTGTGTGTGTGTGTGTGTGTGTGTGTGTGAGAGAGAGAGAGAGAGAGAGAGAGAGAGAGAGAGAGAGAGAGTGCGCTCGTGCGCGTGTGGGCGTGTGTGGGCGGGTTCGTGGGTGTGTGTAAAGAATACTCTTTGAGTGTGTAGATTTTATCGTATACTCAAGTGCCTTTTGTCCTACACACACGTACAATATAAGTGTATGTAAAAGAGTAGTGTAACAACATGTAACTTATATGTAAGCATGATGCAGTTTACACATGTAGTGCATATAATCTAATCCTATATATGCTATGTGTACACCCCTAGTCTATAAACTATATATACTTTGCGTATGCGCGTGCGTGCGTGCGTGCGTGTGTGCGTGTGCGTGCGTGCGCGTGTGTGTATACCACACACACACAGATATATATATATATATATATATATATATGTGTGTGTGTGTGTGTGTGTGTGTGTGTGTGTGTGTGTGTGTGTGTGTATGTGTGTGTGTGTGTGTAGTTAAAACAATTGTGTACCCGAGTACATGTAGCTTACATGTACTCATCTTCATTTATGATGATTGTATAACTTTAAAGATAAATTCAACCTTATGGATGTCATGCATACCTGTTAGATAATATGTGTATCAAAATTCATCTCAATCATCCAAATAACAAATATGTATATATTTGAATAGATGGTAAGTTGTAAAACTTGCAGGATAATATATTGATATATCCAATGATGTACATAAGACATGACTGTGATGTTTTAAACGCATCCAATCTATACAAAGTTGATTCAATCCATTTTAATGTGTTCGGTACACATATGTGCGTGCGTGTGTGTGAAGAAGACCCTTTGAGTGTGCAGATTTTATTCGTATACTCAAGTGCATGTTGTCCTGCACATACGTACAATATAAGTTATGTAAAAGAGTAGTGTAACGACATGTAACTTATATGTAAGCATGATGTATTTGACATATGCAGTGCATATAATCTAATCCTATATATGCTATGTGTACACCCCACAAAATTTATATGAAAAATGTTATGGATCATGGATCAACTAATACGGCAATATGTATGCTTTCCACTTAGCCTTAAACTATAGAAACTGTAAAAATCATTGGCACATTAAATAAAATATGATTTTCAATTTTAAAATATAACTATCCAAAGCTATATTCTTTCAACCTGTGGTCAGATTTAGTTAATAAAATTGACGTGTGCCATATGGATAACAATGATATTTAAGTTACACGCACCCATCAAAATAGCAGAATAAATCAGTAGATGGTGCTTATATCTTCACATGGCTGGAGTCTCGGCAACATTCATTCTTGCTGCAAAATCATGGTTACCAATTAGGACATTGGAAACAAAGACCTATACTAACCAATCATACGCAACTTTTGAAATGTACATTCAACTTATAGAGGAGTGGGTTCAACATATGGATGAAATTGCGAATGATACCAAGTACGTTGCAAGACACCATTGAGCGGGATGCAGCTAGGCTACCTCTTGGAGTGTCTGTCCTATTATGTTTGTCAATGGAACTCGTGTAATCCCAGCTGTAAGTAGACATTAGTGTAGTGAATCGTGCAAGTGATTCCAAGTGCCATGTGTTGGTATTTGTTCCGTAAAACCATCGTTGACTAATTTAACATCTACGATATCTAGGGCCGTTTATTAACGCCCATGCGCGCCTGCCATTAAAGGCCCATAGTATTTATAAAATTGTCAAAGTCAGATGGCCAAGACGGTAATGAAGCCTAGCATTATCCCAACCACCACCACATAGACAGTACTCGTGGTGCTAGTTCTTACCTGATCATACCGCCTCAAATAGGATTCAACTAATAATCCACTAAACTTAGGGCATCTGGGTTTGTGCGAGTTTCAGCTAAATCAAGTCCAGTGCGGATCGAATCCAGGTTGTAGTAGAGTGTGACAAAATATCACTTTAGTTGCAACGTTAAGGGCTTGTCGTTGTAGTCACGCCGCAGTGTGTGAGTAAGTAATTTTCTTCATTGCAAAATTACACTTTGCAGCCAAACTACACCCTACCCAAGTAAACCCTAGGAACCACAGTTTTCCCAGCAAGCATTATTGCCTTCTGTTCTGCCACCTGCGCCAACACCAACCTCATATGGAGGGTTGTTTCCGATATGAAAGAGAATTTGGTGTTCCAGAAGATTACTAAGTCTTGACACTTCTCCACCAAGCACTGGGTATAAGCAATCGCGCCAAATGAGCATTTTCCCATCCACACTCTAAGACTCAAGAGGCCTTTCAACCAAAATATCACCACCTCCAAATCAAAAATCAGAGAACTTACATTAGTATTGTTCAAAAAAAAAAAAATTATCGCTTGCGCTACAAAAAATATGAAAGTGGTAGGCATGGCTGCAACAACTACTTCCTTTACAGTTACAGAAATGGCTTCTACATAGCGAAGGTAAAAATGCAAACAGCCACAGCTAGTTTCAGAATTCAAGAAAAATAATAACAGAAAACCAACAACCAATTCTCTCAAACTAATTTGCAGGAAAATGCGAGCCACATGCAGCTACTAGATGCTTCTCGAACCTAAAGCACATAAGAAGAGCGGACAAGATTTTCAATGGCATGCCGTGTAGTTTCCAATCAGCTGCCCAAGCCAAGATACTGTTTCGGGGCTTGCAGTCTTGAAAATACCTAATGCATTGATCAATCAAGCCAGCGAGTAACACCATCCTCTTCCCCAACAGTAGCAAGTACTTCAACGCGAACATCCAGTACAGCCTTGGAGAAATTTCAAAGGTAAGGTGTAAGATACGAAAGCTACTGTGAATTAAAGGAAGCTACAACATTCCGTAATCAAACAAAGGAATATCCAGGAACCAGAAACATTTCAAATAGCTTGCTTTTCGTTTTTAAAATAAACAACACTTAAAGACCACATATCTATAAGGTAGTAAAGGGGCATTAAAACTCAAATAGATAGAAATATACTTTATATGCAATGCACATTGAAAACTTCAATAAAATGAAAAAGAAAAGTGAGTGTTTCAAAGAGAGTAGAATTAAGTCTTGTCCATTTTAAGGGATCAAAACTGTACTTTCCTCAACTATCTTACGCACAAAGAAGAAGTTTGAGTACTAATGTTGGACCATAAATGAATCATTTCAAATGCTAGATGACTGTCCACCTGCCACTGCCAAGTATGATCCACCATTGTTGGCATCTGTATGAGGTCAATGTTGGCAAACTTGTTTTTTTCAGGGAAGACGAGAAGCTATCTATATTTTACTGCCCTCCCCGTCCAGGTAAAGCAAAAGGATTGTGATCATTAACTGAAGGACCCGACTGAGTAAAAGCAACATCATAATTATAGATACTAAGACAACTAGGCAAAGAAGCAAAAACAATACCAGTACAATGATTTTATAGAAGTATTTTGCTAAGTTATCAACCAGCTGATTGGTTTTGCCAACTGCTAAACCAGAGTAAAATCCCTCTTGTTGTTGATAGATCTAAATTCTTCTAAACGTGCCATTGAACTAGGCTGGACGTTCTCTACCAGAGGTAACAAGGTTGTAGGAAGCCGGAAATCAGTTATTCCCACCCAGCAGATGCAGACTGTGGCATGTATCATATCATTCTTATTTCAGTATTTCCTAATTATATTCTTAGAATAAGACATAGGTAGCTTAACTCCTTTATAGCATTTTAAATTGTTTTGATGTTGTATTCCTCTTCCCCTCTATAAATAGAGTGGAAACTTGTGTAGTTGCACATTATTACAAAAAGATTTCCTTTTACAATATTCCTCCAAAGCATCTCAGCATGGAAATTATGTACAAGTTGAAGGTACTGATTGCTGTTGCAGCTTCTCAAGGAGCAAAAGGTTGACTAGTGAATAATGATGCCTTGCAAGGCAAGGTCCTTTTCTGGAGGAATATGTGGTACATGTAACTGTTGAGTGATTTTTAGCTGCCAATGCAGTTGGTTACAGGCATACTTGCTCTAGAAGAAGGCACATGCATCGCTGCCTACGTGCTGGGGTATCGGAGTCATCATCAGCAAGGAGGGACTCCCATCTTTCAGACCAAACATTATATGTTTTCTTCCTCCTCACTTCAACAAGTGCAGTACTGCTGCTAGTTAATTTTTTAAAAACAAATTTAGAATTTATGCATATAATTTTAGTTTTGGATTTTATTTCTTTCGCTTTTTTCCTTCCATCTATCTCAATTTCTCTCTAAATCCGAGCTCTGATTGTATCTCCAATTACTAGCTCTGATTGTATGGTCAGTGAGCTGTGCAAAGGCTAGGGACATGCTTTGCTATGTTGCTTGGCATTGTGACAAGTTTTCCTTTTTTTTACATATGATTGTTTCCTTGCTGGCTATAAAACTGAATTTGTGTTCTAATTTAATTTATGTTTCAACGAATTACCTCGATTCATTAATTTCCCTCACTTTTCTCTAGAATTCCCCGGACTACTGTTATGGTACAGAAGCTTGGAGAACTTTGTTATTATAGATGATAAATGGATCCTTTTAATAGTGTTGTTTTGAATTATTTTATAAAATTTGAATAAAACTCGGATCCAGTTGGCGATACCCTCGTATAGCTTTTATTAGAGAGTCTATTTAATTAAGTTGTTTAGTCTATTTGTAATATGGGTCTATTGTATCTTGGCCCATTAGGGTTTGTCTTGAGTCTGTATGCTTCCCCCCTATCCTATTTATAGGAGAGGGGGGCTGTCTTCTATCGATAAGAAAAACCTATACAAAAAGGATTTCCCCACCATATCATTTTCCCACATGGTATCAGAGCAAGCTTTCATGTACCGCCCCCAACCCTGAAAGAGAGAGAGAGCAAAAGAGAGAAACCTCCCCTTGCGGGCGGCCGCCGCTGCTAGGCGTTGCTTGACTACCCGTAGGTTTCCCATCTCCACTTCTTCTTAGAGTCGTCTCCATGAGCCATCTCCATCTTCAACAACAAAAGCATCCACTTTGAAGTTGTTCATATAGATCTACATGGGTCGCCATGTCACCGTCACGATTTGTTGTGTCTGGAGCCGTCATATCTACCTTATTTGTCGTCGTGATCTACTTAGTTGTCAATCTATATGTCGTTGTCATCTACTCTGTTGTTGATCTACACCACCACCATCTAACATTTGCAGATCTACACCGTTGTCATCTAATCTTTGCAGATCTACACCGGCGTCATCTAACCTTTACCGATCTACAATGCG
Source organism: Alisma plantago-aquatica (assembly GCA_963693085.1). NCBI lineage: Eukaryota > Viridiplantae > Streptophyta > Magnoliopsida > Alismatales > Alismataceae > Alisma > Alisma plantago-aquatica. Next base: position 1,005,925,289 of record OY856413.1, read on the forward strand.
GTCATCTAGCCTTTGCAGATCTACACCGCGCTCATCTACATCTCTGCAGACCTACACCACCTTTGTCATACATGCCAACATTGAGATTTAATCCCAAATCTTTGAAAAAAGATCTCCTTTTTTACTGATATTGGGGATATATCGTATCTATATTGCTAAGGTGGAAATCCAGAAGGATTAATCCACCCTCTATTGTTGTTTTGGGATTTTTCTGCTGATGTTCGCCGCTAACACGGCGTGTCGCTTCTTGACACGGCGTATAGCCGGTGTTCGGCTTCGTTCGTAAAATTTGCCCCACAACACAGTATTGGTTGCATTTTGAAACGGCGCGTCGCGTAAATGACATGGCGTGTCACTTGCATTTTGTCTGATTCTACCTAAGTTTTGTCAACTGACACGGGTGTGTCGCCCCAAGACATAACGTGTCGCCGGCTTCTTGTTGATGATGACTTCTGTTGTTATATCAACACGGCGTGTTCCTTCAACACGGTGTGTCTACTGCAACTGATTCTACATATTGGTGTGCTACATCCTCTACCGTGATTGTATAACATGACGAAGGTTTCTATACATGGTGAATCCCTTCTCTATCCTTACCGATAACACTTATCTTTCTTTTCCCGCAATTTTTTAGATTTCTTTTGTCCTTTAACCCCCCCATCCTTTCCAATCCTACATACATATTGTCTACCTCCTCAAGACTTGTACTACCTCTCATATACATATTGTACTTAATCAGATCCTACGATTTTTTGACATAGTTCAAAAAAATTGTGGGGGTTCCGCCTCCGTACATTTTTTAGGTCGTAAAAAGATCCATTTTTCCGATCTGGATCTATGTAATCGGGTCGTGTTACACCTTGACTCGAGTTGTTGGTCACCCCCTCCACATAATTGCCTACATAGACCTTGCCTCTACCATTGTTTTTTACTTTCCACCCCAACCACTCTCTTGACTCTTTTCGTGGTTGGCATGAGGGTGAGAACAAAGGATGATGAGTAGAGGGAAGAGATGAGATGGAGGAAAGAAGAAGAAGACTTTAGTTTTGTTAATCTATGGATCTTCATGCTACTTTCTATTGTTTTATGGTATTATTGTTGTTGCTATATGGATCTGATGTTGCTACAATTGATTTGGCTAACTTATGAAGAGCCTCAAAAACTTATTCATCATCATCTTGCATGCTTCTATGAAGTTATCTACTTCATTTGTTCTATATGTTGATTGATTACTGATGCTATTTTACGTGTATTATCTATTGCTGATTTTTTGCCCAACGACGTCAATTTCTCTACTTGAGCTATGATTAGCACATTTTAATTGTTGCTTTGTGAATTTGTACTATCGCTTGTACGTGTTATGTTTGCACGCTGATTATTTGTGTGTGCTTGCACGCATCTGCTACTACTGTGACTCAACACTCTCTGGAACATGATGTCTACTACTGTGATGGAAACTTTATGATGAGAGAAGATGATGAAGCAATTTTGTTGGTGATTTTTTACATATACATGATGGAGTTTCATCTACATTGGATCTTGGAGTCCTTTATCTACTTTCTACTTTAGGCACTGGCGCACTGGTCTTCTATCCAGCTACGTCGTCTACTTTCTGCTAGTGTATGCCAGCACTCTTTGGCTTGTTTGTGTCTTCCGCATGTTGACTCTTTTCTTGTCCATGCTTTGTGTGCACGTTGACTATTGCTTCTTGTGTTCTAACACTCTTTGGTCTACTTCATGATGATAGCGCCTGAGATGAAGACCATGATGCCTACATGTTGTTTCCTTCTGCTCCAGATGCCACTTTACAATGATCAAGAAGCTCCTTCTACCTGCCTGTCTACCTACTTTGAGATTATTTACTTGAGGGGAGTATTTGAGTGATTTATTATCACATTGCTTGTATGGGCTTGGTTTATCTTTTGTTATTTTGCTCTAATCTGTCTATCTGTTTGCAAGCTGACTTGGGATTCTCCCAAGCTCCAGCTTGAATGCGAGTATTAGAGAGTCTATTTAATTAAGTTGTTTAGTTTGTTTGTAATATGGGTCCACTGTGCCTTGATCCATTAAGATTTGTCTTGAGTTTGTATGATTTCTCCTTATCCTACTTATAGGAGAGGGGGGCTGCCCTTCGATCAATAAGAAAAACCTACACAAAGGGGATTTTCCCACCATATCGTTTCCCCACAGCTTTCACCCCTCAAACTCAATGACTTGTTGGGGCTAGTGTCCTTCAAACTCAAAGACTTGGTGGGGCTGGAAGGATACATATTATTTATATCTATTTTATATAGGACATCCACGGCTTTTCCATGTCATGTTTGTGCTGGCGTGTCCCCTCAAACTCAATGACTTGTTGGGGCTAGTGTCCTTCAAACTCAAAGACTTGGGTGGGGCTGGAAGGATACATATTATTTATATCTATTTTATATAGGACATCCACGGCTTTTCCATGTTATGTTTGTGCTGGCGTGTCTAGGCCATAAAAAATAGACATGTTTGAGCCATTTCCACAAAGCTTCCATGCCCGGCACGTGTCTATGACGGGATGGCTGCATCGAAGAAGTGTTTGTGCTTCATAGAGTATAACAAGATTGTTTAGTTTAAAAAAATGAACAGCACAAACCTTGAGCATTACAATCTATATCAACCTCCCAACGGTTAGGACCAAATTAGAACCCCCCCCCCCAACCCATGGATCATTTTGTGAAAAAGAATGCCCTTGTTACATTTTATGTTGAGCCAATTTTTTCCTTATATGAAAATTCATATCCAAAGGTTTTCCATATTTTGGTCTTAGCTTGCAAATGTAATGTATAAAAATTGATTTTCTGCTCAATTTAAGTTATCATGTTCATTCTTCCAGCAACACTAAATCAACAACTAAATAATCAAGTTGCTTGATTTATGAACAAATTAAAACATGAGGCTGCTTGATTTGTGAACAGATTAAAACATGAGGTTGCTTGATATGCAAATAGATCAATTTCAAATGGACTCAAATCTTTTAATAGCCTATCTCAAAGATGCAGATTGCCTAGGGATGTACATATCTCCATCCAAACCAAACCGGGTATTCGGTCCAGTTTGGTCCTAGACTGGTTAGAACATCGGTCTTGTCTTCGGTCTTTGGAGTTTTCTTGTTCAGGTTTCGGTCCGGTTCGATCTGGTCCAAACCCGGTAAAAGCTGGTATGGACCGATTAGACTGAATTAAGTATTACTTCCTATTTCTCAAATATATGATACATGTATTAATTCAAATATCTTATACTTCGATGTTATTTTCTTACGACATCCGCATTGCATGTTGCACACAATTTGTTAGTTCCTAATGTGTGCAATTAAGCTGGAATCTGATTGCAACACGCCTTGTCCTATTGTCTACCCAAACATTGTAGCATATGTCCACTTAAAGACCCATGTAGACGTTAAGCATGCAAAAATTTAAACAAATTATTTGCTTCTAATGTACCTACTGCTGGCATCCTATCACTATGCCCCATAATTTTGTTTCTCCGAGTTCCGTCACCGTGCGCACATTTGAGTATCGTTTAGTGGGTTACGTTACTGACAATCTGATATAAACTTTCACAAAGTATCCTCCTGACTCAGAACATCAAACGTTGAATTGCTCAATGGAAGGTATGCATTCCTGATTTGTTATTCAGCTGGTACCTACTTCCTTATGCTACAGAATACAACGTTTAAACAAGTATTACACTACGAATTTGTCTGTATCCATCCTTTTCATTTATAATTATGTCAATTGAGTAGGGAAGCATGTTGGTAAAGAATTTACGATTTTAAGCAGCCTTTCCACAACTTCATCTAGTGAATATATCCTAGACGTGGTTTGCATGTGTTTTAACATATTCTAGACGTATTTACATTCTAGTCTTAAAAGAATATCAGTTTTACAAGTATCTACATGTTATAAGGCATCGTGTAGAATGTTTTAACTAACATGTAACATCTTGTTTTTCAATTTATTGTAAGGCTTGGCAGCCAAGTTTCTCGCCCGCGCTTCTGGAAAGGCATTCATATAATTGCCATATTTTGGCTTTATATGAAAATTAGTCATTTATTGTAGGAAGATTGATCTTGGGTCATTCTTTATCAATAAAGCCACAAATTCTTTAACCACCTCCTCCTACAAATATATATATATATATATATATATATATACACACACACACACACCATTGTTTTAAAAAGTGGTCAGAGCGCCCGCTCAAACAGCAGTATATATATATACCAGCCACAAAAATGTGTACCGGCCAGTATATATAACTTACATGTACCAGCCACAAAAACGGCACATTTGGAGCATGTTAATAAAATCTAACCAAATAGATTCATTCAAAATTATAAAGATTAAATGTGTCTAAAAAATCACAACAATATCTTGTATAGATCATGAGATATAGCAAGATATCATTCAACGGTTTATGCAATTTCTGCAATTTACCATTGATTAGCAAATACACATATTCTTTCATTGCATAAGCTATGAATGTCAGATTGTGATGATTTTTGATACACATCTTATCTAAGGGGTATGCATCAAATCCATAAGGTTGAATTATTTAATAGAAGCTACATGTACTCAGATACATAATTCTTATATATATATATATATATATATATATATATATATATATATATATATATAATATATATCAGGGTTTTAAAAAGTGGTCGGAGCGCCCGCTCAAGCAGCAGCGGGGCATGGCCGCTCCAAACAGCATTGAAGCGACTGTTCATGCGGATTGCCATTAAGCAACAACTTGGAGCCCGCTTCACCCCCTCGAGCGCCCGCCTGAAGGTTAGTTCTAAGCGGCCGCTTGGATCTGCTTTTGGTCTGGACGGCAAAAATCAGGCCCAATTGTTTTTTCCGTGCTTCTCTCATTTTCCGATATTGCTGCTATACTCCATTATGTTTTATTTGCTGACATCAGTATGCTTAATAATACTACACTAGTATATTAGTACATGGACAAAAAACCAAAATAGCACAGTTTTATAAAAATATGTACTAAACTAGCACCAAAACCATCTTAATTCCCGAAATAGCCCACTTTCTGGGGAAAGCGCCAAGATTTTGGAGTGTTAGTGTAGCCGGGATCAAAGGCGCCAAATAGTTGGCGTTTTCCAGTGAAAGCGTCAAGTTTGTGGCGTTTTAAGCGAAAAGCGCCAGAATTTAGGCGTTTTCATGTGAAAGCGCCAAGTTTGTGGCATTTTAAGCGAAAAGCGCCAGAATTTAGGCGTTTTGATGTGTTCAAGTCCGAAGTCCGAACGTTGTTTCCTATTTTCGGGAAGCCAATGGTGGACAGGTCGACGAAGGACTCCCCAGACTGTCGCGAGCTAAGGGACATAAACAGCGAGGCAACCAGCTTCCTGTAGGTGCCTCTGATGCCACCCAGTCCAGTTTCTTTTCTCCACTCCATTCCGCAGAACATAGCCAATTGCACCGCCGTAAACCCTACCACAGTAGCCACCAGCCACCTGCATCTTCGCGTGGAAAGCAATGGCGGGTAGTAGCTCGCTCTATGCAGTGCCAACAGGCGCGAGGCCGGGGACTGCAATGATTTTTGACCGAAAACACGACGGAGGGAAGAGAGGAGCAGGCGAAGAAGCAGCGGGAAGAGAGCGTTTCCGGCGACAACTAGATGGCACAGGATCAAAAGGATGCCCGGGTTGTTCTTGAAGGCAACCATCCCCTCGTTGTTTGGGATAAAGCCGCAGTTGCCGAAGGTTGAGACCACGGTGAATATGGAGAAGGTCGCGAGGCGGATGTGTTTGCCGCGGAGTATGTCTCGTGCGGAACGGACGGCCTTGAGGTAGATCAGCATGGATACGAATCTGACAAGTTGGACGGTCACGAAGTAGCCCAGAACAGTGCGACCAAGAAACCTGCATGAGGAAAAATGGTGGAGCTTGATGCGCAAGGCAACCAGCCGGTTGGCGCTTTCACATGAAAATGCCTAAATTCTGGCACTTTTCGCTTAAAACGCCACAAACTTGGCGCTTTCACTGGAAAACGCCAACTATTTGGCGCATTTGATCCCGGGTACACTAACACGCTAAAATCTTGGCGCTTTCCTCAGAAAGTGGGCTATTTCGGGAATTAAGATGGTTTTGGTGCTAGTTCAATACATATTTTTATAAAATTGTGCTATTTTGGTTTTTTGTCCTTAGTACATTATATAGTTTTTGATAGATGATTCTATAATACTACACTAGTAGCATTATTAATACATTTTTGTTGTACATATACTGTATGATAGATGATTCTATAATACATAAACATACATTAGTATGTTATATGCTAATTGCATACTATATTTTTCTACCTAATGAATATTAGTATATTTTGTACACTATACATAAATTATTTGGCTTTTTTTGCTTTTTCATTTGCTGGCATTGTTGTTGTACTCTATTTTATTTTTTTAATAATTATTTGCTGAGATTAGTATGTTTAATAATAGTATACCAGTATATTAGTAATTACATTACTACTGTAGCATAATTAACAGGTTTTTGTTGTACATATATTGTATGATAAATGATTCTATAATACATAACATATATTAATGCATTATATGTTAATTGCATATTGTATTTTTGTACCTAATGTATATTAGCATATTTTGAAACGTTATACATAAACTATTTGGGTGTTTTATTATGTTGTGTAAGGTGTTCAGATTTGTGTTCAAGTTCCCTAAAATATATTATTGATATATAAATATGTGTAATTTTCTATAAAATTATAGAATAACTTTGGCACCCGCTTTTTCAAAAGCTCCCGCTTGAGCGCCCGCCTGGCATTCAAGCAGCCACAAGGTGTTGTCTGCACGCCACCTGCTTCCCGCTTTTTAAAACATCGATATATATATATATATATGGGTGTTCATTCATTGCCTGCGCGGGTAACATGGATTTTCGCTACCCTACAGCCAAAAAAGTAACTCTCCTAGCTAAGAAAGTAACTCTACTGTAAAAAAAGTAACTATGGTGTCAAAAAAGTAACTCTGCTGGCAAAAAAAGTAACTCTGTACAAAATATACAGCAGATATATATAAGGACGGGTTTTTTTATTTTGGAGGGGCAAATGATATTATTTTTGGTTAAAAATTTTTGGAGAGCTAGACAAAATAGTCCTCTACAATAACGGAAAAAAAAATTTGAAAAAAAAGTGGTCGGAAGGGTGGGCGGGTAGCTACCCGCGCGGGCAATAAAGATGGGCCCTATATATATATATATATAAAGAGAGAGAGAGAGAGAGAGAGAGAGAAAGAGAGAGATAGGGAGAGAGAGAGAGTTGAGCTACAATACACTCGAGTATATCAAAATTCTCATACACCTCAATTTTTATCCGTTAGATATCATCTTGATCAAAAAGGAAAAATGATCACAAACAGCCTGCCGGTGATAGACCGTGATGCAGTGTCTCTCATCATTACTGCTCCTCTCTCCTCAGTCACTGCTCCATTCTGTCTTCTTTCATTGCATTATTTACTCTCCTTTTCTATTATGTTTTCTTTCCCAACGACACCTCACCTAAGCACCTTAGTCGCCAGACGGAGAGTCCCCCTTCATCTTCCTGTAATCACGTTCTTGAATCCTCCTCATCACATCTAATAACTTGCCCTCATGCTCTTGTGAATTATCATTAAATTTAACGTGTCTTTTAATCTGCTCGTTTGTTTTATTATTATGATCATTTACCTTTTCTCTGATTCCTGCTCGCGGATGTGTGTCTGTACTTCTTCCTTCGTTTCACTGCAATCTTTTTTCTCTTACAAGTAGGTTATATATAATGTGGTGCTGGGCACGCAACAAAATTCCAGTTAGAACAAACCTCTTGTATGCAGACCACTGTCCGTATTACTTTGGATATTGACTGGAAACAGAAAGTAGTGATTCATGGCTTCACCATTACTAAAATGGAGTAAGAATGATGGAAAAACGAGTAATAATTTTGGTGATTCATGTTCAAGCAGAAATTGATGAGTGGAGAGTAACAGAAGGATGGAGAAATTGATGGGTGGAGAGTACCGAAAGGATGGAGAAATAGCAAGTGAGAATAGAGAAGAATTAGGAACGACAATGCAATCAAGTTAAAGGAGAAGAATTAGGATATGATAAATGGAAAAGAAGGCAGAAGCCGAAAGAAGAAAGACATAAATCTCATTGAGGAGAACAGATGAGATATTCACGGGAACACAGAAGTGAGATTTAGATTAGAAGAGAGAGGAATAGAGGAGCGTCGAAAGTAAACAAAGAATGGACAGATGGAGACGTTTCGTCTGAGCAGGAGAGAGTACGGGAGAAAGAGGGGCAAATAAATGCAGACACAGACAGCAGGTGACGCTAGTTCTTGGAAGTATTTGTCTAGTTTGATCTTGATGGAGATCCAATGGATAAAAATTGAGGTGTATGAGAAGCTTGATGTTGACTTGAGAATTATACATTGTCCATATTTTGATAATGACTTAACCATTCTATTGTATGTATCTAATATGTTTGTTTAAGATTGATTTCAGGATTTAGGTACATGAAAATGATCAAATTACACAAGTCCTAGCTTGTCCAAGTTCAAGTCAAAAGCAATGCAAATGTGCAATTTGGGAAATCACTTCAAACCACCTTAGAATATTTTTGTAATCATTTGTATTGATGATATGACTTATAACTAAGATGACAAAAAATTAGGAAAACTAAATTCCATCGTTTGATCACTTAAAAATCATTTTGAAAAATTTGTCACAAAAACTTTGTCAGTCGAGTTTGAATCTCGACCGATCAGTGATGGATTTTTGAAAATAGTTGCAACGGTCGAGTTTACACTCACAAAAACTCGACCGACCGACTCACTGACCAAAGTTGATTTTGACTGATCGGTCAAGTTACCCCAGGACAAACTCGACCGATAGTTTGAAAATTGGCTTTGTCGGTTAGTGGATCCCTTTATTGAAACTCGACCGAATGTATTGTACGGAAAACGTAGAAAAAGTAATTCCAACCGTTGGAGAGTTGTTAGAAACGAAAATAGATCTGTTGCAAGTTGTAAAACGGCTATTTTTCGCTCTTAAGTGATCCCTCACTCAAAGGAACACCCCCATCTATAAATAAAACCTCTTGGAGTTCATTTCAAAGTTGCTCATTCATGCTATCCTTGGTTCTTGCTTTAGTTGAGTGAGCTACAACCCTTTGAGCCCCTTTCTCTCTCATTTACAAAGCATTTCATGATTATGAGTGAGTTAGGCATGTTGTAAGAGAGCTACCTCAATGTTATCTTGTAAAGCTCTCCATCTTTCCATCTTCCCAATCCCCTTTCTCAAGGAGCAAAGCCTGAAGTGATCTTCTCCGAGTAGAGGAGTTGATGTTTTTCTTCAAGGTTGAAGGTGTGAAGATCTTCTCAAGGAGAAGGACGAGGCGGAAGATTCAAGAAGAGTGAGTAATTCCTGCGAGGTCAAAGACCTGATGCAAGTGTAGGTAAGTCCTTGTTGAAGGTTGAAGACATCTTGATCAAGTGGGTAAGTCCTTGTGTAGGTGAAAGACTCTTGGCTTGGATAGTTAAGTCCTTGGATGTAAGGTGGCCTTCTTGTATCTCTTATAATGGAATATAAGTATACATGGGTTGCAAAGTTTTAGAGGTTGACCTCTCTAGGTAGTGGATTTGTAATGACCCTGACCTGGGTTATGAGTTAACCTTATTTGTTTTGGCTAAGTATGTTGCTTAGAACTTTAATATAATCCTCTAACGTGTTTTGTTATCGTGTGACACACTTATGTTTCAAGTTTGGTCCAGATTGAATGTTGTTTGAGCAATGTTCCTTTATTTTAGACCAAAGTGCAATTATTACTGGTGATGGCTTGATTTGTTTTTGGGTCGTCACAAAGTTTTGGTATCAGAGCTTAAGGTTCGCTAAGTCTACAGAGACATAGGACTAAGGTGATGAGTCTGTTCTAGTGTCCTCCAATATACCCTATAGTGACTTCTGCTTATGTAGAAGAAAGGGTGAAGTTTAAAAATGACTGAAAAACATGAGGAACACGTTGCTAAGAGAAATGTTGTTACACCAGGAGAAGGTGCAAGGGATCAGCCAAGAGAAGAACAAGATCCTGAGAATTCCCATCTTGACCCAATCAGGATAGAGAATCCTGTTTTTTATGTTCTTGTTGGGCAGGTTAGGACAACAGTGATGCATATAGTCGACTGGATACTAGCATTACAACCTAGGTTACCAGTCCTCAATGTAGAAACTTTGGGTTCTGAAAGGGTTCCTGAATGACATAGTCATATTGGAACAGTGGAAAATGTGGGAAGGATTAACATATGGCAAGAGAATAGACTCTGCCATAAGTATAGACAGATAGTACATCTGTGATGGCAATGCCCAAGGAGGGGCAATAAGTTGAGAATTAAGGAAAGGTCTCTACAATTCTAGAGACATTTGTCTAGTTGTTCTAAAAAGTCAAAGTTTTTGGTGCCACCAGTGTAATAAATGCCTAGTGCACCAGGGCAGTAGTCACTAAGTAAAGGCAAAAGTCACAACTTTCCACCTGTAAGAACTCCTGGCTTAGCTTCTACATCGGTAATAAGACCGATAAGACCATGGTACGAGGACAAGACATGTTATAAATATGGACATGTTGAGCATACTAAACCCTTTTATTCAAAAAGAAAGGAGGAAATGACCCAACAACCAAGACAGACTCGGTAGGGCTTACGAAAGTTACAGCCAATAGTGTAAAAAGGCAAAAGCAACAACATGAAACAGCTAGACTCTATGTTTGAGTCAACCTGAAGTGGTAGATGACCGCGAGGGGTGACAGTCAGATAGAGTTTTTTCATTCTGATATGTCTTCTCTTGATTTTATCTGATAATCATAAGAAGGTAGTTGTTGTTGAGCTTCCTTTAATTAGTCCTATGAGGACATGATGAAGAGATAAGAAGGATGAGAACTTATATTCAGTCCAATATTCTCTTATATGTTTTGAAATTTCTCTCTTCATGTAGAAAGGGAAGAGATATAAAAGAAACACCCAGAGAAAATTTGAGATACTAAGTAGTAAAACTTAAAGAGATGAAACATAATATAAAACAAATGCATACTACCTAATTTCACTTCTTGAATACCATGTCCAGGTATTCATCTATTGAAGGCAAGGTAAGTATGATACTCTTAGATTGCTATCTTTCTGATTACTCTGATCAAGTAATCATTTTGAGACAATCTAAAGAGAACAATGAAATTGAAAATATGACACGAATGTTTCTATCACATCCTAAGTACAATAAAATGGAAGCTGAGATTATCTCAGATCAACCTGTGAGTATGAGAAAGTACAAAGTACAATTCTCATGATAAGTGAAAGGGAACAAGGAAGATGATCCCTATTCAAATAAAGAATATGTGAAGGATAATGATCTCTTCCATAATGTGAAAATGGGAAATGTGATAAAATCATAAAATGTTCATGAACATGTTAGACAATAACAAAGAAAGGAGTGATGACATGTAATCATCCTTATAATTCCTATGATGATGGCAAGGAACCTAGGATGAAACAAGAGTAAATGACTCATGAACAGTTGAAAGTTCATGCAATAATCAGAGGAGATGATAATCTCTTCTCTTTGATATACAACCCTGGGTGATGATGGGGTGATAAGAGGAATATGTTTCTTTGTGTTCTTTCCTTTCAGGGACATGGCAATCAAGTGAGTCTTATGAAACTTGATGTGCATGAGTTAGAAGTGTTCAATTGATGGATACTTAGAAAAGTATCAGTTAAGTATCAGTTCGTCTTGGACTTTGGTTCCAAGATAAAGATATGTGTAATAAGTAATGTCCCAAGATGAAAAAAAGATCCTTTTGTATGTTTGGTTTTGGTAATAACAACAAAGAGATGGAAATGATGAGGATGTTATGTGTTTTTGGCACATGTAACAGATGCCAAGGAAAAGAATCCTGGTAACCAAGAACTTTCAATAGTATGAGAAAATGAGAACATGACACCTGATAAGATGATTAATGTTTCATAACCTAGAAGGGCCAACTTTGAGATCAGTCTAGTTACATATTATAGTATGGATATCATATGTTAGGGGTTTATGCTCTGCATAAACATAACATCGATAAGGATGTATCAATTGAAGGAACAATTGTAGAATCGTCTTGGGAAAAGCTTATCAAGCTAAATATAATTCCTTAGAATATCCCTACCTAGACCTGTTAAGGCAGCTTATACAAATAACATCTAGAGATACCTCCGAGATGAGTTCTTCTTTGACAAGTAGCCTCTCCTTATGACAAGAAAATAAACAGCTAACGGGATAGTTGGTATAAGTCATAAGAAAGTTTAGTGTTGTGTCAGCAGATTAGAGTGGCACAACAGATGTATGATAAGACTTGTAGTTCCAAGTGAGTGACAGAACGTAACTCTGGTCTTTCCTTGGAGGTGAAATGCTAAACTAAGTGAGGAGTATGGAAGACTCCCAAGGTCAAGGATCTTATCACATAACTTGTAAGTTGAGAAGGTGGCAAATCAGTAAGGTTTGACACCTGAGTTAAATAAGGTATGTATAATGCTTCTCTGACTAAGAAAAGTGTTACCTGACACAGAGTTAACTCTACAGTCAGTAATGGAAAGGACAGCTGAGTATGTGTCATATGTGACAGATCTTATGATGATCTCTAATGGAAGAACTTTGTACTGGTCAAAGTTTTATGGCATCTCCATGACATCAAGATGTTATGTGGAGGCTTGATGATATGATGCATGAATAACAATTGTCTCCCTTCATCTGGGATTTCGAGGACGAAATCCTTGTTAGGGGTTAATAACTTGTAATGACCATGACCTGGGTTATGAGTTAACCCTATTTGTTTTGGCTAAGTATGTTGTTTAGAACTTTAATATAATCCTCTAAGGCGTTTTGTTATCATGTGACACACTTATGTTTCAAGTTTGGTCCTGATTGAATGTTGTTTGAGCAATGTTCCTTTGTTTTGGATCAAAGTGCAATTATTACTGGTGATGGCTTGATTTGTTTTCGGGTCGTCACATGATTGATGGTCTCCTAGTTTGGAGATTGGAACCACTCTAAACATATTGTCTAAGTGTTTGTATCTCTCTCATCCTTGCTATGCTTGTTTAGATAGGACTTCAAATTCAATTTTAGCATTTGGTTTCAATTGATATAATTTGAAGGTCTAACTATTCTTGTGAGAATTTTGAAGCTTTATTCAACCCCCCCTCGAGCCCTAGATCCAACACTTGATACACTTGAGTGTATTGTAGCTCAACTATATATATATATATAGAGAGAGAGAGAGAGAGTCGGGCTAGAATACACTCGAGTGTATTCGGAACAGAATACACTCGAGTAGTTTTCCATGATGCAATATTTTTTTTAAAATCTAATCCGTTGAACTTCTTAAACATATTGTGAATAGCTCAAATATAAAATTTGAGCTTATTCGGACATTTATAGGTCATGTTATGAAGATCACAAAAATTATGCATTTCAAATTAGTTTCGTGCGTCGATTTTGTTGCCGTCGGATGAGTGACTTATACTCGTCCAAATGAGCTCAAAATTCGTGTAGGCTAATTATAGTATGACAATGAAGATTAATTTTTTACATTTTACAAAAAAAATAGTCTTGATATGTAAACAAAACTTGAGTGTAGCTTGTGATCTGTACACTCGAGTGTATTCTAGCCTGACTCTTTATATATACATATACATATATATGCTAAAAGAATTGTGTACCCGAGTACATGTAGTTTACATGTACCCATCTTCATTATGATGATTGCAAATTTATATTGAACAATCCAACCTTATAGATGTTATGTATACCCCTTAGATAAGATGCATATAAAAAATCATCACAATCTGATATTTATATAGCATCCAATGAAAGAAAATGTGTATTTTCTAATGAACGGTAAGTTGCAGAAATTGCAAAAACCATTGGATGACATATTGTTATATCTCATGATCTATATGAGATATGCTTATGGTATTTTAAACACGTCTAATCTATATAGTGTCGAATCAATCCATATGGTTGGATTTTATAAACTAACTCTACATGTGCCATTTTGATGGCCGATACACGTGACTTACATGTACCAACCGGTACATACTTCCTAATCTTTATATATATAGATATATATAGATATATATATATATATATAGAGAGAGAGAGAGAGAGTCAGGCTAGAATACACTCAAGTGTACAGATTACACGGTACACTCAAGTGGTGTTTACATATCTAGACTATTTTTTGACAAATCCAAACCATTGACACTCTGTGTGTGTGTGCACGCAAGTGCGTGCGTGCGTGCGTGTGTGTGTGTGTGGGTGTGTGTTAAATTTGGGCTCATTTGAACTCCTATAAGATACTCTTCCATGACCAACAAATATAAGACATTCTTTCGTGTGTGTGTGTGTGTGAAGTCCTATAAGACACTCTACCATGACCAATAAATATAAGACACTCTTTCGTGTGTGTTTGTGCACGCGTGCGTGTACGTGTGTGTGTGTGTGATACACACACAATCAAATTACAGTAGAATTTACAGTGTACGGTGTGTATATGTTTTATAATTCACTGTATTTATTTTCTCTAGCTCTAAAAGAAGATGCATTCACTCTCCTAAAACAACACAAACAAATGGAACCTCTGATGCGGTGGACATTAATGAATTTAAGGATAAAGAAGAAATCAAAAAGTCAAGGGTGAAAAGAAATGGTTATAAAAGGGTATACTGTTGGAGTCATTTTCAACAATGCATCGACGACAAAGGTGATATTAGAGCTAGGTGTATTCACTGTGTTCATTCATTTGTTGTTGGTCCAAATAAAAATGGAACCAAATTTTTGTCAAAACACTTTCCTGTTTGTGACAAAAATCTTGAGAATGAATCAAAAGGGAAACAAACTCAGTTGTGCATGCAACCACTAGATGGTGACCAGGAAGATTCGGGTACATTGAAATGTTGGACCTGTAATGCACATGAAGCTAGGGATGCATTAAATTGTTTGATTTTTCAGGATGATATACCATTTCGATTGTTTGAACGCCCAGGTCTCTTTCATTTTCTCTTATTTGCATGTCGAAATTTTTGTCTCCCCTCAAAGTCACAGAGGCACTGCGATATATGCAAACTATACTTGGTGAAAAGAAAAAAATAAAGGACTTGTTTAGAACATCTTGTCAAAGAACTTGTCTGACCACTAACACACGAACATCAGTTGAAAGAAGCAATTATCTGTCTTACAGCTCACTTTATTGATAGAGATTGTAACTTTTGTCCATTTTCTAGTCACAAGGGGGAACTTATTCAGAAAGTTGTGTTGGACTGAGGCCTATATAGCAAACTTTTAACTGTAACTGTTGATATATCCACTTCTAATGATGTGGCATGTAATTATCTTAAGAAAAAGTTAGTTCAATGAGTTTAAATATCTTCACATGAGGTGCATAGCACAAATAATATATCTTGTTGTCGAAAGTGATGCAAAATATACTCAAAAGGATGCAGATTGCGTTCTGACGGAAGTTAGATGTGTGAGATAATCTCTAGCTAAATCACAAAGAGTTAACTCATGTAAAAAAGGAGAAAATAGATAGATAGTAAAGCTCTTTTGTCCGTCGATGTTGACACAAGATGGAACTCAAAATACCTAATTGAACACATCTCAAAAAATTGAAAAATCATTTGAAAGGTTTGGGGAGATGGACCCTTACTACCAGTTACAATTTGAACCTAGAGGTGAAAAGGAATACGAGAGACATAAAAGCCCTGTGTGAAATTAAATTGTATTGAACGCAGTGGGATTAGATGACTACAAGACTGGACACCCCTGTCCTATATATAGGAGCAAGGGAGAAACCTTGAGACTTGTATCCTAAGTAATCTAAACGGGCCGAGACACTAAAGGCCCACTAACTAATTAACCTATTAACTAAATAGGCTAATATAGACTATCTAACACTCCCCCTCAAGCAGGAGCATGGGTGAAACACATGTCCAAAGCTTGGAGGTTACAAGACTCGATAAAACAATAAAAGAAATGATAAATGAAAGATAAAAGATAAATATCACTCCCCATACAAAAATTGATACTCCCCCTTAATTAATACTCCCCCTGAACCATGTGGTGATAATGCCTCTCTTCTTTGAAATTGTATTCTGCAGGCTAGAGATCCTCGAGCTTCGAAGAAGGTCTTTGGAGTGCATCTGGAATGAAGAGCATCTGAAGAATGGAACTTGATACTATAGCAGTAATTTGCCACTTGGAGCAGACGATCCTCAACACCATCACTACATCATCTTCATTGGATTACGTACTTAACGCGGCACGAACGCGGATGCCCAATGTCGATGTAGCAGTAGCGGAATCTTCGAATTGTCTGAGAAGACGTGCATAATGTGGCATGAACACGAACAGACGATATGTTGATGATACGATGCAGGTACCATAAAACTTTGGCGCATGAACCTTGGGGGCTTGATGGGAAAGGAGATCATCCATCAAGGAAAATCCCAAGTAGATCAACAACAGGTGATGTCGAAATAGCATATGCAGCTCGGAGAAGACGTGATGAAGCTGCTCGGTGGAGATAAATTGGATGAATCAACCTTGCAGAAGTAGATTAACAGGCTTGTGGAGCTTCTAAAAATCTGACGAAGCACCCTCTGTCTCATGTGAATGCAGCTGAAGTACACCATCAACACCTGACGTACATAACGCGGTACGAACGCGGATAGCTCGGTGTTGACGCTGAATAAAGATCCTTCATTGTTGTCTGGAAGTAGAGAAAGGATGTGTTGAACAATGTGAAGCTCCATGAAGATAATAGCCTGGGAACATATATAGCCTGAATACATATATCATCTCTTCTCATACTCTCTCTCTCATAAATATTCTCTCAAACACTCTCTCTCTTCTCATCTCTTCCTCTCCTCTCTATCCCCCCCCCCCGCACACCAAATACGACGAGAGTGAGTGTTTGGTATGGAGAAATGGATAGATGACCCCCCCCCGCACTGTGGAACGGGATACACACATGATATGGGCGGGAAAGGAATTGGTGGATTTGAAAGAATTTAGTGATATGGAGATGTCTAATATGTGGAGAATGAAACCGATAACCAGAGAGAATATGCAAATTGGATCAATGTAAGATCCGGGTAGAAAATTAAATGGATCTAATCCCGACCCGAAAAGGGATGTTTGGCCCATTAGGGCAATAAATCCGAAGGTGCGGGGGCGAAGGCCCGCGAAAATCCGATTAGGCTTAAAATTGGACCCGATTAGCCAAGGACATATCAGATTAAGGATCTGAATATCAACAGGCATCTGGTATATGGGGCGGTAATAGGGTTGTTTGGTAGCAGTGGAGAGTGATGGGTGACCGTGCTTCAGTCAAGGATAGGTAAAAACGTTGGAGCAGCAACTACGAGATCGACTGGAGACCGACGGCAACAGTCTATTGTTGTTGGCGGCCTGTGGCGCTGCTGTTTGCAGTCGGCGGTAGTAGGCGGCATACGGGTCAGCGCGGAACAGCAAGGAGTCAAGCAGCAGATAAATCCCCTAGTGGGCAGGCAGGCTGGCGGTGCTGCTGGATATGGCCAACTGTTGTTTGATAGATACAGGCAACAGTGGCTGAGTGTAGAGACAGATGGAGATGATGATGCCGGCGTATGAAATGGTTGTTGTCTACTGGCCGCTCGGAATGATGGCTGCTTGATAGCGATGATGGATGATGCTTTTGCGGTTGGCGGCGCTTTATGATGCTGTTGCTAGATGGTGATAGTGGCGTCAATAGGCGATGAAGGCGCGGAGATGGCTGCTTGGAGGTCGGCGGTTATGGCTGTTGGT
The DNA here is from genome assembly GCA_963693085.1 of Alisma plantago-aquatica. NCBI lineage: Eukaryota > Viridiplantae > Streptophyta > Magnoliopsida > Alismatales > Alismataceae > Alisma > Alisma plantago-aquatica. Next base: position 1,005,943,211 of record OY856413.1, read on the forward strand.
CGGCGGCAGGATTGCTGTTGGACGGATGTCGATCGGAGGTGCTGGGAATATAGTGGCACTACTGTTGTTCGTGGAATACGGGCAGCAAAGGTGGAAGGCGGCAGGTAATGACGCAGCGATGGCAGTGGATATGTGATGGCCGGAAAGCAGATCACCGACGGTAAGGTTTGGATTTGGAAAACATAGATCGCAGGTCGAGAATTAGCGTCAATGTACTGATCTATGTGAAAGTGGAAGAAGGAGAGCCATGGAGGCCGAAATTGCCTAGCGGGCAGCCGGCCTAAGCCATGGCAACGGCAGCGGCCACCCGTAGGCGGGGGTTCTCCCCCTCGGTTGCTCTCTGGAAAAGACGAGCGACGGCTAGGACTGCATGCGCGCCGGAAAGAAGAGGGAAGAGGGGCGGCTAGGTTTTCCCTCAGGAGCGAACGCGCTCTGATACCATGTGAAATAAAATTGTATTGAACGCAATGGGATTAAATGAGTACAAGACTGGACACCCTTGTCCTATATATAGGAGCAAGGGAGAAACCCTGAGACTTGTGTCCCAAGTAATCTAAACGGGCCGAGACACTAAAGGCCCACTAACTAATTAACCTATTAACTAAATAGGCTAATATAGACTCTCTAACACCCTGGAATACCAACTGAAAGTGATTGATGTATAGTGAAGAGACTTTTTACTTTTCTTGGAACTTTTTATGATTTCACTGTCTCAGCCTCAGGTACATCATTTGTTACAGCCTACACTACTTTCTTGAGATTGGTGCTATTGGTGGTGTTTTAAACTGTGTTGTACAGGCGCTCGCCTGGGCGGCGCCTAGGCTTAAGTCAGCCCGCCTCAAACTGGGCGCCCAGCCCCCTAATTGACCTAACTTGTCGCCTAAGGCCTTTTGAGGCCCAAATTAAGCCAATTCAAGGCTAATTTAGGATAAATTAGATCTGAATTTGATCAAATTGGGTCATTTTATGGTTAAATTGGGTCTGATTTTTTCCAAACAAGGTCAATTTAGGGTAAATTAGGTCTGATTTGGGGGGAAAATTCCTGATTCGGGGGAATTAGGTCTAATTTAGGGGAATTAGGTCTGATTGGGTCATGTAAGTCCTCGTTTAGATCAACATAGGGAAATTTAGGGTTATTTAGGTTTGATTTGGTCATGTTATGCAAATTAGGTTTGATTTTAGGCCAAATTATGTCAAATTTGAGCAGATTAGGTCTGATTTGGGTAAAACAAGTCTGGCTTTGGGGAATGGTCTGATATGGTGAGATTAGGTCTAATTTGGCCAATTTGGTTATTTTTTAGGTCAATATAAGGAAAATTTGGGGAAATTAGGTATGATTGGATCATAATATACAAAATTTGATTTATTTAGGCCAAATCATGTCAAAATTGGGCACTTAGGTCTAATTTAGGGAAAACAAGTATGATTTGGGGGAAATTGTTTGAAATTAGATGACTAGATCTTGTTTGGCCATATTTTGTCTCATTTACTTGAATATATGAATTTTTTTTGGGAAATTGGGATTGATTAGGTCATGGTATACAAAATTAGGTCTGGTTTAGACAAAAATTAGGGTAAATTAGGTCAAATTTGATCAAATTTGGATCAAATGAGTTCAAATTAGGGCCAATCAGTTCTAGTTTAGGTCTTGTTAGTTTTAATTTAGCCTAAATTCTACATACTAGTATTATACATGTTTTGGCAACAAACATAATACATGTTTAGCTTTCTGATTTCTATATCAATTTTTTTTAGGTAAAACTTCCACAATTCAATCCATATCTAATGATTTTGTTGCTTTCTTCATATGATACTAGCACATTGATTGCATATTTATCATGTATATTTATGTGTAAGGATTGTATTTTTCAGGAATTTTATGTATAACTGTTAAAATAAAAATAAATAAAAACGCCTGGAAACGCCTGGGCCACCGCCTGGGCGCCTAGGCTGTCTGGGCGTCCCCCTGGAACGCCTGGCCGCCTATACAACCATGGTTTTAAATAGATGGATGGAAAGTGATGCTTTGTACTTTACTATAATGGCACAAAGAATAAAAAGAAATTTGATATGTACTGGGGGAAAATAGAAGACATGAACATATTGACTTTTGTAGGAGCCATTCTTGATACTAAGAAGTTATATGCTCCTACATACCCTTTTATTGGAAAAAACATGTGGATCGTCACCGTACACTTAATCTTCATCTAGAACTAAAAATTCTACGGGATATGTTTTTCAAAAGGGCATTCTCGTAATATTATGAGATTACAAACTACAGCTGATGGTGGATTTGTTATATCAAAATTTGATAAATACTTGAATGAGGAAATAAGCCCGGCTGATGATGGTTTTGATTTGTAGAGATGGAGGCAACTCCGTGGCCCTAGGTTTCCAATTGTTCAACATGTCACTCGAGATGTCCTTGCAATTCCAATCTTGAGAAAAATAAATTCCACTTTCATCTTTAAATTATATATATTAGGATAATGACCAACATGTATTTATAGGAAAAAGGTAGCCAAAACTTAAATTTAATGGTATAGGAAGATTCTAGACCCTTTGTTTAACCTCTAGTCTAGTTTTGAAGCCAGTAGGACTTTATTTTACCCTCCAAATAAATTATTAAAGTTAGCATATAGTTTTTATTAATGATTAGTCGAATATTCATTTCATGCATTTGAATGAACCTAAGTTTTGGTCTTTTTGAGCGTGACGCGGACCAGAGTCCCCTCCTACTCGGACTCTCGGATCGTATCGGGTATCCGTGATGCTGAGGTAGAATAGATAAATTTAAGGATAAAATAAATAGATAAATTTATAGCCAATTACTATTTCTTTCCCATGTTCAATCGGTACTGTAGAAAATTAATTCATGTTCATATTAGATGATTAAGTCAATTATATGTACACAAGATGGCTCTGTGCAACAGCACATAAAATAAAAACAAAGGAAGACTTGGAAGAGTTGGATCAACTATAAAATGGTATGATCTTATTCTGAAGTCCATCGATGTATTAATTTACTGTTTGTGTTGTCTACATTTTTATTAATGTTATAAACAGTCTGCTTTATTATTTACAACGTTACCTCGGATCTACAGAAGTCTCTTATGGATGATAATATAATTGATATATTAATCTTTTAAATGGTAATTTGTTTCTTGTTGTAATTCATGATTTAGTTATATACTTGTCTGATCATTAAAGTATTTTTTCCTACAGGAATTTTGTTGGAGCACTAACTGTGTTTTGATGTTCATCGGATTGCATGTAATGATGTCAAAGGTTACCTTCATATGGATATGCTCCTTGAAAATTCCCGGATTACTATATGGAATCCCATTAAGCTATAGTAGATTTCATTGAACTTTGTTTTGTTATATTACATCAAGGAACCTTTTGGGCTATTTAATCTCCATAGTTGTGTACTCAATAAACTGTGGCAACTTAAATTTTTGGTGCATGATGTTGTTAGTATTTTGATATATTTTCTTCATTTGCATTGAATGTGAATGAAAGAAATTCTTGAGGCCCGCGAATAAAATATTTGGGGTGCTACTTTGATCGGGTCTTCAAAGCGCACTCTCAAATCAAATGAATATACTTTACCAACTAATACATTCATTTCATTTGGAATTTTCGAATGCAACATTGATGGGTTGGTCATGAGTGCATCCATGGTGAAACAATAGTCTATATTCACGTGCATCGCTCGTTCAAAAAATAAAAGAACATAATATTAGACCTAAAATGAAAGTGAGTTGGTTAAAGTCTATAATTATTTGGTGCAGTCCCGGTCTGATCCTATGTTTTTTAGGTCCGATCCAGACTGGACCTTTCCTATTCAGTCCGGTCCAAAGGATACAGACTATTCAGGTTGCGGATTGGTTTGGTCTGGTCAGCTTTTGGCCCAATGTACACCCCTAAATGCCTTGTAATATGCAAATCCAGTTTGATAGTGAAGAGTTCTAGATACAAATTGCAGAATAAAGAAATTTCAGCACAGATATAGCAACAAGGTGCACTCTTTGCCCAAAAAAAAAACATGTTTTCAAAATTTTGACCTGAACTAGAGTGGGTCTTTGAACTTTCTGGTGAAATCGCTTACCAATATTATTGAGACATAACCATCCGAGATAACTTATATTCGAAAAGATTTCCAACATAAGAAAAGGCATCAAAGCAATATAGCAAGTTGCTATATGTGACAAGTATCATCATGTTCATAGGATTTCGAGACACATTGTAACCTAAGCTTTTGTTATTATAAGAAAATAACTGTACCAAGGGATTTCTGCAGTTGACAAGTCTGCATTCCTCGAGTCGAGAGCCTTCTACAGTCCAACTCTCCCACACATCAAAACTATGGCTTGCAAAGACAAATTCCATTTTTCTATTAATCTGCAAAAAAAGCACAGATTGTCACATTACACAGAACATGAAGATTAATATTTTGCATTAAGGCATGAAATAAAGGACATGCATAATGTAAACGAGCAATTATGCAATTCTACATGCAAGCTCTAGCAAAAACAATTCTACATGCAAGCTCTAGCAGAAAAATGTGATAAATATGTTATGCCTTTAATTCATCTATACATGGGACTATGCATGTTAATCACGTGGCTGCATGTTTAAAACTTTTTGTAAGTTAATGTGATTCATACATATTACATGATTAACAAAATAAGACATGCAATTTGAATCACCTGCAACAGTTTTCCACCAGCCGAAAAGGAGCGTAACCCTATCACATCCTGATGAATGTGCAATAAACACAATTATGTGATTATTTGTTTCTGAAATCAAATGGTCTAAATAGTGATCAGAATAGAAAAAATGGAAATTAGTTAAATGCACCTTATTTCTAAAACTAACAAGAAACTGTGCTGCTGGATCTCTCTTCGTCACATTAGTCATCTTATCCAAAAACCAGCCATTGCTAGGTAATCTTTGCCTGGACACATAAAGCCCAGCTTGTTCCCGAGCAAACAAAGCTACCACGTATCCATCCTTCAGTATCCCCCCTAATTCAGTTGGCCCTGAATGGAGCGGTCCTTTCTTTTCAGGAGTAGATTCTGCAGTAGATTCCACTAGGCAAATCTGTTTATTTCTGATGTCTTCAGAAGCAAGCTGAGAACTTGAGCTCAAATCTTGATCCCTACCACTTCTAGCTGTCTCATCGTCACATTGTGACATTGAATCGCTTTCTCCTTCTACACCAGAGTACTCATCTGATTCAGGTCGAGAACGACGACGAGCTGATCGCTTCTTGCCCTTCTTGTTGGAACGACTATGCCTTCCCTCAGGCCGAGATCCAACAGAATGGCTCAGATCAGGGCATTGAGAGTGACTGTGATGATTTCTTCTTTGGTGGTTACTTTGCTTCTGACTAGGCTCCGCGATAGATTGGGATTGATCTCTCTTTCCTTCTGCAACTAACGTACTTTCTGGATCCTGTTTTCCAGACAGATCCCCGCCATGAAAACCACCTTCAACATCTTGTTCTTCATCGGAAACCACATTATCAGGAACAACTCCATCCAAGAAAAATGTCTTAAGTACAGATATTGATTTTTCTCTTATTTCCATCCAAACTTCTTCACTGTAATCTGCACTCTTAGGGAGAATCAATACATTTGGCATTTCTTTTACCTGAAAATAACTCATGTTAAATCTCAGCATAGGGCACGTTAAAGCAATTCACTAAACCAAATTCTAAGCCAGAGAAACAACATTCTTACTACAGCACTTACACACATCATCGGTTATTATTTGCTTGTTATGTTATATTTTCTACCTTAAGACAGTGGGATAGATAGGTTGAATTAAGATGGCATAGGGAAAATTGATGGTTGCTTGATTAATGTAGTACTCAGATGAGGGAGGAATCATAAACATGATGAAAATAATATATGAGAAAAATAAAAGAACAAAAGCACTCAGATGCATATTGTCAACAAGGAAGTGCCAAGATTGTATACCAAAAAAATTAACCTTTACATGTTAGAACACGAACATGAAGTGTTGAGAAAGAAAAATTATATTATAGTCATGATGTTACACAATAGCCAACCCCAATGATAGGGATAGAAGCTTTAGATTATGTGGCGGTGGTGGCGCCGCCCGGCGGTGACGACAACAACAATGAATTCTTTGAGAACATGTACAAAGTGAAGAGTAGTACTACAGTTTTGAGTAAACAGCACTACAATTCAAAGTTGAAATTCATGAAGAGTGTATAAAAAGAAAGGACTGCTTTTTTTCTATGTAGAAACAACATATCTGGGAAAATTCAGATAGCCATACCCAAGCTTCCATCCATTGTGGCCCTTCGACACCATCAAGAGCACATCCAGCGACCGTACCATCAATTAGTAGCTGTTTTAGAGCACAATCGTCTATTAGCTGGCTACTGCTTGTATTCACAACAAATGCCCCTGTTAAAAAGAACGTACTTTGATGGATTTTGCAAACCACTGCCATCTAGCTCAGAAAATAAAGTTTAAACCAAACAGAATATGAACAAAACAATATGCATTACTTACTCTATAATCCTAGGAAAAAATCCTGAAATATAAAATTAGAAGAAAAAAAAGATGAAATTACCAGGTTTGATGTGTTGTAAGCAATCTGCATTTAGAATATGAAATGTTTCGTCCGACAGGGCACAATGAAGTGAAATAAGATCACTAGCAGCAAGCAAGTCATTCAACGTATCCATCTTCCTTGCAGCAGGAGGAAAAGAGATGAAGGGTCTTCTGGAACTCCCAGAGTTCTGCGGAAAATAATGATTTTGAATAATCATAAGAATTGCAGCTTCTGGAAATCTAGAACTCATCTGATTTAACTAGGGAAGCAATCTGGTTATAAACAAAAATTAATGCCAAGACACCAAAGCTTACAAATGAAGAAGCCTGGAGAAAAAAGCAAGAACAGTCAAAGTAAAAGCTGATTAAAAGCTTCAGCAGGTCCAGTGAAGATACCACATTTTAGTTTCACTTTCACAGAAATTTTATATCTGAGACACAAGAACAAAAGTTCATAATAGACTGCACACCCACTTCCTAACCATGGATACTGAATAAGTAGTAACAAAAATAGAAACAGAACAGAATAAATACAAAACCAACTCTTACAGCTTGAACCTTATGTGCCAAGCATTTGCTTTAGAATTATATTTGTGTCTAGATAAACAATTTTATTGTTGGACCCAGCCAATTATATCCAACAGATCGGGACAATGCAATTGAAAAAAGACACCACGGGAACCAATCAAATAGTTAGCTGGCATAGTTTATGTCTATAGAACTAGTATCAAATTGTGTTAAGAAACCTCTGGAGCAAATAGAACTTCAGTTAAAAGCTTTGCACGTACAACATGCACAAATTTTATTGAGTAATGGCATATACATAGCCTTTTGAAATGTTTCCTTTCACATTAAAAATGATTATTCTTAATTTCTAGGAGACAAAACACTGACACCGTGTCTTAAAAACTACAAGGATCGATGTCATAAGAAGACATGATCATGGAGTGACAATGTAATCTATCATCATCATCATCTAAGCTAGTGTCCCAACTATGTTGGGGTCCGCTACATGGATCCTTCGTTTCCATTCAGCTCTATCATAGGCCATATTCTGATTGAGATGTAGAGATTCAAAATCTCTCTTTATAAGCTCATCCCATGTTAATTTAGGCCTTCGTCTTCTTCTATTTATAGTGTTTGGTTCAATAGCATCGCTTTGTATAGGCGCACTAGTAGGTCTGCGTTGCACATGTCCGTACCATCTGAGTCGGCCCTCACGCAACTTGTCTTCAATGCTCGCCACCCCCACTTTATTCCTGATATAGTCATTTCTCAAGCGATCTTTTCTTGTCTTCCCACACATCCATCTCAGCATATGTATTTCAGCCACGTTCATCTTGTTGAGACCTTGTTTCTTCACCGCCCAACATTCACTCCCATAGAGCATGGCTGGTCGTATAGTTGTTCTATAGAACTTACTTTTTAACCTAAGACTGAGAGAGATCTTCTGATCGCATAATACTCCAATTGCACTCCTCCATTTCAACCAGCCTGCAATGATCCGGTGATAAACATCATTTTGGACATCCCCGTCTATTTGAATAATAGAACCCAAGTAACGGAATTTATTACATTTTGGTATATCTACTCCGTCCAACTTGGCTCCATTCACACTGCAAGATTGGCTGAAATTGCAATGCATAACTCAGTTTTGCTCCTGCTAATCATCAATTCATTTGATTCCAATGCCTTTCTCCAACATTCAACTTTATCATTCAATCCATTTTTAGTTTCGTCAATCAAAACAATATCATCAGCAAATAGCATACACCAAGGAATATCATCCTGAACATTCTTTGTCAACTCATCCATAACAAGAACGAATAGATATGGGTTGAGTGTGGATCCTTGGTGTACCCCAACTGTGATAGGAAAAGTTGGTGTCTCTCCTCCAGGAGTCTTGACACTTGCAGTAGAGCTATCATACATGTCTTTGATCAAGTCAATGTATTGGATTGGCACACCCTTTTTCTTCAAAATCATCCACAATACTTCTTTGGGTACTCGATCATAAGCCTTTTCTAGATCGATAAACACCATATGAAGATCTCTTTTGCTTTGTCTATACTTCTCCATAAGCCTCATCAGAAAAATAGCATATGTTGTTGATCTTCCAGGCATGAAACCAAATTGGTTGTTTGATACATGCGTTATAGATCTTAACCTCTGCTCAATAATCCTCTCCCAAAGCTTCATCGTGTGACTCATCAGCTTGATACCTCTGTAGTTTGTAAAGCTCTGAACATCACCTTAGTTCTTGTAGATGGGGACTATAGTACTATTTCTCCACTCATCCGGCATCTTCTTGATCTTCATGACAATGTAATCTATATACCCTATAAATTATAGTCAATACTAATTATATCATACACATAGTGGAGGTAATTTTGGTAATGGCAAGTATAGTTAGGGACTCAGTAGGTAGTTAATCGAGTTGTTCTCTTTTCGCGGTTTGCATGTATATTATTGGTTGTATATAGATTATTGTGAGTACTCATTATATATAAGCCGTCATCAAGCACATGTCCGAGAAGGACACAAGTACACACTATAGGTTAGAGGGAGTCAATTGCAATTTAATAAAGTTGCTTTCTTTAAACAAGTTGTATGTAGATTATTGTGAGTACTAATTAAATAATTTAATTGGAGCTGAGATAATTTTAGTAGTCACATGTACATGTTAGAGGCATAGTAACAAAAGTCTCCGAATTTTACGAAAAATTGGCGATTTTTCACGATTTTAATGGTTCCCGAATTTTCACCACGATTAATACGTCAGTCGCCGATTTTTCACAATTTTTCCCGCTTTTTCGCAATTTATACGATTTTTCACGATTCTTTGTGACTTTTCACGTTTTTTCACGATTTTTCTCTTTTAAGTCATTTGCTCTTTTTTTTTGCCAAACCATGTATAGAGAACTCCTGATATACACTAAACCTCTAACCCCAACTCTCCCGACAGTCCATTGTTATTATTCAACTATTCTTTAATTCTTTTACTACTTTTTTTCACTCAATAAGATTGTATGTCTAGTAACCTTAATAGTTACATTTGTATTTGATATGTATATATATGTATATATGTGTATATATGTATATAAATATGTATATATATTAAATATATAGCCGACTTATTCTCCATTATTTCCGAATAGTTGATCGAACTTTGACCGAAATATATCGATTTTTTCACGAATTTTTTCAATTTTTTCTGAATTCTGATTTTTTCCGGCCAGCCGAAAAGTTACTGAATCCCAAATTTGTCACTATGGTTGGAGGGAGTCAGTCAGCAATTAATTGAGTTATTCTCTTTTAGCTAGTTGCATATAAACTATTGTGTACTAATTATATATTTAATGTCAACATTTGCATGCTTAAGAAAGACTGTAGATAATTTTAAAGGTGTCACGCTACAGATTGGAGGGAGTCAGATTTAAATAAATGAGTTGTTCTCTTTTAATAGGTTACATATAAATTACAGTGAGTACAAATTATATAATTTATATAGTAGAGGTGATCTTGGTAGTGGCATATACCAGGTTTAGGGAGTTAGTTGGCAGTTAATTGAGTTGTTCTCTTTTAGTGGTTCTTTATAGAATATTGTTAATAGGTTGATGTATTTGTTTATTTTTAGAGCAATTTTTTCGTTTGTGTGTCTATCTATTTATTTTTGTTTCAAATTGTTTAACGATTAAATGTAAAATTTACACATATTAATGTAGTATTGGTCATAAATATAGCTATTAGATTAATTTAATTGTGTATATTAAGTACTCACATATATTTAGTTCTCACTTATAACTAATTAGATTAATTTAATTGTGTATAGTCGTATGCTTATTTGTTTTTTTTTTTAGAATGGAAGTAATTTCTAAAATTGCATGCTACAAGTTAGAAACTCCGCCTATGTTTTTGTACATTTTGTGCAAATGTAGTCGGTCCTAAGCCCGGGTAAAGGAGGAGGGTAGATGGTAGGTTGACAACCAACCATAAAAACATTGTCACTCTTTCTAAGACATGGATCCTTATAAAGTTGTCAAGATCACAAGGATGGGTGATAGAATCATAGATATCAAGGTTGTTCTTCGGGAAAATATTTTTAACAATATTAGCACTTATGCCCCCCAAGTTAACCTTAGCGAGGATGCTAAGAAGGATTTTTGGGATGACATGGATGAATCGATGCAGGGAATACCGACTGAGGAGAAGATTATTATTGGGAGTGATTTAAATGGCCATGTGGGAAGTAGCAATGCTAGATATGAGAGAGTTCATGGTGGTTTTGGATATGGCAGCAAAAACGGAGAGAGGATATTAGATTTTGCAGTTGCATATGATATGATTTTGGCAAAAACCCATTTCAAGAAAAGAGAATCTCATAAGATTACTTTCAAGAGTGGGCAGAATTGCAGCCAAATTGATTATCTCCTTACGAGGCGGGTGGATCATAATATATGCAAGGATTGTAAAGTGATTCCTGGCGAAGAACTCACTACCCAACATAGGTTGGTGGTTTTGGATATTAACATGAAGATCAATAAAGGCAACCATTAAAAAAACAAGATAGCAGGATCAAGTGGTGCAATCTTAAAGGAAGAAAGAAATTGATTTTTCATGATAAACTCATCAAGGAGGAAACTTGGAACTTGGAGTCTGATGTTAACACTGTGGCATAACATGACCTCATGCATAATAAAAATTTCCAAAGAGGTTTTGGGATAGTCCAAAGGTTGTGGGCCTCCACCAAACGAGATTTGGTGGTGGAATGATGAAGTACAGAAGGCTATTAAAGTGAAAAAGGAGATCTATAGGAGCTTGCCCAAATCTCGAGATGATGCAACATTCCAAAGATACAAGCAAAGAAAGAAGCTAAAAAAGTTGTTCAGGAGGCAAGGTCTAGATACTTTGATGATATTTATAAGAAGCTAGACACTAGAGAAGGGGGGAAAAGATATACATAACATGGCTCGTATAAGAGAAAGGAAAGGAAGAGACTTGAGTCAAGTAAAATGCATCAAGAATGAAGATGACAGAGTGTTGGTGAAGGACGATGAAATCAAGAATCAGTGGAGAGATTACTTCCATAAGCTTTTCAATGGAGATACTGCAAATAATGTTAGAGACTCGTGTGACATGAATACAAGAGATATCATTTGCACACGACGACCTTCACCATTTAAGGTCAAGAATGTATGTAAGAGTATGGGGAATGAAGAATTTATGTGGTTAACAAGATCATGAAGACCAAGAAGATGTCGCATGAGTTGAGAAATAGTACTATAGTCCCCATCTACAAGAACAAAGGTGGTTTTTAGAGTTGGACAAACTACAGAGGTATAAGTTGATGAGTCACACAATTAAGCTTTGGGAGAGGATTATTGAGCAAAGACTAAGATCTATAACACAGATATCAAACAACCAATATGGTTTCATGCCTGGAAGATCAACAACAGATGCTATTTTTCTGATAAGGAGGCTTATAGAGAAGTATAGAGAAAGCAAAAGAGATCTTCATATGGTGTTTATTGATGGAAAAGGCTTCTGATCGAGTACCCAAAGATTTGTTGTGGATGATTTTGAAGAAAAAGGGTGTGTCAATCCAATACATTGACTTGATCAAAGACGTGTATGATAGCTCTATTGCAAATCTGAGGACTCCTGGAGGAGAGACACCAACTTTTCCTATCACAGTTGGGGTACATTAAGGATCCACACTCAGCCCATGTCTGTTCGTTCTTGTTATGGATGAGTTGACAGAGAATGTATAAGTTGATGTTCCTTGGTGTATGTTATTTGTTGATGATATTGTTTTGATTGAAAAACTAAAGATGGATTGAATGATAAAGTTAAACGTTGGAGAAAGGCATTGGAATCAAATGGATTGATGATTAGCAGGAGCAAAACTGAGTATGTGCATTGCAATTTCAGCCATCTCACAAGGTGAATGATGGAGTCAAGTTGGACGGAGTAGATATACCAAAATGTGATAAATTTTGTTACTTGGGTTCTATTATTCAAATAGATGGGGATGTCGAAAATGACGTTTGTCACAGGATCACTGCAGGATGGTTGAAATGGAGGAGTGCAACTGGAGTTTTATGTGATCGGAAGATCCCTCTCAGGTTAAAAAGTAAAAAGTAAGTTTTATAGAACAGTTATACAGCCAACCATGCTCTATGGGAGTGAATGTTGGGCGGTGAAGAAACAAAGTCTCAACAAGATAAACGTGGCTGAAATGTGTATGCTGAGATGGATGTGTGGAAAGATAAGAAAATATCGCTTGAGAAATGAATATATCAGGAATAAAGTAGGGGTAGCGAGCATTGAGGACAAGTTGCGCGAGGGCCGACTCAGATGGTATGGACATGTGCAAAGCAGACCGACAAATGTGCCTATATGAAGCAATGCTATTGAGTCAAGCACAATAAATAGAAAAAGAGGAAGACCTAGATTAACATGGGATGAGCTTATAAAGAGAGATTTCGAATCTCTACATCTCAACTAGAATATGGCCCATAATAGAGTTGAATGGAAACGAAGGATCCATGTAGCCGACCCCAACATAGTTGGGACCATGGTTCTAAATGTCGTCGACATTGGGCGATGTGTCGCCGAAAGTGTCGATGTCGACAGTGGGCGACGTCGAATGCATGTTATTAGTATATAGACTTTCCTGCGTTTTTATTTAGTCTATTTTTTCTCTTTTCTTTGTTATTCTTATGTCTTGTTTTATCCCACATGGGTTATATCTAAACCCTGTGGTTTTCTCTTGTCTTGTAAAAGAGAACCTTGTACTCCTTTGTTAATCATCTCAATAATAAGACAATTAGCCGCAACTTCTAGATGGTATTAGAGCCTCCCAATCCTCCCTAACCCTAACCCTTCTTTTCCTCCCATCAACCCTAGCCGCCACCCTTCCCCTTCTTCCCTGCTGCGCCGCCCAGCAGCAACCCGCTGGTCTGCCGCCGCCACCACAACAAGCCTCTCTAGCCACCGCCAACCCCTTCCCTGCCTTCCTCCCTCACCGCCCACTACTTCTCTTCTTCTCCTCTCCACCGCAACCCCCCCTTCTTCTCCTTTTTCCAGCAGCTATCTCTGCTGCCCGCCGCCAACAGACCCCTCCATCTTCTTGCCGCCACCACCATAGCCCCACCACCATCCATTTTCGCAGCCCCAAGCACCCACCCTATCCTCCCTTCTCTTCTTCCCATCTTCTCTAGCCCTTCGCTCACCATCTCGTCCGGCTAAAGACTCTTTTTCGGCCTCCGTACATTTTCCGAAAAAGTTACGTACAGCCCGGTCGTTTTCCAGATCTGGCACGTTGAAGGCGTAAATCAATTTTTCGCATCTGACTGCCTGCGCCTCATGGTGGAGTAATCTTTCCTCCATGTTGGCGTAGGTTCTTTTCTTCCTTTCTGCCCTGTGAGGGTCTTCTGAGGTCCATGGTTGGATCTCCTGCCTACTACTACTGCTAGTCCATGTATTGGACTCCTGCTGTTGACTTCTGCTACTACCGACGCCTGTTGTTATATGTGTATGTGCTACTTCTTATTCTACTTTGGTCCGATGGCGACTCCAGATCTTCCTCGATCTCTCTGTGTTATTACGGTGAAGTTGGATAATTCCAACTATCACCTCTGGGCGGCCTCCTTTGAGTTGTATGTCAAAGCACAAGGGCGCTACTCTCACCTGACTACCAAAGGTCCTGCTCTTCCTGCTGCAGACACTGACGAGAAGACGAAGCAAGCATATGATCTCTGGTCCAAAGAGGACTATGGGGTCATGACATGGATGGTCAACAGTGTTGAGGCCAAGATCAGCCAGTCCTTGCTCCGCCTCCAGACTGCCAAAGAAATGTGGGACCAACTTTCCCATATTTACTCTCACCAGCAGAACCCGAAGGTCTTTGAGATATTCAAACAGCTTGCCAAACAGGAGTTTTCGGCTACCGACTCCGTTGAGGACTACTACAACTCCTCCTGTGCTCTCTGGGATGAGTTCCAGGTGTATCATCCCCTGACTGCTGATATTGATGAAGTGCACCGACAGTGGAATGAACTTATGTTAGTTCAGTTTCTCGCTGGCTTACCTGCTTCTTTCGCTGGTGTTGTAGACCAGATTCTCTCCAGCGATCCCCTACCTACCCTTCGAGATGTGCTCAAAAGGGTCCAGCGCCTATCTTCTGTGTCTCAGTCTGCGCCCGATTCTTCTGATGGGGCAGCCCTCGTTGTTTGTTCTGGTGATTCCTTTCGTGGCTGTGGCCGTGGCCGTGGTCGTGGCCGCGGGCGTGGCCGCGGAGGACGTTTTACTGCACCTGGTCGTGGATCTGGAGCTAAGCCCGTGGAGTCTCGTTACTGCACTCACTGCAAGCGCACCAACCATACAGAAGATCGTTGATGGATCAAATACGGCAAACCTGACTGGGCTAATAAAGTGACATCTGAACAAAGTGAACCTGCTCCACCAACAGTTGACTGGATTCGCTCGGAATTTGAAAAACTGCTACAAGCTCGTCTGGCGTCTTCTACTGAGGATTCAAACGCTGGTAGTGCCGCCCTTCTGACAAAGACTGGTAAAAATTCCTGGGTGATTGACTCTGGTGCGACTTCTCATATATCTGGCAATCCTGATTTATTCTCTAAACTGCACAAGACTTCTTTTATACCTCCTGTTACTTTAGCTGATGGTTCTAAATCACCTGTTACTGACATTGGTGATATTTGCTCTACTGGTAGTCTACCTCTGCGATCCACTCTTTATGTCCCAAAATTTCCTCTTAATTTACTATCTGTCAGTAAAACTGTGAAGAGCCTTTGTTGCTCAATTACATTTGACCCGGATGGTGTTTTGTTTCAGGATCTGCGCACGAGGATGACGATTGGTTCAGGCCATGAGGGACCGGATGGACTCTACTACTTGGACGAGTCAAAGACAGCTGCATATTTGACATCATCTGTAGCAGGCATCCAATGGCATTATAGATTGGGCCACCCTTCTGTTGCGAAGTTAAAAGCATTGTTACCTGATGTAGTTAGTTCTGATTTTCATTGTGAGACATGTCAGCTTGGCAAGCAGACTCGTGATACTTTTTCCCCAAAATTGTGTATCAGTTCTAAAGCACCTTTTGATATTATACATGCTGACGTTTGGGGTCCATGTTCTGTGTCGAGCACTTCTGGTTTTAAATATTTTCTGAGCTTCATTGATGATTTTTCTAGAACAACATGGCTATTTTTGCTTAAAGATAGATCTACTATTCTTGAAAAATTATTGACTTCTTTGTTGAGATCCGCACTCAATTTGCTAAGCCTATAAAGATTTTTCGCATTGATAATGCGTTGGAATTCATGCAAGCCTCTGTTAGCTCCTTTTGTCGTCGTCAGTGCACCATCCACCAAACTTCCTGTGCTTATACCCCACAACAAAATGGTGTCGCTGAACGCAAGAATCGTCATCTTCTCGAAGTTGCTCGTACCCTTCTTTTTCACTACCATGTTCCCCAGTCTTTTTGGCCCGAGGCGATATCCACTGCCTGTTATCTTATTAACCGAATGCCATCCTCTGTGCTCGGAAATCAGATTCCATATCAGGTTCTGTTTCCCGATGCGCCTCTTTTTTCTGTCCCGCCTCACATATTTGGGAGCACATGTTTTGTTAAGAACCTTCGGCCAGGCCTTACTAAATTGGATCCTAGAGCGACTAAATGTGTTTTCCTAGGGTACTCTCGCACTCAAAAGGGGCACCGATGCTATGATCCTGTTTCTAAAAAGTGGTTGGTATCTGCGGATGTGGTATTTTTTTAGCATATGCCTTTCTATTCTTCAGTTGGTTCTGCGCTCACTTCGGATTTACTAGTGGACACGCCTTTACCTGTGGTGGATGATCTGACTGATACTTCTGATGCTCCGATTGAAAAGCCACCTCTGAAAGTTTATCACCGAAGACCGAAGCCGACAGCTCCCTCTGTGGCCTCTCCATCGTCCTCATCCTCTGTGCCAGATCAAACACATCCGCAGGTATTTTTTGATCTTGATATTCCTATCAGTTTGAGGAAAGGGACAAGAACTTGTACTATGCATCCGATTGGCAATTTTTGCTCTACTGATAATTTGGGTGCTAATTTTGCTAACTTCACTGCGGCTCTCTCTGCTATATCTGTTCCTACAAATGCTACTCAGGCTCTTAGACATCCTGCATGGCGTCAGGCTATGGAAGAAGAAATGAAGGCCCTTACAGAACGTAATACATGGACCCTTGTTGATCCACCTGCTGCTTGCTCTCCAGTTGGTTGCCGCTGGGTCTTCACAGTCAAATACCAGCCAGACGGTACTGTTGAATGGCTTAAGGCGAGACTTGTGGCAAAGGGGTATACACAGACCTATGGGATCGACTACTTCGAGACTTTTTCTCCAGTGGCGCGCCTGAACTCTGTGAGAATTCTGATTTCTGTTGCTATAAATTCTGACTGGCCTCTGTATCAGCTTGATGTCAAGAATGCTTTCCTGTATGGTGATCTTCATGAAGAAGTATACATGTCACAGCCCCCCGGTTTTGTGTGTCAGGGGGAGTCCTCTAAAGTTTGCAGGTTGAAAAAGGCAATTTATGGCTTGAAACAGAGCCCCAGAGCTTGGTTTGACAAGCTAAGCACTATTCTTCAGAAATTCTCTTTCCGGCGCTCCCAGTCAGATCATTCTGTTTTTGTGAAAAATATTACTGCTGGCATTGTTGTCCTTATTGTTTATGTTGACGACATTATTCTTTCCGGAAGTGATCTTGCTGGTATTCAGTCAACAAAGTGCTATATGGAGAAACACTTCGTCACCAAGGATCTCAGCTCGCTACGGTATTTTCTTGGGATAGAGGTGTCCCGGTCTTCTTCTGGTCTCTGCTTATCTCAGCGGAAGTATGTTCTAGACCTACTATCTGAAACTGGTCTTCTAGGTGCTAAACCTGCTAGCACGCCTCTGGATCCGAACACCGACTGGGATGATGAGAATTCTCCTGCTTATCCTGACAATCATCAATATCGAAGAATGGTTGGTAAACTCATCTATCTTACTGTTACACGGGCTGATATTACTGCTGCGGTTGGACTGGTTAGTCGTTACTTGGATAAACCTCGGCAATGCCATTGGGATGTTGTCTGCCATATTCTGAAATATCTGAAAAGTTCTCCTGGAAAAGGCCTGCTTTACAAGAAACATGGGCACTGCAAACTTCTTGGCTATTCTGACTCTGATTATGCTGGCAGCAAGGTTGACCGTCGCTCTACTTCTGGCTATTGTACCTTTGTGGGAGGCAACCTTGTCACTTGGCGAAGCAAGAAGCAGTCTGTTGTTGCTCGCTCTAGTGCTGAAGCTGAGTATCGTGCCATGGCGCACACTACCTGTGAACTGTTCTGGATTAGGAGCTTGCTGAAGGACTTTGGTATTTCTGATACGTCTCCTATTCCAATGTATTGTGACAACAAAGCAGCTACTTTCATTCCTAGTAACCCTACTTTCCATGAGCGGACCAAGCACATTGAGGTGGATTGTCATTTCATCCGTGAAGCTGTTCTATTGGGCCAAATCTCTACTCCCTACATTCATACGTCTGATCAGGTGGCTGACATCTTCACAAAGATTCTACTAAAGACGAGGTTCACTGCTATGACATCCAAGTTGGGCATGATAGACATCTACGCTCCAGCTTGAGGGGGAGTATTAGTATATAGACTTTCCTGCGTTTTTATTTAGTCAATTTTTTCTCTTTTCTTTGTTATTCTTATGTCTTGTTTTATCCCACATGGGTTATATCTAAACCCTGTGGTTTTCTCTTGTCTTATAAAAGAGAACCCTATACTCCTTTTTTAATCATCTCAATAATAAGACAATTAGCCGCAACTTCTAGACATGTAAACATCTTTTTTCTACAGTGTCGTCGACATATTGGGCCGGTTTGATGACATGGGCCCAAAAGTCGCCGAAACAGGCCCGGCCCAGTGCAAATATTCCAATAAGTCGCCGAACCGGGCAACACGGCGACATATTCGCCCGACACAGATGCGATTTTGACGACTGCTTCTGAAGAAGAGGAAAAAAAGAGTTGGAGCTTGGAGCAAGGTAATTTTGATATTTTTTTTGCTTAATCTTAGTTAATAATAGTAGATCTACCCCTTCTCTACTAGATCTACCACAAATTTATCAGAAATTGATATTTTCTTCTAGTTTGCTTCCCAAATTCGTATTTTTTGAAATCTACTCACTATTGTTAGTATTTAACAACTAAAATTGGTAAATCTACTCCCTCTCTACTAGATCTAACATATATTTACGAAATTTTTGTAGATCTACCACATTTTCCTCTCCTACCCCTCCTAAACTCGTTTTTTTATTAATATTCTCATTTTTTTTGGGATTTTACATATAATATAAGTTAAATTTATATAATTACACTCTTATATAGTTATACATTACTAAAAAGGAAAAATATACTTAAAGTTGATTATAATCTACTGTTTATTTCGGAATTTTGTATTAAATATTCATTAATAAGCTGAAATTTTATGAATAAATATTAAAACTTATGAAAAATTCTAATGTGTATTAGAAAAATTAGTATAATAATTGCAGCATATATTAGCTTAATTTGAGGTCTGATTTGTTTAGTAAATGTGAAATCTTTTGAACATGAAATTATAATCTTGATATCACATACATGTACTATGTCCATAACTTCATATTAAGTATATGGGTCATTAAATTAACAACTGATACACTTATATAGGTCTGAAATTAAAGATAAGTATATTCTTACTATTTACATGTATTTTGTAAAGTATTAAATATTAACCCTTGTATATGTTTTTTAATTTCAGGCTACGAAAGTGTGATTTAAGATGTCTACTTCATTCCCTGGTTCTGAATCTGAGGGTGGTAGGATGAGCCATGATGAGAGTGGGAGGGAGGAACGTGGTGGTGATGGTGGTAGATCTAATATTGGGGGCAAAACTGATCCAGGATGGGAGCATTGCCAAATGGTTGATGGCACTAAGCAGAAGACAAAATGCAACTATTGCAACAAGGTGATTGGTAGTGGAGGTATTTCTACGTTTAAAAAGCATCTCACAGGAGGGGACAAGAATGTGAAAGTCTGTGGGAGATGTCCCGATGAAGTGAAGAAATACTTTAAAGGTTTGGCAAATCAAAAGAATATGAAGAGAGTTGATAACACAATTAGAGATAACAGATTCAAAGAAGTACTGTTTGGTCCTAGTGTCATCCGTGTAGATGATAGTGACGATGATGATGATGATGACATTGTGTACCCTAGTGATATTGACACACCGACCAAAAGAAAAGCATGGAGGGCAATCATGACAGAATATGTGATGGAAAGGCATAAGAGAGATGACATTAGACAATTCATGGAAACCCGGAAAGGGTTTGGTTCTTCTACTTATGAAGTAGGGGGTGGATCTGGTGTACCTTAAGCCACAAGAAGCCAAATCTTGAGCCCTACGATGGAGAATTTCATATCCCATAGCATGAAATTCACATCTTCTGAGCCTACTTTCCGCAGGAAGGATGCAAAGCAGAAAACAATAACTGGCATTTGGAAAAATGCCGAAGAGATTGTAGGTCAAGCTATTGGAAAATGTATTTTTGCACATGGTATTGCTCCCAATGTACGTCTAGCCCATATATGCAACACATGATTGATGTATGTGCACAACATGGAAAGGGAACTGAGGCCCCAACTCCACATGAGTTGATGAACAAGTACTTACCTGTTGAGAAGAAGGAAATAGACGAGTGGATAGATGAGCAGAGAAAAAAGACTTGGCCTATCTTTGGTGTTACTCTGATGTGTGATGGTTGGACAAGTTGCATAAAGCGGCAAATTATAAATTTTCTAGCATTTAATGAGGGAGTGACCTACTTTCTAAAGTTTGTTGATGCATCTGCACATATCAAGGACCACAAATATCTTGCCAAGTTAATGGAGAGTGAAATTGCAGATATAGGAAAAGAGCTTGTGGTTCAGATTGTGACGTACAATAGTGGCAATTTCAAGAAAGCTGGTAAACTTCTTGAAGATTCTAAAAAATATTCTCTTTATTGGACTCCTTGTGTCGCACATTCTGTTGATCTAATTCTTAAAGACATTAGGAAAACTACTTTATTCAATGAAGTAATGGTTAGTGCGAGGAGGGTCACCAACTTCATATATAACCGCTCTTTTCTTCTAGCAATGATGAGAAGCAAGAAATATGTGATGGAGATTTGGTATGTCATGGAATTACTTGCTTTGCTAGTAATTTCATTGCAATGCAAAGTATAAAGGATAAGAAACAAGGGCTTCTTAGGATGTTTATATCTAAACAATGGGCTCGTCATCCAGATAGTATATCTGAGCAGGCAACAACAGTAAGGAAAATTCTTAATGATGACAATTTTTGGAGAAGGCTATCAAGCAAGGGATGAGATTTCGTCGGTATCGGCGATATACCGTTCGAAATACCGATACCGACGGGTACCGGTACAGATACATGCAAATCGGTCGTTAGGATCGCATATATCGGCATACTGGTGGGTATACCGCCAATACCGCCAAATATCGAGGGTACCGGTGCAAAATGCACCACTTACACATCGGTACAGGGCGGCACGGGCGGCATACCACCCGATACACCGATTTTTGCGAGACGGAGTCTGCTGCTGCTGTTTGAAGAGAACCTTGGGGAGTTTGGGCGATTTTCGAGATTGGAGCTCAAATCAGCCCCAATTAAGGTATGTTTACTTAATTTCTTGCATTTCCCATCATTTCCAACCTCTCCCCTCTTTCTTCTCTTCTTATAATTCTATTCTCACCTAAAAAAATCACCAAATACCCCTAAAATCCTAGATCTACTCCAAAATACTTATGATTGATGCTATTTATCACTAGATCTATGATTATATTATATAGATCTACTGATTTATCACTAATTACCTCACTAATAATTAACATTAACATGTTATTTCATTAATTGATAGTAATAATACAATTAGTACCATTAATAATAGGTATTTAATTTAGGTTTAGTAAAAGAAGTTCTATCAAAGACTAACATGAACATATATAAACAAAAACATACCCAAAATATCTAAATAATTCGTATTTTTTATTTATAAAAATGCTGAAAATAAAAAAAATGTTTTTTTTATTTTATTTTTCTTTAGAATTGTGTGTTAATGTTGTATAAGATGAAACTAGCATGTGGAAAGCATATCACTTGTCTTTTTAATTAGTAAATATCATGTTTTATAATTTTAAAAATAATTTCATACTTTATTTATATTTAAAAAATAATTATCTTCAAAAGAAAAATCTTAAAAAATCTTGTGTTTGATTCTATAATTACAAGCAAGTATCCTACATTATAAAATATCGATTTTGATTCTACATTACATAAAAGAAATCGATTTTGTTCACTTAATGGCTTATTTTTATTTGATATTAGTATTGTGAATAGAGAATAGACTAATAGTTACGACAATGTACATTTCTTACTAGTACTTTTTTATTAAATGCTAAGTTACTAATATCATTTGCTTTGCTTGTTTGTCTTTGTCTTTTTCAGTGTTGACTTTTGAGTTTTGAGAAGATGTCTTCTTCGTCTTCAAGTGACGTTGAGGGTGCAGCTGGTCATGCATCAAAGGATGTGGATTTTGCATGGAGTCACTGCAAGCCTGTACCTGGGTCTGGGAATAGGGCAAAGATTGTCTGCAACTACTGTAAGAAAACACTTGGTGGTGGAGGGATTACTAGATTCAAACGTCACATTACTGGTGGTGACAAGAATGTGGCAATGTGCCAGAAGTGCCCTCCAAGTGTTAGGGATGACTTCAAGAAACTAATGGGTGCAAAGAGGCAAAAACAACAAAAGTTGAAGCAGGTTGAAAAGGCTTACACAGATACACTCTTTGATGTTAGGGCCACAGGTTCTTTTGCTGAATCAGATGATGATATTGCATATCCTCCAGGGTGTGATACTGCTTATACACGTCATATGTATAGGCGTGCTCTCAGAGACTCCCGCAAAAGTGAGTGGGATAGGGAGGAGGCAGCTCGGCTTACGAAGAGATATGGACCATCTGGTGCAGGTGGAGGCAGTGGGGCTGCATGTGTCCCGATTGTTGACTTAGATGATGATGATGAAAATCAGCATGCTCAATATAAAAGAAAGAAAGGCACCGTTGATACACTCTTCCGTTCTGCTAGTGCAAGATTGAAGCATTTTGATGAGCCAGGGGTTAGGAAGCATGATGCTAGGCAAAAAACCCTAAAAGCAATGTTTACTGGTGCGAAAGAGAAGGTGGGCAAGGCAGTGGGTAAGTTCTTCTTTGCTCATGGTATACCCGCACATGTTGCAACCGAACCATATCTACAACACATGGTGGATGTCATAGGGGAGTCAGGTAGGGGTATCAAAGCCCCCACTGCATATGAGTTGATGAACAAGTATCTTCCCAAAGAGAAGAAAGATCTACAGGTATGGATTGAAAGCCAGAAACAATTGTGGTCTGAGTATGGCGTCACACTCATGTGTGATGGGTGGACATCTGGAAATAGAAAGCAAATTATTAACTTTCTTGTACATTGTCGTGGATGTACTGTTTTTCTAGACTCTGTTGATGCTTCTGGTGCAGTCAGGAATTACAGTTACATCAAGAATTTAATGAAGAAATACATCAAGCAGGTAGGGGTTGGGAATGTAGTGCAAATAGTGACTGACAATGGCTCTAACTTCAAGAAGGTCGGTGAAAGTACAATGAAGAAATATCCGGTCTATTGGACACCATGTGCTGCCCATTGCATAGATCTGATCCTCAAGGACATGGGCTCAATTGATTACATCAAAAGTGTGACAATTGATGGTAGGTTGATCACAGGTTTCATCTACAACCATTCCTTCTTGTTAAATGCTATGAGGCGATCTGAGTACTGTGGAGGTGATCTAGTTAGACCAGGGGTGACTAGATTTGCAACAAATTACTTGGCCTTGAACTCATTAAAGTCCAAAAAAGATGGACTTAGGAGGCTCTTCAATGGTGTGGAGTGGACCTCCATGAAGGAGCACAACACCCCGGTTGGCAGAAGGATTCAAGAACTAATTGCCAGTCGGGCTTTCTGGGATAAGGTTACAAAGGTGTTGCGGATAATGGAACATGTTGTCAAAGTGTTGAGGCTGGTAGATGGTGACAAAGCCGCAACAATGCCTCACTTGTATGATGCGATGCAAGTAATGGTGGAAGGTATTAAACAAGCAGCTCCTAGGTCCCATTCACAATACTTGTCAATTGTAGACAAGCGTTTGACAGATATGCTTTTGCATCCACTGCATAAAGCAGGTATATAATTTATTTCTTCTAAATTCAGATTTATGTTATAAGTTTCTAACTCTATAACTTGCTATAAGTTAACTAAATCTAAATCTTATTTCCTTATTTGAAATTGGTGACAGCTTACTATTTGAACCCGAGGTTCCAATACTCTCGAAAATTGGGCTTAGATGCGACTCTAATGTTTGCTGTGAGAGATATAATTAACAAATTCTTTACCTCTACTGAAGAGCGCACCATAGTGATGGATGAGGTATATAACTAAATATATTACATAACTTACATGAAGTCATGAACATCTTCATTCTTGTTTGATGTTTCATCATTTGATTCTGAAGTTTGTTCTTAAATGTTTTTGCAGTTGCGACAGTTTCGTGAAGGCCTCGGTTGTTTTGGTCATCCAAATGCAGTTGCCGACCGTGATCAGGGTGATCCGTGTGAGTGGTGGGTATGGAATGGAACGGGTGCCCCCCATCTAAGAAAAGTGGTTGTTCGTATTCTTTCTCAAACAACATCTGCAGGAGGTTGTGAAAGAAATTGAAGCACTTTCAATTTAATTCACTCAAAGAGAAGGAACAGGTTGGGGGCAGACAGGCTAAGAGATCTGGTATATGTTCATTACAACATGCGGTTGAGGGCTAGAGCAATACGAGATGCCAACTACAAAGAAGTGGATTTTGCTGTCGTCCACGTTCCTATTGACACCGCATACACATTCAACCCATCCAGGCGTAGAGGCATAGAAGAAGTTGATGATTCAGAAGATCCTTTAGAGGAATGGATGAATGAGATAGGTCGTCCCATTCTTGATAATCTAGATAGTCGTCCAGATCCATACATAGAAGAGCACTTTGAAGGAGATTCTGATACTAATGTTGACCAAACTCCACCTGAAAGACTTGAGCCTGAGCTTGAGCATAAAAATGTTGATATGGAGATCAATAGAGCAGTAGAAGAAGCATTGGGTAGCACAGAGTCTCCTTCAAAAAGTATGTCTGGGTCAAAATCAAAATCTGATAATGATGGTGGCAATGATGGCGGCGGCAGTGAGCGCTCTCCTGAATATCCTACTGTTGATCCTCAGTATGATGATCGTCCTTATGTTACGACAGCTGCACCTCCTCCTCCTCCAGCAGAAAAAGAATATCCCATGCGTGAAAAAACTTTTCAAAGGAGGAAAACTCAAACCGGAAAAGACTGCAGTGGTGTTGCACCACCTCAGGCTACAGGCTCCTATGGCTACAGCAATGATCATTATTCTGATATTGTTGATTCACTTGGCAACATGAATATTTCAGGTTCTGATTCTCAATCTCAACATGATTCAACATTGGGATTTGGCGATATGCTATTTGGGCAACCATACCCATCTCACTCTCAATATGGGTATTCTGGATATCAAAATCAACCACCACCACCACCGCCACAACCAGAAGTAGAACATCATGTTGGATATACCTATACAGCAAATGTCTCAGGCCCACATGGAAGTTATCAGTACAACTCCCTTACATTTTCTGAGGATGGTGGGCAAACATGGAGTGGTGGTCATTCAGTTCTTCTTGTTTCTCCAGTTCCAATACTTCCTATGGTTGTGCCTGTAGCTATTCAACATATTCCTCAAGGAAGTGAACGTCCACTCACTAGAGCTCCTCGACCTACATCTCCAAGAAAGGCACAATATCTCAGAGATTTAGAACAACATTTTCCAAAGATTGGGATGATGCAATTTGTCAACGATACTGTCTATGAGGAGCATGTGACTACATACAACCAACTTTATAGGATGCACATGTCATGGGCGGAATATCTCAATAGTATCAACTCATTACAGTATGGACAACCTGCGCGCCACTCAACATACAACTGATGTGAGTTGGTAAGTAAATATGTTATTGATATGTTGTAAATTGTATATTGTTGCATAATTGTGTATATTTAAGTTTGTGGATTGTGCTAGTAAAATTTCATATCTGAATTCCTACGTTTTGTCATCAAAATCCCAACGAAACAAGACAGGTTCCTTACCTCCCACATGATGGACCCCCCCTACCCCACATCCAATATAGAATTTATTGTATAAAACGATGCATTTAGGTGTGGAGATTACACCTGTAAAATTTCATATCTGAATTCCTATATTTTGTCATCGAAATCCCAACGAAACAGGATAGGTTCCTTACCTCCCACATGATGGACCCCCCCTACCCCACATCCAATATAGAATTTTATTGCATAAAACGATGCATTTAGGTGTGGAGATTACACCTGTAAAATTTCATGAATTAATTCGTTCATTTTGGCGTTGATACGGCCAGGATTGCATCTGTCGGTATTTCTGTCGGTATACCGGTAAATACCTGTTTCCAAGTTGTCGAAACGGCGTCGGTATCGGTCACCTTATTCCTTGCTATCAAGGTGTTTGAAGATAATGAGCCCACTTGTGCATATTCTCCAAATGGTGGATGGCGACAAAAAAGCCACCTTGCCTTATGTCTATGAGGCTATGTGCATGATGAGAGAATGTGTAGAGGAGGCAGCGGGATCAAAATCTTGTAAACAATTCCTCAAATCAATTGATAAGAGATGGAAGAAAATGCTTAGTCATCCCCTTCACAAAGTTGGTAAAGATTTTGAATTAACTTTCAAGTTACAAATTACATTATAAATTTGGCTATTTTGTCTTATCACTCACTTCAATTATTTTCCATACCCAGCTTATTACCTCAATCCTAGGTTCCAATACAGTCTTGATCTAGGGCTGAAAGAAGATCTACAAATGGCGGTACATACAGTGATTGACAAGTACAGCGGCAATGACAGCAACAAGGCATTGCTAGTTGTGGCGCAAGTAATTTATAACTTAATAATTTACTATGAAGTATTAATAAGAATAACTTGATCATGTAGCATATCTTGACCTATAAATTTATGTTATCTTCCCTTGAACAGATGAAGAGATTTTAGGAAGCACAAGGCGTCTTTGGGATGAAAGGTGTTGTATATGCAAGGGATAAAATGGCACCTAGTATTCGAAGTTACATACTTAGTACTTACATTCTTATTACAGACCTATGAATTATCATATATGGTTATTAACTTTATATATTCTTTCATATGCAGCTGAATGGTGGGTCGAATATGGAATTGACTGTGAAGAGTTAAGAAGTATAGCTATTAAAGTGTTGTCCCAAACGGCTGTTGCAGAGGGGTGCGAGAGAAATTGGAGCACCTTTAACTTAATTCATACAAAAAGAAGGAACAGGCTAGGGGCAAAACGATTGCACACTTTGGTATATGTGCATTACAACATAAGGTTGAAGGACAAATATCTTCATGAAAGATTCAGCAAGCCAACTAAAGACTTCATGACTGAAGATCCATTGGATTGGGCTTACCTTTATCATGACAGAGACGATGATGATGACCCCATGCAGGCTTGGTTGAATGAGGAAACTTATACTCCTGTTTTAGATGTAGGTAGATCAGGTGGTGACCCTGATCCTACAATTGCAAGTCAGATGGGTATTAATGTAGAACAATATAATCAAGAAGAGGGAATTCAAGCAAACTCTGCAATCAACCGACTTGAGAAAGATCTGGATGATCCAGGTGATTTCCTTGGCCCTCTAACTATAGATGAAAGTGAAGCATCCTCAGGGTCAACCATACCATCTGGTGGAGGATACATTGATAAGTCTACATCTGGTGATTCTTCTACTACTGCTCCATCAGATGGATTACACATCAAAGGACGAACTCCACCACCTCCAAGTCCTCCTCCTCCTGTTGATTTATCAAGGCTTAAAAGGACTGGAAAAGAAGTAGATCTTCCTCCTAGGCCTGCATCTACAAAACAATACCAAAGAAAAGGAAAGGATAACTCTAGCCAGCCACAACCACAGCCTGAGCAACAACAACAATTGCCCTGCTTGCCCCCACCACAGACTTATGTTCCTTATGGCTATGATCAAAGTTATGGTTATGAATCTTATGATCCTTATGGACAATATGGTTATGGACAACAAGGACAAGTTCAAGTGCCAGAACAACCATACGTTGATAAATTTAACTGAATCTATGGGATCTTGGCATATTGGAGGTCCTAGTACTGGTAATGTAAAAGGATCTAGTATCATGGATGATTTATTCGGAATGGGCAGTGGTGGATATAGCGTTGCACCTACTCATTATCAAATTCCAGAGAAGAAAACTAATATTGATAGTGTCTTTGGTCATTGTGGGAGTGGTCATTATACTTCTAGTGGATCCCATGGGACAAGTATTCAAAGCACAGCACATTATCCATTTAATAGCTCTATGGTGAATCCAACTAATTATCATGAAAGATCTCAAGGGCAGACCTATGATCCTTTTATTCTCTATAGTCATGAGCCCTCCTGCACACATTCTGAACATGAAAGATCATCTACACCTTTGTCACATGATTCTGACGCTATTCCCAGATCAAAATCAAATAGAGTTGTTGATCTTTCTTCTTATGCTCGATTTGGATGTCTTGCAGACCTTTCTGATTCCGATTTTACGGCATTTGTAGCTGACTATGAGCTAAACCACAAAGAAAATATAACATGGATGCAATATGCTTTAAGAGTGGATAACCAGATAGCTGGCTCTAGGCATATTGGTCAATATGAAGAGCATGCAAGACATTCGGCATGGTATTAGTCTTAGTTGGCACTTATCAGACTCGACTCAAGTGGGTACTTCAGTTTGTATTATTGGTATTTTTGTTAAATTACTTAGTTGCTTTCTACTTGTGTTATGCTAGTACTTGTAATTTGTAATCTTTTAAGTTGTCTATTTTTCATAAACTTATATATCTTGAAGAAATCCCTAGTTGCACAACTTGCACTTGCATCACACACTGGCATGTAACCGTGTGTTTTTCTACGTTTGCAAATCTACATGGATGGTTATATGCTTATAGATATATACTTATATAGTTATATGTAAACATATTGTGTTTTTAAGCTAAGATTTGATGAAATCTATCAATTTTCATCACAAATTCAGTATTTTTTTGCTTAATTTTTGTCGAAGTTGCGTCGAAGTTTGGTTGTAAAAATCCTCGATATTTCCTCGACATTTCCACAAACTTCCATGTCCACACCTGTCGAAGTCGGCTCGAAGTCGAAGTCTTGTTCCAGTGGGACTGAGGCTTAGATGATGATGATGATGATAATGCATGCATGCATGCATGCTACAAGTTAGAGGGGGTTAATTGGCAATTCATTTTTTTTTCTCTTTGACTTGTATGTA
The DNA here is from genome assembly GCA_963693085.1 of Alisma plantago-aquatica. NCBI lineage: Eukaryota > Viridiplantae > Streptophyta > Magnoliopsida > Alismatales > Alismataceae > Alisma > Alisma plantago-aquatica. The sequence continues at coordinate 1,005,972,459 of OY856413.1, forward strand.
AATAATTGTCAGTCCAACTATATATTAGCAATCCACGGGCACATGTCGAGAAGGGGAGCACAAATAATTTTGGTACTGCACATTACAGTTTGGATGGAATCAACTCGAATTATTTCTTTTAGATAATTGTATAAAAATTATTATGAGTCCTTATTATATATTAGCGTCAACCAGCACATGTCCAAGAATGGAAGCCATGAAATTTTGCTAATGACTTATAAGTCATAGGAAGTCAACCGATAGTTACTTGAGTTGTTCTCTTTCAAGGAGTCATATGTAAATTAGTGTGAGTATAAATTTTGTATTAATCATCAACACGAGTAGACATGCATACAGTTTTTGAACACCTTTAATCATCATAATTTTATATAAATTTTATTGTTTAACACACACACATATATATGTATATATATATATCAGGCTAGAATACACTCAAGTGTACAAATTGTACGCTACACTCAAGTGTGGTTTGTATATCAATCATTTTTTTTTAAATGCAAATCATTGATCTTCATTAGTATGATAAATATAGTCAATACACAGAATTTGAGCTCATTTGGATGTTGGTAAGGCACTCAACCAAGTACAACAAAATCGATGCACATAAAGTTTTTCAAGTGCACCATTTTTGTTGTCTTTAGATACATGGCGTATAAAGGTTCAAAGGAACTCAAATTTTGTCTGTAGGCTATTTATATGATATTTAATAAGATCAAGGGTTTAGATTTTTAATATAATGTTTATAAGGCACAAAACGACTAGTGTATTATGTCTCCGCTACACTATATATATATATATATATATATATATATATATATATATATATTTATATTTATATATATTGTGTGTATATATATGGGTTTAGGAAGTGTGTATCGCATGGTACATGTAACTTACGTGCACCGGTCATTAAAATGGCATATGTGGAATCATCAATAAAATTTAACTATATGGATTCAATCAAAAGTGTCTAGATAAGGCATGTTTAAAAAAATACCACCACATCTCATGTGTATCATGAGATATAGCTATATCTCATTCAACGGTTTATGCAATTTCTGCAAGTTATAGTTGATTAGAAAATATACATCTTCATTCATTGCATGGACTAGGAATGTTAGACTGGGGTGATTTTTGATACATGTGTTATCTAAGGGACATATGTCACATTCATAAGGTTGGATTGTCTTACATAGTCCTGCAATTATCATTACATGTACTCAGGTAAACAATTTCTTTTAACCTAAATATATATAGGGTTTATCTTTAATACCAGCGCAGGCAACTAAGGTTTTGCTACCTTGCAGCTCAAAAAGTAACTATTTGGTCAGAAAGTAACTATCTGGACAAAAAAATAACTATATTGTAAACAAGTAACTATACGACTAAAATGGTAAAACAGACAGAATACACAGTAAAATTATAGTTACATATTTATTCCAAAAATTTTATTATGTATTTTGCTCGTTTTTACTTTTTTAGAAGAATAGTTACTTTTTGACAACATAGTTACTTTTTTTTACTTTTTTATCTAATGAATTACTTTTCTAGCCAAATAGTTACTTTTCGGGCTGCACGTGTAGCGAAACCTTGGTTACCCACGCAGACAACGAACAAAACCCCATATATATAGTTATATACATATACATATATATATACACAGACACAGAGACACACACACATATATAATATCAGTGTTTTAAAAAATGGGACAGGCATCCGCCTGAGCGGCCCACATGCCCAGCCGCCTGGTTAAGGCTTTGAGCGGGTTGGCAGGCGGCAGGCCATTAACAGCTGCCTAAGACCCGCTTAGCCCGCCTATGCATCCGCCTAAAACCCTGGTTCGGGCACCCGCTTACGGTCGCCTATTTTTTTGGGCGCTAGATTTAGCCCATATGTTGTAACATAATACAATAATATAAGTTTGTAGTGGTATAACACGTTAGTATAATATGTAAAATTACAGTATAATACATTAATACATACACTATGTATCTAGTTATCTATTGCATATTATTTTTTTTGTAATTTTCTACCTTATATATAATAATACATTAGTACATGATATATTCTACTGTATATATTAGTACATTTTATATCTATAGTTTATTGCATAATGTAAACTAATAAATTATATATCTTCTACTGTTTGCCGCCTTATAAATAATAATACATTAGTACATTATATAGTACATGATGTATTCTACTGTTTACTGAATGTTAATACATTCTATATATTCTATTGTTTACTGCATAATATAAATTAATACATTATATATCTTCTAGTGTTTGTTGCATATTTGTATATAAAGTTGTAATTCTATGAATTTACTACAGTCAGAGTAAGAGAAAGAGACTAAAAAGTGTATTTCGTATGTGTTCAACTTGTCTAATTGAACTCTATTTGCTTATTCATTGTTTTGTAGTTGTGTTATTAACTATTTAGGTGTTTTATTTTTATGTGTAGGGTGTTTACATAAGTATAATATTTTTAAAATGTGTTAATTATATACTTAATATCTATCTCAGCATACGCATTTTAGTCACGTTCATCTTGCTGAGACCTTGTTTCTTTGCCGCCCAACATTCACTCCCATAGAGCATGGCTGGTCGTATAGTTGTTCTATAAAACTTACTTTTTAACCTGAGAGGGATCTTTCGACCACATAATACTCCAGTTACACTCCTCCATTTCAACCATCCTGTTGTGATCCTGTGACAAACGTCATTTTGGACATCCCCGTCTATTTGAATAATAGAACCCAAGTAACGAAATTCATCACATATCATATGTACTCCGTCCAACTTGGCTCCATCATTCACACTACGAGATTGGCTAAAATTGCAATGCATATACTCAGTTTTGCTCCTGCTAATCATCAATCCATTTGATTTTAATGCCTTTCTCCAACATTCAACTTTATCATTCAATCCATCTTTAGTTTCGTCAATCAAAACAATATCATCAGCAAATAACATACACCAAGGAATATCATCCTAAATATTCTTTGTTAACTCATCCATAACAAGAACGAACTGATATGGGCTGAGTGTAGATCCTTGGTGTACCCCAATTGTGATAGGAAAAGTTGGTGTCTCCCCTACAGGAGTCTTCACACAAGAAACAAAGACATGTTCTATTATAAAATTTTAAATGCATTGGAGTGTAATGGATTTAACTTTATAAGCCAAACAGAGTAAATCCATTGCAATTTCAGCCATTCTACTGTACTGAGTGGTGGTGCCAACTGAGATGGAGTGCATGTATGGAAATTGTGATAAGCTACACTACTTTAGTTTTATTGTTCATATGGATGGTAATGTCCATGGTCATTTATGTCATAAGATCACACAAAGATGGATGAAATGGAGAACTGCAACTGGAATGGTATGCGAACAAAAGATCCCTCATGAATTGAGAAGTTTTGCATAACAATTATACGGTCATGTTGTACGGGAGTGGATGTTAGGCAGTGAGATGCATGTGGCAGGAACGCAAATGTTGAGATGTAAATATGGGAAGGCAAGGAAAGATCAATAACAAGGATGCTGAGATGAATGGTTCAATAACAAGGAACGCAAATGTTGAGAGGAATGGGTCATTTCAGATGGTATGGGCATCCTTCAAAGGATGTTGCTTGGTCGAGCATAGTTTATAGAGAGAATAGACAAGAATAAATTAACTTGCAGAGAGCTTATAAGAAGAGAATTTAGTATCTTTGCATCTTAATGTGAATACCAATAACAGAACTAAGAATGAAAAAGAATAATCCAAATAGCCAAGCCCAGCACGCTAGAAGATGAAGCTTAGATGACAATAATGAATGAATGGCATCTGATATTCTCTTGTACATTTCAAGCTAACAGACTGCAGAGCTACCATTTCTTCTGTTTGGCACACCACCATTTTTTGCTCAGATTGTCTCTATCCCTGAACATTGACATGTTTTTGTCAGGGTTACCGAACTTGAAAAGTCTGGTCTGAAAAGGATAGGGTTGATTGATAAATTAAAATGGTTCTGCTCTTCATGTCCAGATCTGCAGCCATCCTCTAGTAGATAGAGTAGCATATTGTGAGGCAAAGAAAATATATATAGGAGATTGTTCCAATCATAACAGGCACTCCTGCAGTTTGATGTGCCGTGCAAACTCCTCATGGCAGCTTTGTAGCTTTGTGTGTTGCTATACGAGAATGCTAGCATAGTGTCGTCTACTATTACACTTAACACTTTTAAAAATATCAAAAGTTAAAACGTAATGTGGGACTTCAACTGTTACTGCCATCGAAAAACCTTGAGGTACAAGCAAGAATGTAAGGCGAAAATACCCAGAAACAAATTCAACTAAGCATCGATTGGCATGAAAATAAGGCATGACTTTTTGTAGGTCAGAGGTGGGGTATGTATTGGGCACCTCGTGGGGAACATCGACGTAGAAGACATTCATCCTGAATGCAAGACTCCTGGTGGCAAGACACTTCGCGGATGCCGACCGCCCAACAATCCCCAAAACCAGCCCCCGGCACCTTCGCATCCCGCGGCAGAGCGGCTGTATAGACCCCAACCACCCGGAAGCATCGGCCGCCAAGGAGGTTGCCTGTCGGGACAGCAGGTGCGTCCGCCTGAGGAGCCCGAGGAAGAGCGCCATGACTGTATCCGCGACCTCCTCAGCACGGCCGGTGTCGACGTGAACGAGCCGCAGCCCGAGGTCGGCAGCGAGGGCGGAGTCGACGTCGCGGTCGGCAGAGCCGAGGCAAAGCACGAGCTGCCGAGGGTGGAGGCGCCGCTGCGCCGCGCGGGGCAGGAAGGCGAGGGAGTGGACAAGGACGGCGGAAGCGGTCTCGATCCGGCCGGCGGCGATCTGCGCGAGCCCGACGTGCTCCACAGAGGCGACCCCGGCAAGGACATCCTTCTCCAGTGAGATGTCCTCCAGGCAGTTGAGCGAGATGACGAGGGGTAGCTGCTCCGCAGCTGCTCCTGACCTGGAGCCCGGGAGCTGGCGCCGCTGGTGATGATGCATTGCTGAAATGGGGGACGACGCTTCCAGCTGCTGTTGATTAGATTCGCCCCATTTGCCTAGTCGCACGCCCGCTTGCTGGGATCTCACCGTCTCTATCCTCCGCTGCCCGTTCTCTCTCTACCGCTTCTCTCTCTGCGGCCCCTGTCCCCTGAGGTTGGAAGAGAGGAGCGCGGTCGTTGTTGCGGGCTCGTCGATCCGGACAGGAGCGGGGTTTTTTTTGGCTATGGAGAGAAATGGGGATCAGACTGATAATTACGACAGTATCAGACATAGATGATTACGACTGTACCAGCAGGAATATTCTTTTCTCTTTTAATGATGAAAAAAATATTTCGTGAAAAATGCCGCGCCAGGTAGGGGTCGAACCTACGACTTTCTGCTTAGGAAACAGACGCTCTATCCACTGAGCTACAGGCGCTTGTTGTCTGTTTGTAATGTAAGTGAAGTCCTTGAAAGGAAAAACAGTATGCACAACCGAATTCTTTGGATTATTCATTTGAAAACTTTGGTCTTTGAATTTTAACAATTAACATGACGTTTGTATTTTATCTTTTGTTGTAGCTTGGGTATGTTGATGAGCTTGCTTTCAAGATGAATCATGTATATCATGTAATATTTGCATGCCAATCAATTACTATATCGTGATGATATACATTTGTCAACGGAGATATACAGCATGTATTCCATATGTAGAAAAAATTTCATGACTTACTTGGGTCCATTCGGATAACAAGTCTCACCCATGGATACAGAGGACTTTAAGGGTTAAGGGATTGAGGTTCCTTGCCCCATATAGAATGAGTTTGATCTAAAAATCTTTCTTTTTATAAAATATTTCATTAGTTGATATATTCTCTTTGAATAATTACAAGATAAAAACATGGGGTACGACATTCATGATACATGCAAAATCCAAAAAATGCAGACTCTTAGTTGATAGACAACTTTACTAATGAGATCGGAGTTAGCAAAATAAAGAATATAGGAACAGGAAAAATAAGATTGCAACTTTTGGTGGTTGCTAAATAATTCAACCATGATATTTATGTTTCATATATGTATGAATTATTACAAATACTCCCTTAAGTATCCATTGATCCTAGGGTTTGAGAAACCCTATTCTAAAGTCTTAACTTGATTGAATGACTTTCATGTTTACCGCCCGATAAGTAAATAAAATATTAATTAAATGAGTTTTTGATGGAAAGTAAACATCATAGTTGAAGAAAAAAAACTCCAATGTACATTGAGAAGAGAAATTAGAGTTTGTTAAAAGTGAAGGTTCTGATGAATTGATCCATTTGTTTAAAGTGATGCCTAAATTAAAGAGTAAAGTGGATGAGCAGAAATCCTAATTAAGAGAAAAGGAGAAAATGATGTCATCTAAATTTGGAAACATGTATGCATGAATTTAAGTTTAAAACACAAGAACCAGTGCTTGTAATATCTATGATTTTAGTTTGGTTTAAAATGAGTTTAAATGCTTAAATTGTTGCATAGATGTGTGATGTGTACTCAGTTTGCATACAACTACTTTAAACTAAAGTATCATAATTGTCACCCTCGATGCCAAATAATAATAGCTCTAAGTTGTATACTTAGCTCTATTCTGGTTCATGTTTTCATCAAGTCTGAAAGATTTAAAAATCTCTCTTTATAAGCTCTTCATAGTTAATCTAATCTCTTCTTCCATTATATGTGCTCAAGTCAACATTATTACTTTGATTAGGCATGTTAGTCAATTTGTGTTGTACATATTTGCCATCTCGGCCGACCCTTGCACAACTTGTTCTGTATACTCGTAATCCCCATTTTATTCATAATATAGTCATTTCACAAGTGATATTTCCTTGTCTTCCGCATATTCATATCAACATATGCATTTCAACCACATTCGTCTTATCGATACATTGTTTCTTCACTGCCCAATGTTCACTTACATATAGTGTAGTTCATCATATAACTATTTTATATAAGTTACTCTTTAATTTGAGAAGGTTCTTCCAGCCACATATTACTCTAGTTACACTCCCCCATATCAACTATCCTCATGTGATCCTAAGACAGATGTCATATTGAACATCACCATCCATTTAGATAACATAATCTAACTAACAAAAAACTTATCATATTTTATAATACACTCCATCAACTTAGACCCACCGTTTACAAGTATAATTGGAAGAAATTGCAAATAATATTGTAACATACTCGATTCCAGACACATAGGCTAATCCTCTGCTCTTCTAGGCCCCTACTCGATTATATTGTTACCCATTATCCCTCTTTCCAATTATATACTGTTCATATATCATTATATTCCAACACATTTGTTCAGTGTTCAACTTTACATTCAATATTTCTTTAATTTCATCAATCAATACAATATCATCAAAAAGTAAGATGTGCCAAGGATTACCGTGGACATTCTCCATAAAAAGAATAGATAGATATGAGGTCAATTTTAATCCTTGATTCACCCTAAATATGATAGGAAATATTGGTGGCTCTCCTCCACTGATCGTACAACTTATAGTTGAATCATCATATGTGTATTTAATCAAGTTAATGTATTTGATTGACACAACCTTTTTCTCCAAAACCCTATAGACTATTCCATGTTTATAGACAATTATAAGAATTTTCCAAATCAACTAAAACTATATGGATGTCTCCTCAACTCTCTCTATAATTCTCTATTGTCCACCTAAATAAGAAAATATCATATGTTGTGGATCTCCCAGGCATGAAACCAAACTAATTGTCTAACATGTGTTCTATATATCTTACCATTTTCTCAATAATCCTCTCTCAAAGCTCTGTAGTGTGACTCGTCAACTTGACACCTCTATTGTATCTTTGAACATCGTCATTTTTCTTGTAGTTGGGCATTATGGTATTGTTTCTCCACTCATCTAACTTTTTCTTATCTTTGTAATCTTAGTGAAGAAATTCGTTAACCATGTAGATCTTGCATCCCCCGTATTCTTGCATACATCAATAGCAAATATTATTTGTAAGACCATGGCATAGCTCACCCCTTGATACATGTTTTCATATATTGTTATGTGATTGGGTGCTTTAATTACATGCTTAGTATAATCATGTAATTAGTTGGTCGATGTTAAACTCTTAAGGGTCTAATTGCAATTTATCGATGGTTGAATGTCCTAGTTGAAATTTAGACATACCATGCTTTGTTTTATCTCATATATCTTATTTGTAATTGGTTTGGTGGGTCTGGGTTGCTTCAATCATCACCATCCCTTTCCATTGGTTGTGAACTGTTGAAGGCACTAAGCATTGCTCCTCTTTTGGGTTCCTATCAGTAGAGATAACTGTTGAGGTTGATGAAAACCATGTCCCACATCCATCAATGATGATTTTCATGTCGTTGACCAATGAGATCTTGAAATGGGAGATCGTTGCTTTTTTTCCAGTAAATAAGCAATCTAATTTTGTGAATCGCTTACCAATGGAAATGATGAATTGAAGCCTTCTAATGAGAAATTAATTTGAATATCTATTGATGAAGTCCACCATGCCATCTAACAATGACCATTATGTATGAGATTCTTGTCTTTGCCTACCAATGAGATCCTATCTTGTCACCTACCAATGAAACCTTTGCCTATTATCTATCAATGAAGAAGATGATTCTATCATGGAGTATTTGTGTCATATATTGATGATTCTGATGGTTAATGAAGCCATAGCTATGATGACTGGTGGCTTGGTAGAATTGACCCATTCCTTCTCTCTCCTTTTCTCTTTCCTCTCAGTGCTATAGATACCACCCTTAATCCTACTCATTCACCTCAGTTGTGCATGTTTCTTGTCAAGAGACGGAGCAATTGTGAGTTCTCATTCATTGAGGACAATCGATGAAACTTCAGCTTCCATAGACCATTGACAAAACATGTTTTTTGCTCTTCATTCTTTCTTGAATATCGATAACTTTCTTTGAATGGGACGGACCTAGATCCATATAATAGTGGGAAATAACTCACTCTCTTCCTATTTTTATGGTGGCTTCCATCATACTCTACCTTGAGATTTTTAGCTTAGTGTTTTCTTGCTTTGGGTTTTGACCTTGGCTCTTAAACCCAGATATTTTCTTTCATATTTCCCTATTTTCCCCTAAGACATTGGAAGAAGGTTTGTCACAAGCTTTGAAGAATAAAAGGTTGGATCTTGGAAGGGATTGTGGCTTTCTTGTTTGAAGCTTGAGGAGCAAGGCTTGAAGCTTTTTGACTTCTATAGAGATTCAACTGTTTTCCACTATTATAAGGTGTGTGATATGACATTTGGTGCTTTTATTAGTGACATATGATAGATGTAAACACTAATCTTGCTTCAAATCTTTCTAATATTCTAAAAGATGGAATTTTAATGTTGTTGTAAGAAAGTAAGGACAATATTCAAGTTGCATGTCTAATCTAATCTCCTAAATATGATATTTGATGTTAATGTGGTAACCCGACATGGTAAATGAGATTACTGAAAACAAAACACACGATCAACTATTAATTATCCACATAACCAGAAATGAGGATAGATTAAAAATGATTTCAACATTACCATCATGTTCAGAAACATTAGATAAAGATCCAACAAGTTGCATAAGAACACATACCATATCAGGTATTTACATGAACATCCAGTGGCCATTTGCCACAACATGTCTACAAAAGAGATGTTCTACATATACATGCCAAATACAAACATTGGCATACTGCCAAAAGCTCGAGTCGTTACACATATCTTTTACAAAAACATACGCTGCCCGGACCTAAGAGTACAAGGATGACTCTAGGACTCTACAACAACTATCCAACCTTCTTCTCCTACTTCTCTCCAAGTTGCTCTTCCTTAATAACATGATGTTGGCGATGTCATTGACAATCACCTAAAAAGATGTGGTGACCCACAAGGTGAGACCAACATGCCAGCTAGATATATAATTGTTAGCCAACGATTATTGATTATAACAGAGTATAGTATTAAACAAGTTAAACAACTTTAAGTAGGTTAAATAGATTAAGCATGCTAAGTAATTAAAATGGATTAAACATGATTAGTGGTGTGTAGAGGAACTAAAAAAGCTATCGTTTCCTATATAGTTAATTTCTTTTACTACAAAAGTATACTAGCTAGACATTACTGGAAATAAGGAAAGGTTAACAACCAATGTGAAACAAGGCAAGGTTAACAACCAATGTGAGTTGTGTTTATCCCAAAATAGATATACTACATGATTGTGTTATGTATTTTATTAAGACCTGAGGAGTTGAGGTATACCACTCAACTCCTACTGACTAGTGCTAAGTCGAAATCAGTGCCATATAAGATCTAGGAGAGCTGGACTCCTAAGATCTCATCCGCCCTCGGTCAGTACGAGTCAGCTTTAGTGACATATATAGTCCAACTGCAAAACAACCTAGTTTGCCCTTGGTATATAGGTCACAACACTAGTAATCGGGGTATACAAAACCCTATCATCTGAGGTACAACTGTAGTTGTTCTCTATCTCATCATATATACCAAATACCTGAGATACGACCACAGTTGTTCCCCTGTCGAGGTATGACCTCAACCATCCTCCATAACCTTGGGATTAGGATGACAAGGACACATAGTTTCATGCACCCTGCATACTCAACAATATGTGCTCCGAGTTTCCCTTAGGAATACTCATTTCACCATCCAACAAGTCCTGACACTAGAATGGATCCATGGCACATGGCACTACATAATTAGGGGTTCACTTGATTAGTTAATGCCAATTGGGTGAGTTAATATTGCATCAATCAAGTTACATAAAAACCCTAAAAGAGTTCTACAAAAACATAGGTAGATTGCACCTTGAAAATATATAAAATGTATGAGATATAATGTTTATCACATCATCACATGGTACTATTTCATTGCTATACATGAGATCATACTCATCATCATACCATCACATGATCAAATCCTTGTCACATTATGAAGAGGATGACACCTCAACTAGGCACAAGACCATGTCTAAGGTCATAAGACAATTCACATTTTTCCATTCAAGAACATCATTATCTTTCCATGATTTGCCAAAGGCTCAATAAACCATCACCATACATGTGACACATAAGTTTGGTATAACATTGCATTAAAGAGTTCATGATGTTCACATAGCAACATATTAGGGTTACAACAACATTAGGAGAGAGAAAGTATTTCCTCATCATACTAATCAAATTAGGGCTAGGTTTAGCAAGCTGAGATGAATTAGGGTGTTACACCCTGATCTCACAATTTCCACTAATCATGAGATTAGGGCATAAATTGAGGATTTAACGTAATACAAAGATCACTCTTAACTTTTTCTTCTCTTTCAAAACTCTTTGTTTTCTCGCATTGAACCACATAAACCAACTTTACAAGGGAATCTAAACATTGATTTCTCTAATCTAATTTCAACAATAAAAATGCATGTATGAACATTCATTATGTTCCTCATACTTTTAAGCACATAAGACTTGTTGATTCCCACATATTGCTAAAAGAGGAATAATGTTATACATCATCATTTACAAATCTCTCTTATTTCTTTACAAGGACCTAGAGTGACAAGGACCGACTGAACTTAACTATACTCAAACTTAACTCTTGTGGCAGATCTACTCTGATGCAATGATATCTTCTTCAAGTCTACGTGATTTCCCTAAAAATTGTGAGTAGAGGGGTGAGCCAACTCGCTCAGTGAATGAGTACTTCAAAGAAACAGTCTAAAGCACTGATATAATTACAGATATACTTTTGAGCAATTGATATCAATTCTAACAGCAGTAAGCTTTAAAGAGTCTAATAATTGACAATCATATATATGGCAGGATACTTTAAATATCTATAAGAGTGAATCAATATATGAAATGCTTGATTGATAATAAAGACAAATAATAATTCAGAAACATACAAAGAATAATTGAATAATTGTACACACGTATTTGACCTCTCATTCATTTTATTATGCCCTGATCATATGCAGTGTACTCGACATATGAAGACTCATAGTGCACTACGATTATATCGTACAAGACTTAGCAGACACACCCGGGAAATGCTAAGTCTGAATACTCTCCTAGTCTGCAATAGAGAAATGACTCTCTGGCCTAAACTGGACTCCTCCTCTAACCTGAGCACACAGGCGGAGAGTCAAATCACCTCTTGGATTTTCTGTACTCTAGTGCCACCAGGACTTCTGGTTGATGTTGGACACTACAAACTATAATTTAAGGAGACTTCCACTAGGGATTCGTCCCCCGTGCCATCTGATAGCACGTTCCGACCCCCGTATACTGGACGCTGCCAGGGTTAGGTCATTTCATCCCTAAGGCGCAAACCTCACATAGGGGTTCTGCGGTGTTTAGGGCTCCTAAGTCTATTATTTTATTATTCCTAGAAAGCTCTTTCACATTGTACCCTTCTCTTACTTATACTTGACTTTGGTATTTCTATGGTATCGTGTCTACTTATTTGAACTTATAATACAACATGTATATCATTCTAAACTTGGCAGAGCAGTATATTCAAAACACTGTAATATACTGAGTAATCAACATACTATACATGCAGGCAGACTAAAATTCATAAATAAACAGATTACATGTCCACTTGGCACATACACACTAGAATCGTGCAATTTATCATCTTATTACACTAATAAGAGTTAATTACTTGACATATGATAAATCATCAATAGCACCTGCAACTTATCTATAATTTCTCAAAGAACGTACATATCAATCCAAATCTTGAGTTGTGCATCTCATAACTCAATTAAGAGTTAATTACTTATCATGACAAGAATTATTAATAATAACTGAGAACATTGATACCATAATACTTGATTCATTGAACACCCTACCCTTAGGGTTTCATTTAATCACAACAAATGCTACAAAGAAAGGTGTAATAAATCTATCACGTACTTTTCAAATCTTTACAACACATCATACATGGGATCTCAATCCCTTATCACATTACTGGGAATTCTCATCCCTTCACATCATTATCATAATTACTGGATCTGGGTATTCAAACCCTTAGATCATCACATAGCATTGTTACCTTTGTAACATGTAACCATTACCTCTAGGTCCTTAGACCAAGGTATTCATTTCACTGGTTGTACAAGTATTCTCATGGCTCACAAGGCCATCACACATCTTGTCACCTCTCACTAAGCAACAACTTATTCCCATGGCTCCCATAAAGATTTCATGTGACATAAACATTCAATGAATAAAGACTACTATCAACAAATCATATAAAATCAATATATGTATGAAACCTTGGAACTGAGTTGAATTTGGGTTTCCATGCCATTCACTGGGATATCATGCATCAATAATAGCATTGAATAAATAAAGTCTATCATGTCAAGAAAATCCCTTCAAATGGATTTCACGATATCTATTCGCAAATATCCAACTTTCCTCGCATCTAGGGTTTCACCCTCTTCACTGAGATACCAAACAAACACTACTCACTTTAAACAAAATCCAAGATAGTATCTGACATATATGTACTATGAATTTAAATAAATAATTATTCAAAACCAAGGGGATCTAGATAAGCAACTTTCTCTATTTACTTATACAGCAAATTTCAATCATAGACAAAATCCCTATATTTCAGTTTACTCTTATAACCTCTGTGAATACTTAGGGAATTCTCATTGGAATGCATTGTATACATTTCTAATATGATTTTATCATCTGAAATTCATTCAAACAAAGGAATAATCCATTTCATATCATTTTGCAACAACTTAAAACAAATAGACAATTCGGGGTTTGTAGTCGCATACTAAGCACTTAAATATTATAGTTGATTTAACCAATTTTCATGCAATATACTATTTAAAGGAAGTTCCCACTCACCCTAAGGTATGAAAACACCTTAAAAACATATCCCATATCTAAAAATCTCGAATCCATATCAAATCCCTAGCAATTCACCCAATTCCTCTTCCTTTCAACTCAGAAACCCTAAAAATGAGGGATTATGAAGAAAGAGTGAGAAAAGGGGAAGTTTTGATACTATTTTGGATCAAATCAGTGGAGGAATGGAATTTTGACATATGAGAGAAGATTCACCATGAAACTATATCCAAAGAAGCTAAACTTACATGATTTCATCATTCCTCGGACCGCAAAACCCTAGGTCAACATCTCCATCAATTTCTCCTCTCACACCCTAACTCTCTCTCTCTAGGATTTCGTTTCTCTAGATTGAATCACGAATTATAAGAGCTCCTTGTGTGTTAGGTTGACCATATAGAACAATTGAGATGCTTGGGTTAATTGCATATTGACCCCTCACTAAACTTTTTCTTATTTCAGTAGTTTTTTCTGTCATAAAAAGGTTTCTGTGAATTCGTGTATTTTAGAGATTAAACCTTCTCCAAAAATTATTAAATTTATCATGTTGTGTGTAATTTAATTACAAAGCTTCAGTTAAAGTTTGAGATTATTCCATACTTCCATTAAATAAATAAAAATCGAATAGTGCACTACTATCTAGAATTTTGTAGAAATGTCAGTTATTGTAATTCGTCTCCTGATAAGGTCTAAACACATCCAAAAATTATGAAAATTTTACTTGTTGTTTATGATTGAGTTTCAGATTTCTAGTTAAATTATAAGATAATTTGGAGTTACCAATAAATAAGTAAAAATAAAACACTATACTGCTAAAAAGCACTTTGTCAGCATTTTGGTCGAAGTATAGTTCGACCGAGAACCACATTCAAAGAACACTAAAATATTCTGAAATTTTTCTCTAATATGCATGATTGAGTTATCTGTATCATATCCAAAATTCAATTAAATAAAAAATTTTGTGAAAATACGAAAAATCATTTACCACACTGCTATCCTGATTAAATTCCATACTCATGTACCATCAAAACCCTAATTTTAGCCAACTAGGGTTTATATTTCTCAAACCCTAATTTCTCAAACAATAGAACACTCAACGTTCTTATTAGGTTTAAAACATCATAATTGAATTATCATCATTAATTAGATTTAAGCAATGATCAATCCAATTAAGCATATACTCATCCAGGTAAACCCTAGTTTACCAATTAAGCTCTGATGCGGTCATAACAATTCCCCCCCCCCTAAAAAGGTTTTGTCCCCAAAATATAAATATGCAAGTAAAGTACATTCAAGGTTTATTTTAAGCTTCTAAAATATTACATGTCATTATATTCTTATATTTCATACTTGAATGCAGTTTTCAACATTAAGTCCTTTATTCCTTTACTAAATCACAACATGTTTGAAATAGTTCTCAATGATAACAAACAAATTCTCTATGCCACAATCAATCATAGGATAGAGAGAGAAACAACCATTTCAATATTTTCATACTCTTGAGGTGTTACCTCAACATCGATAATCTGATCCAACTATCTCAATTCATACTGCTAAATATGTACTATTGTTATGTATTACCTGTAAATCACGAAAGCGAGTTCACCATGTTCTTTTAAAATTTACTATTGTGCTACTCAAATAGCAAAACAGTCTTGAGTTACAAGACTAGATTCAATAACAATTATACATTACTACTCACGACATCCCCATTGGATCATGGATGCATAAGGTGAAGCATTATCATCACATTCCATACTATTCTCAAGTATGAACCCACACATAATTCAAGGTGTAACCATCGAGTTATAGCATACTAGGGTTTCAACAATAGTAATAGAGTACTGCATAATTGTATTAGTCATTCCATGACTATTCATACCCAAATACCATCACTTAGTTATGTTAAAGCTAGGTATAACAAGCTACACCTCATTAGGGTTACATATCAATACAATATGGTTATCATCCCTTCTATTCATATGAGTGAATAGGTAAGACTACCTTATTCAGGGTAACCCTCCATTTGTTCCATCATCATTCAACCCATATCACCATACCACAAATGTACAATACTAAGGTGGATTACTGGTATGAATGACTTAAACTATCAAACACCTTTAATTAACATATTGCTTGCACATGTACACTGAAATCATACGTAGAACCAATTTACATCCCTTAATATACCTTCAACAAATTATACTTCTAAAAACAAATTCACATATTATGAAAAGCCATTGTTTTCTCTTATCTCTCTCCTCATTCATTACTACTTACTTTTTGCTACTTATCGTTCTCATTTTAATCATGTAGATTAAACATCCCTAAAATTGAAACATACAAGGTATGAATAGATTATTCATCATTCTTGCTATTACTACAAGAATTTGTTTCATATCACACTTCACTCATATTGTATTTCTCCTTTTGTTCAAAACACACCTCTTATATTTCAAATATATTTCTTATCCTTTGCTCTAAATCATTTCCATATTGTTTATCTACCTTTCATATTAGCTAGGATTACTATTAGTGCTAGTTTACTTCTCATAGTGAAAATTTCATGATCTTGTTTTATAGAGATGCTAGTATTCAAGGTCAAATCACTAGCGACAACCCTTGAACTACTACAACTCTAAACATTATAGGGTTTGGCCTTTATCAGTAGCATGACGTTATTGTGGTGTGACTTTGCTCCCTTAATTTGAAATTCAAACTTTGGATCTCACGAGTTTTTACTAAAGTCTTCCTTATCTTATCAATTGAATTTCCTTCATCTTAATTGGCCATTCAGATAGATTACATTCTCAATTTACCCCTCTAGGGTTTCATCATCATATTGTGTATCATTATTACATTCACTATATGCCTTTACCATGGTGGTTATGCATAATATATGATTCATTGTCTTATCACTTCATTCCCACATTTCTCTCATTAAGTAATATATGGAAGAGAAGACGATTCTGAGACTTAGAATTCTTATCTTCAAACATCCCATGAATACATTTGTCATATGTAGGTTTAATTAGTTATCAACAAGGATACTTGACTAACTAGCACTTGATTGAATATCCTAACCTCTTTCTTTTATAATCTATATTACTCCACCATGTTTCAAACCCTTCCTTACTTTCCATAATCCTCTTACCATATACTACTCTTCCACTTGTTATCTTTAACTTCTACTTTTCTCTTATGATCATGTTGCTTATTCATGTGTATGATCATGTATACCATGTTGCACATATTTCTTTTTATCCTTCTACTAATGTGAAGTTGAAATTCTAAATCAATAATCTCTCTACTAGTTTCAACTCATATTTAATACATTACATATCCTTCATTTAAAATCAAACGACTCATGCATGGGTGAAACATAGTCTCTCTTATATCAATTTTTTCCTTCCTGAGTATAGTCTAACCTTGTATAACTTATTCATTTTGTTAAGCTACACTTTTGTTTTTTTTAGAAACTAGTTTGTTGTTCTATAGGGACTTGGAATCCAAAGGTAGTAAGGATGAATGTATTAAACTTATTAATAAAGGTATACATTCCATGCTCTCAATTATATCATAACCCTCATTCCTTAATCCAGCTCATCATTTCCAACATTTATCTTTGTTTTAACTTAGTTTCTTATCCTAGTCTTATGATTTACATATTTATCTAATTCTCTTTACTTTAACTCTTCTGAAGACTCTTCACTTATATTTACTTATCGTATACTTAACTCTTTTCTTCTATTTTTCCTTTGCTTTGGAGTACATAAAAATATTATACTCAGTTATATAATCCATTCATCATGATTGATTCTTACTACCTTGGCCCTTACATACTTTTCTCATATCTTTTCCATATTTCATATTTAGAGTTCATATAATATTAATCAGTAAACTTAATTTGAACCTTACGTCGTGTTCCTTTATTCCCAATTAAGGATTTCTCATATGAGGCCCCAAAGTTGGGTCTCAGATATCAATTCCAACTGATTCTTAGCTATTCTAATATTTCCCATATGTTTCAACATCTTAGTGTATGTAAATTCTCACTATAATGTGGGTCTAATTTATCCAGAGTCTACTCTTATCATATTGTTAATAGGAGTCATTAGATCCCAGTAATGCATCCTTCCAGCCAGACCAGGCCGAACCTACAGTCCTGAAGCCAAGAGCTACTTAAGATTAACCAACTCCTATTAATCTCAAACATGTGGAAAGAATATCCACTTAGGACAGTTCATTCAAAGATCATTTCTAGTCTACTTGATACAAAGAATGTAATCAATAAATGCTACAACTGCATAGTGTACAACAAATCTTAAAGACCCATATATATTTCAAAATACTGAATATCTGAATTCAAACATATAAGAGCATTTCTATTCATCTCCAATAAAACAACAATATGAAATGAAAGTTCTATCTCATTTTATATTTATGCTCTTAATTCATGTTACTTATCTTATTTCTAACCCTTATATTTCTAAGGTTCCTCTCTAGCCCATCCTTCCACTGTATACCTGGCCAGGGTATACATGAAAGAATAGATAGAGTAGCTTGATACCGGTTGATCCAAGTACTCAGATACCGGGCCAGGATATCCAAATACTCAAATCCCCAGAGCTAACATCATAACATCTCCTATCTACCACACTTATGACTCTAACTTACTAACTTAATGGTCCCCGACAACTCAACCTAAGCTCTGATACCAAGTTGTTACACCCCGATCTCACAATTTCCACTAATCATGCGATTAGGGCATAAATTGAGGATTTAACGTAATAAAAAGATCACCCTTAACTTTTTCTTCTCTTTCAAAACTCTTTGTTTTCTCGCATTGAACCACATAAACCAACTTTATAAGGGAATCTAAACATTGATTTCTCTAATTTGATTTCAACAGTAAAAATGCATGTATGATCATTCATTATGTTCCTCATACTTTTAAGCACATAAGACTTGCTGATTCACACATATTGCTAAAAGAGGAATAATGTTATACATCATCATTTACAACTCTCTTATTTCTTTACAAGGACCTAGAGTGACAAGGACCGACTGAACTTAACTATACTCAGACTTAACTCTTATGGCAGATCTACTCTGATGCAATTATATCTTCTTCAAGTCCATGTGATTTCCCTAAAAATTGTGAGTAGATGGGTGAGCCTACTCACTCAGTGAATGAGTACTTCAAAGAAACAGTCTAAAGCACTGATATAATTACAAATATACTTTTGAGCAATTGATATCAATTATAACAGCAGTAAGCTTTAAATAGTCTAATAATTGACAATCATAAATATGGCAGAATACTCTAAATATCTATAAGAGTGAATCAATATATGAAATGCTTGATTAATCATAAAGAGAACTAATAATTCAGAAACATACAAAGAATAATTGAATAATTGTACACACTTGTTTGACCTCTCATTCATTTTATTATGCCCTGATCATATGTAGTGGACTCTACATATGAAGACTCATAGTGAACTACGATCACACCGTACAAGACTTAACGGACACACCCGGGAAATGCTAAGTCTGACTACTCTCCTGGTCTACAATAAGGAAATGGCTCTATGGCCTAAACTGGACTCCTCCTCTAACCTGAGCATACAGGTAGAGAGTCAAGCCTCCTATGGGCTTTTCTATACTCTAGTGCCACCAGGACTTCTGGTTGATGTTGGACACTGCAAACTATAATTTAAGGAGACTTCCACTAGGGCTTTGTCCCCCATGCCACCTGATAGCACGTTCTGACCCCTGTATACTGGATGCTGCCAGGGTTAGGTCGTTTCACCCCTAAGGCGTAGACCTCACATAGGAGTTCTACGATGTTCAGGGCTCCTAAGTCTATTATTTTATTATTCCTAGAAAGCTCTTTATACATTGTACCCTTCTCTTACTCATACTTGACTCTGATATCTCTATGATGTCGTGTCTACTTATTTGAAGTTATAATACAACATGTATATCATTCTAAACTTGGCAGAGCAGTATATTCAAAATACTATAATATATTGAGTAATCAACATACTATACATGTAAGCAGACTAAAATTCTTAAATAAATAGATTACATGTCCACTTGGCACATACACACTAGAATCGTGCAATTTATCATCTTATTACACTGATAAGAGTTAATTACTTAATATATGAGAAATCATAAATAGCACTTGTAACTTATCTGTAATTTCTCAAAGAACATGCATATCAACCCAAATCTTGAGTTGTGCATCTCATAATTCAATTAAGAGTTAATTAATTATCATGACAAGAATTATTAATAATAACTGAGATCATTGATATCATAATACTTGATTCATTGAACACCCTACCATTAGGGTTTCATTTAATCACAACAAATGCTACAAAGAAAGGTGTAATACATCTATCACGTACTATTCAAATCTTTACAACACATGATACATGGGATCTTAATCCCTTATCACATTACTGGGAATTCTCATCCCTTCACATCATTATCATAATTACTGGATCTGGGTATTCAAACCCTTAGATCATCGCATAATATTGTTACCTCTGTAATAGGTAACCATTACCTCTAGGTCCTTAGACCAAGGTATTCATTTCACTGGTTGTACAAGTATTCTCATGGCTCACAAGGCCATCACACATCTTCTAACCTCTCACTAGGCAACAACTTATTCCCATGGCTCCCATAAAGATTTCATGCGACATAAACATTCATTGAATAAATACTACTATCAACAAATCGTATAAAATAAATATATGTATGAAACCTTGGAACTGAGCTGAATTTGGGTTTCCATGTCATTCATTGGGATATCATGCATCAATAATAATATTGAATAAATAAAGTCTATCATGTCAATAAAATCCCTTCAAATGAATTTCACAATATCTATTAGCAAATATCCAACTTTCCTCGCATCTAGGGTTTCACCCTCTTCACTGAGATACCAAACAAACACTACTCACTTTAAACAAAATCCAAGATAGTATCTGACATATATGTACTATGAATTTAGATAAACAATAATTCAAAACCAAGGGGATCTAGATAAGCAAATTTCTCTATTTACTTATACAACAAATTTCAGTCATAGACAAATTCCCTATATTTCAGTTTACTCTTATAACCTCTGTGAATACTTAGGGAATTCTCATTAGAATGCATTGTATACATTTCTAATATTATTTTATCATCTAAAATTCATTCAAACAAAAGAAAGAATCTATTTCATATCATTTTGCAACAACTTAGAACAAATAGACAATTCAGGGTTTGTAGTCGCATACTAAGCAATTAAAGATTATGGTGGATTTAACCAATTTTCATGCAATATACTATTTAAAGGAAGTTACCACTCATCCTAAGGTGTGAAAACACCTTAAAAACATATCCCATATCTGAAAATCTCGAATCCATATCAAATCCCTAACAATTTACCCAATTCTTCTTCCTTTCAACTCGGAAACCCTAAAAATGAGGGATTATGAAGAAAGAGTGAGAAAAGGGGAAGTTTTGATTCCCATTTTGGATAAAATCAGATGAGGGACGGAATTTTGACATGTGAGAGAAGATTCACCATGAAACTATATCCAAAGAATCTAAACTTACATGATTTCATCATTCCCCAGACCGCAAAACCCTAGGTCAGCATCTCTATCAATTTCTCCTCTCAAACCCTAACTATCTCTCTCTCTAAGATTTGTTTCTATGGATTGAATCACGCATTATGAGATCTCCTTGTGTGTTAGGTTGACCATATAGAGCAATTGATCTGTTTGGGTTAATTGCACATTGACCCCTCACTAAACTTTTTCTTATTTCAGCAGATTTTTCTATCATAAAAAGGTTTCTGTTAATTCATGTATTTCAGAGATCAAACCTTCTACAAAATTATGAGAATTTAGCATGTTGTGTATAATTGAGTGACAAATCATTATTTAAAATTTTAGATCATTCTAAGCTTCCATTAAATAATTAAAAATCGAATAGTTCACTGCTATCTAGAATTTTGTAGAAATGTCAGTTATTGTAATTCGTCTACTGATAACGTTTAAACGCATCCAAAATTTTTGAAAATTTTACATGTTGTTTATGATTGATTTTTAGATCTATATTTAAAATTTAAGATCATTTTGAGTTACCAATAAATAATTAAAAATAAAACACTACACTGCTAAAAAGCACTCTGTCAGCATTTTGGTCGAAGTATAGTTTGACCGAGAACCACATTCAAAGAACATTCAAATATTCTGAAATTTTTCTCCAATATGCATTATTGAGTTATACATATCATATCCAAAATTAAATTAAATAGAAAATATGAAAAATAATTTACCACACTGCTATCCTGATTAAATTCCATACTCATGTACCATTAAAACCCTAATTTCAGCCAACTAGGGTTTATATTTCTCAAACCCTAATTTCTCAAACAATAGAACACTTAACATTATTATTAGGCTTAAAACATCATAATTGAATTATTATCATTAATTATATTTAAGCAATGATCAATCCAATTAAGCATATAATCATCTAGGTAAATCCTAGTTTACCAATTAAGCTCAGATGCGGTCATAACATACAGTTACAAAACATCACTCAAAGATAAAACCTAATTCTTAACATTACCATCATTTCATGAATGCATAAAGTCAGCCATCACCATCATAGGGTCAGGAAAACATAGTGACCACTTAGGATCGGAAAATATCATTGACCATTTAGGTTAGAGAAATCATAGACCGCCAAGGGTTAAGAAGGTTGGCAACCACTAGGGTTAGGGTTCTCAGTAACCACCTAAGCCAGAGAACCTCATCGACCACTAGGGTTAGGGTTCCTTCAACGAACTCTAGGGTTCAAACCTCAGTGACAACTAAAGTCCTAAAAGCTCAATGACCACTAAGTGTCTAGAAACTTGGAGATCGACAGAGGTACAAAACTTGCAGACCATGTGCATTCAAAATTTGGCCACCAATCATGGAGATCAAACCTCATTGACCACATGGAAAATTAGACTCCACAACCATCATGGATTCAACCTTCATCAATGATATAAGGGTGAAATCTCAGCGATCAACATTCATTCAAAATATTGGTGACCATGAAGATACCAAAATGTCATCAAACATTTAGAGTCCAAACTGGTTGATAGCTACTAAGAGTTCAAACGGTCATCAAGTTGGATCACAAGGTGGAAGATTAATTCAAAACCCTAATTTATCAACCATCATTTGAGAGAGAAAAACCATAATTTCTACAAGCATGCAAGGACCAAAACTTCCATTATCAAGTAAGGTTCACGCATAAGGGTTTAGGGTTCATCCAAAAAGTGTTATTTATTCAAGATCACCATACAACCACAAATCCTAAGTAAGGACATCGTCTTTCTACTTAGAACAATGTTTTAGGGCAATATTATGCACATGCAAGATGAGTGTAAACAATAATCATGGAGAAAGTTATATAACTCACCTCAAATAACATGGACTAAATCCAAACCACAAGGTATCTCTAAGGAAAGGGGGAGGAAACCCTAGCTTGCGCACTCTTCTCAGCCAAGCTAGCTTCTCCTCCAACAAGGAAGCAAACACTAGGTCAATGAAGTAAGAAAGAGATGTTTTTTAAGATCAAACTCAAGCTCTACCATGGAACACCATGGATTCGGCCAAGACAAAGAGAGAAGAGGGTAGAACAACAACAAAAATTAGGAGAAAGATGGAGTTCTCACTTAGCAAGACCAAGAAGCAAAGCAAGGTAGTGCCAAACGACCTCAAGAAGGGTGGATCCAAACCCTAGGTGCACATGCAAGCTAGATCGGCCTCCTTGTTCAACCTTGAGCTCCTTCCTATCCACCAAGCAAGAGGTGGGGGGACGAGATCCAAAAGCAAGAAGAGAGAAAGAGGGTTCAAAGGGCTTAGTTGCATGAGAGGAGGGAGGTACATATAGGGTTCAAGGAAAGAGAGGAAAGGAGAGGTGTCTTGCCATGCATGCCATGTGTCTATGGTCCACAAATCTCATCCATGAAAGCATCTCACACATAAAATAGGGTCAAACAAAAACAAGCCACCCAACCAAGAAAACTCATCTACCAAGGGGCATCAGAAAACATAGCAACAAAGGTGATAAAAAAAGATAGCGACCAATTGGAATTCTTAGCGACCAAGATGGTCAAAAAACAAACGATCACTAATCCTAGGATTATTGGCAACCAAGAGAGGTACAAATCTCATCGAACACCAACCATATAACCACATCTTTGGTGACTACCAACCCTAGAACCACATCCTTGGACCGCCAACACTAGGTGGTTAACACCCAAGGTCAACCATGAGTTAGGTCATCCATGCAAACCCTAATCTCAACATAAGATGTCACCAGTCAAACCAAGATGTAACAAGGCTCCACAAAGAATGACCATATAAAACATGATGTGAAAACATGTGAGACAAAACAAACATGTGACAAATTGCAAAAAACCCTAGATATGGGTAAATTGCAATTAAGTCCAAAACAAGTACATATATGCAAACTTGCTCAAACAGTGTCCAGACTGGACCAAACTTGAAATATAAGATTATCACATGATATCAAAGCACATCACAAGGTTTGATTAAGGTTTTAAGCATCTGATTATGATAAGCAAGCATGTTCAACCAAAAAGCAAGATCAGGGGTCTTATAACCATAAACCCCTAACAAGGATTTCACCCCCAAAATCCTATGCGAACAAAGATGAGTACTCCCACGTGGCTTCCTCTAACTCCCACTCCTATACACCATGGTGATGCCAAAAAACCTTAAATAAAACTATATCCTTCTTCTTCATCTTCTTCACTATCCTATCCAGGATCAACACATGACCTTCAACATAGGACACATCCTCATCCAACTCAACCTCTATTAGCTGCAAAGTCTGCTCTGTATCTGGATGACACTTCCTCAACATGGAGACATCAAAGACATCATGCAATCTATGCAACTCTGGTAATAACTAGCTTGTATGGCACCTTTCTAACACGTGCCAAAATAAGGTATGGTCCCATAAACCTAGGATCCAACTTACCCTTCTTTCCAAACATCGACACACCTTTCCAAGGGGAAACCTTGAGATACACTCGGTATCCAACTTGGAACTCAGGTGGTCTACAACACTTATCAGTGTACGACTTCTATGTATCATGGGTTGCCTTCAACTACTGTTGAATCATGTTGATCTTCTTAGTAGTCTTATGTACTAGCTCAGAACCCAAAAGTTGATACTCACCTATCTCATACCAACAAAGTGGGAACCGATAACACCTCCCATACAAAGCTTCATATGGTGCCATGTCTGTACTCCTCTGATAACTTTTGTTGTAGGAAAACACTATCAAACTCAAATACACATCCCAACTACCAAGAAAATGCAAGACACATTCCTTAAATAGACCCTCAATTGCCTGAATGGTCCTCTTTGACTGACCACCTGTCTATGGATGAAAGGCTATGCTAAACCTCAATCGTGTCCCCATAACTATATGTAGACATTCCCAAAAATGGCTTGTAAAATGTAAACCTCTATTATATATTATGGTAAATGGAATACCATGCAAACGAACTATCTCATCAACATATATATGTGCCAACTTCTCCACTGTATATGTCATCTTGACTAGAAGTACGTGAGCTGACTTGGTCAACCTATCAACTATCACCCAAATGGAATCATGACCTTTGTCCATCCTAGGAAGACCAACCATAAAGTCCATGGTAATATGATCCCACTTCCACTATGGTACTGGCAAAGATTTTAATGTCCCTGTGGGCTTCTGATGCTCTACTTTAACATATTGACAAACTGGACACTTAGCAATGAACTTTGCCACATCAGAGTTTCAAACATGGCCACCAATACAAATCCTTCATATCGTGGTACATTTTGGTACTGCCAGGATGCCTCACATACATCAAGGAATGAGCCTCCTCAAAAACCATCTTTCACAGACCCTAAGCATTTGGAACCACTATCCTATTGTAAAAGCAAACTATCCCATTATCTACCTCATTGACACCATCATACTTCTTGATGCCAAACTATATGATGTTTTGTATCATGGTGTCATTCCGTTGTGCATCTCTGATCTACTATAACCAGGTAGGCTTCACCTATAATTGTGTTAATAAGCCTGCCAACAGAGATGCTTCCTACTATACATTCATCTGGCGAAGAGACACTAACATGTCACACTTGTGATGGTAACATACCAGAACTAGAACCCTACCCTAGTAGCTTTACCTTATTGATTTAGCCAAACAAGGATAACCTAATACATATAATTAATCCAATAATGGAACATAAAATGTGACACCTCAAATATATAAGGGAATACATAATAATTTGTGCCTTATAATGACTCATTTGGATGATAATAAGAAATTAAATAACCTAATTAGATAAATAATGAACTAATGGGCCACTAATGGGCCATATGACATATATCATTAAAAGAAGTCCTAAAAGTAAAATCTAAGTTTAAAATTATGTTCCTTGGGTCCCAATTACCTTGGGAGTCAAGTTTCACATTATTCACGTGATAATAATTCATTTAACTCAAATTGGAAAAGAAGATGTGAGTTTTTCCTAAAAAAATATCAAATAAAATAATATATGACTCCAAAAGAGGAAAATAATCTTATATTCGTAATCTACATAATAAATATAGCCTTTGGGTGAATTTTCATCCAGTTTGGAGAAAATTTGCTTAAAAGGTTAAATCTGG
This sequence comes from Alisma plantago-aquatica, assembly GCA_963693085.1. Taxonomy (NCBI): domain Eukaryota; kingdom Viridiplantae; phylum Streptophyta; class Magnoliopsida; order Alismatales; family Alismataceae; genus Alisma; species Alisma plantago-aquatica. The sequence goes on from OY856413.1 coordinate 1,005,999,177, forward strand.
AGAGAGAAAGTGTGTAGAACCTTCAAAATATTAAAAAAATGCTCAAATAACTCCAAAAAGTAAAATTGATGGTAAATTCATATCCAACACATTAAATATGACTTGTGGGTCAAGTTTCATCAAATTTGTATTATCCTAATGCCATTAATGAAAGAGGAAAGAGAAAATGTGATTTCATTTGTTTAACCCATTAAAGGTTTCCAAAAGGCAAAACTAAGTATATATTCAAAATCTACATGTTTAACTTAAATTATGTGCAAAATTTGGTTTAATTTGGATAAGTCTAGAACCCATAAATGAGGAAAGATAAAATATATGCATTAATTGGATTTCACTTTGTTTTATTCAGTTTATTTTCCTAAGCTTGGGCTGTCACGCAACCCACTTATATCAGGTTTCATCTTAGCCCTTGGATGAGAATTTGACAGAGGAGGATTTGCCTCCTACCTCCAGTCGGACTCTTTCTCGCAGCTATAGTAACACATGTTTTCTTCCATATTTTCCTCTTCTGTCTTTCCTTTTCGGTGCCTCAAGTCTTGTTTTCCTCCATCTCCATGACTTTCCGAACTGGTCGATCCCTAGTTTGATAGGGTTTCGTTCATTAGAGACCTTGGTCAGCTAGGGTTTTCCTTTTCCTCTATTTTCTGGTTCTTGCAGTTTCCTTGTTGAACCCCAACTCCACCCCTATATATAGCCCCCCCACGATCCTTGAACACCCAGAAACCTTCTCCAAAAGCCACATTGGTCCGGTTTGCTCCACATCTATCTCTCCCTAATCCATCTACGTGTTTCGGTGGTGGCAAGTTCATTTGAGGATCCTAGTCATCGATGGGGCTAGTTTTTGGTTGGCTTCGAGTCGTGAAGGTGTGGGCAAGGTTCGTGAGCTCCTACCTTGCTCGGATTTCAGGTATGGGAGATTCACCTCTTTTTATCTACTTTTAACCTTCGTTGAAATAGTCAGCCTTTAGTTCACCTTCGCTTTGGCTTCTTCGACCTTGAGCTTCAGTCTCGATGTGGGATACCTCCTTCTCTTTCGGTTTGGGTCCTCTTAGGCCCGTTCTCCCTGACTATGGTTCTTGGTCTTCTTCTGTTTTGGCAGAGGTGTTAGTTAGAGTTGTGGCTGGCCATTTTGGTTGTGCCTGGGTTCTTTGGGACCGTCGTCTTCTCGGGAACATTGTTCCTTTAGTTTTCTCTACCTGGTTTGTGCTAGATCTCAGTCTAGAGCTTGGAGTCCTCCTTCCTATTCCATGGCTTCGTGGTGTGTTCACGGGGGAAACAAAACCCCGTATGATTTTCCTCCCTTACCCTCTCTCTTTTCTTTTGCCCTATGTTTTCCGTCCATGGGCTTTTTGGTAATTTCACACGGTCATCTTCTATTTTCTTTGCACACCGGTTCGGATGAGGTGGGTGAGTGGTCGAAAGAGTTGGCCGGATCGGATTGGGCCAACTCGGATCCATGGCCCACTCTCCCCCCTCCTTACCATGTTCTCAAATTATTGCCACATGTAATATTCTGATTTGTTGGAGTTTTGCAAAATTCATAATCAATTATGTATTGATAAAAAAATGGAAAAATAGTCGGTAGATTAAAAAAATATAATCTTTCACATGATGTTGGTTTTGTCACCTGAATCAAATGTTTTAAAGAGGTGATTTTATGGATCTAATTAATAAGATAATAACTTGTATAATTCATAACTAAATATTTATAAGTCAGAAAAATATAATAAAATATGTTTTGGACTCCTAATAACATAAACTAAAATATGGAATGGACTTAATAACCTAATTCACATATTAATTTAAAGGTGGTTTTTAGGGTTTAGTTAATGTGTATGAAATTGACATAGAATATGTATATATGTTTAATAGGCTGCTTTGGGCTTTAGACTCTGATATTGAGGTATGTTGTATCCCCTATTACTTCATGTTGAGTAATTCACCTATATTTTGTCTTTCTCTTGGTCCTATGGACAATAGCCTATACACATTGCTCTTATCTATTGTTATCATGGTTCGTGTGAACTATCTTTTTTTTTTAGTCTTAGGGAGACCCCGCTCCCCCTCCCCCTCAAATAGGTGCCAGAGCCCGGATGACCCAAGGAGTTGGTAAATACAGTGCGCTCAGGGGGACTCAAACCCGGGTCCCCCAGGGAGGATAAGCCAGACTGAACCACCTGAGCCACACTGGTCGGGTCGTGTGAACTATCTTGCTTGTTATGGACTTGGATATTTTCTTGATATCTATCTTGTGCCTTGGTGCATGTTGGTCTTTTATATTTATATGTGCCACTTTGAAGTGGATGTTATATGCTTATGTTGTCCATTGTGTGATGGCAACCTTTGTATCAACTTCTGACTAAACTATTTACTTGCCTCTATATTTACATGCTATGTGAATCAGTATCACTAGAGTCGTGTAAATTACATTGGATTTTGGGTGTGTGCCCTTTTTGTTTATGGGATGGTGGTGGTGGTGCCCCATACCCGAGTTTCAAGGATGTGAAGCCTTGGCTCAACTTTTATATGTATTGGGAGATTGATGGTGAGTCATTCTATATCAGGTTTTCAAGGATGTGAAGCGTTGGCCGCCTTTGTGTTTATATTGTTCTAGGGCTATGTTTATCTCACATGTATGTAGATTTGATGATGTTTGTGGGGTGTGTGCCCTACTACCTATCTATGTGCTTTTGTTGCATTAATTTTATTGTTTTGTTTATGGAAAGTATCCATTTTTATCATTTTATGATGATTCTTTTCTTTTATGCTCGTGTGGGTAGTCCTTATCTCTTGTATGGGAAGCATTTTACATTTGATGTCCTTATTGCTTAAATTTCTCAAAGTTTCCTTTAGCATACACATACCGACTTTTTTGCTGATGTATTTCTTTTCTTCTCTTCTTTTGTGGGGTATGCTTCCAACCCCAGGTTAGACCAAGGAGAGGTGAACTTCGACATTAACCTTGTTGCTGAGCTTTTGGGAGACTAGAAGAGGTAGTTAGATGACCCTCAACTTGATCTTTAGCTTATATGTTTAGTTTTCCTTTTGGACACCCATGTGTGGTGAAGTGATGTATTATGTTATCAAGATTTGTAAATTGTTAGATAATGATCTTTTCCGCTGCTACTCATTGTGTAATGATACATACATGTTGAGTGAATTGGTCTCTATCCCTTTGGTGAAAAATTTTATGTGGTGTTTGGTTCAAGGGATATGGTCTTTTCTTTCTAGTAGAGTAGTGGTTTCACTTCTTTATAGTGACACACCATAGAATGTAACTGTGTCTTGTCTACAGATGATGACAAAGATGACTTCATGATTAACACATCGGCCACCACATTCGCCTTCCCTATATGGTATTCTATCTGGCAATCATAGTCCTTGATCAATTCCATCCATCTCCTCTGTCTCATGTTCAACTCCTGCTTCGAGAAGATATACTGAAAGTTCTTGTGGTAGATGAAGATCTGACACTTCTCTCCATATAGATAATGCCTTTAAATCTTCAAGACATGGACCATTACTGCTAGCTCCAAGTCATGTGTCAGGTATTTCTCCTTGTGTTTCTTGAGCTTTCACGAAGCAAAAGAAATCACATTCTTGTCTTGTGTCAACACACATCCCAAGTCATTCTTAGAAGCATCACAAAAGACAATGTAGCCTTTCGCTTATTCTGGCTAAACTAACACTAGTGCACTGGTCAACTTATCCTTCAACAGTTGAAAAGAACACTGACATCTATCATCCCAAACAAAAAGGAACACCTTTCGTAGTCAACTTGGTTAGGGGTAACACTACAACACGAAAATTCTTAATGTATATCCTGTAGTAGCTTGGCAAACCCACGAAACTTCAAACCTCCATTGGTGTCTTGGGCTGTTGCCACTCCATAACTGACTGTACCTTCTTGAAGTCCACACAGACACCCTTAGTAGATATGATGTGACCTAGGAAAGATACATCTGTCAACCAAAACTCACACTTGCTGAACTTGGCATATAGTTGGTGCTGCCTCAACAACGTCAACGCCTAGCAAATATGTTGCTCATGTTGCTGGATATTCCTAGAGTATATCAAGATATCATAGATAAATAGGAACACAAACTGGTCCAGATATGGTCTAAACACCATGTTCATTAGATCTAGGAAAGTTGTAAATGCATTGGTTAACCCAAATGGCATAACCACAAACTTGTAGTGACCATACCTAATCCTAAAAGTAGACTTGGTTATGTAATCTGCCTTGATCCTCAACTGGTGGTATCTTGACCACAAATCTATCTTTGAGAATATTGTACACCTCTCAACTAGTCAAATAGATTAGCAATCCTCGACAACGGGTACTTGTTCTTTATTGTGACCTTGTTCAGCTGTCACTAGTCTATACACAACCTCATGGTAACAAACAACATGGGAGCACCCCAAAGGGGAAGTGTTTGGTCTGATGAAATCCTTCTCTAACAGTTCTTACAACTATTTCTTCAACTCCTACATCTCTGTTGGTTCCATCCTGTAAGGTGACTGGGTTATGGGTTGTGTTCGAGGAATATATTGTTCTCAAAATCAATCTCTCTAGGAGGAGGAACACCAATAAACTCTTCAGGAAAGACATCCTCAAACTCTCACACTACAAGTACCTCTTAGATACTAGGATTCCTCACCTTAGTATCCACAACATGAGCCAAGTAGGCCTCACACCCTTGTCTCATCAACTTCTCTACTATCACAACTGACACCAAACATGTAGGAAGAATATTCCTATCTCCTTGGAAGATCTAAGAAACATATCCATCATGGAATGTCACCACCTTGGAACTACAGTCCAAAACAACCTTATACTTCTCCAAGATATCCATCCTAAGGATCGCATATAATCCATGCATGTCAAGTGTCATAAGATCCACTTGAATGATGTGTCCTGAGAAAAAAAGAACACAAGATGGACACACCTCAGAACCAACTAAGGGTAGTTTCTAGCCGAAGACTATCAACTCTACTACAAATAAGTAGATAACAACTACTTATCACATCTCTGGTGAAAAATGAGTGCATCACACCCAGGTCAACCAAAATAGATACAAAAGAAGAAGCAAATAAGTCAGAATGAAAAAGTTCCATCTGGCCTGTCATGACCTATGAATTGAACACTCTCTCTGACTGACTCATAGTGTAGAATGTAGCCATCACTTGTTGTCATCCACGTCCTCTACTAGCTAGTCCAGATGACCCCGCTTGTGATGTATGACCGCGTCCTCTACCTCCATCACTGCTGAACTCCTACTGTTGCAAACCTCATAGACTATGCCTCGACTGTTGTGTCACTTCCTCATCCTTTATAGGGCAAGTCCACCTGATATGCCCTACTTGTCTAAACTTGTGACAAGTCCTTGAATCATACTACAACCTAGATGGCCATGTCACTAACACAGACATTGCAATGCATGCTCCTGCTGGCGGAAAACTGCAACCTCTACCTTACTCAGGGACCACTATGATGACACTCATGATCTCAGCTTAGAGAAAGCTAATCTCTGTTGTGACTGTGGTGACGAAAACCTAGGCTTCTTAAAGCCACCGAATGACTACCCGAGAAATTGAGTTGGCCTCTTCTTAGCATTGGCTTCATGCTTCTCGGTAGCAGATCTCTCAATCTTTCTCACTGACTCCACAAAAGTAGAGAACCTCTCTATGTTTTCTAAAGTAGACAGTGTCGTAGACAACTCCGTGCCCATACCATTATCTAACCTACATATCCTCTCCTTTTCTGTTGTTGACATATGAGGACAAAACCTCAAAAGTTCCATAAACTTGGCCTCATACTTGTTGATTGACATTAAACCTTGATGTATCTTCTCAAACTAAGCTATCTTCTCATCTAAGTATGTCTTAGGGAAGTAATGGCTCACAAACTCTTACCAAAACTCTTCCCAACTCATAGCAACTCAAGGTCTCTTCTCCTCTTCTATGGCCCACCAATGGCCAACACTACCCTTTAGTAGGTGAGCCATGTGCTTCACCTTGTCCTCTTCTGGGATATTGAGGATCTTTAACACCTTCTCAAGCTCTATCAACCACATATCTGCATCTATCGGGTAAGTTGTACATGAATACTCGATCGCTCCAACATGTCTCAACCTCTCAAATGTTTTCCCAAAACCCTAAGATTCTGCATTAGGGACAACTTCTCTATCTTGAGGTACAGGCACTCTGTCCGCTATGTGCATGATCATCGCCATGAGCTATCCAAACATGGACTGGAAGGCATGATCTGACATAGTTGTAGAGTCAAACTAAGGCACTACAGGATGATCCGACCCCATCTCAGGCACTCTTTCATCACATGTTGGCCTCCTACCACTACCTCCTGGCATGACATAGCTACTCTCAACATGCTCTTCACGTTCTCTAGACATAGCTGCATAAGCAGAATCTATGATCATATATGTTGGATTACGTAAGAAGATACACAAAATCTAAGTCCTATGTCCATGTAGACCCAGTGAACCTAAAGCTTTGATACCAACCTAAACTATAGCACCTGCCATGTTAAATGAGATTACTCAAAACAAAACATGCGATCAACTACTAATTATCAACATAACAAGAAATGAGGGTAAATTAAATTTGATTTCAACATTACCATCATGTTTAGAAATATTACATAAAGATCCAACAACCTGCATAACAACACATACCATATCAAGTATTTACATGTATGTCCAGAGGCCATTTGCCACAACCTGTCTAAAAAAGAGATGTTCTACATATACATGCCATATACAAACATCAACATACTGCCAAAAGCTTGAGTCATTACACATATAATTTACAAAAAAAATCCCTACCTGGACCTGACAATACAAAGGCGACTATAGGACTCCATAACAACTATCTAACCTTCTGCTCCTACTACTCTCCAAGTTGCTCTTCCTCAACAACATGATGTTGATGATGTTGGTAATGATCACCTAAAAAGATGTGGTGACCCATGAGGTGAGACCAACGCCCCATAGAGAGATATAACTCTCAACCAATATTGATTACAATAGATCATAAACATATTTAAGCATGTTAAATAGATTAAGCATGCTAAGTAATTAAGACAAATTAAACATGATTAGCATAGTGTACATAGGAGATGGCAAAGCTATCATTTACTATAAGTTGAATTCTCTTACCACAAAGTATACTGGTCAAACATTACTGGAAACAAGGAAATTTTAACAACCAATGTGAGTTGTGTTTATCCTTAAACAAATATACTACATGGATGAATTACTTCTATTATTAATCCATGAGGAGTTTAGGTATACCTCTCAACTCTAATTGACCACTGCTACGTTGTAATCAGTGCCATATAAGATCTAGGAGAGTCAGACTCCTAAGTTCTCATCCGCCCTCACTCAAAATGAGTCAGCCACATCGACATATATAGTCCAATTGTAAAACATCCTAGTCCACTCTTGGTATATAGGTCACAACACTAGTAACCAGGGTATACAAAACCCTATCATCCATGGTACAACTGTAGCTATCCTCCATCTCATCATATATACCAAATACCTGGGATAAGACCTCAACCGTTCTCCTATCAAGGTATGACCACATCCATCCTCCAGAACCTTAGGATTGGGATGAGAAGGACACATAGTCTCATGCACCCCACATACTCAACAGTATGCACTCTGAGTTTCCCTTAGGAATACTCATTTCACAATCCAATAAGTCTTTACACTGGAATGGATCTATGGCATAGGGAACTATGTAGTTAGGGTTTGACTTGATTACTTAATGCCAATTGAGTGAGTTAAGACTGCATCAATCAAGTTACATACAAACCCTAAAAGAGTTCTAAAAAACATAGATAGACTGCAACTAAAGAAGATATAAAACATATGAGATATATTGTTTATCACATCATCAAATTGTACTATTTCATTGCCATACATGAGATCATACTCATCATCATACCATCACAAGATCAAATCCTTATCACATCATGAAGAGGATAACACTTCAATTAGGGCACAAGACCATGTCCAAGGACATAAGCCCATTCACATTTTCCCATGCAAGAACATCATTATCTTACCATGCTTTTCCAAAGGCTCAACAAACCATCACCATACATGTAACACATAAGTTCAATATAACATTGCATTAAAGAGCTCATGATGTTCACATAACATCATACTAGGGTTACGGCAACATTAGGAGAGAGAAAGTATTTCCTAATCATACAAACTAATCATAATCATTTACTTAAATTAGGGTTAGGTTTAACAAGATGAGATGAATTAGGGTTACAAAACATCACTCGAGGATAAACCCTAATTCTTAGCATTACCATGATTCCATGAATGCATATGGTCAACCATCATAGTCATATGATCAGGAAAATGCAATGACTACTTAGGATAAAAAAACCTCATCGATCACTTAGGTTAGAGAAATCATTGACCGCCAAGGGTCAAGAAGGTTTGTGACCACCAAAGGTTATAAAAGTTGGTGACCACTAGGGTTAGGGTTCTCAGCGACCACCTAGGCTAGATAACCTCATTGACTGCTAGGGTTAGGGTTCCTTCAACGACTGCTAGGGTTCAAACCTCAGTGACCACTATGGGCCCAAAAGCTCAACGACCACTAAGGGTTAAAAAACTTGGCGACCGATGGAGGTACAAAACTTGGCGACCATATGCATTTGAAACTTGGTGACCAATCATGGAGATCAAGCCTCATCGACCACATGGAAAATGAGACTTAGTGACCATCGTGGATTCAACCTTCATCGACCATATAATGGTGAAATCTTGGCGACCATCATTCACTCAAAATCTTGGCGACCATGAAGAGACCAAAATCTGATCGAACATTTAGAGTCCAAATAGGTTAGTAACTACTAAGAATCTGAAGGGTCATCAACTTGCATCAAAAGGAGGATATTAATTCAAACCCTAATTTGGGAACCATCATTTGAGAGAGAGAGAGAGATAAACCATCATTTCTACAAGAATGCAACAACCAAAACTTCCATTATCAAGTAAGGTTCATGCACAAGGGTTTAGGGTTCATCCAAGAAGAGTTATTTATTCAAGATCACCATACAACCATAAATCCTAAGTAAAGACATCATCTTTCTACTTAGAATAACGTTTTAGGGCAAGATTATGCACATGCAAGATGAATGTAAACAACAATCGTGGAGAAAGTTATATAACTTGCCTCAACGAAGATGAGCAACTCCAAATAGAAAGGTAGCTCAAAGGAAAGGGGAAGAAACCCTAGCTTGTGCATTCTTCTTGGACAAGCTAGCTTTTCCTCCAACAAGGAAGCAAGCTTTAGGTCAAGGAAGCAAGAAAGAGATGTTTTTCAAGCACAAACTCAAGTTGTACCATGGAACACCATGGATTTAGTCAAGAAGAAGAGAGAAGAGGGTAGAACAATAAGGGTAATAAAGAGAAAGAGGGAGTTCTCACTTACCAAGATTAAGAAGCAAAGTAAGGTAGAACCAAATGACCTCAAGAAGGGTGGATCCAAATACTAGGTGCACATGCAAGCTAGATCAGTATCCTTCTTCAACCATGAGCTCCTTCTTCTCCAATAAGCAAGAGGGGGGGATAATCTTTTAAAAGAAAGAAGAGAGAAAGAGGTTCAAAGGGTTTGGTTGTATGAGAGGAGGGAGGTACATATAGGGTTCAAGGTGAGAGAGAGGAAAGGAAAGGTGTATTGCCATGCATGCCATGTGTCTATGGTTCACACATCTCGTCCACGCAAGCATCTCACACATGAAACTAGGTCAAACACAAACCAAGTGACCCCATCTAGAAAACTCATCGAACAAGGGGCATCAGAGAACATAGCGACCAAGGTGATAAAAAAGATAGCAATCACTTGGAATTCTTAGCAACCAAGATGGTAAGAAAAGAAAACTATCACTGACATGTGAAATGATCAATCTAACACTTAAACCAGTTAATTCACCATGTTTGATATTCACAAACAAATAGACTTTCAATGTGATGATTAATGCACATCATGGCATCAACGTCAATCCTTGATCCAATCATATTGATCAGTGAACCGGGTGATTAGCTACATGAACCAATCATTTCAAACCTTGAAATGGCTGGTTCACTAAGTGAACCGGTCAGTTCATGCCTTGGTTCAGGCATTGTTCAGCCAATGTTATTTCCAATTGACCTGACACTTGAATCAATCGGTTCAACACCTGAACTGGTCGGTTCATAGTCCAGTTAGCCAATTGTAAACTATTGTTGTTTAAATTGAATGCCTACACACTTTAGTAATCAAGGCTAACATTATTCATGAATAAACTCCTATTCTAGGTGCACCCTATGCTTGTGACCCTATAGGTCCCAATTTATGTTAGCAGTGAATGTCCATAACCAATTCATGGCATTACAAACAATGAGCGGTATCTAGCAACACATCATTGCTACCAAAGTAATTTTGGAAAGTTGGAGAACAACTTCAACCTACAATCTGTGTTAGTGTTACCGTGGTTGTATAGTTCCTTTGTATCTAATACCTGGAGTGAACTCGAGGCATGGAGTTGTCATCCTATCAACATTCAATCCATGTTCCTTGAACTAGAGAAGATTGTCTGAGATGCATGTGAGCTCACATATCACATATTGAGTTGCATGAGTATGGCCACACATTTCTCAGTCTCACTTATTAAGTGGCTAGGATATCAATCTCATGTAGGAGGGATAAATCCCATCTACATCACTCACACTCAATTGTCATGTATCATAATGCAACTGAGTTTCACCTTTATGGCAACCTTATTCAAAGTCATGTTGAATGATGTCAGAATACATAAAACAACATGGATGAGTGTAGTGACTTCAATTCTAAGAGCTACAATCACCACCATCACTATGATAGATGATTCTGACTACCATTCCATGGTTTCCATGTATCACTCTTAAGGTTAGTCTGTCCCATACACTCTTCCCTAACATTTACCTATGTGTTTGATTTGACACCACATATCATGATTGATGAGATTCTGTCACCAACCAACATATACTCTAGTCTTATGTTTTATTGTTGTCTTATATGCTTCCATAGTAATATCTGAATAGGTACATAACAAGAATGTATGTACTCTTATCATACATATGATCTCATTGTTCATGTCCTCAACCTAAAGACATATGTCATCTATCAAGTAACATCATTGTTTAGACATCTACTATGTTTTTGTCATCATCTCATGATTGAGACAAACATAATAGATGGAATTACCTTTATCACTATTAAATCATGTATCTAATGCCCCATTACGATCATTGTATGATTGACTCTTTAGGCATACATACCAACAATTCTCTTTGTGCTTCTTAAGATGATGAGAAGCAAAAGAGATTACATACTTCTCCTGCATCAACACACATCCATGCCCATTCTTAAAGGCATCATGAAAAATTATGTAACCCTTCATGGGTTCTGAAAAAACTAACAATGTAGTTGATATCAACTTCCCCTTCAACAACTAGAAAATGCATTGACATGTTCATGTCCATACAAAGGGTACATTCTTCTTTGCTAGTTTAGTGAACGACAAGGTTATATCACCGAGGTCCTTAATAAACCACCTATAGTAACCAATTAGAGCAAGAAAAGGCTCCACCCTAGTAGGTGTCTTCAATTTGTTACAAATCAACATTGACTCAAACTTTTTATGATCTACACAATTACCAATGTTAAAATGACATGACCAATTAAACCTTCTTGTCCAATCAAACTCACACTTACTAAAATTTGTGTATGATCCATGATGTCTCAACAAATCTAAATCCAAACAAATATGATTCTCATACCACTCCCATTGTTAGAATATGTTAATATGACATATATGAATACCACCACAAACCGATCTAGATACCACCTTAGCACTTTGTTCATCATGTCCATAAAAGTTATCAATGCATTGGTTAGCCCCAATGGCATAACGAAAAACTCATAGTGACCATACCTAGTCTTAAATATTATTATGTATGCCCTCCTTCTTTATCCTCAAGTGATGATAAATTGACCTAAAACATATCTTGTAAAAGATTACAACACCCTTAAACTGGTCAAATAGATCATCAATCCTAACAAAGGATACTTATTTTTTTAGTGTAACCTTATTCATCTATCCATAATATATACATCACCTCATATAACCATACTTCTTCTTAACAAAATACATTAGAACACTAAAGGGGGTGTTCTTGGATGTATGAAGCATTAGATTTAGGAAGCCCCTTATGCAACAAATCTTGAATTTGTTTCTTCAACTCTTTCACCTATGCATGTGACATCCTATTATGTGCTTGTGTTATGGGTTGCAAGCTAGGAACTAGATTGATATTAAAATCAATCTCTCCAGGAGAGAGAATGCCAGGAAACTCATAGGGAAAGACGTCCTCATACTCACACACCATTAGTACATCCTGGATACTATGGATCATTTCCTTGATATCTACCACATGTCCCAAGAAAGCTTCACAACCTTGTCTAGTAAGCTTCTCAGTGATCACAACTGACGCCATACACGTAGGGAGAATCTTCCTATCTCCTTGGGAAGTCCAAGAGACATTCCCATACAAACTTTGCAAGCTTGGATTCATAGTCCACCACCATCTTATACTTCTCTAAGGTATCCATCCTAAGAATCAGATCAAATACTTACTTGTTAAGTGGCATAAGGTCCACTAGAATGTTGCAATCGAAGAAAAAAAAAGAACACAAGATGACACGCCTCCTGCTAAACTATGAAACCAACCAATGGGGTTTTAATCAATACATGATCATCCCTACCACTATCATGCTAGTTACAACATACAATAACCTCTCTGGTAATGAACAAGTGTGTCACACTCGGGTCAACCAAGACAAATACATATATAGATGTAGATAAGTCCAAATGAAAAAGTTCCATCTGACCTGTCATGACCCATGTGTTGGTGACTCCCCCACCTGAATGTGAAGTTTGGAGACATCCTCTACCCCTCCATTGTACTACTGTGAACCTATTGACTATATCTCTATTGTTGAGACACCTGTTGATTCAACTATGGACAAAACATCCTCAAATGTCAAAGTTGGTTATAGTGGAAACACCTTTTCTTAGAGGAGACATGCATACCATATGGCCATGTCACTAGCATCGATATTGAACTATATGCTCCAGGTGTCAATAAGCCTTACCCTTAGCCTCTACCCTTACTTGAAGAGCACGATGACCATGATTGTGCCAATGTCTTAGATGTAGCTATACCCTATTATGATTGTTGGTGTTGTTTCCGTCGTTGTGATCCCTAAACCTATATCTCTTCGAACTTCTATAGTATTGTCCAGACGAGTATGTAGCCTTCCTCATAGCATTATGGTCATGAATGTAACATGTCTTCCTTTATATCCTCCTCTCCAAAAAGGTGGAAAGTTTCCCACGTGACTTCAAAGTTGATGCCAAATTGGCCAACTCAACATTCATCCTTATCTCAAACCTTATGTTTGTCTTCTTATTATGGGCGCTATGATAGGAAAAAACCTCTAAATTTCTATTTGTAGTCATTCACTATCATCATCCTCCAATGCAACTACTCAACTAAGTTATCTTCTCATAAAGATAAGACTACCAGAAGTATTGGACCTCGAACATCCTCCTAAACTCTACCCATGTGATCACTTCATTGGACCTTTTCTCTTCCTCAATCTCCTACCAATGGAAAGCATTGCCATTTAATGGGTAAATAACTCTTAATTTTGTCTTCCTCCATGATATCCAATAAACAAAATGTCATATCTAGGATGATTAGCCAAAGATTTATGTTGATTGAGTTTGTTGTATGTGCGTACTCCATGGCTCCAACACATGTCAACTTCTCAAAGATCATGTTTGAACCTTAAGATTCAACATTTGAAAATGGTACCTTAGAAATTGGAGCGGGTACCTTTTTCACAAACTGAGAAAACATTGACATCACCTACCTAAAAATGGCTTGAAAAGCTGGATGGACATATGTTGTTGGGTCCAACTGTGTCAGAGTATATTGTTTTGGCCCATGTCAACTACTCCCATTGTTGTCCTCACTTTAGGTACCCTCTTTTCTAGTATCCTTATCTCCAATACTCCCTACCATCTTCCAAATCTCGACATTACAAAACTACTCATCGCATGTTCTTCATGCATCCAGTCATATTTGCATAACATAATCCATGTTCTGTGTGACAAACACATAAGGACATACATGAAAACCTAATCCTATATCTCTATAAACTCAACAAACATAGGCTCTAATACCAAAAACTTGTGACACCTCATTGCCACAAGATTGAGATTAATCAAAACAAAGTCTCAATAAAAACTAAACAACCATCATTATCATAACTTGCACATAAACATCATTGAATAACATTTTGAATCAGCCATATAAATAATACCAACAACCTCTTGAAATTATATACACATTCCACATGTATATTTACATTCAACATAGTTTATTCCTTAACAACACCTATTTACAAAAGGGAATGCTAACACATAATTACAACATGTACATCTAGTACAACATATGTCAAAAGCTCAAGCCAGTCGATACAACTTCACAAAACTTCTCGTTGGGCTCTGAGTATAGAGACAACTCTAGTTCTAGATATCTGAAATACACAAATGTCACCTATGTCTAGGTGATCACACAAACATCTCCTATCTCCAAGTGATCATGAACATCACCTACCTCTAGGTGATGGGTGCCCTCTAATAGATGGGTCTTCTTTACCACAACATAGATTAATTTATTTATCATTGAAAAATATGTGGAAAACCACACAATGAGACCTCAGGTCCCAGTCATATGATATAACAGATGAAACATCTATTACTTACAACAAAATAAGTAATTAGATTTCATAGAATATATAATATTTAGATTAACAAAGCATGTAATTCAATAAAAGAAAGTCTTTGCCGTGTATATGCATGATCAATATGCTCACTTATGGAGGAATAGTAGTAAATCACACCAATGAGCATCCACATTATTCATCAATTAAACCTAAATAGGTATACTATATGACTGAGTTACACATTCCATTATGTCATGGTAGTTTGAGGCATACCACTTGAACTACTAGGTTGTGGCTGCAAACACCATCCAACATCTATATAAAATCTAAGGATATTTGAATTCCATTATCCACACACCTCAAGTCAAAGCGATGGTAACAACAATAGAGTGCCAAAAGGCCAAATCTACTGTATCATTGCTTAAAGGTGGATCCACATATCACATGTCCACTCTGAGTACATAGGTCGCGACACCAAACACAAGATATACAACCCATAAAATACCAAGACACAAATGCCAACCATTCTCCACCACATACAATAGACCACCCAATAAGATTTAAAGACTCCGGGGTACACTAAACCTAATGGTCCATGTATATTCACTAATATATGACCTTGATCATCTTATCATAATTTTCATATTTCTATAATATTGACGCATTCACTATTTTCTCCAATGATCAGGGAAATAGATCTATGGACTCAAGGTGCTACATGATTAGAATGGCACTTGATAATCAACCAACTTCTTATTTTATGACTGCATAAATCAAGTTACATACAATCAACAACACAAATATCAAAATGTTACTCAAACCTTACGAACTTCAAAAGATATAAAATGTAATACCATCCAATTGCAACTACCCAAAATTGGGTGCACTCTAGTGTATCTTAGCCACATCAAGGCCATGCATTAAGATTAGCGTATGACATATCCATATTATTCATCAAGGACCACACCAAAGTCCTATCCTCTCAATGATATCACATAAAGCCATTGCAAGGCCAAGTTAACTCGAGAACATCATATTTATTTGGAATCATGCCCATATCCTTACAAATAATGAACTAGTACTCAATATATGTCGTGTGCTAGTTTTGAGAACAAGGTATAATAAAGGCCAACTTCAAGTATAGATAAGCCATTTCTATATCACATGTCTATCTCCAAATATCTTCAAAAAAAGAACAACTAGTTAAATCCTTAACAACATTGTAAAGAGTTCCTCAAAGGGTATAACAATACTATAAGGGTGTCATATTTAAGATTATATACTCAACCATTTTGTATATTAGTCCTTAAACATGTGATTAACTGTCAGACCCCTGACCTTGATTTTTGGTTGAACATGTTTCCTTATCATAATGATATGCTTAAAACCTTAATCAAACCTTTTTATGTGCTTTTATATCATGTGACATGTTTCAAGTTTGGTCCAGTCTGGAGATTGTTTGAGCAAGTTATGCATATATGTGCTTGTTTTGGACTTAATTGCAATTTACCCATATCTAGGGTTTTTCTTCCAATTTGTCACATGCTTTTTGTGCCTCACATGTTTTCACATCATGTTTCATATGGTTGTGCTTTGGGGCACCTTATTACATCTTGATTTGAGTGGTGCATCTTGTGTCTAGATTAGGGTTTGCATGGATGCCCTAACTCATGGTTGACTTAGGGTATTGACCACCTAGTGTTGGCAGTCGCCAACAATGTGGCACTAGGGTTGGAGGTCACCCAAGTTTCTTATAAGCAACCTAGGGTTGGAAGTCAATGCGATTTTTACCTCTCTTGGTCGCCAACAATCCTAGGGTTAGAAGCACGACCTTGTATTATTTCAAGTAAATCCCCATAATTCAAATAGTTCATGAAATTAGGGAAAACAAAGTGTAATTTGGGATATATTACGGTTATATCATGATCATCTAGATAAAATCTCTAATGAATAATTCAAAAAAATATAAAGAAATGATATTAGGGTTATTGTAGGAATGGGATCTTGCAATATTAGTCCCTAATAAGGATTTCTTCCCCTCCAAAATCCTAGATGGTTACTTTCTATGCATCTCATCCTCAAGCTCATATGTGGCTTCCTCAATGGCATGATGATGTTTCAAAACCTTCAGCAGGGCTATATCCTTCTTCCTCAACTTCTACACATGTCTCTCCAAGATCAAAGTTGGTCCCTCAACATATAGATATTTTCAATAGTGAACCAACCGGTTCATCGTTTGTAGCTTCCAGAAAATTCATGAAAATCCATCTCTTCGACTCCCAGATGAACTGGAGATACTGACCCTGACCATCCTATAAATAGAGGATTAGTGGATGCCTTCCATAGATACAACAATAAGCTCTAACAATTGTTGTATTCTCACAATTGTGGTAACGTCAGAACCCAAACAAGTCCTACCTATCAAAGGGAGGAATAGCAAGGGAGAGACAATTAGGAGAGCAAGTCTGAACAAGAATGATGACTAGAAGAGACAACTCCTTCTTGTCTGTTCTAAAAGAATGACATGAGTTCCTAGTGGTCCATGTGGACTACTACAGAGGCGAGGAGGCCTTTGCCACCCGCTAGGAGGATGTCATCAACCGCCATCCATGGCGATCAAGCAGGAGGCTACAACTGACATCCAGGTGTGACTTGAGAAAGAAGCACATTGTATCAAGCATGATCGCTAGACTTTCCCCATGACCGGGTATATGCATCACATCCTTTCCTTCCCAGTACATTATTGTTGACGCAATCTACTATTTAAGGGGAATATGGCAGCATTTTTTTTGTTTCCACTACCGTATCTGATGCCTTCCCAACAAGTATTACCTGACACATGATCTTCAATTAGCAGTAGTGGTGGCACTGAATATTTGGAGGCACTATATTTATGGGGAGCATTGCCAGATATTCACAAATCACATGATTCTTTAGTATTTTTCTCAAAGAATGACTTGAATGTTAGATAGAGGATATGGCTTGAGATGATAAATAATCATGATTATACAATGGATTATCATCTTAATAAGGTAAATATGGTGACTGATGTATAGAGCAGAAGGTCATCCTCATCCTCAACAAATCCATCACAGTTGTATTCCCCGACTTGGAATAAGAGGGACATGTTGGTGTCTCTATGGTAGATGAATGTACAAATGGATGTTTTCTTGCTATGTGGGTTGTTAGCTACTTATAAATCAAACTGATACAACATATTAGAGATACACATTGGGATGATACTCTGATACAAAATATCATGTCACAATTCTACAACATGAAGCATGATGGATTACATCAATTAGATTACAGAATGATGTTTTATCAAAACATGATGGTAGTTCTCCATGTGGATGATTTGAGGAAATTAATGCTTGAGGCACATTCCTCAACATATATGGTGCACCTTAGAAGTATAGAGACAGCGATCATGGGTTTGCCAGAGAGAGGAGAGGGCTCGCGATGATTGCACAAACAAAGCCCCCCCTCTTCTATTTCTATAAATTCAATTAGGCTGGCCAAAAGGATCGACTTGGCACAGGAGGCCCAACATTTTGGGCTGGAAGGAGGGGAGGTGAAAAAAAAGGAAAAAGAAGGCCATTTTTGCTTTATTTGCAGGATTTTATCCGCCCCCCGCACTCTGAAAGTCAAATCTTGCTTTTGAGAGAGAACATGAAATGGGGGAAAAGAATGTACCGATTCTCACCCTTGAGCCCCGACTGAGAGAAGACGAAAAATCAAAATATCTAGCACAACATGAAGGACCGGTACTAGTGTTGTGATGAGGTAAAGTTTGTGTCAAGATGTTCAGTTTGTCAACAAGTCAAGGCAGAGCATCAGAAGCATGTGGGGACTTTGCAACCTTTTCATATTCCAGAGTGGAAGTGGCATCATGTGTACCAATTATATGTGGTTTTTCTCCCTATGATACCCAACAATGATTCCATCTGGGTGGTTTTTATTGATTGACAAAAGTATCTCACCTTTAACCTAACAAGACTACCTACACTACAAAGAAGTAGGCACATATATACATGGATGAGGTAGTTTTTTTGCATGGTATATATGATAAAGGATCTTAGTTCACTTGCAATTTGTAATGTGATCTACATACAACTATAAATACATAGTCAAGTTCGATATAACATTTCATCCAAAGATAAGTGATCGGTCTGAGAGGACTATACCGAGTTTTAAGCATTTATTGAGATCTTGTGTGCTCTGATTGCTTAAGAGTTGGGATATTTGCCTTAGTTTGATTTGGTTCACCTACCATTGGTATAGGGAACTTTTGAGGCTAATGAAAACCATGTCTACCATCAATGGATGATTATATGTACTTTACTAACCAATGAGATTTTGTAATGGATGATCACTGCTTTTTCATTGGTAGAGAACTAGTGGAAGTTGATGTATTTCTTATTGATAGAAATATTGGCATGAAATGTACCCATTAAAAAAGTAAACTATACATATTTTGTTGAAGTGTGTCTTGTCATCTATTGATGACCATTATAGATAAGCTTCCTCTCTTCACCTATTGATGATATCCTATCTGGTCTCTTATCCATGAAACCTTTGTTTGAATTTGTTGATGAAGAGCCTACTTTCGTCTACATAAGAAGAATATGTCTCATCTATCAATGACTTTGCTAGCTGATGAAACCACAGGTGCAACAACCGATGGGCTTGTCAATGTTGATCATTCATTCTCTCTCTTTTTCTCTTTCCTCTCAGTGCTACTATGAGTTGTCATTGGTTGATGTCAATTGATCAAATTTGTACTTCCATCGACCATCGTCTTTTACCTTGATCTTTGTATCATGAAGTCTCCTACCTATGGTTTTGACCTTAGTGCTTAAATCCTATTTTCTTCTTTCCTCTTGCCCTAGTTGCCCTATCATCATGGAATAAGGTTTGTGATGAGCTTTATAGAAGGAAGGATTAGATCTTGGATGAGATCATGAATTATTTTTTTGGAGTTCTATTTGAATCATGCGGAGTAAAGCTTGAAGATTTTCATCTTCTTAAAAACGTGGACTATTTTGAGTGATATAACATATGATGCATTTAGTACATACATGAAACATGCATACACTAATCACACTTGTAATCTTTATAATATGATAAGATGGAATATCAATGCTATTGTAAGAAAGAAAGGATGGAGTTCAAGTTACATGTCTAATCGTATCTCCTAAATCCATTATCTAATGTTAATCACATGTTTAACTAGTCTTGCATGGACTAAAATTTGAAATATGTGAGTATATGATCTTAAGGTGATACCTTTATGGTATTGTTATACCCTATGATGTGGAATATGAATTTTATGATATCCCTTGATGTTGAGGAACTCTTATAAAAATATGTTAAGGATTTTACTAATTGTCATGGTGATGAAAATGTATGAATATAGAACTCTGATGTAGAAATGGAATATATATGCTTAGTTTTGGCCTTTCTTATACTAGCACATCCCATCTATGATTTGAGTACTAGATTGTTATTGCTCATGAAGATATGCATAGGAGTTCAAATAAATATGATGTTCTTGAATGAACTTAGCCTTATGATGGATGATATGACATCTGTGAAAGGACATGAATTTGGTATGGTCCTTGATAAATAATATGGCCTTGTGGTGCCCTGATACAATTCATGACCTTGATGTGGCTGAAATGTGTTATAGTGTACCCTGGTTTGGGTAGATAAAATTGGATGGTATTACATTTATATCTTTTAAATACACAAAACTTTGAATAATATTGCAATTAACATATTGTTGATGCATGTAGGTTGATTAATGAAGACATAAAACAAGTAATTCGTTAATTAATCAAGTGCAACCCTAATCATGTAGTTCCATGAGTTTGTAGATCTATTTCTATGGGTCATTATGGTAAATAGGGATAATAGTTAATTTGTAGCAATTTGATAATTGTGAGAAGATGCTCGAAGTCATTTATTAGTGAATATATAGGTACAATTAGGGTTAGTATACCATGACATCTTTAAATCCTATTGGGACTCAGTTGCACTGATGGTTCAATGATATGTGATGGATAATAGATATGGTTGTGTCTCAATAGTTTATGGTTTGTATAACCTATGTTTGGTGTCATGACCTATGTACCTAGGACACTTATGATATTAGGATATGCTTTTAAGCAATTCCATAGTAGATTCAACCTTTAAGCACTCTATCCTTGTTACCCTTGCTTCGACCCAACGTATGTGGAGGAAACTAATGGAATCTAGATGTCCTTAGATATTATACGGTGCTAGTATGGCCTTAGCAGCCAGTGGCTAGTAGTTTGATAGGAACGCTCCAGACTACCTTGGGGATAATAAATTGTGTAACTCATCCTTGTAGTATACCTATTTATATTTAGTCAATGAGTAAAATAGATGTTCTTGGGTGTAGTTTGCTATTATTCTTATAAGAAAATTATTCTCTACACAAGTAAGTATAATGTCCTTGGCATATACATGGTAAAGACTTTATTTTATTAAACTACATGCTATGTTAATATAAATAGTATATGATCTGTTAAATCTAATTACTAATTTTGTTGTAAGTAATGGATGTTTCAAATGTCACATCATACCATTGGGACTTGGGGTATCACCGTATAATTTCCCACATCTTTTTAGGTGATCATCGAATAACCTAGGTTGTGATGAAGAAGACCCATCTTTTGGAGGACACTCATCATATAAATGCATGTGATGTTGGTGTGATCAACTCAAGGTAGGTGATATTTGTTGGCTAAATGGACATCTATAAATCCCTTTGTTTTGATTATGACAAACATTTCATTCTTATTGATCTAACGAGCTACTTGAGTGTGCAGGATTAAGGTGGATGACAAAGCAACTAGGGAAATCCATATGCCTACATGTTTATGTTTTCATGCAATGTAATCGCTTTGTAAAAACTTGTACAAATATATAATGTACAAGTACTTAGATTGCATGTAAATCAAGCGTTAGATCTTCCCTAGCTAAACACCACATTTAGACAGGTCATCCCCTTCAAATAGGATCACATTTGCACACTCATACATATAATTAGTGCCTAAATTGAAACAGGATCAATCTCGGTCGACAAACTCCTCGACCGAGACACTCTCGGTCGACAATCTTCTCGACCGAGAAAGATCCAAAGTAGCCGTTAGACACAACTAACAAGGTAGTTGGCAGTTGGAGATAAACGTTGCAAAACACTTGTTCCAGAGAGCCTGTCGGTCGACAAAAGTTCGACCGAGTAGGTGTCTCGGTCGACCATTCCTCGACCGAGATGGTCTCTGACAGCAACTGCAGAATTAATTAATTAGCCGTTGTTAAAGCAACAAACTTGTACCTAACGGCTAGTTAAGCACTTAGAAACCCCTAGAAGTTGTCTAGAACGTCCTTAAGCATCCTTAGGCCATTCCTATAAATAGGACAAGCCATAGGACACTCAAACATACGTGTTACACTTGAGAAATCCTTGAGCATACTTTGAGCAATCTATTTGTGAGCAATTTGAGCATTGTGACAATTGGCTACTTCCTTCCTTAGCTCAAAATTCGTGTCCTATAGGCTAGTATCTCCTACCCACTGCAATCACAAGTCCATACACTTGGTTAGGAGATCTATACGCTTGATCTAGACAAATCAAGCCTTGGGCTACAAAGGATAAGTTGTAATTTCCCTTTTCCTTTCTTGTTCTCTATTACCGTTTGTACTCTCCTTGCTACTCCTAGGTTGGAGGCTGCTGATTGGAGAGGGTGGAGATCTTCTTGGTGAAGAAGGTGACTTTGAGCTACTTCAGAAGGATGGTGCAACGGGAGGTTACTTCTAGAGAGGAAGGCTACTTCAAGGGGGAGCTTGGAGTTACTTCAAGAAGGTTACCTCAAAGTTGGTGCACCTACTTCAAGTGAAGGCTGTTCAAAGGGTGTAAAGGAAAGTATTGTATTTTGTATAAATCCTTGAGAAGGTAATAAAATAAATACTTTCAAAATCTCGGTTGGGTAAGCAACCGGGTAGTGGACTGACAACTTTAGTATTTGCTAAAGTTGGAACCACTCTAAACACCTGTCTCCTTCTTCCAATTTCAATTGTGGTTGTTTGAGTTCAACAAATTGTAAAAATTATTTTAAAAACTCTATTCACCCCCCCTCTAGTATTTTTCAATTGGTATCAGAGTAGGCTTCAAGGAACCCTAACCAGGTCTTGAAGAATGGAGGGTAATGGTGATTACAATCATAACAAAAGGTGCTGCTTGGACAAAACTACAACATGTTGCAATTGGTGCTTAGGAACAAGCCACACAACAACTAGATGCCCATGGAGATCAAAGAAGGAAGATGAGCACAAAGATTGTCTTATTGCTACAACTAGTGAAGAAGAAGAAGAGGTAAGTCTTTTTGATTTATCTAAAGAAGAACTAGTTGCTAGTCTTGAAGAAACACATATTAAATATGTTGAGTGCAAGAAGAAATTAAAAAAATCTAATAAAGCAAATGATGAATTACATGCCAAGCTTCTTGTTATTACATCTGAAAATGAAGATCTTAAAAAGATCATTGAAGATCATGATATTGAGATAAAATCTATAGAGGCTAATTGTAATCTACTTTCTTTAGAAAAGAATAATTTGCAAAGTCAAGTGAATGATCTTAAAAAACAACCCATTTTATGCAACCATCTAGATTATGATTCTATTGTCAAAGAAAGAAATTCATTGTCATCTAATCTAGATCAAGCAAAACTAGATATCAAGAAGAGAATGGAAGAGATTGCCAAGTTACAACAAAAAGTTAGTAATTTGAATAATAATGGCATTCTTGATAAAATCTTAGATAATCCCTATCATCAAATCGGGATAAGAGGACTAGGTTACAAGCCTAAAGGGAAATCCTATCAACAACCTAGTTGGAGAAAGTCACAAACACATCAATATATATATGTACCTAAAGGAACATCATCACCCAAGAACAACACTGAACACAACCATAGAAAAAGATATGAGGTTGACTCGATATGCTGTCATTATTGTTTGTGCCTTGGTCATTATTCCTTTTCATGTCCTTACAAGAGAAAAGATGTCGAGTTAGTTTGGGTTCCAAGACCTCCAAACTAAATAAACGCAATTAAGTTGAGATATGACCAAGAACCTTAGTTGCATATTTCTACGTCTATCTCAACTCAACATAATGGGATAACAAATAAATTTAAGTATCTAAATATTTAACTTGCATAGTTATGTTTTATTTGGAAGCAATTAACAGTTCCAGAAATATTGTCGGTTGAGAGACTGTCGACCGAGACACTATCGGTCGAGAAATTGTCGACCGAGCATGTCACTGATTTCCAGTCTGTTGCAAAATTGCTGAATTTCTTTGAAATTGATGAAACTGCTATCTATTTGTGATTGATGAATGGATATATATTTTGAAAATCATCCCTACAAATTTAAATGAGATTAATATTAGTTTATTCCATAAATGATTTAAGTTTAAACTGAAATTATGCTTAGCTCAAATAAAAAGAAAATTTCTATTTTCACATGATCATGTGATGGAATTATATGATGTTATCATTACATCATGGATATGCTTTCAATATTTGGTATGCATAGATAATGATAAATTGTATGCATGGATCCGTGATGATATTCGGCAAGCAAAATGATTTATTGGTTATATGCTATTGCTTGCAACACATAAGACAAAATCTCTAAATTAGTATCTTTGAAGAATTGAGATATTAATTGTGCCTTCATTTAAGAATTATATCAAGTAGTATGCTTCAACTTGATACTTAATCAAATTTTATGCAGATATTATACTCGATATGTTCAATTTGAAAATCTGCAAATTTGCCTCTTGGTTAAAATGAAATTTGACCAAGGGGCGCTATGGTCGTAGTCAAATTCGACCTAAAATAAGTTTGACACAATAACTATTTGAATATCATTTTATTGTGATTAAAAGCAAAATTAATTTATGATCACAAAATTGTCCCAATATTGTCAATAATAAAACAAAATATTACTCCCTTAGAAAATATATATATGCTCTACAAATTCAGTCTATCATTTTCATTAAAAATCAGCTTAAAAATCTATACCCAGTAAGTCTGTCGGTCGACGAATTCTTCGACCGAAAACCTTTCGGTCAGCCAACCTCTCTCGACCGACAGAATCTAGACAGACCTAACATCGGACACACTTCCGGTCGACAATTGTTCGACCGAGACAGTGTCGGTCGACAATTGCTCGACCGAGAAGGAGCCGTTGGAAAATGACCGTTGCAATCCGACGGTTACCGTTAACGACCGACCGTTGCATGTCAACCGTTGGACGGCCAAGTGGCACGTCTGGAATATGACCGTTGCAGACGCTCGGTCGGCAAATTGTCGACCGACCCGGTCACTGGATTGCTATAAAAGAGACCAAAAATAGGTCACTTCTTCACACTTTCATATTCTTGTTTCCATAGGCTCTCTCTAGTGAATTCTTGTGCAAATCTTTAGCATCCTCATCCCCAAGACTTCCTTGCTTCTTCTCCACCTTCAAGCAACGCAATGGCATCATCCTCTGCTCGTGGAAAGAAGAAGGTCGCTGGCAGGAAACAAAGGGAGGCTACTCCACCATTGACGATCATCAACGACATTGCCTTCGTCGACGGAGATGCTGGTGATCGATATCTACGGCTCTCCTCCAAAGCTCCTCTCCCACAACGACCAATTGAAGTTATGAACTTCCTCAACATTGTCGACTTGGAGGACCTTTTTGAAGTGCAAAAGTTGAAAGAATTCATCAACCCTTCTTTCCCTTCCTATTCCACCAAGGTAGTGAATGAATTCTATGCTAACCTCATCTCCCATTCTGAAAATGAAACCATCTTCTTCTATACTATGGTCAATGGGCATAGCTTTCGATTTACTGAAGAGGATATTCTTGATATGCTAAATATTGACCTAGATGAATATCAAGACACCCTTGACCTTACCACTGGAAACCCACTTAATCAATTTTCCCAAGATAACCATACCGTTAGTCTTAGTGACATCAAAAGAACCATTTTTCAATCCAATACAACCTGTCACGAAGATAGAGGCACATACTATGCTATCAATCTCAAACCAGCTGCTAGGATTGTAAACCTTATTGTTTCAACAAACATACATCCTAGAGCAAATAAGTCTGAAGTTCCTATTTTTCGTATGTGTCTAATATATGCTATTATCCAACGTATTCCCACAAATTTTATCCGCATCATTCTTAAAAACATGCTTGAGTTTTCTGGCAATCCTCCATATGCTGATCTTGTATGCCAAATTACTCAACATTTTCTTAAGACCAAAATTGAGGATATGGGATATACATGGGAGCGTAGACCACAAAAAATAAGTAAGAATACTGTAGAAAATATGGGAATTGATTTCGGTCATAAGAGGGCTAGGGTAGAAGGAGAGACATCTACCCAAGATATACCACCTCCACCTCCTCCTACCAGCCTACCCTATGATCCCATCCAAAACACTCTAACCTATGTTGCTGGGTCACAATATCATCTTAGTAAACAACTAGATTATAACCATCATGCCATGACTTATCTAAACCAAAGAATGCAAACTCTTTCTCCAAACCAACCAGATGAATATCCCTACTCTTTAAATCCTGACATGCTCAATCCATATAATCCATCTTACAACTACTATCAACCTCCACCTCCACCATCTACAGATCTCACGCATACTCAGTTTTCATCAATGCAACTACAAGATATTGCTGCTCATTTCCGATTTGATCGTGTTCCAACCTTCTTGGAGGCATATGCCTTAACCAAGACAGGTGCTCTGGAGTGGCAAACTTTGGTCCAGTATTATGGAGCTGAGCCTTTTCTTGGGAAAGACCCTGATGTTGATGTAATTCTTAAGTCTTTCCAGTGAGATTTGGAGTTGTATTAGTTGTAATGAAAATCTTTGCAAAATTGTAATAAATGGGTTATCTTTACATGATTTGGCTATCTTTTCATGCTTGTAATGAAATTGGTTATCTTTATAATGGATATTTTTTTGGCATCATTTGAATTTGGATTATAAGACTATTTTAGAGCATACAAAATAAGGGGAGTAATAAATACAAATAAATCAAAAAGGATGAAAATCTTTGCAAATACCTAAAAGTTAAAGTTATGGCTAAATTGACATCTATTTCAAAGCACTTATACTTTGGGATATCTATCTAAAGGGGAGCATAGTATAAAATTAAGGGGGAGAAGTAATATCAAATATTCAACATGGATATCTTTTTGAAATGACAAAGGGGGAGAAAAGAATATCAAAATAAAATAAAGATCAAAACTATAATAACTGAGTTTCATAATGAAAAAGGCCAAGCACTTACTTGCAAAACAAGAATGGCTACAAAAGGTAATCTTCAGGTATGAAACTCATATGTTTTTCTTTTATTTATATTTTGGAAATGTTTGTCATCTTCAAAAAGGGGGAGATTGTTGGCTAAATGGACATCTATAAATCCCTTTGTTTTGATTATGACAAACATTTCATTCTTATTGATCTAACGAGCTACTTGAGTGTGCAGGATTAAGGTGGATGATAAAGCAACTAGGGAAATCCATATGCCTACATGTTTATGTTTTCATGCAATGTAATCGCTTTGTAAAAATTTGTACAAATATATAATGTACAAGTACTTAGATTGCATGTAAATCAAGCGTTAGATCTTCCCTAGCTAAACACCACATTTAGACAGGTCATCCCCTTCAAATAGGATCACATTTGCACACTCATACATATAATTAGTGCCTAAATTGAAACATTGAAACATGATCAATCTCGATCGACAAACTCCTCGACCGAGACACTCTCGGTCGACAATCTTCTCGACCGAGAAAGATCCAAAGTAGCCGTTAGACACAACTAACAAGGTAGTTGGCAGTTGGAGATAAACGTTGCAAAACACTTGTTCCAGAGAGCCTGTCGGTCGACAAAAGTTCGACCGAGTAGGTGTCTCAGTCGACCATTCCTCGACCGAGATGGTCTCTGACAGCAACTGCAGAATTAATTAATTAGCCGTTGTTAAAGCAACACACTTGTACCTAACGGCTAGTTAAGCACTTAGAAACCCCTAGAAGTTGTCTAGAACGTCCTTAAGCATCCTTAGGCCATTCCTATAAATAGGACAAGCCATAGGACACTCAAACATACTTGTTACACTTGAGAAATCCTTGAGCATACTTTGAGCAATCTATTTGTGAGCAATTTGAGCATTGTGACAATTGGCTACTTCCTTCCTTAGCTCAAAATTCGTGTCCTATAGGCTAGTATCTCCTACCCACTGCAATCACAAGTCCATACACTTGGTTAGGAGATCTATACGCTTGATCTAGGCAAATCAAGCCTTGGGCTACAAAGGATAAGTTGTAATTTCCTTTTTCCTTTCTTGTTCTCTATTACCGTTTGTACTCTCCTTGCTACTCCTAGGTTGGAGGCTGCTGATTGGAGAGGGTGGAGATCTTCTTGGTGAAGAAGGTGACTTTGAGCTACTTCAAAAGGCTGGTGCAACGGGAGGTTACTTCTAGAGAGGAAGGCTACTTCAAGGGGGAGCTTGGAGTTACTTCAAGAAGGCTACCTCAAAGTTGGTGCACCTACTTCAAGTGAAGGCTGTTCAAAGGGTGTAAAGGAAAGTATTGTATTTTGTATAAATCCTTGAGAAGGTAATAAAATAAATACTTTCAAAATCCCGGTTGGGTAAGCAACCGGGTAGTGGACTGACAACTTTAGTATTTGCTAAAGTTGGAACCACTCTAAACACCTGTCTCCTTCTTCCAATTTCAATTGTGGTTGTTTGAGTTCAACAAATTGTAAAAATTATTTTAAAAACTCTATTCACCCCCCCTCTAGTGTTTTTCAATATTGTGTGATAACTTGGAGATAGATAATGTTTTTGTTGTTGAGACAACTTGTCTTAGATTCGTCTTGTACATTTGTATCAATCAACTTCTGATTTTGACATACATGCCTTGTAATGTTGTGCTAGATGTACATGTTGGAATAAATGTTGTAGCATTACCCTTTTATAAAGAGATGTGACTGAGGTCATCGATCTCTAATGAATGTAAATATACTTGTGGAATTCAAATATGATTTCAAGGGCCTTATTGATTATATTTCTAGCAGTTGAATCAAAATTACCGCTCCATGTTGCTTGTGTGCAAGTTATGATAACGATAGGTCTTTGTTTTTTATAAGGACTTTGTTTTGACTACACTTGATCTTGTATAAGTGGGGTGTCACACTATTTGTCTTGCATGCTTTTTCTATTCTCCATGTTTTCTCAAAAATTCTTGACCTTACATAGTGAAAGTCATCATGTGTAAGTGACATCTCTTGCATTAATATCACATAAGTCTTTTACATTATTCAAAATATCTCCAATGTAAATCTTATGAAGTGTTTTTTCCATTGGTTCATGGTGTCATCATCCTTCACCAACACTCTACCATCTTCGTTCTTAGTGTACATTACTTGACTGATTTTCTTCCTTTCCTTTCTCTTATATAAGCAATTTTGTATACATCTTTTTATCATTTTGTAGTGTACAACTTATTATATGTCTCTTCAAAGTGTCTGTACTTGACCTTTTGAACTGGTTTATTAGCTTCTTTTTTACTTTATCGTATCTTAAAAAAATTACATAAATTTTGACATTTAGGCAAGCTTTTATAATTTCCCTTATGAATTTCATATACTTTTGTACTTCATCATTCCACCACCAAGTCTCTTTCTTTGGAGGCCCACACCCTTCAAACATCCCAAGACTTCTTTGGAAATTCATGTTATGTATGAGCTCATATTAAACCATGTAACATTAATATCAAACTTCAAGTTCCACGTGTCCTCTTTGACAAGCTTTTTCATATCAATTTCTTTTCAATTT
This sequence comes from Alisma plantago-aquatica, assembly GCA_963693085.1. Taxonomy (NCBI): domain Eukaryota; kingdom Viridiplantae; phylum Streptophyta; class Magnoliopsida; order Alismatales; family Alismataceae; genus Alisma; species Alisma plantago-aquatica. Next base: position 1,006,029,001 of record OY856413.1, read on the forward strand.
TATATTACACAATTTGATACTTTTATCTTACTTTATATTATGATTACCTTTTCTGATTCCCATGTTAATATCCAAAGCCACCTACTTATGTTGGTGATGAGTTCTCCAGTAGATGTCACTTTACAAAACCTTTTTGTACTTTTTAATTTGTCATCTTAGTAAGGAAAATAATCAATTTCACTACAATTAATCCTACTATGAAAAGCAAGAATATGAGAATGTCTTTTCTTGTTAAGTGTATCTGCCAAAATCATATCATAGGCAAGTTAAAAATCTAATATTCTTTCTAACTTCCCCATTCTAGCTTCATAGCCAAAACCACCATGAATTATCTCATATCAACCATTGTTACCCCTTGCATGGCCATTTAACTCTCTTATATTCTCCTTAATTGATATTTATTACACTGTCTCATCCAAGGTATCCCAATAACCATTATTATCATCCTCACTATGGCTAATTTGTGGGGCATAAGAATTGATAACGTTAGAATCCTCTCTCATGAAAAAAATCTTAACAGATATGATCCTACAACCCATATTTGTAATCTTGAATGCATATTTGTTCGACACATTAAAGACAACAGTTCCTCATTTCTATTTTTATTCAAATATATATAAATATTATTCTGTACTAGGACTCTCCAATCTCTTTACATCATTCCCATATCCACTTGGTTTCTACAAGCAAGATATTATAACATTTCTCCTAATCATCGTATCCACTGCCTTTAAAAACTTTTCTATGCAAGAGTCAGTATTTCAAAATCACATTCCAATTCTTTTTTCTTGATCTTTCTTTATTATATGAATTTTCTAAAAATGTTTTCCTTTCACATTTTTGCACTACATCTGGAAATGATGCAGTGGGACTAGCTTCTTTATGAACAAAATCCAATGTGTATGGAAACACTTGCTTGTCCTTCAATAGATTGTGGTGTCCCTATGTCAATAAACTTTACATATCTATCACTGTACATAGGTTTTAGTGCAACACATCACCGAGTATGGGAGCTCTAAGGAAATTCTTATAAGGATCTATGTCTTAACAAGGGTCAAAGAATTTTATAGCTATTTGTCAATCTACCAACAACCCTCATCATTTACTCAGGTTTAGAACCGTCTACATTTGCACAAGATATGCAAAACATATGCATATTATGTAATATCATTCAATCAATTTTTAATCTATCATTCAAAGGTGAAGTAATAATGCTAATCAAGTTCAAAGACAAAACCAAACTAATCACTAATGCACTAATATATGCAAATTCAAGGAGAGAAGAAATTATTTACAAAAAAATAAGCGCACACACTATTTATAGTTCATTTACATCAAATCTTTCTTTTTAACCATATCTCTATATTTATATATACAAGTTTCTTAATTTTTAATATGTCAAAAATTAGATACTCCATAAATATATTCAAGAAGAACTACACCAATTCAAATATATTTCCATGCAATAAAAACTCCATTCTCTGAATTGCATCCAACAAATAGACATCTTGTTAAATACAAGTTTAATTGCATTATCCTAGCCAAGATTCTCATAGACAATGTAGAAATTTAGAAGGATTAATAAACAATTTATTCATAAGATGAGTCATATATTCTGATTTTTTACCAAATAAGAAGTTTTATCCTCATTATATATCTAATCCACACTCAGACGTTCATATCATATTAATAGATAAATACGTAGGAAAGGTTGAAGAAATAGAGAAGACTAGGAAAAAATGTGGTACTAATGTTGTATAAAAGGATTCTATACAGTGGAGATCAGTTCCAGGAACTTTTACTTGCACTTGTGAATATCTCATGACCTTTAATATTGCAATGAGTTGTCTCACCCTTTTTTTTATTATCACTAGGTACCCCATTGGATTGTTTCACCGTGATAGCTTCCTCGGTGTGTTTTTTGTTTACGTTTGTTTCCCTGACCCAACGTGTTCTCTCCAATGGAATACCTAGGTGTATGGGATGGGTTGGAACTTTAGTTTGTTGATCCCATATCAAGGGAGAAAACATCAAATAGTTGCTCTTATTTTATCATGATACCGTGGGAAAGGTTCAATGTAGGTGTCTTAGTTTCCTAATCCCATGGTTGTCTCATTTTCATTTGTGTATAATCATGGGTAGTTTTGTTTATTCACTACCAAACTAATTGATGTCACACAAGTTATATACCCCATGATTTTACCATTTTCTCATCTCACACCTATAGTCAAAAAGCTAAATAGGAGGACATGTTGTCTTTTCAATCAATTTTAATGTGAGATATTGTAAATACATTTTGTTTCTTTATTTTTTTATAGTTTGAAACAACCACTTCTGGTAGGTCCTCAAGCCATTAAATATATGTTGTTGAAGGAAATAAGTATAGTAAATGTTACAATTAGGATTGATAATAGGGTAACTCTTAATGCAGGGGAGTGTAACTATGGATTTACCCGATAAAAGCATTGGTAGTTTTGTACAAAAAGAGATCAGAGAAAATAATATATGTTCAAAATTAGGAAAGTTAGATCAATACTTTGGTATAGGTTACATGGTCTGATCTAATAGGAGGTAAAAGTCATTTTTAGGGTTTTTATAAAGATTAGGAATTAATTTCTAATCATCCAAAAATTGATCAGGTTTAAAAATCTAAATCTTTGACCTAGGACTAGTTGAGGTTGTTAGGTTCATGATATTCAAGCATGTTGTATTTCTTTGTGAGTAATATTAGAAACCTTATGAAATATCTCTCTCCTAACCTAAATTGAGGCATAACATGTTTAATTAGGGATGTTAATGGGTAGGATATTACTTTTGTACGACCATCCATACCGTATGGTGTAGGGTAAGGGTAAGCATATGTTTTTCCCATCACCCTTTTACCCTTTACCCACACCTTAAATTGGTAGGGTAAAGGAAAAAAATCACCCTACCTTTATACATTTAACCATTAATTTAAGGTGGAAAAATAGTTTTGCATTCTAACATATTTCCTAACTCCTAATAAAACCCCCAACAAGCCTCACCGCTACTTGCTTTATTTGTATTATTATTTGATTCAAAGAACTTAATAAACCAACATGCAGCGTGTAAAATATTGCATACTACATATTAAAGAGATAAAATATTTTCCTCAATAATAAGTAATACGCTGAAAAAAATCACACCTTCTTTATAAATATGCATATGGTGTTAAAAATTATTTGTTGGGTGTATATCATTAGAAACATATTTTGTTACCATTTAAAATCTAATTCAAGAGTGTCTTGTGTTTGATATAGGGAATACCAAATGAAATGATTGTTAAAAGATTGCATATATATCTTTATGTTGCTTTACCCATTTCACCCATTAGCCTACCCATTCACCATGTGACTAGACATGTGTGGGTTAGAATAAGGTAAAGGTTTTACAAGAAAATAGTGAGTAGCCTACCTGTTACCACAACTTTGATGAGGGTAAAGGTATGGGTAAGCCTTTTTTCTACCCTACCCTACCCTACCCATTTATAGCCTTATCCTTAAATCCTTTATCATGACTATGTGGCTTAACTAAGTCTTATCTCTTGACACAAATCTTATGTTGTATTTAGACTGTTGAACTTGTAAAGTATACCTTATTCATCACATATCGTTCATATTCATCAATTTGCATCATAATTATCTATTCGATCCACCTTTGTGGTGAAAATCAAACTTGATACATATTTGTGATAATACTGCTTGTTTCATATTATTGCTGAACTTGCAATGACCTCTATATTATGCATTTTTGTAGCAGTTTTCCTCATTTCAAGTAGTTGTTTCATGCTATTTTTTTGTTCACAAATTGTTAGGATTTTATAGAATGTCTCACTCTTATGTAGGAAAAGAACCCACCAAATCAAAAGCATGATAATTATCCATTCCCGAATCCATGTCTCAATTTCAAAAGAAATTGGAAGGCAAAAGGAGGCCATTCAACCTTTTTCAGCTAAGCGAGTCACTTGACTGGGTTCCCCAATCACTTGATTGGCCCTACCAACCAAGGCACATCCCAAGATCAAGTGAATTGGCTGACTGGGTTCCTTAGTCGATCGGTTGGAATTCATTTCCATCAAAGTGAGTGGCCAATGGGAATCTTGTCAACCTACTAATAGACTAAAGTTCACTTCACCAGTCCATCGGTTGGGATTCAGTCTTAGTTACTCTTTAAAGTAGTAACCTTATGTGTTCTTGGTGATATTCCAACCAAATGACTCACTTCACCAGTCAGCTGACTAGAATTCAATTGCTTCTCAAATTAGTAGCATCAGAGTTTTTGGAGGACCTTTAGTTAGTCGACTCACTTCACCAGTCGATCGAATCACATGTAGCAAATCAACCTCAATGAAAATCTAGCCGGTCAGTTCATTTTTGGGTCAATCAACCCAAATCATCTCCATGAGACTCACTAGAGGCATTCGACTGACCTGACATCCCAGTCAACCAATTGGAATCCCAACCAACACCACATTGAGGGGCAATTCAGTCGATCATCCTACCCTAAGGGTTGGCTGGCATAGATAAGAGGGAAAAGAAAGACAATATATGGCCCAATTAAATTAAATTTGGTGGGTCTGTGACCATCCATATAAAGCAAAAACTCGACCTAACATTGAGGGGTTCATCTACACTCAGTTTCAACCTCATTTTTGGTGCTAGAGCTGGGAAAAGAAAAAAATGTCATCCTCCCCATGGATATTTCCATACGTATTGCTAGTGGAATAGAGATTCACATCTAGAGACTGTTCGTTTTCTTCTTCAATATATTAAGTGACATGCACTTTCCTCTCCTCTTTTGTATTGGTGCTTTCTTTACGTATATGAGCGAATGGAATCAATCACTGAGCTATGGGGAGTAACCTCATCACCCATTTTTTCTTCTTCTAATTGTTATATATCAAACTCACTATTTCCGATAATTAGATTGTTATTCATTTGTTTATTGCTTTCTCTCCAAACCAATCATTTGATTTGCATGGTAGATATAATCCTAAATGCTGAAATCTCAAAAATTTTAGGACCATATTCTCGAATGAATGTGTATAATTATGAATGAGAACAAAGAATGAGTTTTACATGACGATGGGGTGATGATCTATGGGCAACGAGGCCTCAAGCCCATAAGGAATCCAATCCTTACACCAATCCATGTTCCGATAAGAGATAGATTCAAGTGGTTCTAGTCTAAGTAGTCATATATGATGAGGTGTAATAGTTAGAGTAATTACACATGTGACAATGGTGAAATCCAAATATTGTTATAATCCTCTTTTCAATCATTTTCATTACTTTGCAATCATGAATTCAATCTTAATCAATCAACTCTCTCAAAATTTGATTTAAATATTGTTCTTGACAACTGGTACATAAGCAATTTCTTAATCAAGTTAACCTTTGGGTTCGACCATTTAACTATATTGCCATAGACTCATCCGCTTATGGGTAAACATTATTCCATGTGGGAAATGGATTGAAACCTAGGGTAATTTATCTTAAAGAATTTATTGTGCCATAAATATCACATCAAATTTTGTCATTGTTGACATGAACAACATAATAATCTACAAACCCAATTGCTTTTTGAAAATAGATTTTTTCTTTTACAATTGATATTTATTCAAATCCACTTGAATTGTTCTTCCTCCATTTAATCTTGTTAATTCTCTTTTCAGGTACAGTTGGTGCATATGATGCTCCACAAGCATCAAATGTACACATTTTATGTTTGATTCTAAGATTGATAAGACTTTTCATCGCACGAACCAAACTTAAAGAATTAGGATGGAAAAGGAAGAAATTGTTTGACAAGTGAATTTGGATCTTGATGTCCAGAGAGAGGCTATTGTGCAAGAAATATGAGCCATCATAATAGAGGAAAATAGAGCCAAATAGGTAGCTTCTCTTGAATTTGAACAACAAAAGTAGCACACGAACTTCTCTCTCCATAAGGATACAAATGCACATCACCTGGTGGTTCCTCTAGCTATCATCGTCATATTGTTTGAGATTAGTTTGCAATGGGTCACAATGATGAAAAGTAGCACATTTGTTAGTAACAAAAATAATGATTGCCAAGACCATTTGTAGTGGTTTGTAGACTTGTGTGCATCACATAAACAAGATAGAGTGTTAGAAGATGCTATAAAACTCTGGATATTCAATTATCCTTTGATAGACAAGGCATGGATTTGGTACAAAGACATGGAGGGTGATAACATCATGACTTGGGAAGGTCACCCAAAAAAGTTCATGGAGAAATACTAGCCTCCTTCTCTAATTAAATCTTGGGTCCAAATTACATGATTCTCTATGGATCCAAGTGAATCCCTTGTTGAGGCTTGGGAAAAATTCATGGAGATCCTATTTTGATGTCCACATCATGATAGGTTTCAATTTTAGTTGATAGAGACTTTTTATAGGGGTGTCGATGACCAAAACAAACTATTTGTTGATTCCTCATATGGAGGAACTTTCATGTTCTAAAACTTTGACAACACTTGGGAAGTTTTTAGGAAAGGTTCTAAAAATTAGTCCCATTGAGAAGAGGACATGGAGGTGTTATGATAATGACTAAAGTAGAAGGTAGATTTGAACCCAAATTCATAGATGAGTCTTTGAAGAAGTTGGCCTTGAAGCAAAAAGTTCTAGTATCCTCTTTCAAGACTTTTGAGAGAAGACAAACCACCACATATGTAGCATCAAGTCAAATAAAAAAACTATTTTGTGAAGCTTGCAAGGGAAAAGATCATTCTAATCTAAGTTGCCAACTCTGAATTTTCACGGTCAACAATGCCCAAGTACAAGATGAATAAGAGTAGATGAATATCTAAATTCTATCCACTACATCCAAGTCCAAGGGTACTAAACCCCAACCAGATGAAGGATCATCCATGTTTCCAATATGAAAATCTGGCAAGTGTTGAAAATGACTCTCATTTGAGGGGAGGTCAGGTGAACAACCAAATTTGAGACCCTCCTTGAATCCAAAACAAACAACAACATAACTTGGGAACCAAGGGAACTACCGTGGCAACTTCTAGAATCATGGCTACAATCAAGGGCAACAATTCTAGAATGCTAATAAAGTACCAGAGATATACTAACTAAAATTATCCCCTCCAATGGCTATAGGTTGTCTATCATAAATAAGATCCTATAATCTCAGTAGTCCATCATTTCTAGTCCATATACATTGTTCTCAAATCAGCAAACCTGCCACAAGTTTATGTACTCACATTTGGCCCAACATTTTTCTTCTTAATGGCCTCGTACATGTACCTTTGTAGGACATGTAGAAACAATCCTAAACATGTTGAACAATTGAGGGTTATTTCCACACATTCAAGCAATGCGTATGCACCCCTCCTCTAGTGACACCAGCCACTGTTCCGATTGAATTTGATGATGACAACATAGTTATGGTTGAAAAGAAACAAGTACATGACATTGTTGTTGGTATTGATGCAGGGAAGGCAAATGATATTGAAAAAGTACATGTTAAAGTTGATGCAATATACATGCCAATTTTAAAAACCAAGACCCCCATAACAAAAATGTCTATAAGAAAAAAAACATAGTTACTAATTTCATGAAGCTCAAGGAAGTTATGAAGAATCTTCACATAGAAATCCCTTTCTTGGATTCCCATTCTGAGAAACCAACATGTTCAAAGTAACTGAAGACTCTCTTGACCAATAAATACACTACCGAGGAGTAAGAAACTGTGTAGTTATCCATGACAACTTTATATATTATCCTCAACAATATCCCTACAAAGTAGAAAGATCCCAACTCTTTTGGGATTGGATCCTACCTTAGAGACAACACTTGCAAAAAGGGGCTTGTAGAATTGGGTGATAGTATTTCAATCATGTTGTACTACCTATGCCTAAGATTGTCCTTGGAGAAGGCTGAACACTCATTTTAATAGTAATATTGTCCTTGTCATATCAGGCAAGTTTGTCATGGTGACAGCTCAGCCGACAACCTGTCTGGCTTTTGGAAAATGCCCATGTTTGGTCGAGTTTGTCTTGGTGACAACTCAATAGACACTTTTACTTTGACTTGTCATATAGTGCCGCCAGTTGAGTTTTCTAAAAGACAACTCAGTTGACAACACTGTACAGTAAAGTGTAGAAAAGTGTTTCTAGCCATTTGAGTGTTGCAAATTCTAACATATATCTGCTAGAACACTCAAAATGGATCAAATTCCTTTATAAGTGTCTCTATTGGCTAGCAGTCAACCTTAACTATAAATAGGACCCCTTGGGCTTCATGCCATGGTTATCCAAGCTCTATGAAGGCCCCTATATTATAGTTGAGAGAGATTTGCATCTAAGAGCCTCTGTCCACTCGCATGAACTTAATCACTTGTTACATCTATTAGAGTGAGTAGGATGTAAGAGAGCTAGTCCTACATGTATATCTTGTGAGACTCTCACTTCCTCCACCCCTAATATCTCTTTCTACCATGAAGAAGAAGATTCTCTGTCTTGGCTAAGAGAGGTGAAGAAGAAGAAGGGAACGAGTCCCTTAGTGAAAGCTTCTCCTTGATGAAGGTGAAGTCAAAGATGGAAGATCCAAGTCAAGAGTGGGTAAATCCTTCAAGGTGGAAGACTTGTTACAAGAGTGGGTAAGTCCTTGGAGAAGGCTGAAAACTCATTACAATAGTAGGTAATTCTTTGGTAAGGTATAAGACTCTTGGTCATGGATGGGTAAGTCCTTTATAAGGTTGTTGGCTCCCTTATCCTTAAAGGGAAGGCTAGGTACCCTTGACCTTGAAAAGAGAGGTCTTATGTTGTAACTCTTATAATGGAATATAAGGAGTGAGATGTAACATTGGGAGCACTGCCCAAGACTCTACTAGAGTTTCAGGAATGACGATTGGTCCCACAGACGATAACTAACCCTAACTACACACTTTGTCCTCACTCACGTGCAAGCCAGGATAACCCCCCAACTGGTCACCCATCCTACTACTACTCTAGGTTGAGCACGCTTAACCACAGAGTTCTTTATAGATGGGATCCTTGAAAAGGAGGTACACATTAGTGATTGGGTAGTCCAATCATTCCTTTTAAGATCATTCTATCTGAGGCCTCAAATCCTGGGATGTTACAATCTCCCCCACTTAGAATATTGACGTCCTTATCAAGCTTCAATTATATGGTCTCATAATCTAACCCCATTTCAGTGTAGACCCAAATGACCCATGTACACCCAGCTCTCGACCATGACCACCAGTGCAAGGGTGGCTCCATCAACCATGATAGCCCTTTCCAACATGCCTGGACTGCACGACTCAAAGAGTGGCATGCCACGAACCCAAGTGGGCCCCACCTACTGGAGGGGAACCTGGCTCTGATACCATTTGTAATGTTGGGATCATTGCCCAAGGCTTGGTATAGTTTTAGGAATGACGACTGACCCCACAGACTACCACCAGCCTTAACTATGTGCTTTGTCCTCACTCACACACAAGCCAGGATAAACTTCCCGAATGGTCACCCATCCTAATACTACTCTAGGCTGGGCATGATTAACCACATAGTTATTTAGATATGGGCTCCCTGAAAAGGAGGTGCACTTTAGTGGTATGTGTTGGTATGTATGCCCATAGAGCCAATCATATGATGATTGTAATGGCATACTTTGTAAATTATTTGAATAATAATAATAAAGGCATTTTCCATCTATATGTTTAATCTATTTTGAGATAATGATATAACATGTTAGATGTCTAAAGAATTGTATTACTCAATGACCTATGTTATCATGTTAAGGATCTGAACAATGAGATCATGGAGATGTTAAGAGTATATATTATTATTATGTCCCTAGTCAGTTGTTATTGTGGAAATAACCATAGACATCAATAAAACAGAATACTAGAGAGTGTGTTGGTTGATGACAGAGTCTCATTAGTCATGATATGTTATATCAAACCAAGCACACATATATATGTTAGATAATAGTGTATCAGACAGACCCACCATAAGAGTGATACATGGAAACCACACTTGGTTAGTTAGTATCAACTCTTATAGTATTGGTGGTGACTGTGGTTCTTAGACCCGAAATCACTGCACTCATCACATGCGATTGGGTACACTTTGACATCATCAAATGTAGTCCTAAAACATGGGTTGTTATAACAGTGATGATTGGGTGACTTTGACACATGGGGACTTGACTGCGAGTGATAGATATGAAATTTGTCCCTCCTAAGGGAGTGTGATATCCTGGCCACTTGAGGAGTGAGACTAAGAAATGCATGGCCATGCATATGTGAGTCAATGTATGACATTGAGCTTACATATATCTTAGACAATATACTCTGAGTCAAGAAACATGGATTGAATGTTTGTAGAGGATGACAAGTCCATGCCTCGAGTTCAATCCATATATCTGTGACAAAGGGACTATACATTCACTATAACACCAATAACAGATTGTAGGTTGAAAGTTGTTCTCCAAATTTCTTCTTCACTTGGGTAGCACTGATGTGTGACTAGGCACCACTCTTTGCTTGTGATGTCATAAGTTAGTTATGTACATTCACTACCAATGTGAAATGGAACCTATAGGGTCACATACATAGGATTAACCTGGAAGAGGAGTTTAACCATGAATGATATTTAGATTGATTACTAAAGTGTTTAGGTACTCAATTAAACTTTCAATCAATAGACTTGACTCATAATCATCAAGTTCAAGTATTGAACCAATTGATTAGAGTGTCAGATTGATTGAGAACTGCATTGACTGAGTTCTGCACAAACTAGACCACCAACCGATCGGTTCACTGGGTGAACCAATCGGCTCATGGTCATGAGACAACCGGTTCACACTAGTGAACCGATCAGTTCACATGGACCAACCGAGCATGTGTTGAGTTTCCTGGTTTGTGAAAAAAGAATTTCATTTCACTTATTCAATTTGATTGAGACAAGAATTAATATTTGTATTAATTAGAAACGAACAAGGAAATTCACTTGTGGGCAAGCCTGGGAAGTGAACTGAATAGTTTAAAAGTGAATCGATTGGCTCACTTGCCCAAACGACCAGTTGAGTTGTGAAATGACTGGTTCGTTTGCCACAGTGCAATCAATTCATGGAAATTCTGGACCCTTCTACTCCTGCACAGACTGGGAACCCTGACCTACCCTCTACTATAAGTAGAGGGGTACATGGGGCTTCTCAGAACACACAAATCAGAACATCAGTTTCTCTACAAAGTTGTTGTCCTCTCTGGTTGTGGTAACTGAGAGAGCCCAAAAATTAAAGTTCTACCCGTCCAAGGAGGAACAACGAGGGAAAGACAACTGTAGAAAAGCAACTAGTTGTGGGAGAGTGTGTCGATGACTAGTACGCCAACAGAGGGGGACGACTCCTTCTAGTCTGTCCATCAGGACGACTAGAGTCTATGGTGGTCCATGTGGACTATATATAGAGGCAGGAGATTTTTTCCGCTCAGGAGGACGACCGCCAACCACAGTCCGGGTCTACACCAGGAGCTGCATAGATGTGGTTGAAGACTAGGTGGTTGAAGACCGCACTAGCTGTGAGGTATTGTCACTGAGCAATCCTTAGGACTAGGTATATCTCGCTAAACCATCCTTCCTATTATATAGTTTTTGATGCAGTCTGTTGGTTATGGGTTTGTGGTTAGATAAAAAATTTGTTTCTGCTGCCTGTTCTGTCCCACAAAACCCAACAGTGGTATCAGAGCCACGTCAACATACTATATTTTAGGATTAATTGATATGACCAGATTTTGGTTTATCACTATTTATTTATTGCATACAATTTGAATACTTTAACTGGATGATGTGCATATCTGATTAAACACCACAAATCCCAATATACATATATGATATGGTGTATATATGCAATCGATATGCGTCACCCTAAAATAGTTTAGATGGTGGATGTGTAGCGTGGTTATGGCCTATAAACCCCTACGTGTGTGCATGGTTGGTTGTGGTTGTTTGCATCTCGGTCTACATACCGAGTCCTTTCTTATATTCTGATGTAACTCGAGATAACTCGAGCCTTCTCTTCTACCTTTGCTCCCCCAAATGTAACTCGATGTTTCCCAAAGATATATGTAAAAGTAGGATAGTTTTATTTCATGTTATGTAGAAGATCGGCGGGTGTCCAAATGAGCGGATGGAGGACCAAGACGATCAGATGATGGTACGAGACGAGCGACTGGTGGCTTGACGAGGAACGAGACGACCCGATGAACTGACCATCTCAAGGAGCCAGACGATCAGTTGGTGACAACCAACCGACCAGCCAAAAGGTGAGCCGATCAGTCATAGGATGAGCTGATCAACCCGGAACGGCCCAAGCACAGATCTTCATCAACTACAGGTTGCTGCATGTGTTGTATACCTAGATGACCGTAATTCCTTGTGGCTCAAGGAATTACAATAGGATGGCCATAATCATCGCTTTATAGCTTCGCTTGTTTTCTTGTGGGATATATCATGTATATGATACATACTGTAAATGTGGTGATTGGATATGTATATGCATATAAATACCAAACCCCTCAATGTAAATATTAAATTTAATATGCCTTCCAAAAGCAACACACATGAAAAGCTTGATTGACTAAGTGTGGGCACGCCCTAGTGTGGTGCACCGTCTATCTCATGGAAGTGTGATGGTGAATATGTGGGTCTGCCCTAGCAGGGTGCATATTCATTGTGTTGGTCTTTGGGTTGGACTTAACTAGGTGATCTTGATCGGATCAAGCACCTTGAGGCATGGAGATGTACATGACAAAGAGTTATGCATTATATCTATCAAGAGTTGCATATGATGCAATTGGAAAAAGTTGCCTACTTGAAAGAATCTAGTTGTGGGTGACAGCCGTAGCTGGTCCATGACTGAGAGGAAATCAGGATCTTGCTCACTAGAAAGTTGTACACTGCAATCTTCCAAATTGATGGTGAGGGCTATCAATTTGATCAAAATAGTGGGAGTGATAATTAATTAAAGGCCTAATTAATATCGTCAAGTTTATTCAAATCAAATCAAAAGGAGTTTTGATAAAATGCAAATGTTTTCTCTTGTAGAATCAAATGGCAAAGAAATCATCTTTGAAATCGGACAATTTAATTGAGATAAATTTCCATAACATGTTAAGGACTATGAGAAGTGTTTTGTATATTCCTAAGATACCAGTCATCATAGAATCTGCTCTATGTACGCTTAAGGCATTGTTTGGGGCATAAAAGAAGAAGGATAGTTCCTCGATACTGATAAGTGGAATGGAGTCCAAGGACACATGCAAGGTAGAGAAGTGTTCTCCTGCTAAGCTGAAGTCCAAGTCTTCTGCGCTCAAAATATGGAAAGGATTAAGGGAATCAAGGAAGATGAAGCAAGAGATAGAGATCTCTACTTCTAGTTATACATGATTGAGATTAACTTTACTACTTCTTCATCATGGGTACTTGATACCAGATGTGGAATCACACATTTGTTCAAATGTGAAGGATCTGAAAAGAAGTAGGCCTTTAGCGAAAGGTGAGGTTGAACTACGTGTTGCTAATGGAGCAAGAGTTGCTGCCAGTGCAGTAGGAACCTATGAGTTATCTCTACCAAGTGGGCTGATAATAGAGTTATAGAACTACTATTATGTACCTACCATTAATAGGAATATCATTTCTGTATCTTGTTTAGACAAGGATGGATTTGAATTTCTTATTAAGAATGGAAAATGTTCCATTTCTAAAGATGGGATCTTTTATGGTAGTGCCCCTATGTATTATGATCTATACTTGATATATCTATAGACAAGTGTATACAACGTAAACACCAAAAGGCAAAAACTCAATGACTCAAACCAAAAATACTTTTGACATTGTTGTCTAGGGCACATAAATGAGAATCGCATATCTAGACTCCATAAAGATGGTTATCTGAACTCTTTTGATTTTGAATCATTAGAGACATGTGAATCTTATTTATTGGGCAAGATGACCAAGGCTCCCTTTTCAGGAAAAGGTGATAGAGCTAGTGATCTATTATGACTCATACATATTAATGTATGTGGGCCTTTTAGAACAAATGCTAGAGGCAGGTATCAATACTTCATTACCTTTACTGATGACTTTAGTAGGTATGGTTATGTTTACTTGATGAAACATAAGCCAGAGACCCTTGAAAGGTTCAAGGATTTCATGAATGAGGTATAAAACCAACTTGGAAAAAGTATTAAGGCACTTCGATCCGATCGAGGTGGAGAATACTTAAGCCAAGAGTTTGAGGACCTTTTGAGAGCTCGTGGTATTGTATCACAATTGACTCCACCTAGAATACCACAACATAATGGTGTGTGACAAAGAAGGAATCACACATTAGTAGATATGGTGTGATCTATGATGAGTTTTGACGATCTTCCAACTTCCTTCTAGGGGCATGCTCTAACAACCACCATGTTTACACTTAACCACGTACCATCTAAATCGGTTCAAAAGACACCATATGAGATATGGTACGGGAAGAGTCCCGATGTGTATTTTATGAAGGTTTGGGAATGTGAAGCTTATGTCAAGAAAACATTTCCTGAAAAGCTTGGACCCAAATTCGACAAGAGTTATTTTTTTGGATATCCCAAAGAAACAAGGGGATTCTACTTATACCACCCAACTGACAACAAAGTGTTTGTTGCCAGGAACGCTGTATTATTAGAAAAGGAATTTATTTCCAAAGGATGCAGTGGGAGGAAAGTGGAACTTGAAGAGGTTCGAGACCAACAAGAAAACATTGAACCAATAGATGAACAAGAGGAACATAGAGAATCACAAACGGTTGTGGAATCTCAAATTCCTCAAGTAACACAAGAACCTTGTAAATCTAGTAGGACACACCTTGAGCCTGAGAGATTTGGATATCTTGTGACTCATGAAGGTGGTGAGTTGGTCATAGATGATGAGCCAACTACCTATCTAGAAGATACACAAGGACTAGATTCTAAGAAATGGCTTGAGGCCATGAGATATGAGATGGAATCTATGTATACCAACAAGGTATGGACCTTGGTGGAACCACCTGAAGGGGTATAAGCCATAGGGTGCAAGTGGGTCTATAAGAAAAAGATCGACATGGATGGCAATGTGCAAACTTATAAAGGTAGATTGGTTGCAAAGGGTTTCAGACAAGTTCAAGGTGTTGACTATGACGAAACCTTTTCTCCAGTTGCCATGATTAAGTCCATCAAGATCATGATTGCTATTGCAACCTACTATGACTATGAGATTTGGCAGATGGATGTTAAAACTGCATTCCTTAATAGGAATCTCACTGAGGATGTGTACATGACACAACCTGAAGGTTTTATAAATCCAAAGGATGTAAGTAAAGTTTGTAAGCTGCAAAGGTCAATCTATGGATTGAAATAAGCATCTCAGAGCTGGAATCTTTGATTTGACGAAGCAATCAAAGAGTTTGGCTTTAGTCAAAATGAAGATGAACCCTGTGTGTACAAGAAGGTTAGTGGGAGCATGACTCCATTCCTCATATTGTATGTAGATGACATACTATTGATGGGGAATGACATTCTTGCCTTACAAAAGGTAAAGGCATGACTTGGAAATACATTCTCAATGAAAGACTTAGGAGAAACACCCTATATCTTAGGAATCAAGATCTATAGAAATAGATCTAGAAGGCTTCTTGGACTAAGTCAAAGCACATACATTGACAAAGTGTTGAAGAGGTTCAACATGGAGAACTCAAAGAGAGGAAACATACCCATGGTTCATGGAGTTCCCATCTCTAGAGCTCAATGTCCCAAATCTTATGAAGAGAGGGAACACATGAGTGGGATTCCATACACAACAACAATTGGATCCATCATGTATGCAATGTTGTGAACCCATCCCGATGTCTCATATGCACTCAACATGATGAGCAGATACCAGTCAGATCCCAGAGATGCTCATTGGACAGCCGTGAAGAACATCCTAAAGTACTTGAGAAGGATTAAGGATCAGTTCCTCATCTACGGTAGTAAGGAAGAGTTGGTGATAAAGGGTTACACCGATGCAAGCTTCCAAACCGATAAAGATGATTACAGATCGCAGTCAAGATTTGTGTTTTTCCTTAACAATGAAGCTATGAGCTGGAAGAGTTCCAAGCAAGAGACAGTTGCAGATTCTATGACAGAGGCTGAGTATATTGCTACATCCCATACAGAAAAGGAGGCTGTGTGGATCAAGAAGTTCATCTCTGAACTTGGAGTGGTTCCTAGCATTTGTGATGCAATTGATATTTATTGTGACAACAATGGAGCTATTGCACAAGATAAAGAACCCAGATCACATCAGCGGTCCAAGCACATATAACGACGCTTCCATCTCATATGAGAGATCGTACAGTGAGGAGATGTGAAGATTTGTAGAGTACCAACCGAAGACAATATTGCTGATCCCTTGACTAAGGCACTTTCATAGCAGAAGCAGATGGTCATTCTAGATCACAAGGGTTGAGGTTCGTGAGTGATTGGTCCTAAGTGCAAGTGGGAGTCGATTGGTATGTATGCCCATAGAGCCAGTCATATGATGATTGTAATGGCATACTTTGTAAATGATTTGAATAATAATAAAGGCAATTTCCATCTATATGTTTAATCCATTTTGAGAAAATGATATAACATGTTAGATGTCTAAAGAATCGTATTACTCAATGATGTATGTCTTCAAGTTAAGGACCTGAACAATGAGATCATGCGTATGTTAAGAGTATACATTCTTATTATGTCCCTAGTCAGTTGTTATTATGGAAATAACCATAGACATCAAAAAACAGAAGACTAGAGTGTGTGTTTGTTGATGACAGAGTCTCATTATTCATGATATGTGATATCAAACCAAGCACATAGATATATGTTAGAGAATAGTGTATCAGACAGACCCACCATAAGAGTGATGCATAGAGAACAGTGTATCGGATAGACCCACCATAAGAGTGATGCATGGAAACCACACTTGGTTAGTCAGGATCAACTCTTATAGTATTGGTGGTGACTGTGGTTCTTAGACCTAAAATCACTACACTCATCACATGTGATTGGGTACACTTTGACATCATCAAACGCAGTCTTGAAACATGGGTTGTTATAACGATGATGATTGGGTGACTTTGACACATGGGGACTTGACTGTGAGTGATAGATATTGAAATTTTCCCTCCTAAGGGAGTGTGATATCCTGGCCACTTGAGGAGTGAGACTGAGAAATGCATGGCCATACATGTGTGAGTCAATGTATGATATTGAGCTTACCTATATCTCAGACAGTCTACTCTGAGTCAAGAAAAATAGATTGAACGTTTGTAGAGGATGACAAGTCCATGCCTCAAGTTCAATCTAGATATCAATGAAAAAGGGACCATACATTCACTGTAACACCAATAACTGATTGTAGGTTGAAAGTTGTTCTCCAACTTTCCTCTTCACTTGGGTAGCACTGATGTGCGACTAGGCACCACTCTTTGCTTGTGATGTCATAAGTTAGTTATAGACATTCACTGCCAATGTGAAATGGAACCTATAGGGTCACACACATAGGATTAACCTGGAAGAGGAGTTTATCCATGAATGATGTTTAGATTGATTACTAAAGTGTTTAGGTACTCAATTAAACATTCAATCAATATACTTGACTTAGAATCATTAAGTTCAAGTTAGAGTGTCAGATTGATTGAGAACTGCATTGACTGAGTTCTACACAAACTGGACCACCAACCGACCGGTTCACTGGATGATTGGTTCACAGTAGTGGACCGATCGGTTCACAGTAGTGGACCGATCGGTTCACATGGACCAACGAGCAGGTGTTGAGTTTCCCGATTTGTGAGAAAAGAATTTCATTTCACTTGTTCAATTTGATTGGGACAAGAATTAATATTTGTATTAATTAGAAATAAACAAGGAAAGTCAATTGTGGGCAAGTCTGGGAAGTGAAATGACCATTCACTAAGTGAACCAACTGGTGCACACTCCCAACTGACCGATTCAAAAGTGAACCAATTGAATCACTTGCCCAAACAACCAGTTGAGTTGTGAAATGACCAGTTTGTCTGCCGCTGTGCAATCAGTTCATGGAAATTCCAGACCCTTCTATTCCTGCACAGACTGGGAACCCTGACCCTGTCCTCTACTATAAATAGAGGGGTATAGGGGGCTTCTCAGAACACATAACTCAAAACATCAGTTGCTCTGCAAAGTTGTTGTCCTATCTGGTTGTGGTAACCGAGAGAGCCCAAGCAAGTTCTACCTATCTGGGGAGGAACAGTGAGGGAAAGACAACTGCAGAAAAGCAACTAGTTGTGGGAGAGTGTGTCGGTGACTAGTACACCGACAGAGGGGGACGACTCATTCTAGTCTGTCCATCAGGATGACTAGAGTTCCCGGTGGTCCGTGTGGACTATCTATAGAGGCGGGAGATTTCTTCCGCTTAGGAGGACGACCGTCAACCGCAGTCCGGGTCTACACCACGAGCTGCACATATGCCATCGAATACTAGGTGGTTGAAGACCGTACTAGCTGTGAGGTATTATTGCTGAGCAAGCCTCAGGACCAGGTATATCTCGCTAAACCATCCTTCCAATTACATAGTTGTTGATGCGATCTGCTGGTTATGGGTTTGTGGTTAGATAAAATTTTTGTTTCCACTGCCTGTTCTGTGCCACAAAACCCAACAATATGTGATGTCCAATCATTCCTTTTAAGAACGTTCTATTTGAGGCCTCATATCCTGGGACGTTACATGAGGCACAGCTGAAAATCCTAGAGGTTGACCTCTCTAGGTAGTGAACGTACATCTCTTAGTCTGGAGGTTGGAACCACTATGAATAACTTGTGTTATATTGTGCTTGTTGAATCTCTCTCGCCCTTGCTATGCATGTTTAGTTGCACTCAAATTCCATACTTGAAATATTATATTATAAGTATCTTAAAGGTATAATGAATTTTGTTTAAGTTTTTTTAGCTCTATTCACCCACTTCTATAGCTCATTATAGGTCCAACAATTGGTATTAGATCAGGTCTACTCCAAGCAATACTTCCACAAGTAGGAGAAGATGGGCGATTATCAAGGTTGGAGATACCACATCAACATTCAAATCTATGATGAGAGTAACTTCCTCTATTAGAAGATAAGATTACAATTTCACATCCAAGGATCAAGTCTTGAACTATGAAGAATAGTGGATCTCCATACAATCAACTGCAGAGAAAGGTAGAAGAATGGGATGAGGCTACTTTGAAGAAATCAACCTTGAATGCAAGAGCCATCAATATGCTTGTCTTTCCCCCACTGAGTTAAACCAATTTTCTTCTTGTTACATGACCTATGAGATACAAAGAAATATATGTGTCACTTATGAGGGGATGAAACAAATGAAGGAAAGTAGAAATTTCAAGATGGGAAAGGAGGAAACTGTAGCTGAAATATATGCAAGGATCAATACCATTGTAAATGGTCTTGCCATCTTAGGTAATCCTATGGATCAAGGAAATATCAACTCAAAGATCCATATAACTCTCCCCAAATGATGGGAAACATATGTGACTACAATTAAAGAAAACAAGTCTCTTGAAGAAATTCCTATTGAAGAGATCAAAGGAAATCTACAATATTTTGAAATGAAACTTGACAAGCAAGAGGAAGAAGAAAGAGAAGAAGAGAAAGAGTTTAAGAAAAATAAGAAGGACGAAATCAAAGCCCAATTTGAATCTATTGTCAGTCAAGCTTATCCACGCTCTCAAGTTGAAGAAGATGGTATGCACTCCAAAGGTAGACTTTGCAAAGACAAGTATTCCTCCTCCACCTAGTGCTTCAAACGTGGGAACAAAGGTCGCTTCAAGGAAGATTTCCCACAAGGCAAAAAGACCTATCATCACAAGAGAAAGGAAGAGAAGCACAAGAAGGAGAAATGGCACAAAATCTCTAGTGACTCCTCCAACTCAAGCTCAAGTGAAGAATCTAGTGGAATATCTATCTCAAGATCTAGTGATAGTGAAAAATGCCACTTTGCTCTCATGGCAAGTGTAAACGAAAATTCAAATGAGGTAAATCTAAATTCTTTAGATAACGAATATTTAATTGCAATTATTCATGCTACTCATGCCTCTCTTATGTCTACTAAAAAGAAAAAGAAAAAGCTTACTAGAATTGTTGATAACTTGCATGAAGAAAAAAATAAACTTGAACATGTTAATATTAGCTTGCAAGATGATGTTGACAATCTTCAAAAGTATTATCAAGAACTAGAATTGAAATGCAATTATGTAGAGATTGAAAACAATGCTTATCTTAGACAACTAGATGCTCTTAGATTTGAAAATGCCAACTTGCTTGATAAGATTAGATTTTCAAAAGCTCCACCTCTCATGCCTAGTTCTAATGAAGAGTATAGTAAATTGTGAATTCTCTCATGCTTTATATTGATGTTCTTAAAACTGAAAATGAGGACAAAGACTTTGTTTTGTAAGGAATAAAATTTGAAAAAAGTGTTTATCTTTCAAAGTTTATTTTCCTTGAAAAAAATGCTTCCTTTCTTGCCAAAATGAATGTCTTTGAATCCTGTTATAGTTCTACTAGTAGAGAGAATAATGTTGTTGCTCTTCAAAATTGAAAAAGATTCTCATACGACCAAATCTCTTTGCTTGGAAATTGATCTTTTGCATGCTATAGATGGTATGAATCAATCGTCTTGCACTATTACTTCTCTTATGCATGGTAATCATAGTTTGAGATGCTCTCTGCAAAGATTGTTAGATGGTAAAAAGAATCTTAATGATATCCTACACCATACTACTAAACAAATTGGTAGACATGGTACAAGGTATGATAGTGTCCAAAGGAATAAGAAAGATAAAGGACCTCCAATCTTTCAGGGAGAATCTTATAGTTCTAAGACTATGGGCACATGTAACTGTTGCAATGGATTTGGTCATTATTATACATATTGTCCTTTTATGAAAGTGGATGAATGCAATAGGACTTAGGTTGCTAAGATAACCCCTCCAAACCCAAAAAATATGATTCAAGACCATTTCATCTTTCTTCTTGTATGTCATTTGCAATTGGATTGCCATGAAATATTGATTTGCAAATTGGTTTCTCAATCCACTTGGAAGAAGAAAGGTGAAATGTGTATGTAAAAATAAGTAGAAAATAAATGGTAAGAACAAAGGTAATGTTATGCTTGCTCATATCCAATCATTGCTTTTTTTTGCCAAGTTTGTATGCACTTTACATATGATTTTGAGATAAAATTGGTATGTTGTGATTCTCATCACTTTCTTGCTGAAAATTTGCCTATGATGCTTTCATAGTGCATTACTAACCTGCTTATGCATGTTTGGATATTGTTTATATTTTTATCATATCTCGAGATATTTTTTTTTATGAAATATATGTGTTTTTTTGATAGCAGTTGTTGTTAGCTGAGTTTTTCCTGAGAAAACTTGACCGACGAGCACCAATGGGATTTTCCAATAACTATTTTTGGTGGACAAGTTAAACCCTGAAACTCAACCAAAATATACAAATGTTTTTTTGGATGAGATTTTCCCTCTCAACCAATAGCCGTATTCTATGGCACTCCCCTTGGTATCTATATATGATTTACATATTCATGCTTTAAATTTCCTATCTTTCATACAACTATATCTTTCTAATTGCTTTAATTTGGTATTTCTATATCTTGCAATACTTTTCTTGAGTTGTTATGCATGTTTTGATGATGATATCTGTGGATCTCTTGGTTGTGATTTAACTTGCTTTTGTTGTGCTCCAGCTTGACATCTATCTAGTTGTATATCTGTTGATGCAACCTTGAGTTTCTTAGTGGTAATATCTTTTGGTAATGATGCACATTTGCTAGTGAGTAATATCCCTTCATGCTTTTGAAATTTGTCTCTCTATTTGGATATTTCTCTACATCTATTCATAGCTTGTTCTTTAATTTGCACATATTTCTCTGTGACATAAATCCTGCTAGTAGTCCTAACTTGTTATATATCTACTAGTAGTCCATCTACATGCAGTTCTAGTGTTGTTTCTCAATTGATATCTAACACATCAATTGGTATCCAACTATATGCCATGCTTGTATCTTGTTTCATACATACTCAAGCTTTTCCTTTGATTTGCATATCTACTATCTTGAGTTGATTGATTGAATAGTTATTTCCTTGATTATTACTAGAAATACATCTAGGATTGCTCATACGCATGTCTCAATTTGCTTTACATACATTGCTTGGACAAGCCTTTAGTTTTTGCTCTTCTACACTCCCTTTTCTAACAAGTTGTGTTTTATCTCTTCAAACCCTCTCACTTTTTGAAATGACAAAGGGGGAGAAGATATGTCTTACATAAAGGGGAGAACACATATATGAGTATAAGACATATATTCTATAAATGTTATGTAAGCTAACCATGCATAAGAAATAACATCAATTGAGGGGGAGTATGTGATCTCCATCAAAAATAACTGAGGGGGACTATGTGAACTCCATTAGCATCAATTGAGGGGATATGAACTCAATTATATTGAAACCCCTAGGTTTCTCCAAAGGTATGATTTTACTTAAATGCTTTCAAAACATTTATTGAATGGTTTGTCATCTTCAAAAAGGGGGAAAATGCTGACTCAAGGTCTAAATTGACAAAACCCTTGTTTTGATGATGACTAACCATTCCACTTATTTGTCTCTAATGTTTCTACTTTTATGATTTCACATTAGATAAGACACACTCCAAATGTCTAGACTTGTGCATCATAACTTGGAGAAATCATCTATACATGCATAAAGATCGAGATTGAAGAACAAATAGTTTTCTCCATAGATCTTTGATAAATCACTTGAAATGATTGTATGACTTGTAGTTATGCTTAATAAAAAATTAAAGCACTTAATTAGAATATATACACTTTTTAGAAATTTGTCAAAAGTGATTACATGTTGTATTGGTGGCCAAGTTTGCCTTGGTGACAACTCAGCTGGCAACCTGTCTGGATTTTGGCAAATGCGTAGGGATGACCAAGTTTATACTGGTGACAACTCGAACAACACATGCACTTTGACTTTCATACAGTGTCACCGGTTGGGCTATTCAAAAGGAAACTCAGCCGACAACAATGTATGGTAAAGTGTAGACAAAGTGTTTCTAGCTGTCAGAGTGTTAGAAAAGTCGATAATATATATGTTGGAACACCCAAAACGGATATAATTCATTCCTAAGTGTCTTTATTGGATAGTAGGCAACCTCAACTATAAATAGGACCCCTTGGGATTCTACCCATGGTTAGCCAAGCACTATGAAGGTCTCTATATTTTAGTTGAGAGAAATTTTCCTCCAAGAGCCTCCATCCACTCTTATGAGCTTAATCACTTGCTACATCCATTAGAGTGAGTAGGAGATTTGTAAGAGAGCTATTCCTACATGTATATCTTGTGAGGCTTTCACTTCCTCCACTTCCCAATCTCTCTTTCTACCATGAAGACAAAGATTCTCTCTATTGGCTAAGAGAGGTGAAGAAGAAGGGAAGGTGTTCATGGTGAAGTTTCTCCTTGGTGAAGGTAAAGTCAAAGACAAAAGATCCAAACCAAGAGTGGGTAAATTTTTCAAGGATGAAGACTTGTTGCAAGAGTGGGTGGGTAAGTCCTTAGAGAAGGCCAAAGACTTGTTGCAAGAGTAGGTAAGTCCTTGCTAAGGTAGAAGACTCTTGGTCATGGATAGGTAAGTCTTTTGTAAGGTTGTTGACTCCCTTGTCCTTAAACGGAAGGCTAGGTACCCTTCACCTTGAAAAGGGAGGTCTTATGTTGTAACTTTTATAATGGAATATAAGGAGTGAGACATGATTGAAAATCCTAGAGGTTGACCTCTCTAAGTAGTGGACATGCATCTCCTAGTTTGGAGGTTGGAACCAATAATGTGTGCTATCTTGTGCTTTTTCAATCTCTCTCTCCCTTTCTATGCATCTTTAGTTGCACTCAAAGTTCATACCTGTAATATTATCTTATTAATATCTTGAAGGTCCAATGAATTTTGTTTAAGTGTTTTTAGATCTATTCACCCCTCTAGAGCACATTATAGATCCAACACCTAGGATTACTTTCGATTAATTAGGGGTGTCTTTTGAGGTATGTGATTGTTCCCTATTTATCTAGACCTTATAAATGACTATGATACAAATTTCCCACAATAAGGCAAATATCTTCCGTATTGATTCATCTTGTTGTTCCATTGAAATCTCCTGATTCTAAAGTACAATTCTCTAATTTTTTTGAACTCGTTGATCATGCTTGTACATTGTATCTATCACCTCACTTGCCTTGCTATGTGGCATCACATATATTATGATCAAACTATTTCATCTTGCCACTCTTTATTATGTGTGCATGTTATATAGACTATTCATTTAATGTAGTGATAGCAATTCGGGCATGCTATTCCGCCCTAGGTGTGTTGTTTACATCTATTACATATTAGGGTGTGTTGTCAACCCAAGGTGTTATTTCTCCACACACTTTCGTCACATGACTAGTGGTTCCTTGGCCCTACCTTAGATTTTCATATCTTCATGCAACTATATTTTTGATATTGTGAGTTGATTAGTGACAAAATACTTTTGATGCTCTGTTTCTCTTTCACACCTCATCCTCTGGATTATTTTCATTAAACTTGCCTACATGTTGATAAGTCCTCTCTTGAATGAGAAACCCCATCCTTTATATCATCTAACCTAAAATTCCCAGATATGTTTATTATGATCTAACCCATACTTTTGTTTACCTCTTTCTGGGTGTTGTTCTCGAACAACCCAGGTGTAGGTACCATAGAGAACCAAGACTGAGGAAGATTATGTGAACATTTATAAACTTGAGGATGGCTTGGAGTGGTTGGGTTACCCTCTTCTACTGGCCTCATTTGTAGATAGTTCAAGTTTTTTTTATTTTGTAATACCACCTTTTATGGTGAGGAACAATTATATAATGAAACACTATATAACTTTATAATAGTCATTTTCCCTTCATTTTCTCTTTACATGGTTCTTTATATTATACCAGTTGAGTGGTTCCACTATTGGGTCCCAATATTTACAATTGTTCTTGGCCACAAAGTGAGTAACTTGGGTTTAGAGGTAGACAAGGCTAAAATTGAAGTTATTCCCAAGCCCACACTACCATATATGATGAAGGAAGTCTGTGCCTTCTTAGGTCATGCATATTCATCAAGAATTTCTCTGAGATTGCAAAGCCACTTACATATCTTCCTGAAAGATGCTACTTTTTGTTTGATTTTGCATGTATGGAAAGCTTCACCAATTTGAAGGTTGCTCTTATTGCCACACCCATCATCATGGCTCCAAACTGGTCTCAACCTTTTGAGATCATCTACGATGCTAGTGATTATGCAGTAGGGTCAATCCTAGGTAAACACATTAATAAGAGGCACCAAGTGATGTATTATGCATCAAAGACATTAGACAAAGCATAACAAAATTATGCAACCACCGAGAAGGAGATCCTCACCACTGTGTATGCCTTGGACAAATTTAGGTCATATCTTGTTGGCTCAAATGTGTCTATACTATCCATGTTGTCATTCACTATTTTATGATGAAGAAGGACACTAAGATCAAATTAATTTGATGGATTATGTTGTTACAAGAGTTCAATATGGAATTTTGTGATGAGAAAGGAAGCAAAAACATGGTGGATAACCACCTCAAAAACATTCATTTCACTGAAAATGAAGGCATGCCTATCATGATTCCATCCTCGATGACCGGCTGATGAAAATTTCTTCTAATTTTGTGAACTATCTAGATAGTGGAGTTCTTCATCCAGAGTACATAGGTCATTCCAAGAAAAAGTTCTTGCATGATGTCAGTAACTAGTATTGGGATGGGTAGTATCTATTTTGGGATGCTAATGGCTTGAATCAAATATGAGTCACAAAGGACGAAGGTCTTTCTATTCTTGAGTACTACCACTCAAGCCCAACATGTGGGTACATGAGTGCAAAGAAAACCACACCGAAGGTCCTCCAATGTGGGTTCTAATCACCTACAACATTAAAGATGCATATGAATTCATTATCTCTTGTAATTAGTTCAAAGGTCAGGAAAGATATCAAAGATGAATGAAATACCCTTTCTAGATTGACAAGAGGTTGAGACCTTTACATCTAGGGGTGGACTACATCCGTCCATTTCCCCGATCTTTTGGTTACCCGTACATTCAAATTGTAGTGGATTATGTTTTGAAGTTGGTAGAGGAAATCCTCTACTGTATGAAATAACTTCAAACCCATAATGAAGCTTTTCATGGACAATGGATCTCACTTTATGGAATAAATATTGAACACATGATGAAGTTCAAGGTACTACATATGGTTATCTCCCACAGAATATCACTTTATGGAGAAAATATTAAACACTTGATGAAGAAATATGGAATGCATCACTGGTAGATTCTCCATACCATCCACAAACAAGCAATCAAGTGGAGGTCCAAACAGACATTTTAAACTATTTTGGAAATGACAATCTGATAAAATATAGGAAGGGTTAGACATTGAAGCTTAACGATGCTCTTTGGGCATATTGTATAGCCTTCAAAATGACACTGGGTACTACTCCTTTTAGACTGATCTATGAAAAAAATCATGCCATTCTCCTGTCAAGATGGAACATAAGGCTAGATGGACAATTGTATTTTTAGATTTTGATTTATCTCATGCTGGAGAGAAATGATTCCTTCAATTGCAAGAGTTAAAGTAACTACATATGTCCACATATGAGAATGAACACATCGATAAGGAGAGGACCAATATGTTGCATGATGACCGCTTAAAGAAAAAAGACATCCAAGTGGGAGATGAAGTCTTGTTCTACAACTCTCGATTGAGACTATTTCTTGGGAAACTAAACAACGATGCCATGGGACTTATCTAGTAAAGAAGATCTACCCACATGGAGTTTGGGTATTGTGGGAAAAATTCAAAGGAGAATTCATGGTGAATGGCCATAAGCTAAAGTAGTATCTCACCTTTGAAGACCTTGCAGCAAGGAAAGCAACTCTACTTCCCCTTGAATCTTGTGATTGTTTGAGGATTCAAGCATCGAACCCATGAAGTTAAACAAGGAGCTTGTCAGGAGGCAACCGATGGTGATTTTAGTTAGATTAGACTCTTGCATTTAAGTAGTTAGATTGCATATCACTTCCACCTTTTCATCTTCCTTGTTTCATTTCATAGTTAATAAATTAGTTGATTTAAATTTTTGTTAATAATTGACTGCAAAATAAGACCAGAAGCCTCCCAAGTGTCTAAATTATCCAATAGGTTGGCTGGAAGGGTCTTTTTTGCCAAAGAAAGACAATTGGTGAGTTCACTGACTAGAAAAACCCATTCGCCAACCCACTTGTAGTAGGGACATCCTCTCTGATTATAACCAAAGAACACATCAACCCAACCACATGACTAAAAAGGGTACTTAAGTATCTATTAGTCATTAGGACTTGCAACAAAATTTAGTACATTCCAGTAGCCATTGGACTTTTGCAATGCATTCCCAACTGCGTGACTCATCTAATGAGTTGTCTGTTTAGCTTGGGAACTGTCCCACACATTCAAATGCCTTGTCAGCCAATTCAAGCCAAGTGAGTTGGGTGACTAACATTTACTCTTCCTCACACTTCACTGTGTAGTCAGTCAACTCGAGCCAAGTGATTCAAGCGAATGATGATTGCCCTTCAATGCAAGTTACATTTGCCACTTGGGTGACTCAACTTCAGTGAGTCGACTGACTGGATTTCTATTGTCTATATTAACAACCAAAGGGGAAGGAGATTCAATATCGAGTTCTCTCCCCTCTTGCCTAATTGTTGAGTTTGTCCCTCACCCTTGCTAGTTGGCATGCAAGATGCCAACATCCCCATTCTAGCTGACCAACCAGATAACAAGCACTGCCTGATGAGGCACCAATAGTTTATTGATGACTATTTGACCCCCTTGCATGAGCATTTCATC
The DNA here is from genome assembly GCA_963693085.1 of Alisma plantago-aquatica. Lineage (NCBI taxonomy): Eukaryota > Viridiplantae > Streptophyta > Magnoliopsida > Alismatales > Alismataceae > Alisma > Alisma plantago-aquatica. The sequence goes on from OY856413.1 coordinate 1,006,057,095, forward strand.
CTCACCCATCAGATCAATTTTTGACCTCAACCCCACCTAATTCTGCTTCTCATCCGGAAAGCCCCCTTCCCCCAACCGCCCAACAAAGGCAATCCAACAGGGGGAGATGACAAAAGCAACTCTCCCATTACAACCCTTCTTATATGCCTACTAGCTTGTCAATTGGTCGACTCATATCAGACGAGTTGCCAAACACACTACCGCAAGCTTGGATTCCACCAACACACTATCATGCCAATTGGTCGATGTTGCACACACCATCCTGTTGGTTGCTTCTCTTTAGTAGACTCTTCTCCTCCAATTCCGGTCGGGTGACTTGCATAATGAGTCTCCAGACCGGGCATATTCAGAGACACGTGAATTCCAATTGAATGATACGATTTCTAAATTACCTTATTGGTCTTTCTCAACGTCACCATCAACCTTTTTTTGGTGCCTAATTCATGTTACCAGTCAGCTGACTAGTACCCCAAAAACATAAAGGATGCCGCATACTAGGGGAAGTGGGTTAGACCAATCCTCAAGTGAATTAGGTTGTGATTTCATACAGAAACTCAACCTTTTCACTTAGAATAAGAATAAAGACAACAAAAATGCCACTCAAGACACTCCATATCCTTTTTTCTCCCACTCAACATACCCAACTCCCATAAGTGACAATTTTTTTTGGGAGTGAAGCACCAAGGATGATCTATGTGTTCTAGACACAATGGAGGGTGATGACTCCTACATAGAGAAGAATATAGTTTCCAACACAATAGTTGTTGAGTGGCTCATCCACAACATCGACACTCAATTTGGGGCTGTTGTCCTTCATTCCTCCACTACTTTTTCTTCTCCTAGATAGCCTTTGTAACATCCCTGACCTGGGTTATGAGTTAACACTAGGTGTTTTGCCTAAATATGTAATTAAATCCTTGTGATTAACTTTGGGCATGTAATTAAGTTTCTCAGAAACACATATTTCGGTTTTTGCTCCTTTTTATATAAAGTTATAGCATTGTTTTGTTATACATGGACCTATGTGCAATTTACCCAGTTAGAAGGGTTAACTTGCAATTTGCACATGTTGATATGTTCTTATGATGTTGAGACATCATGAGAATCATTATGATGAAGTTTGAGGGATTTACCAAGCTTGGGCACCAAGGTGCAGCTGTGGAAGCAATCCCTGTGCTTGAAAACCCTAAATTGGAGTAAAGTGCAATTTACCCAATTTGAGGGGTGCAACTTGTAATTTACACCATCAAAAGTATTTATTAAGACTCTTGTCATCATTTAGAGAAGAAATGATGAAGAGGTCACTTTAATTGAATAATCATATAATGAAAAACACCTTTGTGATTGAATAATCAAGGTGTATGTACAATAGCCTTTTATGTGTATGCTTAAGTTATAGGTTGATCTTCTTTGCCTTCATTTCTTGACCTTAAAAGAAGGTTGTCCTTAGAAATAAGAATAAGGGACGATCAAAGAAGGATGGAGGGACTAAGTTGAAAATATGGAGAACTTATGAGCTTATGTTGAAACCTCATCCCAAGTATATAAGCTCTCTACTTCACTTAGCAAGGAAACTCTTCCTTCATTTCTTTCACTGTTCTATTCACCCAAACCGACTAAAGAGGAGCTGTGGAGCTCAGGAGGACGACCAAGGAGGGCAAGGTAGGTTTGAATCCTCCCTTTTGCTTAAGTTCATGGTTAGAACTCGAATTCAAGGTCAAATTAATGGCTAGCTCACATAGCTCTACCTTTCTAGCCATCTCTTCTCGACTTTCCTTGGAAGGATCACCTTGGCCGACCTGTGGAAACTCAAGGACGCCATTAAAAGCTTGGATATCAAAAGCTTGGAGCTCAAGGAGCAATCTTTAGGCGGGTTTTATAACTCTAAACCTATGCTTTGTTATATACATCTCGTTTATGCTTTTAGATGATAGTTCTTCTTCTTCTCTACCTTCCTTTGCTACCTTGCAAGCAAATCCGTGAGAAATCCTTGCTGTTCTTGAGCTAGGAGATGAAGATGTTATTTCCAAAGTTAATCCACTACTTGTCACTTTACTAAACGGTCTCCACCAAGTGCTCACACGGTTTGCAAAACCGTTTAGTGAGCAAACAGTCTCAAGACTGTGTAAGAGCAAACGGTCTCAAGACCGTGTAAGGGCAAACGGTCTTCAAGACCATTTAGCCGCGTTGACTGAGCATGGACAGTATAAGATATCTATTCATAATTATGTAGGCTAATCACCCACAAAATTTGAGAGGTTAACTCCAAAGGAATCGAGAGATATAGCCTTTTTTAAATCAACAAATCAATTGAATTTAGTTCTGAATTGCAATCTGTTGAAATCGCCCCTTTTTGGGCAAACGGTCTCAAGACCGTGTAAGAACGTTGACTAAGAGTTGACCGTATGAAATTACTGTTCATAATAATGTTGATTAACAACTCACCAAAATTGATGGACTAATTCCAAACGAGCTAAGAGTTGAAGGATGATTACTAGGGTAAACCCTAATTGAAATCAGTACTGAAATCTCAATGAATAACTTAGTGTTTTTGGGTTGATTGACCCAAACGGTCTCAAGACCGTTTGGGGATCAACCAAACGGTCTCAAGACCGTGTGGTGACAACCCAAGACCGTTTGGAGGTCTAGGGTTAAGGTAATTTGATCAATTGAGGGCCCAATTGCAATGGGTTATTGAATTAATCAAAAAAATACTGAATTGAGACTCAATCAAGGTTCAACCCCTATCAAATCACATTAGATTTTGATGAAATCTTGGGCAAACGGTCTCAAGACCGTGTGGAGTTCATCCACACGATCTAAAGATCGTTTGGGCCAAGTTTGGGCCCAATTGGAGCTCAATTGAAGGGTTTAACCTTGTGTTGATTCACATTGTTGAGTGTTGATGGTTGAACGTTGATGGACCTTAATTGAACCAACTTCAACCCTAATTGGATAACAATTGAGGGTCAATTGAGTGACCAATTGGTTAAGCATAACCCTAATTGACTCAATCTATAAATGGTTACCATGACTTTGACCATTTGGAGGCTTCAACATTGATAATCATAAACGATTGAAATCATTGAACCATGTTGAAGGTCCAAACGGTTTGACACCAAGTGGACCAAATGGTCTCAAGACCGTTTGAGGCCTCACGGTCTCAAGACCGTTTGAGACCTCACGGTCTCAAGACCGTTTGAGGTCACACGGTCTCAAGACCGTGTGAGGCCTCACGGTCTCAAGACCGTGTGAGGCCAAACAGTCTCAAGACCGTTTGGACTCAAACGATCTCAAGATCGAGAGACACCAAACGGTCTCAAACCGTGTAAGCCCTCTCGGTCTTGAAGTCAAACTTGTTAAATGGTCTACACCCTCACACGGTTTGGGCAAACGACCTTGAAGGTCACACGGTCTTGGAATCAACCCTACCAAACGGTCAACTCATCCAAACGGTCTCAAACCGTTTGGAGGTTGAAGGTTGAAACCGTTTGAGGTTTTCAAAGGTTGATTTCACTTAATCAATTGAAGGTGTAAATGGTTCAATGGTGCTCTAATCTAAACCCTAATGATAACCTAGGATATTAAGGGATTAAGTGACTAATGAATTGAACCATGATGGTGATCAATGGGGTGAATTACCATAATACCTTGATGGGTTCAATTGAGTAATACCTTGTTCAAATCAAACCCTAATCACATGATAGTGATGTTTTGGCTTATGTTAGCCCATGAGGACTTAACCCAACCTGATCTAGAGTGGTGTTATCACCATCTACTAGTGTGAGGAGAGAGAAAGTATCTTAAGAAAAAGAAAGTACCTTAAGAGAGAGAAAGTACCCTTTTAGGGTGGAAACTCAAGTAAAGAACCTTCAATACACATGAATGTGCATGATTAGGGTATGATCCACCTATGTGAGATCATGGAAACCCTAATTATGATATATGATGAATCTTAAGCTAATCTGAGAGCATCAATGATGATGTTCCTCATACATGATGATGTTATGAGTTCAATTCACCATGTGATGTGAATAGTAAACCCTAATTCAAGGGTAATGACATGTGATGTGAATAGTAAACCCTAATTCAAAGGTGATGACATGTTATATGAGTATTAAACTCTATTTGATAAGAATCAAAGAACTTAGCTCTTATGACAAGAGTGGAAAGTATAATTATTGTTTTGAATTACCTTTATTAGTTGAATTAACCATGCAGGTTCTGATATGGAGGTGATCATATCCATGTATGGATGATGATACTATATTCATTAAAGGCAAATTGATAGCTTTATGAATAAGTAAAGTATCTTGATGCCTTGTCAGTGGCATTCTATGATAATAATGGGCTGTGAGAGCCATGAATACCATCAAGGTCATGCTTTAGAGATGACTTGTGATGAGTATAATGAGAAATGATGATTGATGTGAGTTAGGCTTATGACATTTAGTATTATCCTTTTATAGCTGTTATGCTACTGCTATTGTTTGAAGAACAATGTGTGATGTTAAATGAATACTGAATGTACCTAACTAATCAAGTATAATGTAGAGCCTTGATCATAGACCCATCATTGTCAGAGATCAAATGATGGTGAAATAGGTTTTCCTAAGGGAACTCCTGGATCACATACTATTGAGTATGTGGGGTACATGGATGTGTAGAACCTTACATCCTAGTGTAGGGATTTGATGTAGATATGTAATCCGTCAATCCTTCACTACTTTTCCATACCGTATCAGTAGTAGGTAAACATGAAACCTCCTGATGACGAAGAAAACATAGATATCCGTATCAGTGGAGATAAACATGAAATCTCCTGATGACGAAGAGAGTACAGAACGCCACTGTAACTCTAAAATAGTGAAGGACCAGATTACCCTGGTGAGCTATAATAGTAGAGACACAAGATGTCCTACAAGTGATCCTCTTACTGACTGAGGAAGGTGAAGGTCATGAGAATCCGGCTCTTTCAATGACCTAGTATGATACTAAGGCACTTAACAGTGATTGGTTGGGGTATGAGTGGTAAACCTCATCTCCACAAGGCATAATAATAAGACTGTTTGAAAAACATAATCTACAAGCGTAGTATACCTGTTAAAGGTAACTATGAGCTAATTGATTGATGTTACACTGAATAGTGCATATGTTCTTTATGCTTGATAAATGTTGAGCTCTTGTATACAACTGTATCTGCTTTTGAATACTTTGTAAGCTTTTACTGCTTAAGTTATTCTTTGATGTTATAATAAAGCTTCTGGCGGAGAGTTATAACTCTCGCTGGGACAATTATGTACAATTGTCTCACCCCGTAGACTTCAACTTTTTAGGTGGACGTCAAGGACGGAGGAACATGTCTACAGGTGACCAGTCCCAGTAGCAGTAGCACCAGGAGCAGCAGTAAATCTCAGGTGGAGATTTAGCCTGCCATGTGGTGTAGTTAGAGTCAGTCCTATGTGTCCTCTGTACTCTCAGGTCTTGGAGTCTTTTGTTATGAGTTCTTGAGATTTTGTATCTTGATGTATATAATTACTCAAGAAGTAATTATCATGAGATGTAAACAGTTTATCTCTTGTTATGAAAGAAGCTTTTAAGGATTCAAGCTCTTGTCTCGAAAAGTTTTAATTTCCTGTGATTTTGTCTTCCGCTGTTTATCGAATCGCTTCCGCTAAGTTTAAATCGTGATTATATCGTGGTTTGGAGATCAGAGCCCACAACCTTCATTGTCAGATGACATTCCATGAGCATGCCCTCCTTCTTATCAACCACATCACCCATCTACCTGGCAAGTATAAGGCCTTAGTGACAAATGAGAGAAAAAATAGAGGCATAAGGCCATGGAGGCCCTTAGATTTCAACTTCCTCATTGGATATGTCAAGTCATGCTCAAGGCCCTTGGCATTTAGAAGGCACTAGAGGCCCTGCTACACCACTCTCGCATATCACTGTCTTTCCATTTATAGTGTGTTCAATCTTCAAGGACCACATCATTGAATTCTTTACCACCTTCATGAAGTACTACTCCACTGACAACCAATATAGTTGCTCTTTTACATGTTTGGATAGGAGAACTCCCTTGACAACACTAACCTCACTATCACATGATCCTAGATGCTAACAAGGAATGGTTCGACAAGTATGATATAGAAAATCACACTCACACCAATAAGATGTTTATTTGGAATAAGATATGGGATGAGATCACCAACCAACGTCCAACCTTCCTAACCGGAGAAAAGGCATCCTTCATCCACACCTTGGTGGTTCATTATCTGCAATACATTCTCTCTTACACAATCTTTGGTCATAGTGGATGTCAGTCATCTCATCACCATTGACCTCTACTGATTGTGGAGTATCCTTAATGACAAGCCATTCAACTACGGGAGCACACTTATTGATCATCTAAATATCCAACAACATAGGAGAATTAGATTTAGATTCTATCAGGGTAGGGTATCACAAAAATCTCCTCCTGCCTTTGCTACACTCACATTCCATTCAAGGAGGTCACCACATCGAAGATGACTCACTTGATTGACATCAAGTATTTGGTGACTCAATTTTCATCAAAATAGTTAAGAAAGATGCCATCTACTATTAGACGTTCTAAGACATCCCTGGCATGCACGTGCTACATACTCATGCTTATTTCTTAGAAGCACACTTAGTCTATGACCTTGATGATCTGAACGCACACATCCAACGTTACTTGAGGGATCACCCTCTATTGAGGGTGATATTTATGAGCCATGTTGTGGGTGATGTAGTGCTTCTACAAAAGAAAAAGATGAGGAGTCTGGTCCTTCACCACCACCTTCAAGACGTAATATGAAGTGACATGTGCCTGACAATGTTGGGCCATATGAGCCCTTTGATTTCTCAGAGCTAAAACAACAACTAGATCACATCGACACCACCCAGACCTACATTAAAAGGGAGCAATAACACCAAGGCCACATGGTCAATTCTATGTATCTATACATCAAGTTCATGAGTAGTGGCGTGTGAATAGGGGTGACTACTCACATACCTTGACCTACTACAAGGACTATAGTTACGTCTAGACTTATCCTTCCCCTACCTCTAGATATTGGGGACAACAGTTTATCAAGCCCCCACCCTATGAGGAGCCTCTGACTGACCATTTGTGGATTCTTTTCAGGCCCAGTCCCACCCATATATGCCTCAACAAGAGCCACTACTTTCACATCATCATGAAAATTGGTGGCCTTTCTAGTAGTTCTCTTCCCCTCCATTCTGGACATAGAATTTGCTCGAGACAAGCAAGTTTCTAAATTCAAGGGGGAGGGTGTTGTGGTATGTATCTAGCCTCCCACTCTATGTTCAATTTTTGTTTTTTATTTATTTTAGGATTATCCAATGCATCTTGCTTTTTGTAGCTATTTTCAAAATTTCTAATTAGAATTGCATGTAATTGCCCATTACCTAGTCGACCTAGGTTCAATTTCTTGTTATATTGTGTTGTCATGCATCATTCATAAATGTAACCTATCCAAATGAAGTGAATCCTTTTGTGACGCTGAATCATGAACCGCCAATGCTAGAACCTATTATGTGACCAATGATCTCAATTAGCATCATTCCTTGGAAAAGATGGCAGTTTGCATGGGACTGAGAGAAATCAAATGCAGTATGTCTCTTAATGATTATAACTTCTTATGGAAATGTAATTACCTTTTTAAGTAATAAAATGTAATTGACTTGATCATTAAGATTGTTCCTATGCTTGGAGTTCCAATATATGATATGTGCAAGTTAAACCCTCTTATACACTTCTTCCTTCATCTTCTTACCCTACCATTCACCAAAATAATGAAAAAACCAAGAAAAAAATGTGCCAAACTCTTAAGTTCAGAGTGGCACATCCCTTCTCTCTATATCACTTCTTCTATACCCTTGGATTAATAGGGGCATATCACAAAGTCAAAGATATTAATGTGCACACAAAAAGAAAAAGATGCAATCAATGTAATTACATCAATAAAAAATAATATCAAGTCAAATAGAGGAGGAATTTTTTTCATTCCTTCCATACCCCAATTCCATCCATTTACAACTCAAGGGCTAAAGTTTACCCCAAAAATATCTTGTCCACAACTTGGACATTGTTCTTGTGAAAATCTCATAGGAAAATGCCAAACTTTCTAAAGCATCAATTATATTATAATTGTGACTTTGTAGATTTAACATGGAAGCATATTTGTGAAAGAGAAGTCAAGACAATCAATGTGAAGTTGTATTTAGCGATTCTAGAAAATCTCAGTTACTTGGTCATGTTTGGTGGTGAGGACATAATTGATGTCGAGAGAAGGAGGATGAATGATTGGTAGTACTATTTGGCGAGTTGTTTTGGTTCCTTATTTCTCAAGGATGAGCAACATTTAAGTTTGTAGTATTCTTATGAATGCATATTCATCACACTTTTAATCCATCTTTTAGACTAGTTTTGCTCATTTCAAGTAGTTGTTCATGATGTTTCACTTTGTTTTGTTATTTTTCGTTTATTCTAAAATTATTAGTCTTTGATAAAATTCCCACTCTTATGCAAGAAAAGCACCCACCAACTCAAAAGCATGATAATAATCCACTCATGACTCCACATGTTTCAAATTCTGAAGAATTTGGGAGGCAAAAAGAGGCCATTTAGCATTTTTTTAGCCAAGTCAATCAGGAGACTAGGCTCCCCAATAGACCAATTGGCCTACCATTCAAATCACATCTAAATCTCAAGTGAATTGCCAACCAGGTTCCTCACTCTATTGGTTCGAATTCATTACCTTTGAAGCCAATGACCAACAAGATTCTTGGAGGCCCGCCAATCATCTGACTCACTTTACCAGTCAACATGTTAGATATCAGTGTCGTTGCTCTTTGAAGTTAGCAATCATCTATATTGTTGGTTACATTCTAATTGACCAAATCACTTTAGTAGTCACTGTACTAGAATTCAATTATTTCTCAAGTCAGTATCATTAGAGATTTTGGAGGGCCACAGAATCGCTTCATCAGTCGACTGACTCACTTTTAGCACATTAGACACAAAGGAAATCTAGAGACTAACTGTCCAACCCAACACCCCAATGAACTGGCTAGAATCCCAGCCAACCCACACTTAAGAGCTAGTCGTCCGATCTGCTTACATGATACATGCCTAAATTATCATTCTTTTCCCTTAACATGCTAGGTTTTATGTTAGTAAATCTCCCTTTTACTTGCATTTAGGATTATTTCCCTTCTTGATTATAGTTTTAAATCTTTTTGTAGGAGAATGGGTAGAACTCAACATTCCCACTGGTTATTACTTCGAGGGAACCTCACAGTTAGGATTAGTTCCGTTCTTGCATTTAGGATGACTAATCGAATAGCCTCAGAAAGCACCAAGGGAACCTCACATGTAGGCCTTTTGGTCACCCACCAATTGAACTTCCCAAAGCCATCAACTCAGCCCCGACAAAGATTTAGCCAATCCAACCAGTGCTTGACATCAATTTCACATGAATACTTGCCTCGATTGATGAATGCATATTCATCAGGAAATTTAATTACCATTTTGGGTCAAATTTGACTCAATGCTTTGAATTTCACTTACTAAATAACAAAATGTGCAAAATTACTTAATTGGTCCAATTATCATGATTTTGATTGAATTTATGTTGATTTGATGCAGGTCTTGATTAAGTTGAACAATCAGCTGGGGCCCACCTTCACTCACTTTTGATCTTGACCAATCGATCTTAACCAAATGGTTTTCTCTAACGGTTCTGACCTCTCAGTTTTAAGATATTCACCTATACGGTCTCAAGACCATTTAAGCCCATTCGGTTTCAAGACCGCATGATCCTAAACGATCTCAAGACCGTTTGAGTCCATACGGTTTCAAGACTGAAATGAACCCAAACGGTCTCAAGGCCGGATGGTGTCTAATGGTTTCGAAACTGTTTGGACCGAAACCGTTTGGACCGAAACCATTTGGACAACGGGACCGAATGAATTCCTAAAACCGAATGGAGCCGGGCCAATGCAAGACCGAATGAGCACATGCACGATGACCGTTTGCTGCAAGTGTGAATACCATTTGGGCGCCAAGGTCGCAAGACCTTTTAGCCGCGAAGACCGTTTAGCAGCAAAGACCGTATGGCCACAATACTCTCAAACTGAATGGATTACCAAACCGAATGGGCATGCAAGACCGTTTGAAGAGTTTCGGTCTGCGAGACCGTTTGGAGAGTACCAGAACACGGGTCGCGAGGTCGTTTGTCGCAACTATGAAATCGTTTGATAAAGCTAAGCATGAGACCGGTTGGGATAGCTACGTACGTGCAAACCGTTCGATAAGCGAAGACCGTTTGCTCGATGCTAATTGCAAACCGAATGGTCACATGTGCAGCAAGACCATTAGATGAAGTGTACGTGAGCAATGGCATGCATGCAAAAATGTTTGTAAAAGTCAAACATGAAGACCGTTAGCTGGTTGTTGGATAAGCTGAAGACTGTTTAAGCTGAACTGAGCAAGACCATTTGAAGATAATAAGCGTGAAAACCGTTTGCTATTCGAGACTGTTTGGTTGAAAAGAGCATATGCATGCAAACTGAACGACAGATCGAATTAAAAAGTTGCAGCTGCGAAGACCGTTTGGATCATGCCCACGTGAGGAATGAATGGATGCATGAAGATCAGTTGATTTCCAAGGCATCCAAGACCGATTGCTGCTATGTGAAGACCGTGTGAGTGGCTGAGGCAAAGACCGAATATATTAACAAATGGATTGGATTAGCTGTACCGAATGCATGCAAATCAATTGCTGTCCACGTGAAGATCTTTTGCTGCGCTAATGCATGCAAACCAAACCCAGTGAAGATCGGTTGGTTGGATGGCTGATCCAAGACCAAATGAATCACATATGCGAAGACCATTTGGAGTATTTGCCGGCAATACACGACCAAATTAGCATGATGCATGCATGACCGAATATCATTACACTCACATGAAGACCAAATGATCAAGGAGTGAAGACCGTTTGAGGCATTCTGCGAAGACCGTTCACGCACAGAAACCGTTTACGCATGCATAGCAAATCGAATGGAGGAGAGTACAATACAAATCGATCAAGATATTTTTGGATTCACACAAAAAGTATGAGAGACACATCTATGCCTATAAATAGGACCCCAAGGGTCCTCATTTGGGGCATCGGTTCTGGGACGCTGACAAACTGCCTGTACACAGGTCCAATCCAAATCCAGTGCCATCCACACCAGTTTCATTCCACCTACTACCCGTACTGCAACCAAGGAGGCTGAGGAGAGAAGGAAGACAGAGTGAGGGAGACTGTCTGGTCTGTCTTGGCATCTCCCGTTCGTGTCCAGATCTGCTCCGACACGATGTAGAAGGCTGTATCTTCTTCACCGAGCTGCGACTACCTTCTACACGGAGTTCATGGCGGATTTCTCTCTCTTTCTTATTCTTCTTGTTTCTTGCATCATGAGCGAGTAGTACCTTTTCGCTGGGGTGCGGGGACTAGCCCCGCTGTCCATGCAAATCATGTTCTTTTGTTAAACTCTCCATGACAATGTATATAACCTTCCATTTTATTGTTAATTGGTATGTCCGTAGTTGATTATGTGCTTGCTTTCATCTTGTTCTTTCCTGCTTTGCAAAATCTTCTATATATGGGATGGGATGGTGGTTTACCAGTTCAAATCCTTGACGAGAACTTCTGATAGGATTCCTTGAGGTCGTAAGTGTATGATTCGTGAGGGGACGAGACATCAAGCCTACGGTGATGCTTCAGTGGTATAAACATCCCTCAGGGAGGACCACAACCTTAGTTGGATTTTGTATCGACTTATTTATCGTCGATGTTAGTTTGTAGATCTATCACCTGCTTGCTTATCAATTAATGCGATTGACTCCCAAACTAGAAATAAAATGGGATTTCTTCAAGGTCATAAGTGCATGATCCACGAGGGGACGAGCCATCTAGCCTTCAGTGACGCTTCTGTGCGCCTAACGCCAGTATAGGGGGCCCACAACCTTCGTTGGATTTCTGTATCTTCAGAGCCGTAAGTAAGTGATCTGGATGGTGATGAGACATCTGATACCTAAGGTGATGCTTACACGAACCTAACACCCGTATGGGGGTCTTGCAGCAGCTCTATTTGGATTGTTATATCTTGCCTGGATTGTTTGCGATTGAATGTGTTTGCGTGTGTAGCGGTGGTGAAACACGATACCATCCCAGCGATTCCATATCATTGATCTAAATCCAACTTTAATTCAGATTTTACTTTCTTACAATTAGTTTAATTAACCTCAAAGCAACCAATTGTTCTAAATATTAGTTTTACTTGAGCTAGATTTGACTGACAAGGATTCTTAAAAACATTGTACTTTGGGATCGATCCTTAACTATACTGTGATAAGACTCGTCCACTTGTGGGTGGTATTATTGCACTTTGGTTTTGGTAAAATCTCGGGGATTTCAACCCTGAGTGAGTTTGTTAGTGCGATAAAATCCCACGTCAAATTCTGGCGCCGTTGCCGGGGACAACAAAATCAGTTAGTCAAAACTAGTTCTTTTAAGACTAATTTAGGATTTTGCTTTTTCTTTTGACACAATCGATCATCTACTTGAAATTTGACTCTACTCCGTGGTTCTCACTTTCAAAATCTTTCTATCTCAGGTAAAATCCAAGACGTAGTGCATGCACCGTTCGAACAACCCCGGACTAACAACGAGCTTTGATCCCGAGATAGACATAACTTTTCATCGTCAGATCAGAGAAAATCAAGCAAGGATGGCTCAAGAAGAAGAAGTAGCCCGAAGGATGGCTCAAGCCATTAATGCACAAAGAGAAAGGCTCATGCAAGAAGCAAGGGTTGCGGTTCAACAGGAAATCCTTGCAGCGCAAGCAGCAACGCAAGCAGTTGAACTATAAAAGGATCTTAGAGAGTTCTCAATCCCGAAAGCTGTGACTGTGCATCATCCAGTACAACCTCCCCACATCAATGATGCCAATTTTGAGATACGAGCACATTGGATCACCTTGCTTCAAAATAACCCTTTCTATGGAAAACAAGGTGAAGATAGTCAAGAACATCTTTTAAGGTTTATTGATCTTTGTGCTATGACAAAGCAAAATGGAGTGTCTGATGATGCCATTAGACTCTGCCTCTTCAAGTATTCCCTTGCTGATAGAGCCATACGTTGGTACAATTCATTTCAAAGTGACATACCCATCACTACCTGGGAACAACTGCAAAATGTGTTTCTAGAAAATTTTTATCCTCTATCTCTCACATATGAAATCAGAGGGCGAATAATAAATTTCACTCAAGTTCCTGGAGAAACCCTTACTGAAGCCTGGGATAGATACAAAGAGCTTCTACGCAAGTGTCTACACCACAAAATTCCCAAGAACCAACTCATTGAGATTTTCTATAGGGGTGTGGATGATGATATTAAGAGATTCCTAGATTCCTCATATGGAGGAAACTTCATGTGTCAAAGTTATGATAGCGCACGGAGAGTCATCACCTTGGGAGCAGAAAATCAAGCCAATTGGGTAAGATCTGTAGGTAAAGGAGTTTTGAAAGTATCTATGGCCGAAGCTACTCCCGAGTACAAATCCATCGCTGAAACCTTGAAACTCTTAGTTGCCAAGCAAGACCATATTGAATCATCTCTTACTACTATTGGAAGAGGACGTTCGCCCACTCGACAACCAGAACAATTCAAGTCCGCTTCCCTGTTTTGTGAAGCATGAAAAGGAATTGATCATTCCACCTTATCATGCAATGTTCTTTACGATGTTGTTCTGAGCAACGTATGTGGCCAAGGAGATAATGGCCAAATGGAAAATCTTAACGCGGTTAATACCATCCCTGGTCAAAGTTATTACAATCCGAATCAGAATAAGAATCATCCAGGTTTTCAATATGGAAACCCCTCTGGAGTAGTAAACTCACATCAATTTGGTTCGAACAATCAACCACGAGGCCCACCAGGATTCTAGTACAATCAAAAATAGAATTTTGGAAATCAAGGAAATTTAAAGGGAAACTTTCAGAATAGGAACTTCAATAATTATCAAAACAATTCCCAGTACCAGAGTCTTAACCAAGTTCCTTATCAACAACAAGGACAACAAGCAAGTCCCGTATCACCTGATGACAAGCTATCAGCCATTGAAAAGATGTTGCAAACTCAGCAAACTATGATAGCTAACCAACAAGCTCAACAGAAGGCTATTGAATCCCGACTAGCTCAACTTGCAGTTAGCATCAAGCCACCAGATGGGGTTTTTGCTGGCCAACCCGAGAATAATCCTAAGCATCCTGAACAATTGAAGGCAGTCACCACCAGATCAGGAAAATACTATTCTGATCCTCCTATCAAGACACCTGTGGTTGTTATAGACAAAGATGAACCTATGATTGTCCAAGACTCAAAAACACCGTAGTCTCAACCTAAAGAACCAGTAACTACTGATAAGATAGACAAGGAAAATCCTGAGAAACCTATTGATGAAGAAACTGAAACTCCAGAACATGATATCCCTGTATACAAGCCTCATATTCCTTTCCCTGCTCATTTAAGGCAAACCAAGCTTGATAGTCGCTTCAATAAGTTTAAAGAATCTATGAAGAAACTTCATGTTGATATACCCTTTTTGGATGCACTGGCTGAGATACCAGCCTGGACTAAGTACCTAAAGTCACTTCTCACAAGGAAGTATATAACTGAAGAGTATGAGATAGTAAATCTGGAGACAACTACATCCGATATCGTTTTGAGCAAGATTCCCAAGAAACAAAAAGACCCAGGATCCTTTGGAATTTCATGTCACATTGGCAACTCATCATGAAGAAAGGATTGGCGGATCTTGGCGCAAGCATCTCTATTATGCCACTTAGCATGTGTAAAAGACTAGGGTTTGCAGAATTACTTCCAACAGGCATGACCATACAGCTTGCAGACAATTCGGTAACTCTTCCCATGGGAATAATTGAAGATGTCCCACTCAAGGTGGACAAGGACTCTTATGTCCCATGTGATTTTGTTATCATGGACATTAAAGAAGATGCCAAATACCCTCTTATCTTCAGTCGTCCATTCCTCGCAACTGCAAGAGCCCTAATTGATGTCGAAGCTGGTACCTTACTGCTTAGATTAGGCAAAGAAACTCTTGAATTTAAAGTTTTTGAAATCATGAGAAGACCAAGTATGCAAGAAGAGGTCTATCTGATTGACTGCATTGAGCAAATGTCACTTCTGACTCAAGAGCATCATGAATCATACAATCCTTTAGAAGTTTCTCTAACAAACCCATCAGTGGATGAACTAATTGACGAACAAGTAAAAGATTGCATCGAATCCCTCGACTCTGCCAAAGAAGATGTTGAAGCCACTAGTGAAGAACTCAAAGCTATGGAAACTACAGAAGAAACATGAAAAAAATAGAGGCTCCCGAAATGAAGCCCCTGCTCGAAGGACTGAAGTACGTGTTTTTAGATGATCTCAAAGTTTGCCCAGTTATTATAAATTCTGATCTAAAAGCTGAACAAGAAGATAAACTCCTGAAGGAATTAAGGGAAAGAAAGAAAGCCATCGGTTATAAAATGAGTGTCATCACTGGGGTCAGTCAAGCACTATGTATGCACAAGATCCCTATGATGGAAGATCACTTGCCAACTATTAAGCATCAATGGAAATTGAATCCAAATATGAAGGAAGTGGTCCGTCGTGAGGTCATTAAACTGCTCACAAATGGAATAATCTATCCGATATCAGACTCACCATAGGTGAGCCCAGTGCATGTAGTCCCAAAGAAAGGTGGAACAACTATTATACGAAATGAAAACAATGAAATCATCCCCACTCAAATAGTCACAAGGTGGAAGATGTGCATAGATTATAGAAAATTGAACAAGGCAACTCAAAAAGATCACTTTCCAATGCCTTTCCTTGATCAAGTCTTAGAAAGGCTGGCTCACCAAGAATATTTCTGTTATCTTGACGGTTACTCTGGATTCTATCAAATACCCATACATCCAGATGACCAAGAGAAAACTACTTTTACCTGCCCATTCAGAACATACACATTTAAAAGAATGCCGTTTGGCCTCTGCAATGCACCTGCAACTTTCCAACGTTGCATGGCTGCCATATTTACCGGTCTCCCCGAAACCATTATGGAAGTTTTCATGGACGAATTTTCTATATACGGAGATTCATGTCTAAAGCACCTCTCCCTGGTCCTCAAACGATGTGAAGAAGCACATCTTGTGTTGAATTGGGAAAAGTGCCATTTTATGGTAAAGGAAGGCATTGTCCTCGGCCATAGGGTCAGCAATAGAGGAATTGAAGTAGATAAAGCCAAGGTTGAAGTGATTTCTAAACTGGCCATTCCAAAAATTGTAAAATAAGTCCGTGCTTTCCTAGGTCATGCATGATTTTATAGAAGATTCATAAAGGACTTTTCAAAGATAACCAAGCCAATGATGAATTTGTTACTAAAAGATGCTGAATTCAATTTTGATGAAGAATGTATCAAAAGCTTCAACACACTAAAGTAGGCTCTCACAACAACACCCATCATTAGAGCTCCCGACTGGGACCACCCTTTTGAAATTATGTGCGATGCCAGTGACTATGTTGTGGGTGTTGTTTTAGGGCAATGTATAGAGAAGAAACATTATGCGATCTATTATGCATCGAAAACTCTAGATGAAGCCCAGAGGAATTATGCGACTACCGAGAAAGAACTTCTAGCAGTCGTGTATGCCTTTGACAAGTTCAGATCCTACCTAATTGGTTCAAAGGTCATTGTCTACACATACCATGCTGCCATTCGTTACCTTCTGGCAAAGAAAGATGCAAAACCCAAGTTGATTAGATGGATCCTCCTATTATAAGAATTTGATTTAGAGATAAGAGATAAAAAGGGTACAGAGAATGTTGTAGCAGACCATCTTAGTCGCATCCACACTCTGGATACTGAGAAGATTCCGATCAATGAAGCCCTTCCGGATGATCAACTAATGAAGGTGTCAGAAGTTGTACCGTGGTACTCGGATTTTGTGAACTACCTCGCTGCTGGGGTTATTCATCCTCAATGCACCGGAAATGCACTAAAGAAATTTATGCATGATGTGAAACAGTACTACTGGGATGAGCCGTACCTTTTCAAACTATGTGCTGATGGTCTATATAGACGATGTATCGCTGAAGAAGAAGCTCAACTTATTTTGGAACAGTGTCACTCAGGACCAGTGGGAGGACATATGAGCTCTAAAAAGACAACCTTGAAGGTTTTGTAATGTGGATTCTTCTGGCCAACCATATCCAAAGATTCCTACGACTTTGTCCTATCATGTGACAAATGTCAAAGATCAGGAAATATAACAAAGAGAGATGAGATGCCGCTGAATCTATGGCAAGAAGTAGAGATATTCGATGCTTGGGGGGGGTGGACTACATGGGTCCATTCCCATCTTCTCATGGATTTTCATACATCCTAGTGGCGGTAGACTATGTCTCAAAATGGGTTGAAGCCATACCAACTGTCACTAGTGATTCGAAACCAGTCATCAAATTATTCAAGGATATTATTTTTCCCCATTTTGGTGTCCCACGCATGGTGATATCTGACGGAGGTTCCCATTTTCTTGAAAGAAGCTTTGAAGCATTGCTAAGAAAGTATGGTGTTACTCACAAGGTAGCCTCACCTTACCATCCACAGACAAGTGGACAGGTGGAGGTTTCTAATCATCAACTCAAGAGTATCTTAGAAAGGACAGTAGGTCGCAATCGGAAATATTGGTTGGTGAAAATCAACGACGCTTTATGGGCCTATCGAACTGCTTATAAAACTCCCCTCGGGACTAAACCTTTTCGATTAATATATGGAAAGGCTTGCCACCTTCCAGTCAAATTGGAACACAAGGCATGGTGGGCAATTAAACAACTGAACTTTGATATGAAAGAAGCAGGCCAAGCCAGGATTCTGCAACTCCAAGAGCTGGATGAACTCAGGATGACAACTTATGAGAATGCATGAATCTACAAAGAACGTACAAAACTTTGGCACGATGGACATCTGAAAAGAAAAGGCATACAAGTGGGAGACTGTTACGACCCCACCTTCTGATAACCCCCAATTAAGGGAGACCGAGAGGTCGAAGCCGCACCCATAACTTCCGGATCAAAGGTTCGACAATTAACCAAGAATAATGATTAAATTTTAACAAACTATACTGAAAAGCTGTAAGAAAATAAACTTTTGCATACCTTTTGAAAATTTAGATCTCTAAACTTCTATCCACATATGAAGTACTATTCTAACTAATCCTCCTTGTATATCAGTTCGTGAATTCACAATATGTCGATTTACTGTTTGTCCTTTTGGCTTGTACCTAAAACGCCGACAAACAAAACGTCGGTCAGCCGAAGCTGGTATGTGGGGGAAACAATAATCATGTAAATACATTAGCAATGTAATCATTCAATTAATCATTTAACAACCAAGATTACATTTTAGATATAACTTCACGATCCAAGAGTACCCTATCCTCTATATTATCCCCATTAAACCCCTCATGATCCACCTATAAGTGAACCAATTTCTAGGGTTGAGTCACATGGCACTACTCGTAAGTAGCCCACTTCTTAACTCATGGCAGGATAGTGAGTCTCATGGCACTACATGTAGGTAGCCCAGTTTCTAACTCTCGGTAACCTAGACCTTGCTCTAGGATTACCCCTTTTTTTCTTAGCCTTTTCAAAGCAATAGAGGTGGACCCAGATCTAGTCAGTTATATACTCACATTTATAGTGATAATCATAGTCACTTTATAGTTGCATGAAATAAATAAACATCCAATAGTTATTTTCAAGCAACCGATTAAAACTTCGGGAATCTCCGTGAAACTAGAGCGATTATTCATAAGCGTAACCACATACTTGATTTGATGAGTCATGTAGATTATTCAACATATACTTCATCAAGCCAATCAATAGATCCAAGCAAGTCAAGCATTCATCATTTATAATCTGCACGTATATAAAACCTAAACTGTCACCTTCACATTATTAATCACATTTAACCCTACTCGACCCTAGTCTAGGGTTTAGGTTTCCTTATCATCAAATTTATCATTAGGGATATGTTTCTAAACCCTAATCCACATGTTTATTGATTTAATGGCTCAAGAACCCTATTTGCATTAGGTGTATCCATGATCATCAAACCTATTTCATTCTTACATTAAATTAAGTCTAACAAATTAACAAGTTAGGATCCTTAAACCTTATTATTCATATGCATTGATTAGAAAGTCTAATTATCATCATTAAGATCATAATCATGTTAATTTACCATAAAATTCCACATCATCAGTTTAAATCTCAAGGAAGCATATCTAACATGATCAACAACATATTAATATGAACTAGGGTTCCTATGTATTAATCACCCTACTTTCATGGACCAACTATACTTTTAGAACAGGAGTCATATTTAGGCATTAGGAGTATTTTATTTAGATTCTACTCGTTCTCCTGATAAATTTTCATAGATAACTTTTCTAAATCTGAGTTACCAATTATCTTCTATGAATTTTACAAGATAAGGATAATTGGGCCAATTAAAGGCCGCCACATCACCTTTTGTTATTCCCTTTTGTTATTCTCGCCAGCTATAAATAAAATGCCTAAAATTACCTCTTAGTCCATGTAGGCGATGCATAGCACCAGGGGCCTTCAGGTCTTTTTCCCCTTTTCTCCTTCCTCGCACGCAGGCGTCAACCACGGGCCGTTCTGTCGCGCGTCGGCTGCGCAACGAGGCCATGGCCTCTGCGCGACTTTACCTGCTCCTTGCAGCACCTCAGGTGGTGACCTCTACGGAGGTCTGCTAGCTCGACAGGGAGCCACTGCTCCAATCCCGCCGCCTGACGCCCTGCTGGCGCTCAACCTCTCAGGTCGGCCGTTGGTCAGATTGAAGCTGCCTTGCCCTCCTTCCTCGGGGCCTTGCACTGTCAAGGCAAACATCATCTCCTCCCAGCGCCGCCCTGGCTCTCTACCTCCAATCCCTATCAGTGGGGAAGCCCGGTTCCTTCCTCCTGGGCGCACATGTTCAAGCTTGTTGTTGCTGGGTGCTCCAACGATGGATCAGCAACCCAAAACCACCTAGACTCCTCCATTGTGTAGGCGTGTTCAAGCATGGGAGGGGTCTTCTCCATTTTGCTAGCCTTCGTTGTCGTGGTGCACATCCGATCTAGTGCCGACCTGCCCTTGATAGGTTGACGACATCTGACTATGGTTGCCTCTGTTAGATCCGTCAATGACGGTCACCGACCATGGGGTTCTCACCGTCGACAAGGAACAGACTCAACACATGGTCCTCGTGGCTCTTGGCTTATATAGACAACCCATAGAACTTCTAGGGTTCAAGGAAACAGAGAGAAAGTTGTTTCGTTCTTGGGTGTTTATAAATGTTAGCCGTAAGCGGTGGTTTAAACCTACTAGGACAACGTTTAAGAATAGTGTCCCAGAGGCTTCCAAATTATATTCCTTTCTTGGTAATCCCCTTTTCCATTAATCCTTGGGGAAACCTTCTATTACGTGTTTCCTTTCTTGGTTTTGAAGTAATCCATTACTTAATGATATTGAATCATATTAGTCAATATTGATCCCGTTGTGTGACATATTGGTACCCTTTCCAAAGTTAATTACTTAGGTGCCAAGTTTAGAGTCGTTATACCAAAAGGAAAGTGGCCTTTCTTCCTTTCCTCTCTTTTACATCCATTGTTGCGAAATCATACTTTCTTTTTAATAGGACAAAAAAAAACTCCTTTTTATCAATACCACAAAATCCACTAATTTTGTATCACATTATCCTCTTATTTTGCATTATTGGTATTTTCTCTTTCCTTCCTCTTTATTTGGACTCCTTGGATCCCAAGGAACTCTATTATTTTGAAATTATTTTTATTGGATACTTATTATCCTTCTAGATGCATCTTTATACATTATTTCACATTATCTTGTTTATCTCTCATTAAAATAACTCTTTTTGAGGTTTTCTCTTTATTTCTCTTTTATTTTTGTCATTGGAATTCCTTTTAATATTAGCAATCTCATGGATACGAAATTTCACCCAGAAATCTCATTTATGCCTCTTTCCACTCATTTTCCACATTTTATCGTTATTTTCAATTTCTTTCTTAATAAAGAAATACTTAATTAAACTTTTCTTTTCTTATTGCCTTCTCTATGCAACGTTGGACTCCTTGGAACCCAAGGAACCCAAGAGGCACGAAATCCTCTTTGGATTTGCCTTCTAGAGGTTTCTACATATTTTTTTTCTTAAAAATTCAATTGTCCATTTACTAATTGAATTTCCTTGTTATTTGGGCCCAATAGCCAATAAAGCCCACAACGCAATCATCAAGGCTATTGTAAACGAAATCCATTTATTTGAAGAAAATTATATCATTATTTGTTCAAAAATCGTTAATATGAGAAATTTCATTTCTCGGCAAATGAACCCAAAAATTGGGGTTGTAACATCCTTCCCCTCTTATAGGAATTTTGTCCTCAAAATTCTATCAAGCAAACAAACAATTCAGGATAAGACTTATCCATGTCCATCATTGGCCCCTATGTGGCTTTACCGTACTCATGGCGTTTCCAAAGAACCTTTATCATCACATATTCTTTTCTCTGAGTTCTTTCATCCTGGCGTCTATAAACTGCACAGGTGGTCTCAGACCATTTCAGCCTCCCTCGGGGCCCACTAGGTTCATTGCTCAGCACATGGTCAGGGTACCTCACATAGTACTCTAAATTTGACACATGGAACTCATCACACATTACTTCATCCTGAGGGGTAAGGTCAAACTTAACCTTCTCCACCAAACCATGACAAAAGAACCCATGCATCGGGGACTCATCTCTCTTAGTTATAACTTAGAGGGGTCGGATTTTCATGTCACATATTCTCCCACAGTGGACTGCATGTCAGTCTACTTTGCATCTGCTCATGACTTTCGTCATCTCTAGGCTCCTTCTAGCCATTACATGATCAAAGCGACTTCATCTACACACACTGTGGTCCTTTTCTAACCATCATGTGGTCCTTTCACCAACATCACCTTACTGAAGTGGTGACCGACACAACCTCCTTACAGAGCTTCTTATAAAACCCGTTACTGGCTATGGTGGTCATTGTCACATCTTTCATAGGACAAGAATTGTCTCTAGATATCACCCTGAACGAGCACACATGCTCTCATCAGACCTCTTTAGTCTGGATTATACTAACCATTAGTTAGGGGTGATAAACTGTACTATCATCGAGTTCTTCATGTACCTACTTTCACCTTATGGAAGTGAACCTTTAACTCATACTCATGAACTTTTGAACTCGCATCATGGTGTAGTTGAACCATCTCTCTCATATGTAGTTCAACCCGATCTGTCCTTTGACAGTACTCTTTCTTCCTTATGTCATCTAGGTAAGGCGATCTACCCTAACCCATATTACATCTCGACCTTCCTTGGTCTAGGGGAGACCTATCACAACATCCATAGCGATGAACTCCCATTCCCTCTCGGGGACTCTTTTGTCCTCCATATCGATGCACTGGGTTACTGGGGTTCGTCCTTTACCTCCTGGCTTGCATGGCCATAAACCACATGCAACTTCATCTTAAGCATCCATAGTGCTATTGCCATTTACAACGGTGTATGGTGATCTTCAATCATGATTTCCTGTATGTCATGATTCCTCAAGATCGATTCCTCTGAAACCCTAAACCACTGTAGTCGGGGTTTCATCGCCTTCTCTTCCAAAGAAGTGCATCTGAGGTTCTACCACCATCCTTTCATTGCATCAAGGACTAGACTGGCTAACCAAGCAACCCTTAACTTTTCAACATATCTTGTTACATCTGAGTGCTATCTAAACACACCTCCTTTCCAAACTTAGGGTTAACCTAACAACCTCTTCTAGCCAAACTAGGCAGTTATATCTCAACCAGAGCATCCATTACCACTTCACATTCTTAGGTATTAAGTAACATTGATGGCATACACCTTCCTATATGCCACTTATTACCTCATCTTAGCCCTAAGTCTATCTTCATCAAGAACATTCCGAACTTATTCCTTTGGTTTTCAAACTAAACTTGGTGTATCTCATAGCTCATGATAAAAACATCCTTATAAGATGACTACCTTATTTCTCTTTAGCATTTGCAAACCATCCATATAGCATTCACTTTACCAGGGTATGTTATCTTCTCTGTCCCCATATCTCGTGGCAACGTTCCAAACCACATCATCTTTTATCCTTGGTTTATGGCATGCATGCTGTCCTATCTCTCACTCCCATAACAAGAGGAAATAAGCATTTGGCTGCAGTCCAAATACATAGTTCTTCCTGTTCCAAGAGTAGAGATGGTACATCCCACCTTGCCAGTACACCTTCAAATCTAGGTTGAAACGTGCAACTTATGTCTCTACATCACAATCGTCTCGATATCAAAGTTACTTCCATGGAAAACTAGTCTCGAACCTATCTGGTCCAAACACAATCCTTAGTCATCACCTCTAGGTCTATAGGGTGCCGACACTTTTGGGGTCATCCCTCTTCCCTCGTGCATCAGAGAGTGCCCTACTCATCTGCCCTTTGGGTCCCATGAGCTCATGAAGGTGATCAATCTCCTAACCCATGGCCCTCAGACAATGATAGCTATTACCTCCCGACCCTATAGTCTTGTGCAACTAGGGAATTAGGCAACTCCTACTTCCATCAGTCTTACCCCTACCTGACCCCAGGATAGACTTAGGATTATATCATAGCACATGTCCAACATAGAACCTTACCCAAGCATTCATCATCTCTCTTTCTGCGTTCATGGGTTGACTTTCATCTTTTCATTGGGATCATGGCAACCCGCCTACCTTGGTCAAGCCCCATACCGGTTACCTCCATGGTAACACATCCACATGCACATAGAGACGGTTATCTATGGGTCTATAGGTTCATTCTCATGCCATGTACTCTTCACTTAGTTTCTCAAGATCCTTTGAGACCTCTTTAGGTTACCCTAAACCAAAAAAACTGATATACACCCTACCAAAGGGGTCCCTCTCCCAGGGTGGAAGGAAAACTAGCTCTTGAAAACAAGGTCACAAAAGCACTTAGGTCTAGGGTTTACATCCACATGAGACTACTTAACCCTAGAAAGCTATTAAGGCATAAGAAGATCACCTACCGAACCATGCTAGGTCATACTTGTCCTCTTTCCTCAATGTTGGATCAAGATCATACTTTCCTTTATCATCAACCTTGTTGTGAGGGGTTCATCAAACATACCTTAAACTTAAGGGGTTTCTCTTTCCTCTAAACATAAGAAGTACCATGCTCGCTTCTACAGGAACTCAACTCTCATCATGAGCATTAGGTACACCACTTCCCCTCTTATATCAGGAACCCTAGGTTCACTATTAGGTGTCCAACTGCATGCTCTGTCTCTTAATTACGAACCAAGCATGCAAAAGGCATGACATGCACTCCTTCTCATCCTTCAACTCGAGCAACACTTAGAGTTGGGTCCTTCTTAAGGACAACCAACAAGGTACAAGGCCTCATAACCCGTTACTAAACCTTTCTAGGTCCAAGGAACTCTTCTTCCTTCCTCAGAAGGTAAACACCTATACCGTAGGCACATAGGTACCAGAATCTTCATCTTCTCTCTCTCTAAGGTTTGGGCCCTCTAAGGCAACCAAGATATCATCAACTTCCAGGGATCGATCATGAGGCAACCACTATCATCCATCGTTCCTCATATCTCATGGTTTTAGTCTTCCAACCTTCTTGCTGGGTTTCCTGCTCTCTCTAGAGCTAACCCTACATTCAACCTCACCATTAGAGGTTCTCTCTTCATGAAGGATCAACCTCAAAGCATGCCCTACATGGGTGAAGCCTAGGTTCGAACTTATGTTTGCTCAAGATCATCCATAACCCTTTGTGCTCCCCCTTGATTCCTTATCCAGGGTTTCATCCTACTGTTAGCACCATGACGTGCCCTAGGTGCCAGCTATACCCTACTTGTACAAGCCCATAGGTTTTCTAAGGTCCTTCACTAACGTCATCATCTAAGGAGCTATCCTTTACCCTAACATGCACGACCCTTCTCAGGGTTGGGTTGCCAAAGGTGCTAAGTCACCCATGGATCATATGGCATCCCAAAGGCATGTCCTTTCAAACACCTGGTCCAACTCATCTCTCTCTAACCTTCACTTAGGGTTAGGGTTAGCATCATCCTCAGAGGATGTGCCATGTATATACTTGCAATGGAGATCTCTATCTCCAAGACTAACTTATCCTCCTGACAAGAAGGTCTAGCCTCAGGTCTCTTCTGAGGACGTGACAACTTATGTCATACGACCTAAGCATGTATCTATTCTTTAGTTTGCGCTTAATCTATTAAGCTTATGTCCATGAAATCTTATTTACATGCCTTTCATTAATTTGATGGAGGATTCCTTAGTCCTTATTAATCTTATCCATACCTTAAGAGGGTGAGGAGAAGAAAGAAAACCCTAATCCTTCAGGCCCTTAACAGAATTTTGTGATGAGAAGGGATGAATAAGATGAGAAAGTCCTAAAGGTATCTTATTTCAATTCATACCCTAAGACTTTGGCCAGGCAGTCACACAGATCCGGGAGTCCTCGTATTCTGACTAGCGGTGCGGAGGAAAATATTGCCAGCCCCCAGTCGTGATCCTTTTCTAGAAACCTCCGTCTTTTGGATAATCCTCTAATAACTCCCTTGGGTTCTATGGAGTTTGTAAAATTTAATAATTATTAATAGTTAACTGAGGAACCCAAGCTCTGATACCAAATGTTACGACCCCACCTTTCGATAACCCCCAATTAAGAGAGACCGAGAGGTCGAAGCCGCACCCATAACTTCTGGATCAAAGGTTCGACAATTAACCAAGAATAATGATTAAATTTTAACAGACTATACTGAAAAGCTGTAAGAAAATAAACTTTGGCATACCTTTTGAAAATTTGGATCTCTAAACTTCTATCCACATATGAAGTACTATTCTAACTAATCCTCCTTGTATATTAGTTCGTGAATTCACAATATGTCGATTTACTATTTGTCCTTTTGGCTTGTACCTAAAACGCCGACAAACAAAACGTCGATCAACCGAAGCTGGTATGTGGGGGAAACAATAATCATGTAAATACATTAACAATGTAATCATTCAATTAATCATTTAACAACCAAGATTACATTTTAGATATAACTTCACGATCCAAGAGTACCCTATCCTCTATATTGTCCCCATTAAACCCCTCATGATCCACCTATAAGTGAACCAATTTCTAGGGTTGAGTCACATGGCACTACTCATAAGTAGCCCACTTCTTAACTCATGGCAGGATAGTGAGTCTCATGGCACTACACGTAGGTAGCCCAGTTTCTAACTCTCGGTAACCTAGACCTTGCTCTAGGATTACCCCTTTTTTTCTTAGCCTTTTCAAAGCAATAGAGGTGGACCCGGATCTAGTCAGTTATATACTCACATTTATAGTGATAATCATAGTCACTTTATAGTTGCATGAAATAAATAAACATCCAATAGTTATTTTCAAGCAACCGATTAAAACTTCGGGAATCGCCGTGAAACTAGAGCGATTATTCATAAGCATAACCACATACCTGATTTGATGAGTCATGCAGATTATTCAACATATACTTCATCAAGCCAATCAACAGATCCAAGCAAGTCAAGCATTCATCATTTATAATCTGCACGTATATAAAACCTAAAATGTCACCTTCACATTATTAATCACATTTAACCCTACTCGACCCTAGTCTAGGGTTTAGGTTTCCTTATCATCAAATTTATCATTAGGGATATGTTTCTAAACCCTAATCCACATGTTTGTTGATTTAATGGCTCAAGAACCCTATTCGCATTAGGTGTATCCATGATCATCAAACCTATTTCATTCTTACATTAAATTTAGTCTAACAAATTAACAAGTTAGGATCCTTAAACCTTATTATTCATATGCATTGATTATAAAGTCTAATTATCGTCATTAAGATCATAATCATGTTAATTTACCATAAAATTCCACATCATCAGTTTAAATCTCAAGGAAGCATATCTAACATGATCAACAACGTATTAATATGAACTAGGGTTCCTATGTATTAATCACCCTACGTTCATGGGCCAACTATACTTTTAGAACAGGAGTCATATTTAGGCATTAGGATTATTTTATTTAGATTCTACTCGTTCTCCTGATAAATTTTCATATATAACTTTTCTAAATCTGAGTTACCAATTATCTTCTATGAATTTTACAAGATAAGGATAATTGGGCCAATTAAAGGCCGCCACGTCACCTTTTGTTATTCCCTTTTGTTATTCTTGCCAGCTATAAATAAAATGCCTACAATTACCTCTTAGTCCATGTAGGCGATGCATAGCACCAGGAGCCCTCAGGTCTTTTCCCCCTTTTCTCCTTCCTCGCACGCAGGCGTCAACCACAGGCCGTTCTGTCGCGCGTCGGCTGCGCAGCGAGGCCATGGCCTCTGCGCGACTTTACCTGCTCCTTGCAGCACCTCAGGTGGTGACCTCTACGGAGGTCCGCTAGCTCGACAGGGAGCCACTGCTCCAATCCCGCCGCCTGACGCCCTGCTGGCGCTCAACCTCTTAGGTCAGCCGCTGGTCAGATTGAAGCTGCCTTGCCCTCTTTCCTCGGGCCCTTGCGCTATCAAGGCAAACATCATCTCCTCCCAGCGCCGCCCTGGCTCTCTGCCTCCAAGCCCTTTCGGTGGGGAAGCCCGGTTCCTTCATCCTGTTGGATAAATTGGACATTATGATAAATCCCTTTGTTTCGATGATGACAAACATTTCATTCAAAGCATCAACCAAGAACAATCATGATACAAGTGAAGATGATAGTGAAGAAGAAACTCTCATTGTAAATGGTAAGCAGTATAAAAGTTTTAAAACTAATAAAACTTCTGGTATTTATTCTTCCAGGTGCTTTGAATGTGGCAAGAAGGGACACATGAAAGGTGATTGTCCAAAACTCAAGAAAGGGAAGAAATCATCTCACAAAAAGAAAGAAAGAGCATATAAAGCTGCATGGGATGATTCAAGTGATGATAGTGATGATGGAAAAGAAGAAGTAGAGTTCCTCATTGCTACAACAAATGAAGAAGAAGAAGAAGAGGTAAGTCTTTTTGATCTACCAAAAGAAGATCTAATTGCTAGTCTTCAAGATACTCATGAGAAATATATTGAGTGCAAGAAGAAACTTAAGAAATCAAATAAAGTAAATAATGATTTAAATGTTAAACTTCTTGCTCTTACATCTGAAAATGAGGATCTCAAAAAGGTAAATGAAGATTATGATCTTAAGTTAAAATCTGTAGAAGCTAATTGCAATCTGCTTTCCTTAGAGAAGTTAAAATTACAAACTCAACTGAATGATCTTCAGAAACAACCTATCTTATGTTCACACTTAGATTATGATGAGGTTGTAAACGAAAGAAACTCTCTAGTATCTGATTTAGATCAAGCAAAGAAAGATATAAACAAGAAGATGGATGATATTGTTAAGTTACAAAGAAAAATAAATGAGTTAAGAGGAAATGATATCCTTGAGAATATTCTGAAAATTTCCTCTAGTTATAATGGAAGAAGCGGATTAGGATATGATCCAAAGAAAAATCAACCTACAAGAGCTAAAGCATCCAAGTCTAAGATGATGTTTGTACCTAAGAACACAATTCCTAGAAAGAGAAATGAAGTTGACTCCATTAGTTGTCATTATTGCATGCGCCTTGGACATTATTCATTTTTATGCCCATATAAGAAAAAGAATGATGATTTAGTTTGGATTCCTAAAACTTAGAAGCCTAAATTTAACTAGTTGAGAGTTGACCTAAACTGATTCTTGATATACAAATGTCATATCTCAACACAATCGAGCTCTAACTTGCATAATTTTGTTTTACTTGGAAGCAATTAACAGTTCTGAAAACATTCCAGAAACTTTGTCGGTCGAGAATCGGTCGACCGAGTGAACATTCGGTCGAGAAATTGTCGACCGAGCAGGTCACTGATTTCCAGTCTGCAATAAATCTGCTGAATATATTTTCAATTGATTAAATTGCTATCTATTTGTTGTTAATGACTGATTTTACATGCAAAACAAGTTGAAGATCATTATTGAAAAACTTATAAATATAAATGAGATTATTTTGGTTGATCCTCTAAATAAGTTAAAACTGAAATTATGCTTAGTTTAATAAAAAGAAATTTCGGTTTTATCATTATTCACATGATTGTTCCTAAAATATTTTCTGGTCTATCCATATAGAAATCATGTATTATGACATCTAGCTTAAATAATCACAATCATTGTGTTTCATGGAATTATCATTATATGTTTTTATTGTTCTATCATTACATCATGGATATGCTTTCACTATTTCATCATTCAGCTCATAAAGATGATGCTATGTTAGCACGAATAGATAATGATAATTGTATGCATGGATCCTTGGTGATACATAGGCAAGCAAAATGATTCATTGGTGATATGTTTCTTAGAACAAGAACTTTAATGCTTGCAAGAGCACAATGTTATAACATATAAGATAAAAATTTCTCAATTGGTATCTTTAAAGACTTGAGATATTAATCGTGTTTTCATTTTTAAGAATCTTATGAGGGTACAAGAAGAAATGGAATTTGATATTTATGTACCTACAACAAAGTTTATATAAATATTCTAGGAAAATCAAGGACGAATGTTTTCATATTGAGTATCATTCAAAATAATATCTAATTACATGCAGATATTATACTTCATATATGAATGTTCAATTTGGAAATCTGCAAAATTGCCTCTTGGTTGAAATGAAATTTGACCAAGGGGCTCTATGGTCGAAGTCAAGGTCGACCTAAAATAAGCTTTGACAAAATGCTTATTTGGACATCATTTTATTGTACTTAATCTTAGTATACTTTTGATAAAGGTCAAAATCAAAATTTAAAATCATATGTGACCTTAGAAGCTTTAAATTGCTTTAATGGTAAGATTAAGGGGGAGCTCATAAAAACAAATTTGATTATTTGATTAAAAATCTTACAAAAACATTGTAAATATCATTTGGGGCTTGTTACGACCTTAGTATCTTTACTCTTGGTTATGAAGAAATCTATGAATTTCATAAAAATGATATATCTTGTTGTTAAAGGAACCCTCTAAACAAATCAGGGCTTAACATCCCATGCATTTGGTTAGAGACATTTTTATGTACTCTATGATTAAAGGATTCTCATTTCATTTTAGGGCTTAACATCCCTTGTAAAATGGGTGAGAAATCAATACATATGCCATGAACCTAACATGATCTCATATCATTTCAAGGCTTAACATCCTTTGCAAATGATTGAGAAACAAATTGTGGCTAAATTAGACAAAAATGATATTAAATCTATGTTCCCAATAGAATATCTATCTAAGGGGGAGCATAGTATAAAATTAAGGGGGAGAAGAAATATAAATATTCAACTTGGATATCTTTTTGAAATGACAAAGGGGGAGAAAGAATATAAAATCAAAAATATAAATGAGTAAATGAGTTATAAATAAGTTTCATAACATCTTAGCCAGCACTCACTTGCAAAACAAGAATGGCTACAAAAGGTAATCCTCAGGTATGAAACTCACATGCTTTATATTTACTTATTTCATATTTATGAAATGTTTGCCATCTTCAAAAAGGGGGAGATTGTTGGATAAATTGGACATTATGATAAATCCCTTTGTTTCGATGATGAAAAACATTTCATTCTTGTTAATCTAACGTGCTACTTGAGTGTTGCAGGAATGAGGTGGATGACAAAGCTCTAGGGAATCTATATGCTTGAATGATTGTAAATGTCATGAAATGTAATCAATTGTAAACTTGTACAAATATATAATGTACAAGTACTTAGACTTCATGTAAATCAAGCGTCAGATCTTCCCTAGCCAATCACCACACCTAGATAGGTCATCCCCTTCAATAGTGTCACATATGCACACTCATACACACACTTAGTGCCTTAATTGAAAGATTGAAACAAGGTCAATCTTGGTCGACAAACTCCTCGACCGAGACACTCTCGGTCGACAAACTTCTCGACCGAGAAAGACCCAAGTAGCCGTTAGACACATCAGATAAGGTAGTTGGCAGTTGGAAATGAACGTTGCTAACACTTGATCCAGAGAGCCTGTCGGTCGACAAAACTTCGACCGAGTAGGTATCTCGGTCAACAATTTCTCGACCGAGATGGACTCTGACAGCAACTGCAGAATAAAGTAACTAGCCGTTACTAATGCAACTAACTTATACCTAATGGCTAGTTAAGCACTTAGAACCCCCTAGAAAGTATCTAGAACGTCCTTAAGCACTTGTAGGCCATTCCTATAAATAGGACATGCCTTAGGACACCTAAATACACCTAAGCTACACTTGTGATATGATTGAGCATACACCTACAATTGGCAATCTGTTTTGAGAAATTGAGCAACACTTGCATTGGCAATCCCTCTACTTGCTCTAATTTCTTGTCCTATAGGCTAGTATCTCCTATCCACAACAATTACACGTGCATATACTTTGGTTAGGAGATCTACACGCTTGATATAGGCAAATCAAGCCTTGTGCTTCAAAGGATAAGTGTCATTTCCATTTTCCTTCTTGTTCCTTTTATTCTTTGTATTCTCCTTGCTACTCCTACGGTTGGAGGATGTGGATTGGAGAAGGTTCTTCTCGGTGGAGAAGGTGGACTTCGAGCTACTTCAAGAAGGATATTGCAACGGGAAGCTACTTCAGGAGGAAGGCTACTTCAAGGGGAAGCTTGAAGTTACTTCAAGAAGGCTGCTTCAAGGTTGGTGCAATTACTTCAAGGTGAAGGCTGCTCGAAGGGTTTAGGGAAAGAATTGTAATTTTATGTAAAGTCCTTGCGAGGTAATAAAATTAAATTCTTTCAAAATCCCGGTTGGGTAAGCAACCGGGTAGTGGACTGACTACCTTAGTATTTGCTAAGGTAGGAACCACTCTAAATCCTTGTCCCCTTGTCCAATATTCTTGTGGTTGGTTGTTTGAGATAAATTATTATTAAAATAATCTTAAAACCCTATTCACCCCCCTCTAGTGGTTTTTCACCTCCTGGGTGCACAGGTTCAAGCTTGCTGCTACTGGGTGCTCTGACGATGGATCAGCAACCCAAAACCACCTAGACTCCTCCATTGCGTAGGCGTGTTCAAGCATGGGAGGGTTCTTCTCAATTTTGCTAGCCTCCGTTGTCGTGGTGCACATCCGATCTAGTGCCGACATGCCCTTGACAGGTTGACGGCATCTGATTATGGTTGCCTCTGTTAGATCCGTCAATGACGGTCACCGGCCATGGGGTTCTCACCGTCGACAAGGAACAGACTCAGCACATGGTCCTCGTGGCTCTTGGATTATATAGACAACCCATAGAACTTCTAGGGTTCAAGGAAACAGAGAGAAAGTTGTTTCGTTCTTGGGTGTTTATAGATGTTAGCCGTAAGCAGTGGTTTAAACCTACTAGGACAACGTTTAAGAATAGTGCCCCAGAGGCTTCCAAATTATATTCCTTTCTTGGTAATCCCCTTTTCCATTAATCCTTGGGGAAACCTTCTATTACGTGTTTCCTTTCTTGGTTTTGAAGTAATCCATTACTTAATGATATTGAATCATATTAGTCAATATTGATCCCGTTGTGTGACATATTGGTACCCTTTCCAAAGTTAATTACTTAGGTGCCAAGTTTAGAGTCGTTATACCAAAAGGAAAGTGGCCTTTCTTCCTTTCCTCTCTTTTACATCCATTGTTACGAAATCATACTTTCTTTTTAATAGGACAAAAAAAACTCCTTTTTATCAATACACAAAATCCACTAATTTTGTATCACATTATCCTCTTATTTTGCATTATTGGTATTTTCTCTTTCCTTTCTCTTTATTTGGACTCCTTGGATCCCAAGGAACTCTATTATTTCGAAATTATTTTTATTGGATACTTATTATCTTTCTAGATGCATCTTTATGCATTATTGCAAATTATCTTGTTTATCTCTCATTAAAATAACTCTTTTTGAGGTTTTCTCTTTATTTCTCTT
The DNA here is from genome assembly GCA_963693085.1 of Alisma plantago-aquatica. Taxonomy (NCBI): domain Eukaryota; kingdom Viridiplantae; phylum Streptophyta; class Magnoliopsida; order Alismatales; family Alismataceae; genus Alisma; species Alisma plantago-aquatica. Next base: position 1,006,090,385 of record OY856413.1, read on the forward strand.
TTATTTTCATCATTGGCATTCCTTTTAATATTAGCAATCTCATGGATACGAAATTTCACCAAAAAATCTCATTTATGCCTCTTTCCACTCATTTTCCACATTTTATCGTTATTTTCAATTTCTTTCTTAATAAAGAAATACTTAATTAAACTTTTCTTTTCTTATTGCCTTCTCTATGCAACTTTGGACTCCTTGGAACCCAAGGAACCCAAGAGGCACGAAATCCTCTTTGGATTTGCCTTCTATAGGTTTCTACATATTTCTTTTCTTAAAAATTCAATTGTCCATTTACTAATTGAATTTCCTTGTTATTTGGGCCCAATAGCCAATAAAGCCCACAACACAATCATCAAGGCTATTGTAAACAAAATCCATTTATTTGAAGAAAATATATCATTATTTGTTCAAAAATCGTTAATATGAAAAATTTCATTTCTCGACAAATGAACCCAAAAATTGGGGTTGTAACAGAGACCAAGTTCTGCTATTCAACTCAAGGTTGAATTTATTCCCAGGAAAACTCCGCTCACGCTGGTCTGGGCCTTATATTGTCAAGAGCATCTACCCACATGGTGCTTTCTCTTTATGGAATGACAAGACGGGTGAATTTGTGGAAAATGGTCAACGATTGAAGAGATATTTCACCTCTGCTGATACAGGCTCTAAAATGATGCTGGATCTCTCCAATCCAACATATTCGCCATAGAAGTTGAAGGAATCACGTCGATCCATCGACGTAAAACAAAGGCGCTTATCGGGAGGCAACCCGATCAATAAATTAGTTTTACTTTTCATTTCAAATTAGAATGTTTCTTTAATTTTGTTTTCACCTTTAAGATAATTTTGCACCAAATAAAATTCACATCGTGAGATGCTATCTTGAGTTTTGATTGATCTTTCTTTAGATTTTCAGATAAGAGGATGCTCACTGATCGGAACGCAACCACATCCAGTGGTCCAAATGGCACGAACTTTCCCCTCCATCTCAGATTTAGAGTTTGCTCGGGACGAGCAAATTTCTAAGTTCGGGGTGGAGGGTGGGTGGTACGTATCCTACTTTCCACCTCCACCCATCTAAATTAGATTCAAGTTTTCATCGCTTTTTCGACCCAATTTTTCAAAATTTTCAAATTTTTTAATGTTTTCCAAAGAAATTGAACAGATACTTGATGAATTTTTGACACTTCCTGTTTTCATTAAAAGTCAGTAACTAACCTACTATGCATTTTGAATCATTATATCATTCGAAGTAAATTCTCAAAAGGACCACTTTTTGAAACTAGCCTTTTGACTGAAATCATTTTGTGAAGTTTATGACTCATAACATCATGATATTTATGCAAATATGAAAAGTGTCTGTCGAACTGATAGGGATGAAACACGTCGTGCTTCCTAACTGACTAGTGGAACAATAATATGGAATCTCCACCAGATCCTCATCAAGTCATTATTTGAGCAGAGTATGATAAAGAGAACGACCCGGTGCACGGAATTATAAATCAAGTTGCATTCTGATCTGAACTCTCTTCTACACTTCTTCTACCATCTTCGTATCCCTCCATCCATTAAAAAGAAACAAAATAGCCAAAAGAGTGCCAAACCCTAAGTTTGGGGTGGCACACCACTTCCCTCTATATCCGCTTCTTCCATACCCCTCACAAATAAATAGGGGCGTACCACCAAAAATGCAATCTCGAGTCTAATAGAGGAGAGATTTGCAAACAAAAAGATGCCAAAGTACACACAAAAAGAAATGCAATCTCGAGTCGAATAGAAGAGAGATTTGCACAAAAAAATGCAATAAATAAAATTGCAAATCATCAAATAAAAATCTTGAGTCAAATAGAGGAGAGATTTATTTCTTCCTTCCATACCACCATTCACTCAATTTTCTACCTAATGGCACAATGAATGCCTACACTATCCTGAAAAACACCAGTGTCAGATCAAATGCACACTTGTTGTTCTGCGGGTGTCTCTGGACTCTTACAAAACTCTTTGACATGCTTTTTGTTGGAAAAAGTGAGGAGGAAGTGATATTGGAAAGCGAACTCAGGAACGGAGATATGGTAAGATGTGTTTAGTGGTCTCAGGAGGATGCGATACTGAGTCATATTGAGCAGAAAGAAAATATTCATAATGTGAAGATGAAGCAATCACACGAATTGAATGTATTCATTTGACGACTGTTTCAGATTTTTTGTTACTCGAGGATGTGCAACATTTAAGTTATGGGTGTTTTGATGAATGCATATTCATCAGGAAATTCAATTACCATTTTGGGTCAAATTTGACTCAATGCTTTCACTTACTAAATAACAAAATGTGCAAAATTACTTAATTGGTCCAATTATCATGATTTTAATTGAATTTATGTTGATTTGATGTAGGTCTTGATTAAGTTGAACAATCAACTGGGGCCCACCTTCACTCACTTTTGATCTTGACCAATCGATCTTAACCAAACAGTTTTCTCTAACGGTTCTGACCTCTCAGTTTTAAGATATTCACCTATACGGTCTCAAGACCATTTAAGCCCATTCGGTTTCAAGACCGCATGAGCCTAAATGATCTCAAGACCGTTTGAGTCCATACGGTTTCAAGACCGAATGAAGCCAAATGGTCTCAAGGCCAGATGATGTCTAATGGTTTCGAAACCGTTTGGACTGAAACCGTTTGGACCGAAACCGTTTGGACAACGGGACTGAATGAATCCTCAAAACTGAATGGAGCCGGGCCAATGCAAGACCGAATGAGCACATGCACGACAAACATTTTCTGCAAGTGTGAAGACCGTTTGGGTGCCAAGGTCGCAAGACCATTTAGCCACGAAGACCATTTAGCATCAAAGACCGTATGGCCATAATACTCTCAAACCGAATGGATTACCAAACCGAATGGGCATGCAAGACCGTTTGAAGAGTTTCGGTCAGCGAGACCATTTGGAGAGTACCGAAACACGGGTCGTGAGGTCGTTTGTCGCAACTACGAAACCGTTTGATAAAGCTAAGCATGAGACCAGTTGGGATAGCTACGTACGTGCAAACCGTTCGATAAGCGAAGACCGTTTGCTCGATGCTAATTGCAAACCGAATGGTCACATGCGCAGCAAGACCATTAGATGAAGTGTACGTGAGCAATGGCATGCATGTAAAAATGTTTGTAAAAGTCAAACATGAAGACCGTTTGCTAGTTGTTGGATAAGCTGAAGACTATTTAAGCTGACCGAGCAAGACCGTTTGAAGATAATATGCGTGAAAACCATTTGCTATTTGAGACCGTTTGGTTGAAAAGATCGAATGCCGCATGCAAGATCGTTTGGATTTAGCAATGCAGACCGTTTACTTCAAAAGAGCATATGCATGCAAACCGAACGGCAGATCGAATTGAAAAGTTGCTGCTGCAAAGACCGTTTGGATCATGCCCACGTGAGGACCCAATGGATGCATGAAGATCGGTTGATTACCAAGGCATCCAAGACCGATTGCTGCTATGTGAAGACCGTGTGAGTGGCTGAGGCAAAGACCTAATATATTAACAAATGGATTGGATTAGCTGTACCGAATGCATGCAAATCAATTGCTGTCCACGTGAAGATCTTTTGCTACGCTAATGCATGCAAACCAAACCCAGCGAAGACTGGTTGGATGGCTGATCCAAGACTGAATGAATCACGTATACGAAGACCGTTTGGAGTATTTGCCGGCAATACATGATCGAACTAGCATGATGCATGCATGACCGAATAGTGTTACACTCACATGAAGATCAAATGATCAAGGAGTGAAGACCGTTTGAGGCATTTTGCGAAGACCGTTCACGCACAGAAACCGTTTGCACATGCATAGCAAACCGAATGGAGGAGAGTACAATGCAAACCGATCAAGATATTTTTGGATTCACACAACAAGCATGAGAGATAGATCTGCGCCTATAAATAGGACCCCAAGGGTCCTCATTTGGGGCATCAGTTCCGAGACACCGACGGGCTGCCTATATACAGGTCCAATCCAAATCTAGTGCCGTCCACGCCAGTTTCATTCCACCTAGTGCCCGTGCTACAACCAAGGAGGTCGAGGAGAGAAGGAAGACGGAGCGAGGGAGACTGTCCGGTCTGTCTTGGCATCTCCCGTTCGTGTCCAGATCTGCTCCGACACGACGTAGAATGCCGTATCTTCTTCACCGAGCTGCGACTACCTTCTACACCGAGTTCATGGTGGATTTCTCTCTCTTTCTTATTCTTCTTGTTTCTTGCATCATGAGTGAGTAGTACCTTTTCACTGGGGTGCGAGGACTAGCCCCGCTACCCATGCAAATCATGTTCTTTTGTTAAACTCTCCATGACAATGTATATAACCTTCCATTTTGTTGTTAACTGGTATGTTCGTAGTTGATTATCTGCTTGCTTTCATCTTATTCTTTCTTGCTTTGCGAAATCTTCTATATATGGGATGGGATGGCGGTTTACAAGTTTGACTCCTTGATGAGAACTTCTGATAGGATTCTTTGAGGTCGTAAGTATATGATCCGTGAGGGGACGAGACATCTAGCCTACGGTGATGCTTCTGTGGTCTAAACATCCCTCAGGGAGGACCACAACGTTAGTTAGATTTTGTATCGTCTTGTTTATCGTCGATTTTAGTTTGTAGATCTATCACCTGCTTGCTTATCAATTAATGCGGTTGACTCCCAAACTAGAAATAGAATGAGATTTCTTCAAGGTCGTAAGTGTATGATCTGCGAGGGGACGAGCCATCTAGCCTTCGGTGACGCTTCTGTGTGCCTAACGCCTGTATAGGGGGCCCACAACCTTCATTGGATTTCTGTATCTTCAGAGCCGTAAGTAAGTGATCCGTATGGTGACGAGACATCTAATGCCTAAGGTGATGCTTACACGAACCTAACGCCCGTATGAGGGGTCTTGCAGCATCTCTATTTGGATTGTTATATCTTGCCTGGATTGTTTGCGATTGAATGTGTTTGCATGTGTAGCGGTGGTGAAACCCAATACCATCCCAGCGATTCCATATCATTGTCCTAAATCCAACTTTAATTCAACTTTTACTTTCTTACAATTAGTTTAATTAACCTCAAATCAACCAATCGTTCTAAATATTAGTTTTACTTGAGCTAGATTTGACTGACAATGATTCTTAAAAATGTTGTCCTTTGGGTTCGATCCTTAACTATACTGCGATAAGACTCGTCCGCTTGCGGGTGGTATTATTGCACTTTGGTTTTGGTAAAAGCTCGGGGATTTCAACCCCGAGTGAGTTTGTTAGTGTGATAAAATCCCACGTCATCAATGACCGGGCATATCAACCTCAAGTCATCGCCCGACGTTGATACCCATCCAACACAACCGATGCTCGAGTAGATCAACATCCTCCAATGATTACACATATAGTATCCCGACAAACAACCCACCTTGATGTGGATGGAAAATTTACACAAAAGTCAGACGACTAGTCAAGAAGTCGCTAATGGATCAATAAAGAATCATTCATTGATGAAGATGTTGTGAGAATCCACTCCCCTACAAGGTCTTTACAAAGTACATCACCACCATGATTAGTTGAGTGCATGTCCTGAGGCACACAATTTAAGACTTGGGTCACAAGCAAGATACCATGTGCTCATGTGACTTGGGTACACAAATAACGCTATAAATAGGGGTGCATAGCCCCAATAAAAGAACCTTTGACCACTACCACTAAGTATTGTCCAACTCCAATCTCACCATCAACCACCAGAGTCTAAGGATGAGAGATGAAGGCTCTTCGTCATTCACCACCACTCCTATAGGCTTTGAAGAACATCTTCAAGAGGGTAAGGTCTGTCGGAGCTACCGTCTCATCATCATTGCCACCATTGTAAATAAGGAGGTCTACATAGACCGCTAATATTCCCTTCTAGATACTGTTTATTATGTTTTCTTTTTTTCTTTCCCATTTTGTTAATCCCCCCAATAATCCATCTTGTTATGCAATCATTCATCTCTAAATTTGCATTGTCTCTCATGAACATGAGTGATTAGTCTACATAATGAGGTTGGGAGTAGCCACTAAGGCTCTCCCAACATGTATATACTTATATAATCCATTGAATCAATATACTTTGACAATGTTTATCTCCATACTCTTGTTCTTGAAGTTCACTTGCATGATTAGCTACCATTATTGTTATGTTCAATTGATAATGCCTCAAATGAGTACTATTAGTTTAGATATAGAGTTATGGAGTAGTGTGAATGCATCAAAGTGTTGGAATATAGAGCTAATGATCATATGTTTGTATTTTAGATTATTTCTTTGCCATCTTGAGAGAGAGAGACTTGCTAATGATTTTGATCTAACCCGATCTCAAGATAGGTGGGAACAAACACTTATGATGATTGCTCGTAGACTATGCTAATGGTATACAATGGATCTAAGTATTGCATGTTGATGGGAGTTCTTAAATGGTGAAACCCAACCCAAGTTCCATCACATATCAAAACATATCAAAAAGATCCTCACAATTCTTGTTTTGTTAACTTAGATTTACTTAATTTTGTTGCCTTATTTCTTGTTTGGTTACTTTGTTCCATAAGGAACATCATATCTCTCCTTTTTGTTTTGACTTAGCTAAACTAAGACATCGAATTCTAAACACTTGTCATCCTTGTCCCTATGTTCAACCCAACATACTACACAAGGCCCTGTATTACAATTGTGATCATCTAACTATCATGCTAATAATTTTGAGTTTGATTAATCTTTCAATCTGCCTCCATTTTGAATGTGAGATCATATGCGATCATCTGCCTACCTAATCAACAAACTATCACATATGGTAGGGAAAAGAAAGACATACAATGACTCAACCAATTTAGATTTGGTGGGTCTGTGCCCATCTTTACAGAGGAAAAATTCGACCTAGGGTGCACCATATACGCTCAGTAACAACCTCATTTTTGGTGCGAGAGATAGATAAAAGAGAAAGGATGCCATCCTCTTCATGGAGTGTAGCATCCCAAAATTTTGAGAAACGAATCTTGGTCAAAATTGGGCTTATACTTTGTAATTAAAAGTTTATAAACCTAAGGGATTTTTATGCAAAGTTTTCATACATAGATCCATCTTAGTAATATATGTATTTTAGAGATTTTTTATATTAATATGATGTGTTGTGAAAGTGCCTCAATTTTATGGATTCAGAGTTTTTTGCCATTAAATACAATGGTGGATAATTTAGAATATACAAGAAAATTAAGTATGCCCAGAATTCTTGATGAAGATGAAGAGAGACTGGATGATCAATAACGTTCAATGAGATTGTAAGCATGTGGCAGATAAGGTATCCAAGCACCATCAAAGAACTAATAGTGATTTTACTCTCTATAGCATACCACCTAAAGAAATACTTGACTTGTTACAGTTTGAGTCATGTAACAGTAGCGACACTACCGTATTTTCTTCTAGCCCAAATAGTGTAATTTGTAACAACGTTGAAGATTTGATTGCAAGAGGAGGGAAAGATGAATAAAAACTTCCAGACTTTCACCAAAAAAGTATGCCTAGAATTGAGAATATTGTCAAAATCTAGAAGGCTATTTGATCTGAAATTTGGAATGGTCATGGATGATAAGAAGCTAGGATTAATTGAAAATTTTGACAAAATAAATGATTATCTTACAATTTATTAGGAACGACTAATGTCAAATAACATTAATTTATGTAATGGACTACCTTTTCTTATATGCGAGTTTTGAGATGATAATTGGATTGCTCATACCCAAATTAGAAAAAATGTAATTCTTGGCCTGGTATAGATAGCCCTAGACATGTCAATTGATTCTAAGAAAAAAAGATAATCATGCTAATTTACATAATTATCCAATTTATACAACTTGTTATATTTTCTACCTAAGTTACTCTAAGATAATTGTCGGTTCGGCTACTAAGAAATACAAAAATTCTCACCCAACCATTTGGATCATAATTTGAGGTTGGAACCTCATCCCCTACCTCTCGGCTAAGGTGAGTTAGGTAAAGGAAACCCCATTCTCCAAGACTTTGGATCCCCTCCAATTTCCTCTCAAACCAATGAATTATTTTGGGTGGTTAGCATCCCATTAGAACCGGGACACCCTCATGATATTTCTAGCCCCATAAAAACCCTAAATCACAATTTTGTTTCTAAAACACCTAAAGCTCCCATCTTCATCTTCACTTGAGAAGAAAGTATACCAGAGCCTCGACCTTCATAGAAATAGGGTACCACCAAGGAAGTTTTGTGATACTCCTAGGAAACTCTATGAGTCACCGATATTGGTTGAAGATTCTTGAGACGACGTCATGAATCCAATATTTTCTTTAACCAATAACGAAGTGGTTGCAGTGGATAAAGACACCAATGTCCAATCAGTTCTCCAATAAAACTCCTTAAATTTATATCCTCCCTTTCCAAGTACTTGGGACCAGTGCCTTTCAGATTAGACTGGTCTTTGCACTCACCTATCTCACTAGAGGTGGCAAGCCTTATTCGATCCAACCCAGTGGCACTTTTACTATGATATTATGCTTGTTAGCTTCAACGTGTTTCTGGGAACATGAATCCATGTTTTGTTTTCATTTTTTACTAATCTACTTTAAGTCGTGTTCCCCTATTATTGCAATATGTAAGAGGTTTGAGTGGTTTATTGGTCTTTTTTCCATGGGTATTCTTCCCCCAATTTTAGTGGGCTACCATAAAGATGCCCAAACTCTTGGTTGTGTTATATAAATATTATTTTTTATTTCCTCTTCCCCATCTCCTCCTTCCATGGTGGTAGTGTGGGATCTCGCCTCCTGGCATCCCAGAGCCTAGTCAATGGCTCTTCTGGGCTACATAGAGGTTGTGAATTGTGTCCTTACAGAGTACAATCACACAAGGGCCAAACTTCTCGTAAACCTATTGATCCTGACATTTATGGATCCTCATCCAACTATCCAACATGTTACTTTCTGAGATCTCATCCAGAGACATGTGATTCCTATCTGACGTTCAAACCCATAGATCAAGTGATCGCGTCAATATATGTTATAACAAACAATTCAAACAGGTGGAAGGATCATAATCTAATCAGGTGATCACTTTAAAAGATCATGGGTTCATTCTTGAAAGGGCTTGAGATCCCGAGACCCTCACAATCATTCTACCAGAAAAAACAAGTACAAGATCAGTTGGATAAAAAGATAATAATTGCATTTAAGGGACTATGGGTTCATTCTTGTGGGGATCTACAATCACATCACCCCACAATAATATATCAATTCATCCAATGGTGAAAGTAGAATAGAAGGAAATCATTCTTTCATTGAAACAAGGAATAAGAATGACTATGGGGTTAGTCCCCATGCCCCTGAAAGGAACTACTCAGACATAATGTAGAGAATGGCAACAAAAAATATATAACAAAGGATGCCCTTTTGCTTTGGATTCCCCCTCCTTTTATAGGGAGAAAGGGGGCAAAAACCCTAGAAATGAGGCTTTGGGATGCTGGCGGCCGCTGGAATTAAACTGATTGAGGTTTGACTACAATAATGGCCTTCTTTATTCAATTTTTGACTAGATTTAGGTGTGAAATGTTCGTTTGGTGATCTGAACCCGTCGTTTTGTATCTGAACCAGTAAATCAGTTTTTGAATTGGCCAGTTCATGAGACTAGATCTGGGTAGATTTGAAGTCTCTAACTCTTGGTGTTTTTGGGCTTTAATTGCTTGCCCTAAATAGAGAGATTTGTCAAATTACATTCATTGACCATTTGACTATGGTGTGAATTGAACAACCCATGATCTAAGTCGTTCGATTGGATTTAATGTCAATGTCAGTTAGATGAAACTCAAGAATGGTTGTTGGCGATGACAACTTGGCTGTATCTGGGTGTGGAACAGTCATTTTGTGATCTTAACCGGTTGACTCATGATTGAATCAATCAGTTCGTAATGAAACATATCGATTTGCACACAGGTTCTGGACAAAATTGTTCATTTCCCAGTAAAAGTCAGCCAATCTAGTGAAAACTCCAAATAGAATGGGATAAAAGCTACACTAGACAAATTTATGATAAAACTATTCAAAAGGCTAACACATTGTTGTAAAATAAAGATTAAAATATACAAATAAAGGTGATAAGTTTTCACTCATCACCTAATCTTCTAGACAACTTGTTATTAGCATGGTGTTGTCTCCCCTGTGTGTAACCCTAGAATCTATGGTGGCGGCCAAATCAATTAGGTTGCATCGATTGATGATTTGTCCACCTCATTTTCCTAAGATTATCTCTTGAAGGTCCAAGGGAGGGCTCTGGTGGTTGTTGGGGAGTCCCAAACGATGGTTGAAGAATTACTTCACTATTATGGAAGACTCTCCATTGTAGAGGAGGAGGATGACATCCTTAACATGAATGAAGGGGAAGAAGCAGAGGCAAACGAGCACCTGGAACTATCCCTGATAGCAAGGTTACTCACAAATAGACCTTACAACTTTTGTACCACAAAGAAGACTCTTTTGTAGACGTGGGGACTGATGAACAAGGTGTTGTTCAAATCTATCGATCCCAAGACATTGATCAGCCAACTCTTTCATTTACAAGATAAGAAGAAAGTCTAGGAGGGGAGTTCATGGAACTTTGACAATCAATTGCTTCTCATTAAGGAGGCCGATGCAGTAGATCAACCATGTCAAATTAAATTTAAAGTGGGTGAATTATAGAGAATCTATAACATACTTCTAGGACTGAGATCCAAAGAGGAAGTGTCTTTGATTGTAGGAAGGACTGGGATAGTAGTAGGCTCAGATAGGGATGATATGGGGTGGGAAACATCCAAGAGAGCGAGACTGCAAATCATCTAAACCATTGAAGCAGTTTTAATGAATTAGGAGTAATTAAGGGAAGCTTATTGATCTTAAAATCAACTACGAGAGGCTACCAATGTTCTACTACATCTATGGGATCCTAGGGCATGGTGATACGGATCACAAGCATTTTTATGAAGAAGAAGGCAAGTGGAGGGTGTGACAGGCATGGTTGAGAGTGTATCCTAGGATAGTGAGAGTATCGGCTCTAGAAGAACTATACAGAGACATTGATCTAGCAGCAATAAAAACATTTCTAGTTTGTAACGAAGGAAAGGGGTAGGCACGAGAAAGATCTAAAGTTGTTGGGGAGTGACCAAAACCTATGGGTTAAGGGAGATCTAGAGACAAGAAAGGAGGTGCATGGAGAGGGTGATGTACCTGGAGTGTGGGAGCATTCAAGAGTTTTGAGGAGATAGATTCACGAGGGGAAGGATCCTAGAAATGACCAGGAAGCAAGGTTTCATTTCTACTTCCAGCACTACCGTCCTCAGTGAGCAGGGGACAAGGATCATAGACCATAATGAGGTAATTAGTACCCAATATCCTAAATTGTAGAGGAAGGAAAATGGAGGGACAATGGTCGAGAGACATGGGGAAGGAAAACATGGAAGTGGTGAAGATAGGGCTAATGTCAAAAACTGATGAGAGAGGAGGTCAGGAACAGAAATCACCTGGAAAGCACATGAATGCATCTATGAAGAAACCAACCATGGCAATAGAAGGGAAACCAGACATGTATGGGAAAGATGACGGCAAACGAGGACCACTGAATGGAGAGCCTTGTTGTCCAGGGGAGGAGTTGATGAAGGACAAGTACATGGAGGAACATGTTGTTGATCCTATTTTCAATCGGGGCGTGGTGACAAAGCAGGTGAATACTAGGACTATAAAACATCAATCCAAACATAAGTTGGATAATCTAGGGTCTCATCCTAGTCTAGATGCATCTTGACAGATGGTGTTGGTATCGAGAAACATTGAGGGCTACAAGATCTTGAAGAGAAGTGTGAGAAAGCCCAAATAATGAGGGGTGATATAATGATGAAAATTAGTATAAAAGATAAAGATATAGTGGCAAATGTGATATGGAGTGGGAGTATATATGTAATAATGAGAGGGAAGGAAGGAAAAAGACCAAGAGTATATCCAATAGTGAGGAGTCCAACAAAGATGGGGTACACCAAGTAGTGGGTCTGGTCTAAACCACCCCACTGAAAAGACATGAAAATCCTTAGTTGGAACTGTGAGGGCTTGGGCAAGTCCGAGGTAGTTACTGCACTCCACAGAAGGTGCTGAAGTGCATGCCCCAATGTGGTTTTTCTTATGGAAAACCATGTTGTCTGCTGGTAAGCTAGAAAAATCAAAAGAAGTGTGCTTTTAGAGAGGGGATTTGTAGATATAGTGAAGGGATATCTGTTGGCATGGGTTTCTAGTGTAAGGGTGTGCTGGTGGATATAATAAACTATTCTCATAATCATATTATCTTCAAGAGTGTAGATGAGTTTTCTAACTTTGTGTGGCATGGTGTTGGTGTATATAGCTGGGCGGACCAACCACAAAAGTACCAAACTTGGGAACTTATTTGAAATACTAGAAGTGACTTTGTGGGCCCTCTTATTATGTTTGAAGATTTCAATGAGATTCTTTGACATAGTGATAAGCAAGATGGGACAACAAAACCAGAGAGATGTATCCATAACTTTTGAGACGTGACTAATGACTACATGCTGATGGAGTTAAGGTTTAATGACAATACCTTTACCTAGAGAAGAGGGAAGACCAAAGATACCTTGGTTGATGTTATACTGAATCTACCTTGTATAGAGAGGATTGTAGAGCACATATTTCTTACTGCTTGGTTAAACATTTACCTTTCTATCAATATGATCACAGTGCCCTGATTATTGTAGTAGAGAATGAAATAAAAAAATAAAAAGTTCTACATGTTTTTCTATTTTGAGCCCATGTGGGTGGGAGGGGAATCATGTGGGAACATGGTGAGGATAGTTTGGGAAGAAGCACAATGTAGCTCAATGCAAAGGAAAATAGAAAATACTGGAGTAAAGCTTGATATGTGGGTAGTGGAATATTTTGGTGATTTAAAAAAAGATTAGGGAGTTGAAAGTGAAACTTTTGGCAGCATAAGAAAAACCTCCACATAATGAAAATCTTCATCATTGTGAACTGTAAGGAGGCAATATCACCCCATAATAAAATTTAATGGAAAATACACAACATCCATCTATTTTGAAAGAATTGAGATAATGAAGGATGCATGCATAATATTCCATTTAAATAAGCATGATTCAGATACATAAATGTCAACAGTAGCAATAGAAAGCAAAGACTAAGTTATTACATTACTTTGATCTCAGCTCACTACATGAGTTTCATAAACTCGAAAGCAAACCACAGGATCTAGCAATATCAACCTCGACATCTCAAAAAAGTTTCTTGAATCTACTCCTGGGCTGGTTCTCCTTGATCTTGTTCCATTCATTGTCCTAGGCCTGGGTGGTTGGGATCACCCAGCAAGAGGAGAAAACAAGGTATGTGTCAAATAAGGAACAAGAACAAGATAATATCAAAAAAGGATAACCAAGGGTAAGGAATAACCAAGAATTAAGGAGAGTCAAAAGTATGAGGCATATATCAAAAGAATCTTTCCATAATAGATAATAAGAAATTCTACATGAATGATTAAGTTAGACTAAATTAACTAAGTAGGGTTGAAGCACCCACCAGACCCCAACAAATAGGTGAGGGGAGATTAAACACATTCCCAATCACCTACAAAATATTTATATATGGGGGAGAGTAAACACATTCCCCAAGGAGAAATAACAAATGCCCAAACTATGGGTGGTTGTACATAAGTACCACTACATTAGCTAATAATTCAAACAAATCATCATGCTAAAAGAAATAATATGGCAAGGCAAGATTTAACATCAAATAATAGATATATGGCTAGTGGGTCAAAACCCAAGCAAATGATGAAGTAATTGCAAAAAAATAGCATTAATAGGAATCAAGGTTTTAGTCCATACCTCATTGGGAAATTAGGGTTTGGATAACATATCTTCCCAACTAAAAGGGTAATATGCACATAATCTCAACTCAGAGTCCTAGCTAACACTTTTTACCAACTTAGTTGATTCTAAGATCACCCTTGCCTAATTACACTTTATTCACATGAATTAGGGTTTTATAAAACATAATGCGTAAAGAAACCCACCCTAATTTTTTACCTATTTGGAAAACCTCAAATTTTGGTACAAAACTTAGACCAAATGATTCCTTATGTTTTTCTAATCAAGAAAACATATTTATTTGATTTATCTGGAGTTCATATAAGTTAGTTACAATTTTAGGGTTTTTTAATATAATTTATGAGATCCTTAAAAATCAATCATCAAAAACATGGAAATCAGTCTCTAAACTATTTTATTAGAAATATCACATTTTTCTGATTCCAAAACATATTTTTACTTAATTTTTGGACAACCAGAGCAAAAGATACTATTTTTACAAAACCGACCAATTAGGGAATTCCAAAAATCCAAATAATCATAGAGAACTCACGAGAGGGAGAGAGAGGGACTAGGCTGGGTTAATTGGCCCAATAATAGACAACCAAGTCATTGATCAATGGTTTAGTTGACATCTGCCAAAGCAAAGAAAATAGGGGGTGAAAAGACTAAAACACCCTTGCATCATAAAATAAAGAAAAGGGAAAATCAGAGGGGTAGAATAAAGATTTTACATTGGGGAATCATCCCCATACAGGCTTGTTCTAGGGTGACAAGCAACATGCCAAAGTTTGCGAGAAATTGGGCAAAACCAGAAGGTGTGATGATTTGAGAAAACAAGAACAATGAAAGAAAGAGGACGGTTCAAGGTACTTACAGCTAAGGGAGATTGAACTGAGGAGATGAGAAGAAGGAGCATTGCTCGCCACAAATACAAGTCCAAAAGAGGATCACCAGTGGCAACACACATGAGAAAAGGAGCAATTGGAATGAGAGGAGAGTTGCATGGATGCTAACGCCTAATGGAGGTGGGGGTACTAGTATTTATAGGTGAGGATGTAGTTCTATGGATTTGGGTGGAGATGGTTCAAGAACCATGGAGGAAATATTTGGGTGTTTCCTGAAAACTCAACAAAATGCCTTAAGTAAGGGTTCGTTGGATGCAAAATCTTATTTTGAAACTTTTGGTGAGAGAATCATCAGAAACAATCAACTGAGGAGTGAGAAATTTGGATTTAAAACTCACAGGTAGGAGGCGCCTGTTTCCTCTTCAGACTTGAGCTAGGAGATAACCCACGAGCCGTTAGATTGTGAATCCAATGGTCCATATCGAGGCGTGCGCCTGCTGAAGAAAAAAATGTCTACGTTATATTTAATACATTCAAAATCCTATTTGCACTAAAGTAATTTATTTAATTATTTAACTTTTTCTCTCTCCTCAATTGAGGGTGAAAACTAATTTCAAATAAAATTTGACACCTAGCCTCTTTTGGACATGCAAAATCCAAATATGGCATGCATGTGTATATCTAACTAGAGTTTCTTCACTAGTGGGATTGATGAGTGGTGGTTTTACAACATGACAAACTGCCCTTAAAGCCGCCTCAACCAAAATAGTCAAGCATGAGAAAGCATGTATTGACAATCAACATGCCTTTATCCCTTTTGGATTTGATACTTTTGGATTCTTAGCACCAGAGGTCGTGGAGCTTCTGAAGAGGGTCCAAAAAGTGATGAACAATAATGTTATGACTCCTAAATGTATGCATGCAGTGTTTAAAAGGATTGGTTTTGCTATCCAAAAAGCACTAGCGGTGCAACTAGTTGCCTACTTGTCTTTTAATCCGTTGTAAATCCCTAATTGTATTCTATAGATGATTCCAATATGGCATTAGTTTGCTTTTGTAAACTCTATATATATATTTTAAAAGTAATTCATATTTTCTCTCTCTTATTGTATTAGAGACTTCTATAATCACCCAATTAATGTGAAACTTCACACTTAAGAAAACTTAAGCATGTTGGATACAAAATTTCCATTAATTTTATCCCTTGGTAGTATTTTATACATCATTTAATATTTGGACTTTTTGACACTTTCTCTCTCCTAAACATATTAGAACATTAAAATTATCCAAATTAGTTGAAAATTCACACATAGGCTTATTTTGGTATATAGATTTCAAATATAAGATTATTTTTATCTTTTGGACTCATTAAATGTTTTATTCATATTTGGAGGAAACTCACATTTTATTTTCTAAATAAAATAGATACAATTATTATTATCCCAAAATTATGACACTTGTCTTCTAAGCCAAATAAAACCCAGAGAAAATGAATTTGATGTTATCCTTATCCAATTAGTCTACCTATTATGAATTTTAGTCCATTATCAAATATTTCCACTATTTATTATATTAAATAATTCAGTATCACATTATCTAGTTTAGAGAGTTATTATCTATCTCTTCCATGTTCCAAAAGGCTATAGAAAACTCTAGAAATAATTTATTTTAACAATATTCCACTTAAGTGGTAAATTTGCATTTGAGACCCTGATTGAAACTTTAGCTGAGGTATTTGTGCATAAACCCATACATTGACATAAGTATTGATAAAATATATTCCAAACCACTAATAATTCCCATTAATCAACATTAAAGCCAAAAATGATACAAAGGAAAGGAAAAAATTAGGAAAAGGGCTAGATTAAGAATATACCTAGATTTCACTTCATTACAACACTCCACCCCTTAAAAGGATTTGTCCTTGAAATCTCAATTAAAGAGAGAAGGGTGAGTATGTAACATCTCATCTTTAAGCTACCAGGTTGTTTCTTCCAAACCATGGTACTTCCACAAGACTTCCACTAGCTCAATGTCCTTGTTCTTCAACTACTTTACACCAGAGTCAAGAATCTTCATAGGTAACTCCTCATAGGTCGTGTTCTCATGAATCTCTAAAGGTTCTATTGTAAGTACATGAGAAGAGTCTTTCACATACTTCTTCATCACAGAAACATGAAACCCATTATGGATCTTTTCATAGGCATGAGGAAGAGATAAATGGTATGCACAATCTCCAACCTTATCCGAGATCTCAAACGGTCCAACATAGCAGGGACTAAGCTTGCCTTTAACTTTAGATCGTGTAATAGAATATATAGGCTTGATCTTTAGGAACTCATAGTCACCCACTAAGAAACTTACATCAGACCTTTTCTTGTCTACATACATCTTCTATCGATCTTGTGCAACTTTAATACACTTCTTAATCAACTAAACCTTCTTTATCATCATATGCATATCATCATTTTCACCAAGGCACATTCTCCCACATCATCCTAGTGTAATGGAGAATGAAAAGGACATCCATAAAGATCTTCATAAGGTGGCATACCAATTCTAGCTTGGTATCTATTGTTGTATGCAAACTCAACTAATGGTAGATACTTATCCCATGCACCTACCCAGTCCATTACACAAGCATGAAGCAAATCTTCCAGGTGCTACACCATTCTCTCAAACTGACCATCATTTTGTGGATGATAAGTTGTACTAAAACATAAGTCAATTCCTATTTCTTCCTGAATCTGACTCTACAAACGAGAGGTATACTTTGGGTCATGATCAGATACTATCACTTTAGGTACACCATGCCAACGAACAATCCAATATGCATACAACTAAGCCATATCATCAACCTTGTACGTAGATTTGAAAGGCAAAAAGTAGGCAAACTTAGTAAGTCGATCAATCACTACCCACACAAAATCATAACCTTTCTTGGAGTTAGGAAACCTGTGACAAAATCCATAGTAATATTCTCCCATTTCCATTCAAGAATCTAAAGTAGGTGAATAAGACCACTAGGTCATTGATGCTCTATCTTAACTTAATGACAGGTCAAACACATTGCAACAAACAGAGTGATGTCCTTCTTCATATTATTCCACCAAAAACTTCATTGTAGGTCTTTGTACATCTTGGTCGTACCAGGGTGTATGATGTAGTTAGACCCATGAGCTTCACTCAGAACTTTTTGGCACAGATCATCAACTTCAGGAATTCACAACCGTTGTCAAAAACAAATTACACCATCAAATCCAACTGAGAAGTCAGATTGTGGTTTCTCTTCTAAGGCCTTCGTCTCTATAATCTGATGACTTTCTAACTGGGAAACAATTACTTCTGAGATCTAAGATGGTGTAATGGACAAACTAGCCATGTAAACACATAACTTCTTGGCATCTTCTTCATCTTTTGAATCAACAAGTTGCGGTTTCCAACTAGAAACATGCTCTAGATTCTTCCAGACAGAACAACTCATAGCAGGACAAACAATATTCTTCTTTTGACTTAAGGCATCAACAACAACATTCACTTTACTGGGATGATAAGTGATGGTAAAGTCACAGTCCGTAAGGTACTCCATCCATCTTCACTGTCTCAGATTCAGATCCTTTTGTGTCAACAAATACTTCGAACTTATATGATTAGAGAAGACTTCAAACTTAACTCCATACCGATAGTGTCGCCAAATCTTTAAATCATGCACAATGACGGCTAGCTCTAAATCATGTGTAGGCCAGTTCTCTTAATTAGGCTTTGACTGGTGCGAAGCATAGACAATCACTCTTTCATCTTGCATCAAGACATACCATAATCCTGGCTTAGAAGCATCAACATATATGATATAGGGTTTTCCTTCAACAAGTAATGCACGGACAGGAGCAAATGTCAAACATTCTTTCAGCTTCTAAAAACTATCCTTACATTCTGGTGTCCACACAAGCTTGACTTCTTTTTGTGTCAACTTTGTCATAGGGAAAGCTAACTCAGAGAAGCTCTTAATAAACCTTCGATAGTAACCTACTAAACCGATGAAACTACAAATATCAGATGGAGTTTTCAAAGCTTTCCACTTGGTCACAACTTCTACCTTTGTAGGATCAACAACCATATGGCCGATAAAAATGACATGACCCAGAAACATCACTTCTTGTATTTGGAATTCACACTTCGAGAATTTAGCATAGAGTTGATTTTCTCTTAGTATGTTTAGCATGATTCGTAGATGTTCACAATGTTGTTCTTCAGACTCAGAGTAGACCAAAACGTCATTGTAAACACCACTACAAATTGATCAAGATAAAGGTAAAACACTCGATTCATCAAGTCCATGAAAGCAGAAGGAGCATTAGCCTAACGAAAAGTCATGACAAGGAACTCATAATGCCCATATTGAGTTCTGAAAGCTGTCTTCCAGACATCCTCATTTTTCACACACATTTGATAATAGCCACTTTGTAGATCCATCTTTGGAACATTGTGGATGACTTCAGCTGATCGAACATGTCATTGATGTTTGGTAAGGGATAATGGTTCTTTATCATCACCTGGTTAAGCATACAATAATCCATACACATCTGCAATGATCCGTCCTTCTTCTTCATAAACAAGACAAGGGTTCCCAAAGGAGAAATATTGGGCGAATGAAACCCATGTCAAGAAGCTCCTGAAACTACTTCTTAAGCACCGTGAATTCAGCAGGAGTCAAGTGATAAGGAGGCTTTGAGATAGGCAAAGTTTCGAGTGCAATTTCAATGGAAAACTCCACCTCACGAGTTGGGGGCAACACGAGCAACTCCTCAAGAAACACATCAGGAAAATCCTTCACCACATCATATGATCTAGAGAAGGAGGTGTGGCATCGACAAAAATGGATGCTAGGTATGATCTACACCCTTATGAGATAAGATTTTTGGCTTTGATAGCGGAGATGATGAATTCCCGATCCTCTCACTTCCTACCCTTGACACTTTTCACCGTATGGATGTAACAAGCTAACTTTTGATTCTTGACCGAACAAAACTACCTTATAATTCTTTAACCAATCCATCTCCAGGATAACATCAAAGGCAGACATATCAAGTAGGATGAAGTCCAAAAAAAACATATTCCCAGACATACAAAGGTCTAAGGTTGGGAGTTTGAGATAAGAAGAGCACATTCTACCACTAGGGGTTTTAACATCTAGCACATGGCCCGTGTATTCTAATTCTATCTCTAACATTGAAGCAAGCTGAGTAGATATGAAGGTATTTGAGGATTCATAATAAAAAATCACCTTTAAAGGATGCATATTAATATGTAAATTACCTTCAATAACTTCATTATCCTCTCCAGCTTCTTCAACATTTAGAGTGATCCCTCTTTCATTCCACCTTTCCACAGGTGGTCGACGTCCTTGTTGGTTCTAGTTGTTGTTGTTCCTTGGAAGAGGATTCTAAAATTGTGGTGGTTGTCTGAGCTGGGGCTTGTCCTCACTAAAGCTTAGGAAAATTAGGTTGGATATGTCCAACTTGGCCACACTCATGGAAGATAGGTGTAGGTATATCATCTCTATGGGGCGGGGCATTACCAACTGGGCACCTTCAGGCAGATGAGAACAAAAATGACTATTATATTTGTCACGTCCTTGATTTCTACCTGAGTTCTTCATCTTGTTGTTGTTGTTGTTTTGTCTAGAAGACTAAAATCTAGGATATGACTCTATCATAAGCACCTTGTCTACACAAGTGCCTTGTCCACCATTTCTTGAAAAGTAAGAGTTAGTTGGGGAACAAGGTTGCACCCAACACTATAGTTGAGCCCTTCCAAGAAATGGGTTGATCTCCATTCTACTCCGTGATCAACATTATAATGTTCCAAAAGCACAAAACATTAAACATATTTAGAAACACTCATGCTTCCCTATCGTAGGCTATAAAACTCATCTTCCTTCCTTTTTAGATAACCAAGACAAATGTACTTCTCAGGGAACAATTTGAGGAACTGCTCCCAAGTCATGCTGATGATGTTGTAGGTACGAGACATACCATTCCACTAGACACTTGCTGGTCCGTCCAACACATAAGTTGCAAAGTGAACCTTCTGATGAGAAGGACACACCGTGCCCTCAAAAGTATGCTCCAAGGCCAACACCTAGTCGTCAACCTTATCCACCATGTTTGACTCCCTCCCTCCCTTGAAGTATGGTGGCTACAACTTGATGAAGTTTGTCAAGGTGAACTCCTTAGGCTTTCTCACAATGGTAGAAGCAACATAGAGTTGTCCCACTAAGGTAGTTGAGTGTGGTTAGCACAACATGGTCAACTCTTGCTCATGGGTCAGAACTTGTATGCCTACAGGAGGAGCATGGGTCGTCATGTTGTTTTGGGGAGTCACTGGGTGTGCCAGTTGTCACTGTTGCTAGAGAAGGCTCCCTTGGAAGTGTGGTTCATGTCCTTAAACAAATTACCCCTCCTAAAAGATAAAGGCAAAACATAAGAATTTTAGGAGTATATAATAGAGATATTACCCCTCCTATAGGCATGCATTTTTAGACAATCAGTAGTATCAACTCAGACCAGACATGTATCACGTGAATCCGGGGGTCCTTGTAAACCAAGCTGGTGGCGCAGAGGAAAATCTTGCCAGCCCGCAAACCCTGATCCTTTCTAGACACCCTTGCTTTCAACTTATGTGCTAATAGATACCTAGCAGGCTCTGATACCATGCTATAAGGAGGCCATATCAACCCTTACCAAAATTTCATGAAAAATACACAACATCCATCTATTTTGAAAGAAATGAGATAATGAAGGATGCATGCATAATAGTTCCATTTAAATAAGCATGTGATTCATATACCAAAATGTCAACAGTAGCAATGAAAAGAAAAGACTTAGTTATTACAGTGCTTTGATCTTAGTTCACTGCATGAGTTTCATAAACTAGAAAGGAAACTACATGATCTAGCAGTAGCAACCTAGGCATCTCAACAAAGTCTCTTGAATCTACTCCTGGGCTAGTTCTCCTTGATCTTGTTCCACTCCTTGTCCTAGGCTTGGGTGGTTGGGATCACCCAGTAAGAGGAGAAAATAAAGTATGTGTCAAATGAGGAATAAGAACAAGATAATATCAACAAAGGATAGTAAAGGGTAAAGAATAACCAAGAATTAAGGAGAGTTAAAAGTATGAGGATATCAAAAGAATCTCGCCATAATAGATAATAAGAAATTTTGCATGAATAATTTAGTTAGAATAAGTTAGCTAAGTAGGGTTGAGGAACGTACCAGACCCCAACCAATAGGTGAGGGTAGAGTAAACACATTCCCATTCACCTACAAAATATTTATATATGGGGGAGAGTAAACACATTCCCTAGGGAGAAATAAAACATGCCCAAACTATGGGTGGTTGTACATAAGTACCACCACATTACCTAATAAGTCAAACAAATCATCATGATAAAAGAAAATAATATGGCAAGGAAAGATTTAACATCAAATAATAGCAATATGGCTAGTAGGTCAAAACCCAAGAAAATGATGAAGTAATTGCATCAAAAATAGCATTAATAGGAATCAAGGTTTTAGTCCATGCCTCATTGGGAAATTATGGTTTGGGTAATAAATATTCCCAACTAAAAGGGAAAGATGCACATACTTCAATTCAAAGTCCTAGTTGACACATTTCACCAACGTAGTTGATTCCAAGATCACCCTTGCCTAATTACAATTTATTCACATGTATTAGGGTTTTATAAAGCATAATGTGTAAAGAAATCCTAAATTTTGATCTATTGGAAACCTCAGATTTGGCCAAGAAACCTATACCAAATGATTCCTTATATTTTTCTAATCAAGAAAATATATTTATTTACTTTATTTGGAGTTCATATGAATTAGTTACAATTTTAAGGTTTTTTATATAATTTATTAGATCCTTAAGAATCAATCATCTAAAACATGGAAATCAGTCTCTCAAACTATTTTTTATTAGAAAGATCACATATTTCCAATATCCAAAACATATTTTTACTTAATTTTTGGACAAATAGAGAAAAAGATACAATTTTTACAAAACCGACCAATCAGGAAATTCTAAAAATCCAAAAATCATAGAGAACTCACGACATGGAAAGAGAGAGGGACCATTCTGGGTGACTTGGCCCAATCACAGAAGGCCAAGTCATTGGTCAATGGTCTGGTTGATTTTGACCAAAGCAAATAAAATAGGTGGCAAAAAGATGAAAACACCCTTGCACGATAAAATAAAGAAAAGGGAAAATGAGAGGGTTAGAATTGAGATTTTACATCGGGGAAATATCCCCATCTAGGCTCACACCATGGGCTATAAGAAGCAAGACGAAGCTTGTGAGAAATTGGGAAAAACCGCAAGGCATGATGATTCAATAAAAAAATAACACCAAAAGAAAGAGGAGGATTCAAGGTACTTACTACTAAGGGAGAATGAACTGAGGAGACAACAAGAAGAAACACTGTTCACCACAAATCCAAGTCCAAAAAACAATCACTGGTGGCAACACACGTGAGCGCAGGAGCAATTGGCATGAGAGGAGAGTTGCATGGATGCTAACGGAGGTGGGGTTACTAGTATTTATAGGTGAGGATGTAGTTCTAGGGCTTTGGGTGGAGATGGTTTGAGAACCATGGAGGAGAGATTTGGGTGTATCTAAAAAACTAGAAAAAATAGTTCAAGTAAGGGCTCGTTGGATGTGGAATTTTATTTGAAACCTTTTGGTGAAAGAATCGTGAGAAATGATCAACTGAAGAGTGAGGAATTAGGATTCAAAACTCATGGATATGAGGCACTTGTGTCCTCTTTGGGAATGAGCTAGGAGATGACCCATGAGCTGTTGGATTATGAATCCAACAGTTCATATCAAGGCATGCGTCTACAAAAGAATAAATGTCTGTGTGACATTTAATAAATTCAAATCATATTCAGACTAAAGTGATTAATTTAATTATGTAACCTTAATGAGGGTGCAAACGAATTACAAATTTAATGAAATTCAAAAAAGGTCTATTTTGGACATGTAGAATCCCAATATGACATTAGTTTTCACTTTTGAAGACTCTAAAATATTTTATTTTATTCTTTTAAAGCAATTCATATTTTCTCTTTCTTATTGCACTAGAGACTTCTAGAATTACCCAATTAATGTGAAACTTCACCCCCAAGCAGACTTAAGCATGTTGGATATGAATTTTCCATTAGTTTTATCCCTGGGTAGTATTTATTACATTATTTAATATTTTGGAATTTATTTACACTTCCTCTCTCCTAAACATATTAGAACATTAAAGATTGTCCAAGTTAGTTGAAAATTCACACATAGGCTTGTTTTGGCATATAGTTTTCAAATCTAATATTAGTTTTATCTTTTGGTGTCATTAAATGTTTTATTTCATAGTTTGGAGGAAATTCATCTTTTCTTTTCTAAATAAAAAACATATAACTATTATTATCCCAAAATTGTGAAACTTGACCTCCAAGCCAAATCTAACCCAGAGAAAATGATGTAAATTTATCCTTATCCAATTAGTCTTCCTCTTATGAATTTTATCCCATTATCAATTATTTCCATTATTTATTATATTAAATTATTCAATATCACATTATCTTATTTAGAGAGTTATTATTTCTCTCTTTATCTCTTCCTTGCTCCAAAAGGCTATAGAAAACTCTTTAGCAAATTTATTTTAACAATATGCCATTTAAGTGGAAGATTTGCATTTTAGACCCTGTTTGAAACACTAGCTGAGGTATTTTTGCATAAACCCATACACTGGCATAAGTATTGATCAAATATATTCCAAACCACGAGCAATTCCCATTAATTAACATCAATGCCAAACAGGATACAAAGGAAAGGAAAAACTTAAGAAAAGGGCTAGATTAAGAATATACCTAGGTTTCAGTTCGTTACATGAAGAGTTGGCAAATGTACTACATGAATCGCGTTGGTGTGATGAGAGCTACTAGTGCGCAAGAGCTTGGGTAAAGGAGATAAAAGAGGGTGAATATAATACTGCATACTTTCACCTTAGAACATCCCATCGAAAGAAGAAACACTATATTAAGGGATTGTGGAATGAGGAGGGGATATGACCAATAAAAGATAAAGATATCGAGGGAATTATTTATAATTTTTCTCTGATCTTTTTTTTGTCCTCTCTATCAGAAAACTTGGAGGAAGCCACAAGTGGGATAACTACCATGATTGTTAGGAGCATAGAAGATGTTATTGAAAGAGATATTGAGGATGCCAAACTACATGAGGCTATTAAGAAAATGCACCCCAATAAAGCACTAGGGCCCAAAGGGATGAAACCTATATTCTTTCAGAAGTGCTGGTACATTGTGGGGAAGGATGTGACAAACTATATTAGGAACTGGTGGAAAGGGATTTCATATTCAGATGGTTTAAACTCTAGTTTAGTTGTGCTAATTCTAAAGGTGGAGAAACCAAAAGAGATTGCATAATTACAACCTATTAGCCTATGTAATGCCATATATAAAATTGCAGCAAAAGGTGGTAGCAAATAGGTTGAAACCTCTCATGGACAAACTAATCTCAGTAAATCAAGGTGCTTTTATCCCTGATAGACTCATTATGGATAATACTTATGTTGCTTATGAGTGTTTTCATGCTATGAAGGGTGGCCTAGGAGGAAGGAGAGGGCATGAACCTTAAGATTGATATGTTTAAAGCCTATGATTAGATTGCATGGTCTTTCTTTGACACTGTTATGAAAAAGATGGGGTTTGAAAGTCACTCAAGAGATAGAGTCATGGATTGTGTTTCCACTGTTCATTCTTTTTCCATCACTGGGGACATATCCAACTCCACTCGGCCTACACATGGACTATGATATGGAAATCTCTCTCACCATATCTCTTTATTCTTTGTGCTGATACTTTTTCTATTGCTATGCTACTGCGCACTACAAAATAATATATTGCCCAATGCCACAATTTTTAGGTCTACACCACACATTTATCTATGCTACACATTTCCCATATTTTCTTTGTAGATGATAACATCCTCTTTACTAGAGATACCCATACAAAAATCTTGGAGTTAGCTGAAATATCCAATATGGAAAACATTGGACAAAAAGTAAGTTTCCAAAAGACATAGGTGGCTTTCAACAAAAGGGTGGATAGAGTAAAAAGAGATGAAATAAAATAACTACTACAAGTGAAGGGGGTATACCGTCGTGCCAAGTATTTGGGGCTGCCTACGATGATGGGTAGGTCAAAGAAGAAAGTTTTTGATTACATTGAAGATAGAGTTTTGAAAAAATTACAAGATTGGAAGATTTTTTTTTATAAAAACCAGGGAAAGAAGTGCTTATTAAAGTTGAGGCACAAGCAGCTCCTACATATGTTATGACCATTTTCCAGCTATTGTTGAGGATGATGGAAGATATAAATAGTTTTGTTGCACGATTTTGATGGAGAGATAAAGATGAAGAAAGAAAGATGTCATGGGTTGCATGGACCAATATGTGTAAATCCAATAAAGAGGGAGGCTTGGGTTTTAGGGATATGACTATCTTTAATCAAGCCCTTCTACCAAAGAAAGTCTGGAGACTGATCACAAAGCAAGACTCTTTGGCATCAAAGGTCCTAAAAGAAAAGTATATCCCAAATGATTCTATTTTAGAGGCGAGATTAAGACCAAACTCGAATTTCACATGGATGAGTATTTGGGGAGCAAGATCTGTTATCAAGGAGGGAATACATTGGAGAGTGGGTAATGGAAGCAATATAAACATTTGAGAAGATGAGTGGATATTGGGAGCGTAGGGGGCACTGCCTTATGTAAAGAATAACAAGGGTGGACAACCCTTACTTGTAAGGGAGATGATAAGTGATGATTGTGATCAATTGAATGTGGAGATGATCAAGGAAATTATTCTAGATAACACACAATAGATGCAATAAAAAAGATATCATTTAGCATGGGAGGGTTTCAGAGACAAACCTTTTTGGTGGCCGCATGCCAAAGGTGAATTTATAATAAATTTTCTTACTGGCTTGGGATTAGTGCCATACAAAATAGGAGAAGACAAAGGAATGTAGAGATGGAAGGACTATGAATTTTTGATTGGGGAAATAAATGGTCACATAAATTTTCACATTTATTATGGCAATTGGGGATGGGAGGATGGGAAACCATGGGAAGATTACAAGATAGGCATTATGTGGAAGATGGGTCATGTAAGATATATGGGAGTGTGAAGGAGACCATACCACATATGATGGAGAAGTGCATGAATGCACAATAAGTTAAGAATAAATGTTGGACCAAGATAGGTTGGAATTATGATTTTGGAATTGATATCTATGAGAACTTGATGTCCCTCTTCAATGTAAATGACCAAGCAAAAATTGATGCGCAAGTGATTTTGTGGTGAGCTACACTATTTTTTAGAAATACAAAGTGTTTGATAATGACACATCTCACCCAAGGTTGGTTATACAAACTTTTAGAGCACTAGTTGATGATAATAGGAAGAAGAGCCTCCATATATCAAACCACATTGAAAGAACAAATGGTAGTGATGTTACTTGGATACCCCCAAAACAATGGATTACAAGGTGCATATAGATGTTGCTGTGACAAAGGAAGAGTGGGACTAGGGGTGGTAATTAAGGATCATAATGGTGGTATCAAGGTTACAATGGAGGAGCGCCACAAAGAAACATGGACACCGGACATTGCAGAGGCTATGGCCGCTTGTGGGGGAGTCCTTTTGACTATGAAGGGGATTTTCCCAACGTCATTCTAGAGACTGACACACTACTGGTGGTCCAAGCAGTGAAGAACCCCACAACTAAGTCTGATTACTTGGGGTTGATTGCCCAAGACATGTTTCTCTTAGCTCTTTCTTTGTTTCTTTTTCTATTAAGCATGCTCCACGTAGAGGTAATGGAGCAGCTCATTATCTAGCAAACCACACTTCAAGTCTAGATATGAGTTGTGTCTTGGGGGCTCTTTTCCACTTTCCCTTTCTGTAATCACTGATGTAGATGCTCATTTTTAGTTTATGATGGAATTAGTTTTCTCAAAGAAAAATTGTAAAGGATTGATGAGAAGAAACTCATGTTACTATGGAACTTTTTTTTGCTCAAGCAATGTTACTATGGAACTGACATTGATTAGTATCTATGTAACATACTAACATAATGATCATCTGGTTTAACTTCAGGTAGGTCTTTTGACTGCCATAAGAATCCATACATATGCCAAAATGGAATAATACCAGCTTGTATTAGTTATCCTTAGCATAGTACCATATGTAGTAGTATACATACTAGTAATTAGTAATTCAGTTCAATCCTCATGCTCATCTTAACTTTGTAGTAGAGAAAAGTATTCACAAGTAGTTTACGTCTATAATCTCTATAGTACTATGCTAGTGCTATATACATGCATTTGAATCATTATGATTAGTATGAATGCGACCCAACTAATGAAAAATGAATTTATGAATTCTAATAAGATGTTATAACAACCAAAGATGCATGTTATAAGGAAAAATATTGGGGTTTTTAAATGTGGAGGGCAAAATGGTACTTTCTCATTATGATATTGTAATAACTAGCTCTAGTAGGTAAGAATGCTATCTTGGAAAGCTAAAGCCCTAGGAATTGAAAATAAAGATACTCAAACAATCCAATCATAATTAATAAGTCATCTAGTTTAAAATGAAAATATCTTTATCAAGGAAGATTTTACCTCAAAGAATGATATTGTGGATAGCTTGATATTTTGAACCATAACTTATTTGGGACACCAACGTAAACCTCATGTAATACATGCACCTTATGCCTTTTATGAATGGAAGACCTTGAATTTGGTTAATATAATACCTAAGAAGTAAATATGGTAAAATGGGAATAGCATGTGTTCCTATCCCACCCCTAACCTTGTATATGGGTATCTTTAAGATTTAAAAACCTTAAATCCACATTACGTGATGGATACTAGGTTTTGATATACCTTTGTTTATGATTGGTCACTTTAGACTAATGGGTGTATTTTGAAAATTTTGTCTCTTTTCCCTATTTGTATCTAGGACTGTAGGGTGGTAGGGGGAAGAAGAAAGGAGGAAGTGTTGGCCACCCCAAACTTTTGGAA
The DNA here is from genome assembly GCA_963693085.1 of Alisma plantago-aquatica. Classification (NCBI taxonomy): domain Eukaryota; kingdom Viridiplantae; phylum Streptophyta; class Magnoliopsida; order Alismatales; family Alismataceae; genus Alisma; species Alisma plantago-aquatica. The sequence goes on from OY856413.1 coordinate 1,006,119,309, forward strand.
GGTAGCTAGGATTTACTTTTTTTTTTAAATTTTTGCATCTTTTAATGCACAAAGTAAGAGATGAGGGAAGAAGGTGAATGCAAAGAGAGGTCAAGTGTCATGATCTTTCATATAAAGCATCATGCAAGCAAGCAAATCCGCACAATCATTATCAACAATTAAAAAACTCATTATGAATAAGCAAGTATGTCAAACATAATTTTTTCGCAAGTTTTGAATAAACCTTAAGCATTTTAAACTTGAAATGCTTGCATTTTGTCCATCAAACACAATTCCAAGAGAGGGGCGAAAAAACATGTATTAAGTCAAGGAATGAACTTGGAAAGTAATAGATAGATTAGACTTTTGCTGCACATGTCACAGGTGATCATTTCAATTCAAATAGGTAGAGACCTAATTGGAACACCTTTATGAAAAATTATTTCAAACTTGGGTATTTTTGATATATATATATATATATAAATGCTCATTCCATATCAATATTCCCCTAAAAAATTAAAAAGTGAGAAAAAGAAACTTGACAAGCACACATAAGAAATTACTAAAATCTATGTGCAATGCAACATGTCATGTGGCATGGAAAGAAAGGTATATTTTTAAGAAAAAACACAAAAATGTAAGAAATTAAAATGTATGAGATGCAAATGTGTGCACACAAAATTAAAACTAAAATGTGTAAGTGGATCAATAAAAAAATCAATAAGAAACAATCAATTTTTAGGCAAATCTAGAACAAAGGGACAAAGAAGGAAGTATCACTCTACCACTCAAAGCTTTTGAATTATGTTGTCCTCAACATGAAATTAGGCTTGGGAGTAGGGGAATGATCATTGATCATGTTGTGGCAACTGACCATATGGGTTGGACAATAGATGTTGATTGGACCTATAATTAGATCAAAGTCAAACTTGATACCTCTAAATCTGATATCAAAATCCAAAAAAGAGTTTGATATGAAATCTAACACATATCATATTATAACATATTAATTTGATATGAATGGATAATAATTGAGTTTGAATAACTATCTGACCCGACCTCAAAATAATACATTTTACATTGACTATCATATTATATATACAAAATATTAGTATTAGATCAAATCTTTAATAGAATATTTACATTTCCATATTTTAGTATTTCACTTTAGTTAACATATGTGCTTATTTCTTGAAATGGACTTTTTTGAATCAAATACAACAAAAATGATATCCAATCTTAAATTTTTAAATCCAAACTTTGATTTGAATCCAACGGATATCAATTTTTTTTCTCCATCAAATTTTGGATCAAATCTACGGATTCCATATATCCATGTATAAGTTTTCTTCTGTCATTAATGTCCATAGTAGTCTGCTTGTAGAGGTCGATATGACACTTAGAAGCTTTGAATTCCACTTCAAAGTGCTTATCCCATGCTGTGGTCTTTTTTAATTGTGTGTGATTGTAAGTGCACATGTGGTTCATCCAATAATGATTTTTTCACTAATAATACCATATTTTTTGTTGATGTTGTTGAATCCCTTTTTGGCTATTCCATAATGGATGACATATCATAGGTATTTGTTGGAGGTGGTGGCTGTACATCCTTGGTATCTGGATGTATCCTCTCATGACATACACTTTGATGACACCGATGCTTGATCTAATCCATATGTCTCTCAACCTCATGTATGTCTACAACCGGTTCCCTAAAGGTATATCCATTGTGGTACTCCTCCCATTACCTAATCAGTGTCCTGTTATCTAGGACTCGTTCATGTCATGCAAGAAAATGACTGGACATTAGGGAAACTCCAGTGTGGAGTTGAGAACTCGATTGAGGTGAAATTAGATATTGTTGTTATTCATATAAATTATATGCAACCTTGCAAGATCGAATAGTTCCACATATTCAAAACTTATGGATTTTGTTAGTTCACTCAAGTCATAATTAAAAGATAGATCAGTTGAGGTGACTATGCCTCTCATGACAAAAGGTGAAATGCTTTTTATAGGGATTGATTTCATGTGGTCAATCATCATATCCCCCATATTTATGCACTTATGATTCAACACTTGGTCTATCATGAACAAATCCTTTTGCAAACAAAAACCATGGTTTTCATACCGACCAAAAAGATTTTGGAAAATACCTTTTGAATGTATCTAATGAACGGTTGGGCATCTTTCTAGTCTTGGATTTTCCTTGGACAAAAGTGTCTCAGTTGTTGAGATTTTCCCAAACATAAGAATTGCACAATCTCTTCAACTGCCGGCCATAGAGGCATGTGTGATATCCTTAAAATAGTTGCATACATGTTCACACCATATCCATCCACTAGGCTTCCATTAGATTGATCTTGGTGGTCGCAACTTCTCCCCAAACGGTCGGCTGTAGAGACTCCAAGTGCTTTTGTCCCCCTCCACTAGGCAAAAATTTTGGTTGATCCCTAGGTCATGCCATTAAAGGTTGTCTTTCTCCTAGTGGAGCCTTCCCTTCCGCCAACAGACACCCACTAAAACATGCCCTTGTCATTCGATTGCTTTATAACTCTTCTTGACCATCTAGGTAACTTTTCCTCACCATCCTTACAATTGATCATATGATAGGCCAATGTACAATTGAAAATATTGACTTACAACTCATCAAAATGACTAAGAAAGGTGCCTCTTTGGGAGGTGGAGTGGTATGGGAAAGGATGTCGATGGGCCGTGACCTCCACGTCCACCTTGACCTAGTGCTACTATGAAACATGATAGATCATTTATACTTCCAACATAAGTAATCAACAAAAAATGCTTTTGTTCCAAACTTTCAAACAACTAGTAGACATAGTCTGAATTCAATAAAGAAAGGAATAATAAATTTACCATGATTAGGTCTCTACATGATAAGGAACATGATTCCAATCTTGGAAAATGCACCCATATCTTCTTAATGCACTTCTTATTTCAGGAATTTGACTACTAGAGACTTTGAATAGTGTATTACATGGTTTAAGGTTGATATTAGCATAACTATAGGATTTAGGGAGTGTAAAACTATAGTTAATCTGTATGCATTTTCTTTCCTAGATGGGGGTTTAATTATGAGTCTAATCTTCAGTTGAGCCAACAAACAAGCTAAGTGGACCACAATTGCAGGTGGTAGTGGCGGTACATTAGCCAACTAGAAACCTTCTACCCTTGCCATAAATATCCAATTGGTGTCCCAACTTAATCTTAAGTCATCCAACTAATGGCATGTTTATTACAAGTTGAGGTAGCAACAAGGAAGCATCTTTAATATCCAAAGGAGTGCAAAATTCAATGACTATCTTAGGTTGGGATGATTGATGGTGGGGACATATGTCTTAGTTTAGAACAATGTTCTTTAAAGAAGATGCCAATATTATTTAGATCTTATTGATAACATTGATGAGATATTACATAAGGTTATTACCCTATAAACCACGATAGGTGAACTTATCCATTGATCCATTTATGCACACTCATTCTTGGTTCAAAAGCATTGTATCACTTGTATGTGTTGCATGTTTCCTTTTTTGTTATCTTGTTGTGGTTGCCATGACTAATAAACTTGACATATTAATATGAAGACACTTAATGTGATATCTTTCACTCAATAGAATTTTTTTCTTATTGTTGTTATATGAATAACATGTCTCGATGCAATGCTTTGTAATATTAGAAAATCCTCTTGTGATTTGAGAAGATCTCAAAACATTTGATAAGCTTGATATCTTGATAACATACTTATATCTTGTTGAGTAGCATGTGATTATATATGTTAACACTATTTGATACATTTCAAGCATCTGTTCTTATACATTCTTTGAATTTTTTTGGGCTCATTGAGCTTTATTTGCATTTTGTAGGAAATTTGAGTGAGTTTACCTCCTTATCCTTGTCTTTAGGGTTGATTAGGTTAAGCTGGCAGTGGATGCTGCCCCTTTTTCTTATACATGTATATATAATTTCTCTATTATTTTATTTCCATATTTTCAAAGTTCACTAAGATAATTCATACTCAAGTAGTAGTCTGGCCCTTGTTTGTTTTATAAAGTCATCATAAACATTTGGTGTGATCATCTTGTATGGTTTCTTTTTGAAGTGTTCCATGAAGAAATTTCTACCATTCTTGTCATTTGACTTGGATCTAAATTTTTTCTTATTCATTTTAATTGCATTTATAGTCATGTGTCATTCTTTTCTTTAAAAATAGTTGCTTTCATCTTTATCTTTGTTTATGTTTGAGGATAAAATCATGCAAAGCTTGAAGGAGTTGATAATTTCTCTCATATATTCATTTACTTATCCTCCCATTCATACTCTATTAGATCTAGGTACATAGATACTATACAAAATTAATTTACATGCCTATTCAAATCCATCATTTCGAGTTTGCATTTTTAGGATATATGTAAAGAATATTGACCCAGAAAGAATATGGATTATGAGATCAAAGGATTTTTAGTGATTTTCTATTAAACACCACAAATACAGGGTCACATGCCTAAGGTCATGGCCATGGATGTTTAGTCATATCTTTTAGAAATATTATAACATCAACCCTTTATGTGCAGAAATTCTCAAAGTATTGGCAAATACAAAAGTAGGGATTCATGAACCAACCATGGACATGGGCCATAAATAAAAAAATTAATCAACAAAGTAACACCACATGTGTTACCTTTTTGAAATAACATTACTGAAAGAATTCATCTTTCTATATTGTAAAAAGAGTATAACCCTCTCATATAAATAGGAGGGAAAACAACAAGGAATCACACAACTAACCCTAATGGGCCTATTATACTTAGGCCCATATTACATAAGATTTGAATAAAAAGGAAAACATAATTAAAGGAAATCAAATAACAAAAGATAAATATATATCTCAATACTCCTCCTCAAGCTAGAGCACATATACCAGTCATCCCTAACTTGTAACATAGTTCCTCAAATCTCTTTCCAGAGAGAGGCTTTGTAAAAATATATGCAATTTGCTTGTGTAAGAAGAAAAGGGATAATTATCTTCTTAGTCATCATAACATCTTGGAGAAAATGACAGTCCACCTCAATATGCTTAGTCCTTTCATGAAATACATGATTACTAGCAATGAAAGTTGCCACACAATTGTCACATTACATTGGAAAAGCATGAGTGATGGGAAACCCAAAGTCACAAAGAATAGATTTGATACCTAATAGCTCACAAGTAGTATGTGCCATTGCACTACTAAGATCTTACACTAGATTCGACAATGACATTTTTGTTTCTTACTTCTCTGGGTAACCAAGTTACTCCCTATAAAGGTACAATAGACACTGTCAGATTTACACCCAACCTAATCCAAATTCGAATATCCTGTCACATCTAGATGCCCATTTCTTTTATGAAACAATCCTTGTCCAAATGCATTCTTCAAATATCTTAATACTCGGCATGCAGATTCCTAGTGACACTACCTAGGATAATCCATGGATTGGCTAAGAACACCAACATCAAAGCAGATATTTGGCCTAGTAACACTAAGATGTAAAAGTTTTGAGCCAATCATTTATAGCTAAATTTATCTGCTAAGGGTTGCGTAGATTCTGCCCATAGATTATGTGTTTGATCCATAGGGGAGACTGCATGTCTACAAACAAGCATTCTAGTTTTAGTAAGTAAGTCTAGAGTATACTTTCTTTGTGATAAAGACACTCAATCCTTGCTATGTGCTACCTCAATGCCAAGAAAATATCGTAGATGCCCAAGGTCTTTGGTTAAAAAATGTTTCATAAGATATTTTTTAGTAGAAACTCCTTCAACATCACTTCCAGATAGGATGATATCATCCACATAAACAATAAGAACAATCATGCTAGAAGTAAAGGTTTTAATAAACACAAAGTGGTCACATTGAGATCGTATGAAGCCAAATTTGTGCAGTACAAGAGATAACTTGTCAAACCATGATCAAGGACTCTATTTGAGGACATAAATGAATTTATTTAGAAGGCACACTATCCCACATTACTCCTCCCTGAGAAGCATAACCTGGATGTTGTGACATATATAAAGTCTCCTATAAATCTCCATATATAAACATGTTCTTGATGTAAGTGCTAGCTTATATTATAGCAATAGAAATCAGAATTTTGATAGAATTCAGACAAACAATTGGAGAAAAGGTTTCAAATTAATAAATCCTAGATCTTGTGTGTATCCTTTAGAAACAAGTCTGGCCTTTAAGTTTTCAACTATCCCATCAGGCAAACATTTCATAGTAAAAACCCATCGAAAACCAACATGTTTACTACCTGTAGGGATATCAACAAGGTCCCATGTCCTACGAGAGTAAAGTGTATCCATATCCTCAACCATGGCTTGTTTCCACCCAAAGTGTAGTAGTGCCTCCTAAACATTCTTTGGAATAGAAATTGTAGACAAAACAATAGTAAAATGAGCCATGAAAACATTCAAATGATTTGTACACACATGTTGAGAGACACAATATTTGGGAAATGGAATTTCAGAATTAGAAGTTGTAACATATTCAGTAATATTACCATTGTCTTGAGGTGGTTCATCAGTCTCAAAAGGTTCCAAATTAGGGGATACTTTAGGTAGAGATGCAAACAGAGTGGGGTCAAGAATGGGCATAGTTGGAAGTGGCACCTAGTTACTAGGTTCAGAAAAGAAACATGTATCTTCAAAAAAGATGGCGTCTACACTGACATACAAACACCATGTAATAGGAATAAAACATTTATACACCTTTTGTGTACAAGGCAAACCCAGAAAATAGAAGTGCAAAGTATAGGGCAATAGTTTATCATTCCCAGGTTGATGATTATGAACAAAACATAAGCATCCAAAAACTTTTGGTGATAAAGAAAAGATAGGTTCATGGGGTCAAAGAAGGTTATAAGGAATTTTATTTTGAAGCATAGAAGAAGGAATATGATTGATGAGATAATTGGCTAAAAGAATGACATCAACCCAATAAAATTTAATTACTTCCATTTCAATTAGGAGAGTGTGAACTACATTAAGGAGATGCATGTTCTTCCTTTCAACAACTTTATTTTTTGAAAACCATGTAGCACATATTCAAAAGCATTATCAGTGCAGAGTCTGCAGACAAATTTAGAAGTAGAAAAAAAAACTGAGTCTTTATTTCATTTAGCAATTTAGAGAAAACATATAAAACTTCAGAATGATCTTTAAACAAATAGATCTAAATAACATGAGACCAGTCATCAATAAAGGTTACAAAATATTGTACACCAGTACAATTAGAAATGCGATATGGTCCCCAAACATCATAATAAACTAAGTAACACAAACTTGGATTCCTATTGTTATGATGACAAGGAAACATTGTCTGGTAGTGTTTTCCAAGCTGACAAGACTGACATGAATAGCTCTTAGTAGCCATAGTTGGAAAAAAAGACTTCAATTTGGAAGCAGAAGGGTGGTCGATTCACAGGTGCCATTGATGAAGGGAGATACAATGGGCCACAAGAGGGTTTGACAAGGTCTATAGGTAGTACATAACATTTCTACCTTCATATTCCCCACCAATCATCTTCTTCATCCTAAGATCAAGCATAGAGATAATGTGAGGAAAGAAGGTTACACTACATTTTAAGGTTTTGGTAATTTTTATTGTAGACATCAAGTTTAATAGGAATGTAGGCACAAACAAGATAGATTTAAGGAGATTGTTATTCACATATCCTCTCCCACTAACTGGAGAAGTGGCCCCATCTACTAGATACACATGAGGATGGAAAGTAAATTTCTTCAGGTAAGTAAACAATTTCTTATTACCGGTCATATGTGTTGTAGCACCCAAAATCAATAACCTAATCATCTTGTGATGAATAGGAAGAAGCTTGAAGACATGAAGGGTCACCTTAGTGTTGGGCAATGTTTGCTTGAGGAGTAATGGTAGCAGCAGAAGTAGCCTTGATCACTTTGTAAAGGTCAAAAGAACTCAGCGTCACCATTGAGGATTGGTAACACGAGGAACAAAGGTATAATCTCCATCAACATCAATAGTTGTCACTTTATTTGCCTATTTGGGTTTCTCATGCTTTCATCACTATTTGTCATCATTGTGATCAGAACACTTGCAGAAATTACAAAATGTACACTAGGATGAGGAAGAAGAGGATCCTCTCCCACTATTATTAAGACTTCCCCCCATACATGACTAAGATTACCATGTATGGAAAAAACAAGGGTTGTAGGCTCCTCAGTAGTAGTAGTACATGATACAGAATGAGATAGTAATACATATACATCATCTAAGGCCGGTAAGGGTTCAGATGCAAGAATTGGTTGATCATAAATAGGAGGTAGAGATGTTAAGAATTGACAAATTTGTATTTCCTCTTGTTGCCTTTGCAACTTGGAAAGATCAGATGATAAGGGGTGATGAAGCTTGAGTTCACCCCAAATCCCTTTAAATATGTTAAAGTTTCAAGAGAAGGTTGAGTTATCTTCAATTTCAAGGGAATGCAAATGTTTGTATAGATCAAATACTCAGGATGCATTTCCTTTACTAGAATATACTTAGGCAAGGTGATCCCACACCTCTTTGGTGTTGTTGGTGAAGAGTAGATTAGCAGAGATATGTGATTCAAAACTATTCAGGATCCAGGAGAAAATTAGGGAGTCATAATAAGCCCACCTTTTAAAATCCACCTTCAATTTATCAGATGCTTCTTCAGTAGCTTTCTTCTTGTCAGATGTGTCTTCCTTTGGTGGAGGTAGATCTGTCAAATGTTCTAGTTTTTTCAAGGAGTGTGCATAAATCTAAAGTGAGTGTACCCATAGGACATAGTTGAAGCCATTACATTTTGCAAAATTTACACACTTGGGATGTGTTTTGAACACTCGATAGTGGAAGAATATGAACCCATAATATACCAATACAAGGGGTAATGGAGCAGCAAAAGAAGAGTAGAATAGGGATAGACAATCACTGACACGTCATGTCAGTAAGTGGACACCCTGTGCCACTTATAGCAGAATACAACTGAAGGTTTCTGACACGCCAAGTCAGGAGTTGAGGTGGCATTTCACTTGCGGCATACTTGAACAACAATGAATTTGTCATAGCAGCAGATGACAACATGCCATGTAGGTAAGACACATGCTGTGTAAGATGGAAAATTAGCACTTTTTTTTTCCAAAAAAAGATAAAAAATAGATGGTGAACCTTATGGATCACCAAGATAAATTGAGTTATGTTAGAGATATCCAATCATATCCAATAATATTTAGATAAATCATATATAAGATGGTAATATATGACCATAGAAATAATATTGTATGGCTTTCTAAACAACTAGTCTTCAGGGCATAAGACCGTTGGAAAGGTCGTACGTAGTTCTCTTAGATCCTTTTGTTGGGAGAGGATAAGCCTATAAAGAAAACTAGATCTCCCTTTGTGTGATCAATAATGATGGAGAAGAAATAAGATGATGGGGATGGGAGGAGAGATGGTCACGACATCGTCTTGGAAAGGGGAGGTGTTGAGGTGACTATCTGTCCTGCTCTGATACCATGTCGAAAGCACCCATCTTTCTATATTGTGAAAAGAGTAAAACCAAAAGCCTATAAATAGGAGGGGAAGCAACAACGAAGCACACAACAAGCCCTAGTGGACCTTTTATATTTAAGTTCATATTACATAGTACGAAGTAAAAAGGAAAAAAAGGAAATCAAATAGTTTAAGATATATAGTGTATATATATCTATCAATATATACATGGACATAACTGTTTGTGGAAATAGAATAATAGATAAGTCATGTTCTATAAATTTATCTCCATAGATTATCCTTAAAAGGTGTGCATGGCTCCCAAAATTGAGAGAGTCACATAATCATTTACCTAGATCTCTTATCAATTTCTAATAACCATTGTTCTCATTTATAATACCATGGGAAACCCCATGTATATGTAGTGACTCACGGTGTCCAATACTTCTACTTTGATACCGTTTTTGGAAAGAAATTGCATTGTTGTTATTTGAGAATCCATCCACTAACATTTGGAGAGGAAGCCCTTATTGTTACTTAATTCATGGATAATGTGGAGGATAACCATAGAAGCACAAATGCTCATCATTATAATCAACAACAAACTTGTCAAGTCCTCAATCATTTAAGTATGTCACTGGTTTTTATATGTAGTTGCGACTAGACATTTTCTCATCTCGACCATAGTTGAAGCTATTGATTATTATGGGGAATTGTTATAGATTATTTAAAAAGCTATGCTATGTTTTCTTGAATATTATTGTCATATATTATTATTCCAATAGGTATCTCATTTGACAAGGCCATTTGTTTTATTTGAAGAAACTAGAAGTGGTACTTAGATACTATGTTATAATTAGTATGAATGATTGTAGAGTATCTTGGATGGCATATATTGTTTATGAATTGAATGTTTAGTACTTTTCAATATGATAAGGACCCTTGTCTATTGGGCATGCAGGACCCCCATGTAATGGAAACTATCAAAAAATACCAAAAGCACCTTTGTGATCATAGATAGGAGCATTCAAGCACGCTACAAACTCCTCATATTGATTAGTTGTGTATATTTCTATCTCTCTTCTAACCATCTTAATTATCCTTGTTCTTTTTATTATAATTCATATGGTATGAACCACATCCTTATATGCATTTTTTTGTTCTACCATGTAGCCAATGCACTAATCACAATACCCATGTGTGACTTTTTTCTAAGTATGACCCATGTTCACCCTTATTTTACAAGTTTTGACCTATTTGTTGTAGGAAAAATGGCTACATAATAGACAATGAAAAAAATTAACTACCATATTCCCCTTATAACAGTACACCGCGTCAACAACTATATAATGGAAATGATGGTTTTTAGGATATACATGGTCGTGGAGCAAGTTCAACGACAATATCCTCATCATTTTGCGCACCTTTCTTCAAATCACACTCGAACAACATTTGCAACAACTCTTGGTTGATCACCACAGACAACATCTTGACGTTGTCCTCCTAGAGGGAAAAGCTCCTCGCATCTATAGTAGTTCATACAAACCACTTGAAACTCCTATCGTTCTAGAGAAGGATTTTTCCATTCACGTTGGTGTACTAGCACCAACTTGCTCTCCCACAATTGTTCTCCCTTAGTATCCCTCCCTTTATTGGGTAGGACTTGCTCGGATTCTCTCGATTACCACAACTAGAGAAGACAATAATTGTTAGAGGCAATTGAGTTGTGTCTCTAGGAAGCCTACAACACCCCTCTATTTATAGGAGGGTTAGGGTCAGGGTTCCCAGTCTATGTAGGAGTTGAAGGGACCAAAATTTCATAAACTTTTTAAACCTCAATGATCGGTTCGTGGGTGAACCGATCGGTTGACATGCGATCTGATTGGTTCAACCCTTGAACCGATCATTTCGTCATGTTTCCCAATCACAATTGTATTGATAATTATAACCCGATTAATGCACAACATGGCATTAATACTAATCCTTGATTCCGTCAAATTGATCCATGAACCGGATGTCTCATCTCATGAGATAGTCACCTGGCGACCTTGAGCCGATTGGTTCACTAAGTGAACCCAGTCGGTTCATGCCCTGGTTCATCCAAAATTCAGCCAATGCTATTTCCAATCAACGTGAAACTTCAACCGATGGTTTCAACACTTGAACCAGTCAGTTAAGAGTCCATCCAGTCAATTGTTGTTTAAATGGAATACCTCAACTCGCATACTCTTCAATCTTCTCTTACTGTTGTATGCCGGGATAGTAATGGAAACCGGAGAGGAGGATGGAGCAAGACAACAATGGCCAGGAGTGCACTTGAGGCAGAGGCTCAAGCCATTGCCCTTGCTTTAGAGGTAGGACTGGCATTTGTAGGTAACATGCTATACTTTGAGTCGGATTCCAAGAATGTTATCAATGCACTGGAAAACAATACATTAGATAACCCTATGTTGGTTTGATGGATAGCAGCTGTCAGACAGAATTGGAAACCTGACTGGTCTTATTCGTATATTGGAAGAGAAGGTAATCAGGAAGCTGATCAGTTAGCTAAGTTTCACCTCAAAAACACTGGAGGTTTTTATTTCTATAGAAATCCTCCATTAGTCTTAGTGAATGTAATCAACTTAGATGCTTGTAATGGTAGTAGTACTACCAGGTTTAATTCTGCTAATATTCCGGATGAGTGTATTGTCCATGACGATATTGCTTGTTTGAGAGGGGCGAGATAAATAGAAACCCTCTGCCTTATCTAAAAAAAAATTAAACATCATTCACGAACAAACTCCTATTCTAAGTGTTTCCTATGTGTGTGACCCTATTTGTTCCAATTTACATTGACACTAAATGTCCATAACTAGTTTATGACATCAAAAGCAAATAATAGTGTCTAGCAATACATCATTGCTACCAAAGTAAATGGAAAGTTGGAGAACAACTTCAACCTACAATGTCTTTTTGGTGTTATAATGTTTGGTATAGTTCGTTTATCACTGATATCCAAATTGAACTAGAGACATGGAATAGTCACCCTCTTCAATATTCAATCTATGTTCCTTGAACCAGAGAAGACTGTCTGAGATATATGTAAGCTCAATATCACATATTGACTCACATTTGCATGGCCATGCATTTCTCAGTCTCACTTATCAAGTGGCCATGATATCATATCCCTGTAGGAGGGACAAATCCCATCTACATCACTCACAGTCATCCCCATGTGTCACAATGCATATGATCATCACCTTTATGCCAACCCTTATTGAAGGTTATGCCCTTATTGAAGGTTATGGTGGATTATGTCAAAGTACATTGAAAAAAATATGATGAGTGTAGTGATTTCTGGTCTAAGAACCACAATCACCACCAAAACTACAAGAGCTATTTCTGACTACCAACTATGGTTTCCATGTATCACTCTTACAGTGGGCCTGTTCGATACACTGTTATTTAATGAGTATGTATGTGTTTGGTTTGATGTCACATGTTATAACTGATGAGATTTTGTCATCAACCAACGCACACTCTTGTCTTATGTGTTATTGTTGTCTATCAACCTTCCATAATAACATCTGACTAGGGACATATCAAGAATGTGTATAGTCTTGGCATTTGTATGATCTCATTATTCAGGTCATCAACCAAAACACATACGTTATTGAATGATATCATTCTTTAGACATTTATTAGGTTACATCATTATCTCATAAGAGGATAAATTAGAAGATTTCCTTTATTGTTGAGCAAATCATTTACATGTTATGCCATTACAATGATCATATGATTGGCTCTCTGGGCATACATACCAACAGACTCCCACTTGTACTTAGAGACAATCACCCATGAATCTCATCCCAAGTGATCTAACATGACCATCGTGCTTATGTTGGGAAAGTGGTTTTGTCAAGGGGTTAACAACATTGTTCTTGGTTGGTGCTATGCAAATCTTCACATCTCCTCATTGTCCGATCTCTCATATGATATGGATATGCTTGGAATACTTATACAATCTAGGTTCCTTAGATTGTGCAATAGATCCATTGTTATCACAATATATCTCAATTGCATCACATATGCTTGGAACAAACCCAAGTTCTGAGACAAACTTCTTGATCCAGATAGCCTCCTTTGCTGCATTTGATGCAATGATATAATCGACCTCTATGGTAGAATCTACAACAATATCTTTCTTGGAACTCTTTCAACTAATAGCTCCATTGTTGAGGAAAAACACAAATGTTAATTGCAATTGATAATCATCTTTTTAAGTTTGGAATCTTGCATTAGTGTAACCGTTTACCACCAACTCTTCCTCTCCTCTGTAGACAAGGAACTAATCCTTAGTTCTTATCAAGTACTTAAGGATGTTCTTCATGGCTTCCCAGTGAGAATCACCTGGATCTGACTAATATCTACTCGTCATGCTCAAGGCATATGAGACATCAAGATGAGTACATAAAATTGCATACATGATGGATCCAATTGCATATGCATATGAAGTCATACTCATGTGTTCCCTTTCTTTACAAGAACCAGGGCACAAAACTCTAGAGATGGCAACTCCATGATACATGGACAAGTTTCCTCTCTTTGAGTCTTCCATGTTGAACCTCTTCAACACTTTGTCAATGTATGTGCTCTGGCTTAGTCCAAGAAGCCTTCTAGATCTATCTCTATAGATCTTGATTCCTATGATGTAGGATTCTTGACCCAAGTTCTTCATTGAAAATGTATTTCCAAGCTAGGTATTCACCATTTGTAAAGTAGGGATGTCATTCCCCATCAATAATATGTCACTACATACAATATGAGAAATACAATCATGCTCCCACTAACCTTCTTATACACACAAGGTTCACTTCATTTTTACTAAAGCCAAACTCTTTGACTATTTCATCAAATCAAATATTCCAACTCTGAGATGCTTGCTTCAATCCATAGATTGACCTTTGTAGCTTACATACTTTGGATTTATTAAACCTTTAGTGTCATGTACACATCCTCAAGAATATTCCCATTAAGGAATGTGGTTTTAACATCCATCTGCCAAATATCATAGTGATGATAAGCTGTAATGGCAAGCATGATCCTAATGAGATTAACCATGGCAACTAGAGAAAAGGTTTTTTCATAGTCAACACCTTGCACTTGTTTGAAACCCTTTGCAACCAATCCACCTTTATAGGTTTGTAGTTTACCATCCATGTCAATCTTATTCTTAAAGGCCCATTTGTACCCTATGGGTTTTACCCCTTTAGGCGGATCCACCAATGTCCATACATTGTTGATGTACATGGATTCCATCTCAGATATCATGGCCTCAAGCCATTTCGTAGAATAAGGCCCCTCAGTATCTTCTACATATGTTGTAGGCTCATCGTCTATGACCAACTCACCACCTTCCTGGGTCACAAGATAACCAAATCTTTTAGGTTCAAGGCGTGCCCTACTATATCTACGAGGTTCCTATGTTACTTGAGGAATATGAGATTCCACAACGACTTGTGATTCTCCTTGTTCCTTTTATACAATTACCGGTTCAATGTTTTCTTGTTGGTCCTGAACATCGTTGAGTTCAACTTTCCTCCCATGGATTCCTTTAGAAATAAATTCATTTTCTAGGGATGTAGTAACTCTGGAAACAAATACTTTATTGTCATATACGAAAAAAAAGTAATATCATTTGGTTTCCTTAGGATATCTAACAAAATAACATTTATCAGATTTGGGTCCAAGCTTTTTGGAAACTGCTTTCTCACATTGGCTTCACAACACCAAATCTTCATAAAAGACACATTCATATGCTTCCCATACCATACTCATATGGTGTCTTTCGAATCAATTTAGATGATACCCGGTTTAGTGTAAATGTGGTAGTTCTAAGATCAAAACCCCAGAAGGTAGTTTCAAGTTCAACTAAACTCATCATTGATCACACCATATCCAACAACGTGTGATTCCTTCTTTTAGATACACCATTATGATGTGGTGTTTCAGGTGGATTCCATTGTGATACGATAGCATGGGCTCATAGAAGGTCCTCAAACTCTTGGCTTAAGTATTCTCCACCTCAATCAGAACAAAGTGCCTTAATACTTTTTCCAAGTTGGTTTAGTACTCCGTTCATGAAACCCTTGAACTTTTAAAGGGTTTTTGACTTATATTTCATCACATAAACATAATCATACCTACATAAGTCATCAATGAAGGTAATGAAGTACTGATACCCACATCTAGCAGTTGTTCGAAAAGGGTCGTATACATCAGTATGTATGAGTCCTGATAAATCACTAGTCCTCTCATTATTACCAGTGAAAGGGGTCTTAGTCATCATACCCAACAAACAAGATTCACATGTCTCTGCTGATTCAAAATCATAAGAGTCCAGATAACCATCTTTATGGACTCTAGATATGTGATTCTCATTTATGTTCCCTAGATGACATGCCAAAGATATGCTTTTTTGAGTTTTTCAGTTTTAGTCTTTTGGTATTTATGTCATAAATATTTGTCTTTAGATCTAGCAAATAAAGACAATAAGACATTAGAGCACTGCCATAAGAGATCCCATCTTTAGAAATAGAACATCGACCATTCTTAATATGAAATTCATATGCATCCTTATCCATACAAGATATGAAAATGATGTTTCTATTTATGGCAGATACATAATAGCAGTTCATTAACTCTATTACAAGCCTTGTGGGTAGAGATAAACTATAGGTTCCATCTACAATGGCAGCAACTCTTGCTCTATTTGTGACTCGTAGTTCGACCTCACCCTTTCTTAAAGGCCTACTTTTTTTTAGATCCTACACATTCAAACATATGTGAGATCCACATCCTGTATCTAGTACCCAATATGAAGAAGTAGATATGATTATCTCAATAACATATACACGTGAAATGAGATCTCTTTCCCCGTCTTCTTCTTCCTGAATGCCTTCAAGTACAAAGGACAATTTCCTATTGTACTTTTCTTTCTCCTTATCTTGAGCGTTGAGGATCTGGATTTATGCTCAACCTTAGAACTCTTGATGGCCTTTTTTTCATCTTTGGACTCCATCCCACTGATCATCATCATAGAATTGTCCTTCTTCATTCATGCTTCAACATTTATCAACATGCCAAGAAAATCTGACATGGGTTTGGCCATGTTATTCAAGTGGTACTATAACACCCCTTCAAGTTATATATATGTCATCGGAAGATAACCCTATGTTGTCCATTACATGGGTCACTTTGCTTGGAGGAACATAACAAAACATGACATTCATAGCAACAAGATAAATAAAACACCATGCATTAATCAAAATATAGATTCATACATTGTTCTCAAAAGGTAAACATAAGTTGTCACATCTTAATCTCAAACCTAATACATGTAGGCTTAGTAAATCTAAAGCATGAAATGATTAACCAAACTAGACATTCTACTGAGTAGTAGATGGCAACCCACCAATCTAAAGTCTCCTTGATGTTTGTTACACTGAAGGGCTTGCTTCAATCCTCTTTTGCTCCTTGATCTAGGACATCTCTTCTCACGACCACGCGAAAACAAAGACATACATCAATAAGCGACACTACACATTTTATAAAAATTGAAAAGTAAGCATATATACTAGTCTTGAGAGAAAATTTTGACATGTATTAACTTAAGCATTATTTGTTACATGAATCTTATATCAATAAGAATCGAGCAATAAATATATGCATCTCTCTATGACTCCCTCTTAAGAGCTCATGATTGCTAGGAAAGCCCATAACTGGCATGAATGCCCATGATTTGGCTATAAAAGCCCATAACGACCCCTTAAAAGTCCATGATTGGTTATGAAAGCCCATAATTGGCATGAATGCCCATAACGACCCCTTGAGGTCCATGATTTGGGAAGCATATAAAAACTGATTCAATCCAATTTATCTTTACATTAACATTACCATAAACATGATATAAAATCTTGAACTTTAATCTTTAACATGATTGGATTTCTCCCTCTTGAAACTTGAATTTTAAACTCATTAGTCATTAATCATTATTCATAATTTTTAAACTTGATGAACATGATAACCATAAGAAATAGAATATAGAAATCATCAAGCAATTTATATAATGAACATGATTAGAGCATTGAACTTGAAATTAGAAGCATAATTCATAAATCATATATATAATACAATTCAACCAATATACATATATACAGTGGCATGACCCGCTTACTTGGAGCAAAGAAAATCCTAATTTTGTCTCCTTGATCTTGGTCAAATCCTAAGTTTATGAAATTAACATGCATACATCAAATTCTAAACCAAGACGATCTTAAAATCCTAATCCTAGGTTTTTGGGAAATATTGATCTGATTAAATTGAGTTAAATCTGAAATTCGTAAAAATGAGTACCTTATTTTAATACCTTTCTAATGCATATTTATGTAAAATTTTCTGACAACATATGTAATTGTTGTGATGGTTTGAACTAATGTCTTAATTGATAGCTTTGATACCTTTTCATTTGGTCGGCCTGTCCTCACAGCAGGTCCCGTAGCCACGGCCTAACATCTAGCAAATAGGGCACAATCCCCCTTTCTTTTCCAGTAGCATGATACGGGAGACATGCCTGCATGTCCTGGGTGACTGGAATAGGTTACGGATCTCTGACTGGCGTGCGCGATGACCACCCAAACAACGGCGCCCTAGATGCTTCCTCATCGCTAGAACTCATATCATTGCCTATAAACTAAAGTGTTGTGGTCTCCAAGAGCATGAAAAAGCTCCTCATACCATCGCATCACTACACCTTCATCTGAATTCTATGCTCGAAGGCTCCTACGAGCAATGCCAAATTGACGGTGCAAAACTGCCCAGGAAGACCGGGATTTATGGTGCCTATAACATCCGGGCCCTGCCCAAAGCTCTAGCAGAGTTTCAGGAATGACGACTGGCCCCACAGACTACCACTAGCCTTAAGTGTACGCTTTTTCCTTACTCACGCGTAAGAAAAAAGTGCACAATATGGGTAGTCCAATCATTCTTTAAAAATCATCTTATCCAAGACCTCAAATCCTGAGACGTTCCAATCTCCCCCACTTAGACTCTTGACGTCCTTGCCTATGCATGCCACACACCCATATGAGCCTCACCTAATGGAGGAGAATTGGCTTTGATACCATTTGTAACGCCTAAACACATTACCCAAAGCTCTAGCAGAGTTTTAGTGATGGGTTCCCAGAAAAGAAGGTACACCTTGGTGATATGGGTAGTCCAGTAGTGCCGCCTAGGGGAAGATGGAGTATATGGCTATACGGGAGGTAGGTTTGAGGGTTTTAAGTGGTTGATGTGAGTTTATGTAGTCTCCTTGATTGTTTATATATATATATATATATATATATATATATATATATATATATATTCGTTACCCGCGCGGGTAGCTAAAATTTTCACTACCCCCTGGAGTAACTCGGGTCAAAAGAGTAACTATATGGTACGCTGGAGTAACTCGTCTGAATAGGAAGAGTAACTATATGGTACGCTGAAGTAACTCTGAGAGCAAAAGAGTAACTGTGCAAAAAATATACAGTCAGTAAATATATGGACGAGTTTTTTGATTTGGGGGGGGATGATATTATTTTTGGATCAAATTTTTTGGGGAGCTAAAAAAATGGTCCTCTACAATTGCGAAAAAAAATTAAATAAAAATATCAGGAAGTATGCGTGAGTATTAAAGATAAACCATATATATATATATATATTTATATATATATATATGGCTAAAAGAATTGTGTACCTAAGTACATATATATTATATGTACCTGTGTCATTCTTATCCTTCAGATTGTAAAATAGCGTTCCAGATTACAATTGTGGTGGGGGCCATAATTAATGGTTCAACAACGCAGTCTCCTACTCCATTAATGCTATCAACAAAACGATGCACACAAAAAGTCTTTCCTTCTGGTTCCACACGCCACCTTTCCTCAATAATAAATCTTTTTACTCCTTTAGTTATCATCTTGCTTTCTTTTAATATGTTCGTTTGATTCCGAGTTAATAGCCATAGTGATAGGTACGACGGCAGCTATCCGTGAACAGAGCCACATCTCGGCCACATCAAAGACGATAGAAATAGACGAATTACAAGAAAACCTGCCGGGAGACCCTGGCCTCCGCCGGCGGTTCAGACACGTCAAACACAAAGGATCTAATCAAGCTGGAATTCACCATGATGATTCAGAAGGTAGGTCCGGGGTATGATGAACATGTAGTCACAAACGCTGCAGGAGGCACAGCGTGACCCGATGACCACCACGGCCCTGTACATCTGCGGGCAGCTCTTGGACTACGCGATCAACGATCTCCAGAGCTCATTGAACAACTTTGCCGGTGGGTTCGACATGAGTAGAGTCGACAACGTCCTAGATGACCTCAATGTCTGGCTGAGTGGCGCCATCACGTTCTAGGAGACATGCCTTGACGAGTTTGCCAAGGTTGACAGTTGACACCAAACTGGCGAAATCGATGCTGCATGCCATGAACACGTCCGCTGAGATTAGCAGCAACCCGCTGGCTATGGTCGATGTGATTGCCCGGATCATCCCTGGCTTTAAGATCCCTAACATATTTGGCGGGTCAAGGCGGTTGATGAATGACAGGGATGGCAAGGACGATCATGCTGATCATAACACTCACACACCCACTTGGGTTTTCAGCCCTGCAGACCGAAGCAAGCTGATGGATATGCATGTGGATGAGATGAAGCCTAATCTTGTGGTTGGTGACCACAAAACCATCAACCAGGCACTTCAGAATGCACCCAAGAAGAGCGACGCTCCATTCATAATTTACATCAAGGAAGGGTTGTACCAGGAGATCGTTGTAATAGAGAAGAGCATGACCAATCTTGTCAATGACGGCCCCACAACCACAAAGACCGCATCTCCAGCGACCTCAACTTCATCGACGACACCACGACATTCCAGTCTGCCACCATGGCGGTAGTAGACCAGAACTTCATCAGAAAGAACTTCGGCGTCCAGAACACTGCGGTCCAGAGAAGCACCAGGCTGTGGCTGTCCGTGTATATGTCCGTGTTCTACAACTGCCGGTTCGACGGCAACCAGGACACCCTCTACATGCATGCCCACATGCAATTCTTCCCCGCGTCATCTCAGGCACCATCCTCTTCATCTTTGGCAACTCGGTTGGCGTCTACTAGAACTGCCTCATGCTCGTCCGCAAGGCCATGGACAACTTCATAATGTAGAGTCAAATGGAGTGATGGACGACTTCATCTATGCCAACGGCTGGCTCCCGTGAAATGGGTATTTCTCTCTCAACACCCTCTTCTACACCGAGTTAGACAACCGCGGTTCAGGAACAAACGATTGTGGATTTAATGAAAGACATACGGGGATCAGGAGTGGTGGGCCTCAACTAGAGAGGTTATTGATATCTTAGTGTCACCACACTGGGTACATATAAAATGTGTGTAACGGCCGGTACACCATTCCTGACCCATATATATATATATATATATATATATATATATATATATAGAGTCAGGCTAGAATACACTTGAGTGTACAGATCGCACGGATACACTCAAGTGTGTTTGTATATTAAGACATTTTTTTGCGAAATGTAAACCGTTGATCTTCACCGTCATACTGTAACTAGGCTACATACAAATTTTGAGCCCATTTGGATGAGTGTAAGTCACTCATCCAAGGGCAACAAAATCGACGCGCGAAACTAATTTGAAATGCATAATTTTTGCAGTCTTCATAACATGAGCTATACATATCCAAATGTGCTCAAATTTTGCGTATGAGTTGTTCACAAGATGTTTAAGAAGATCAACGGATTAGATTTTCAAAAAAAATATTGCATCATGAAAAACTACTTGAGTGTATTCCGCTCCGGATACACTCGAGTGTATTCTAGCCTGACTCTCTCTCTCTCTCTCTCTCTCTCTCTCTATATATATATATATATATATATATATATATATATATATATATATATATATATATATAGATGGATAGGGAGATATGTATGTTCGTTAGGAAACGTATAGAAACAGAACCATGATGAATTGGGATTCCCATATGCAAAAGGACTCACTGTATTACTGAATAATAAAGCCTCTTCATACCAGCGGTCAAAGACAAGATATTTTATTCTTTTTATTTTTCAATCCATAAAGCCTTTTTCTTTCATTGATTTGCGTCATCTTTATGCTAAGAAAGAGACAACTGTCACAACTCCTTATCTTGATTATTACAATCAGTTTTATTTTTGATACTCTAGTCACGAAAAAGAAACATGTCGTTCTCCTAGCCTCCTAGTGAACCACGTCAACTATTTAATTTGTCATAACTAATTAGAATGGATACCTCTATACCAAACTTACTTTCCATTGTGAGCCTTTAGTCAAACCTCGAGATATACATTAATTATCCCCTTGAAAGTCATGCCTTTTTGAGAAATTTTTCTTGGAAGAGAGAGTAAAGGAAAAGTTAATACTATTTTCTTCATATGTATTCAAAAGAAAATATTAAATCATTTATTATTTGACCAAGTGAGTAAGTTATCTCTTATTTTTGAAATGAGTGAACATGGGTAGTTATTTTTCCTTTTTACAATCCAAAGAGAGGGAAAAAGTTAATGAAACTTTCTTTTTATATTAAAAAACTATACAAGGGAAAACAGAAACTTCATGCCCAAGATAACTTATTCTATATTTTCGAATTCTACTTCATTTATCTTCCTATTTTATTTCTTGTAAATCCTTACACTTTAGAAAATCTTATAAATTCCATATCTTCCTCTCCATTAATCCAAACAATCCTAAAATAAGGGAAAACTTTTAACACCTAAATATCTGTATCGGAAAGATTTGAGCGAAAATACAAAAGTTAGATTCTATTTTCTTGCCCCTTAAGCAAATGACTTATTTGATTTATTTTAGACATTAATTTACTCTATTATCCATCAAAAATTGGCAAGCAACCCTATTTAGGTGTATTATTTCTTTAAGTATAGTATTGAACCGAATCCGATTCATTAGTTTCCCTCAACACCTCTTTTCTAGAAATTTCCATATAATTCTTATTTACTCACCAACTCTTCATTACTTTTGCAAATTCCTTGATTTCTTTAACTGATAATTATCAAGAAGAAAAAGGAAGTCATTTACTATGATACAAGGGAGCAACTCATCCCATATTTTGAAATTGGTGCATAGGGCTGGTTATTATTCTTTTTGCAAATCCAAAGAGGAGGAAAGAGAAGCAAGGATATCAATAATTTTCTTTTAAAAAACTATCAAAAGAAAAGATTACTTCTTATTCAAGTAATCAAATCCTTAATATCGAATTCCATACCTCTTGCTCTTTTCTTTCATCTCTTTTAAACATTTTCAAGAATAGGAGAGAGAAAAGGAAAATTAACATTTATACTTTTGACTTAATTGTAACACTTAATGCACATATGAGAGAAAGAGTCTATTTTTGAGTTACACTTTATTTTCTCACTTCATTATCCTTTAAGAAATTTCATTTCATGGTCTTTTTGTATTAAGACCCTCAACTATTTTTATTTAAGAAAAACTACATTATAAGATTAAATTTTTTCTCAAAATTTGGGTGTTACAATTTTACCCACCTTAAATAAATTTTTTCCTCAAAAATTTTATGTACTACCCACCTTAAGGCTTTACTCACCCTATATATGCTAACTCTCTAATATTATCGTAAAGTTTCATTATCATACTTAGGATATGACCTTCTCATGGTTAAACACTATCTAAACCTCATTATAAAAATTAACATGTGGGTATACTATAATACTACCAATGAATCTATCTCATCATCATTGACTTGAAAAAGTCCCTTTCCACCTCTTCTCTAGGGGTTCTGAACCTACCATGGATCTAACTTATCTATGTCAAATTATCCACCCTTTTGTATGCATGATTTTCTACTATCTATCCAATTATGTTTAGGTGACTATATGTCTCAAACTTTAAATGCAACTCTGTTTACTTTGTCGCCTTTGGATACATGCCAACAACTCATGTATTCAGAGGTGACATGTCTTATAACACTTATCTTAGAACCTCCCTCGTGCACATGTCTCATACCACATGCACATGAAAGGACAAGATAAGCATGATTTTGCACATAATATCTTTCTACAAATCCCTATGAGCATGTATCTCATACCACAAACACATGGGAAAAAGAGAGAACATACTATATACAATTCTAGAGTTAACATAAATATATTAAACATCTAGGCACATAAGTCTAATCTTAATTTAAACTTTTGTCTCGTGCCTAGACCTATACTTTGGTTTCCATTATCTTGAACTTACTTCTTCTATACCTAGGGTCAGAACATGTGAATCTTTATCTTAGTGGCCATATACTCATGGCTCTAATACCATATTGTAACACCTCTCCAAGTTAAATATACGTCAGCAGAAGCAAATACTATGTTGTCCATAACATGGGTCACTTTGCTTGGAGGAACATCACAGAACATGATATACATAGAAATAAGATAAATGAAGCACCATGCATTACTCAAAATATAGATTCATATATTGTTCTTAAAAAGGAAACATAAGTTGTCACATCTTAATCTCATACCTAATACATGTAGGCTAAGTAAATGTAAAGTATGAAGTGATAAACCAAACTAGATGTTCTACTGAGTAGTAGATGAAACTCCACAAAGCTAAAGTCTTCTTGATGTTTGCTACGCTAAAGGGCTCACTTCAGTCCTCTTTTGCTCCCTGATATGAGGACATCTCATCCCACAACCATGCGAAAACAAAACATACATCAGTAAGCAACACTATGCATTTTATAAAAAATGGAAAGTAAGCGTATATACTTGACTTGAGAGAAAATCTTGACATGTATTAACTTAAGCATTCTTGGTTACATGAATCTTATAACATGAATAATTGAGCAATAAATATATGCATCTCTCTATGATGCCCACATAAGAGCACATGATTGCTAGGAAAGCCCATAATTGGCATGAATGCCTATGATTTGGCTATAAAATACCATAACGACCCCTTAAAAGTCCATGATTGGCTATGAAAGCCCATAATTGGCACGAATGCCCATAATTGGAATGAATTCCCATAACGACCCCTTGAGGTCCATGATTTGGGAAGCATATAAAAACTGATTCAATCCAATTTATCTTTACATTAACATTACCATAAACATGAATTAAAATTTGAACTTTAATCTTTAACATGATGAGATTTCTCCCTCTTGAAACTTGAACTTTGAATTCATTAGTCATTAATCATTAATCATAATTTTTAAACTTGATGAGCATGATAACCATAAGAAACAAGATATAGAAATCATCAAGCAATTTATATATTGAACATGATTAGAGCATTGAACTTGAAATTGGAAGCATATTTCATAAATCATATATATAATACAATTCAACCAATATACATATGTATAGTGGAATGACCCGCTTACCTAGAGCACAGAAAATCCTAATTTTATCTCCTTGGTCTTGGTCAAATCATAAGTTTATAAAATTATCATGCATACATCAAATTCTAAATTAAGAAGATCTTAAAATCCTAATCCTAGGTCTTTAGGAAATATTGATATGATTAAATTGAGTTAGAATCTAAAATCACAAAAATGATTCCTTATTTTCCAATGAATATTTATGCAAAATTTTCTGACAACATATGTAGTTGTTGTGATGGTTTGAGCTAATGTCTAAATTGATAGCTTTGATACCTTTTCATTTGGTTGGCTTGGCCTGACAGCAAGCCCCAGAGCCTTCCGACCCACAACCTAACATCTAGGAAATAGGGAACAATGCACCTTTCTTCTCCACTAGCATGAGACAAGAGATGTGCCCACCTATTTAGGGTGACTAAAATAGGTTATTGATCTCAGTCTGGCATGCACGTCTGCCACCCAAACAACGCCCTAGCTGCTTCCTCATTGCTAGAACTCATATCATAGCCCATTCTCTAAAGTGTTGCGGTCTCTAAGAGCATGAACAAGCTCCTAGTCATCCTCATACCATCGCAGTGTTGCACCTTCATCTAGTGTTCTCTATCAAAGGTTCTGGCAAGCAATGCCAAATTGACGGTGCAAAACTGTCCAGGAAGACCAAGATTTATGGTGCCACCTAGGGGAAGATGGAGTATACGGCTATGCGGGAGGTAGGTTTAAGGGTTTCAAATGGTTGATGCGAATTTCTACAGTATCCTTGATTGTTTACGAGTATATATATATATATATATATATATATATATATATATATATAGTTGGGAAATGTCGGCACAAAGTATAGCAGAAAAAACAAAATTTGTATCTATCTGTATTCCCCAATATAACAAGATCGCGTCAACTACTATGAAATAGGAAGGATGGTTTTAGTGAGTTATACATGGTCCTGGAGGAAGTCCAATGACAAAACTCACTTCTTTGTAACCGTTGATAAGTTCCTCTTGGACGGTGGTTGTGTAGCTCCTGGTCTTCACCATGAACAACATCTCCGCAACCTTTGTAGTGACTCATGTGGTCTCGCCATGAACTGCATGTTGACTTTGCTCTCTGAGCAACAACTAAAGGACTCCTGTCTCTAGAGTAGTTGACACAGACTAACTAGAACTCCTCTCATTCACCAAGAACGGACCTGAAAGAGTTTTCCTCCCCATTGGTGTATTAGTCACCATCCTTCTCTCCCACAATGAAAATTTCTCAATTATTCTCTCCCATTGGCTATCCCTCCTTTTCATGTAGGAATTATCCGGTCTCTCTTGGTTACCACAACCAGAGAGGACAACAATTATCAAAGGAACTAATTCTCAGTTGTATGTGTTGTATTGTTGTACTCTGGGAAGCCCCCCAAACCCCTCTATTTATAGTAGAGGTGAGGGTAAAGGTTCTCAGTTGCTATCTGATATGAGATTAATGTGCAGGAGTGGAAAGACAGGAAGATCTTGAATTTTTGCAACCATCAATAGTCAAAACAACCATTTCACACACCCAGACGGTTGTTTGGTGCACGAGATGGTCGTCTCACACTTCTAAATGATCGTTTGGCAGTTCCCAATCTAAAATAAATTTGGATATTTCGAATTCAATTAATATCTCATATTAATTTCCTTGCTCCTCAAGTAAAGAACAATCAAAACTATTCGAAAAACATCCCGAACTTCGTTCAACTCAACCGGGCCATCTCACCCATTCAAGACGGCCCATCTGACTCACCCAGACAATCGTCTGGTGAGTTGACTCGAGTCGACATGTTTAAGGTCAGAACTAAGCCAAATCGATCTATGATCAGCCTGACCCCCAAAAGGTTGTCTCAACTACCTGAGATGCCCGTATGGCTTCCCAATCGACCGTCTCACTCAGTGAGATGGTCGTTTGGTAGACCTGGTCAGCCAATCAAGCAATTAGTTGCATGAATACTAAACACTTTAGTAATCAATCCAATTGTAGTTCAAGATTAAACTCCTCTTTGAGATGAGCTCCTATGTGTGTGACCCTATAGGTCCCATGTCACGTTGGTAGTGAATGTCCATAACTATCTTATGACATCACAACATCAATGCTACCCAAGTGAAATGGAAATTTGGAGAACAACTTCAACCTACAATTTGTGTAAGGTGTTGCAGTGATTGTATAATTCATTTGTCTCTGATATCTAGGATGAACTTGAGGCATGGTTGGTCATCCTCTCAGCGTTTAACCATATTTCTTGAACCAAGAGCAGGATGTTTGAGATAATGTGACATCAAAATCATATATTGATTCACATGTGCATGGGCATGCATTTCTCACTCTCGCTAATAAATTGGCCATGATATCATACTTCCGTAGGTAGGACAATTCCCATATCTATCACTCACAGTCTATTCCCATATGTTAAAGTCATCCAATCATCACCGTTATAACAACCCATGTTTCAAAACTACGTTTGATGATGTCAAAGCGTATGTGAGAACCTCTTACACTAAATGAGATTACTCAAAACATAAAGCACAATCAATCACTAATTAATCACATACCCAAAAATATGGGTAAATTACAACCGATTTCAACATCAACACTCGCTCTGAAACATATGCATAAGAGCCCAACATCTTTCTTATATCCCTACTATGCCAAGAATTTGATACAAATTATTCTATCATCTTAGCCACCACATATATACACAGGAGAACAATATTTATATATGCCACATAAACAAGCATTAATATGCTAACAAAAGCCGATTCATTTAAAACACCATATACAAACTTTTCTTGTCCAGACCTGAGCATACATGGATGACTCTAGGATAAAATAGACATCTAATCAACTTTCTCAAAGATTCATTACTACATCTCCTCTTTGCTGCTACATGTTTGTTTTTGTCACTTTTGATTACTTAAAAAATGTGGTGAACCACAAGGGTGAGACCCATGTCCCAGCAAGAGATATAACCTCCAATAACGTTTATTGATTATAACATTTTTAAGTAATTAAACAATTACATATTTTAATCAGATATAAAAAATAAGATCAATAGTACTGATGATTAACAAAATACATAAAGAAGGAAATATTAACTATCATCATTAGCCAAACTACCATCCTTAATCTTGTTGACAATATAAGCAATTTAGTAGCATATGCATATCTAGCATCATTAGCAAGTCCAGTAACATAGCATAGCTAACAACATGAGCATGTCTAATTGGTTGAACTTATCAACATCATAAGAAGAGCTAACAACATAAGAAAAACTATCTAGATAAGCATGATTAGCAATATATGCATCTCTAGTTACAAAGGTATGGCTAGCATGCTAAACATAACTAACAACATGAGATAACTGGCATCATGATTATAATCAACAATAGTAGTATAGTTATCAACATAATCATGGTTACTGTATGTATGCATTTACAATCTTAAGCATATCCACAACATAAGTATATCTACTATCTCTTAATTGCACTAAGCATCATCTTTATGTAAAGATAACAAACAAGGGTTATCATCCAATGTGAAATGTTATGTATAACCCTGAAAAATATGCTACACGACTGTATTACATCTTTTATTATGACCTGGGGAATTTGAATTGTACCATTCAAAGTCCAACTGACCCCTGCGAAGGGCTATTTAGTTCCACACAAGATCTAGGAGTGCCAGTATCCTAAGATATCTTCCCCTCAGTCAGTACGAGTAAAAAGACAGTGACATATCAGTCAAAGCTACCACCACAACAATATATAGTCAAGCTGCTAACCACTAGTATGCCCTTGGTACAAGTCACAACACTAGAAACTAGGGTATACAAACCCAATCAATGAGGTACAACCGTAGTTGTCCTCTAATCACATCATTTTATAATCACCGAGACACGACTGCAACCGTTCGCAATCACATCAGATGTATGAGGCATGACCATAGCCAACCTCCACAATCTACATTGTGGATGACAAGGATATATCCTCAACTTGCCACCCCCACATACTCAATAGTTTGCACTATGAGTTTCTCTTAGGAATACTCATTTCACCATCCAACAAGTTCTGACATTGAAGATGGCTCTACGGCACATGGCACTACATGATTAGAGTTGCACTTGATTAGTTATGCCAATTGGGTGAATTAAGGATGAATCAAACAAGTGGACATACAAACCCTAATTCACTTCTAGCAAGCCTATACTTGAAAAGATATAAAACGTATGAAACATAATTTCTCATCTCATCATCACATGGTACTATTCACTTGCCATTCATGAGACTACACTAGTCATCATACTATCACAAGATATAAATCCTTTTCATAATATCATAGGGTATCAACCCTTATCAAAACAAGAGGATTACACCTCATTCAGGGCTCAACCATGCCCAAAGGTCATTAAGACCATCATACTATTCCCTGCAAGATCATCATTATCTTTGCATGCCTTATAACAAGGCTCAACAACATTACTTACATATAATACATTGGATCAACGAAATATTGCATTAATGAGATAGGAGATATTCATAAACAATCATAGCAGGGTTATATTAACATTAAGAACATTCCTTTATTATATCAACATGCAAGGAATCTAGATATGATTAACCGTCATCATATTCATAATGCACATGTTTAGCATAAGAAAGTATCAACCATGTGGCTATCATAACCACCAATTAACACATTAAGGTTATGATCATGTTAAGGAGGTTATTCCACCATCATTCCATCATATAAGAATGTTAAACATGAATACTCATCTTTATCTATTTTCATTAGAGTTAATTTTATAAGATAAATTATATTAATGTTACTAATCAACACTCATACCCAAACCCTAACTCACGACATCCCCATTGGATCGTGGATGCATAAGGTGAAACATCACCATTACATTCCATACTATTCTCAAGTATGAACCCACACATAAATCAAGGTGTAACCATCGGGTTATAGCATACTAGGGTTTCAACATCAATAACAGAGTACTCCAAGATTGCATTAGTCATTCAAGGACTATTCATACCCAATTACCATCATTTAGTTATATTAAAGTTAGGTATAAAAAGCTATACCTCTTTAGGGTTACATATCAACACAATATGATTATCATCCCTTCTATTGATATGAGTGAATAGGTAAGCCTACCTTATTAAGTGTAACCCTCCATTTGTTCCATCATAAACCCATATCACCATACCACAATGTCTCCCAGAACCATTGGATGTTTAAAAGGTAAGACCATTAATTGTTTACATAAGTAAACACCTTGGATAAACCACCTATAAAGTCCTTGATTTGTGCTCTAGAAAGAGTAACCATCTAACCCTAGACATCCCTTAATTAACAACATAAAAAGTTCCATTGAGAGTAGGGTAAAATCCACAATCGACTGTTTATTTAAAACAAGCCATCCATTGTCAACAAGTAAGCTCCTTAAGTTGATCATTTAAAGAAAACTATTTAAATCACATTATTAGGACCAACATATTACATTAGACATCATTCCACTTTATTGGAGGAATAAACAGTAGATCTTGACCATTGGGACAAGTTCATATGTTATAACCATCAATTACAGTATAGGTTCGACCATTACATCAAGTGACCCAAGAAACCATTGGTTTAAGGCTTAATTGATGCTAAAACTACAATGATTAACTCAACATAGGTTGTAGAGACCTAATCCACCATCATTAGTGACCATTAAATCACCATATGGTGTTAGATCAACACTATATTCATTAATTAACATCAAATATTAAGCTAATGTCATCATTGATTGATAACATCAGTAGGGTACTTAATGGTTGATCATTAAACTTCTAATTGATCCAAAACTTGACCTAAGGGGTGAATGTAAGTTGACACCCTTGGTTACCATAATTAGTTGTTATGAAGACAACACCATCGTTTGTTGCAATGGTACCACCAATGGGTCATGTGTTTATAGAAGAAATTAACTTAAAACCCTAAAATTGACCATTAGTTGATAGGTGCTTATCACCATAGGTTGTCAAACCAACCCGATCCAAGTCATATTATACCTTAGGAATAACATATGCATGATTATAGGTTCATTTAGAACTGAAATCATAATAGGGAACATTATAAAAATCAAAATCCAAGTCAAGCATATCTTTTTAGTGCATGGATCATCATTTTCAAGCAAGAACATGATCTAGAAAGCTTATGATAAGCTATAAACGTGGAGTAAGTTATAAAACTTGACTCTAATGAGAATTTGAAACCCCACACAGAAGAAAACTCGAACAGGTAGGGTAGAAAATCCAAGAATAAGCTATGAATTCGTCCTTCTAGCACCTTTCTTCATCAAATGAGCAAACCCTAAGAATAAGAAGCAAGAAAGGTAGGGTTTTAGAGCTTTAGAGCAATTTATACCATGGAACAACAAGGTTTAGACCTGGAGAAAGGTAGGAGAAAGGATAAAAAGAAATAAATGGAGGAAATAAGGGGATTATTACTCTTTTAGGTCAAGATCACTAGAAAGAAGCTTTTTCAACCCTAAAATGAAGTCAATTGCAACCCTAGATTATTTTTCCAAGAAGGTCCCCTATTTATTCTTTCTTGGATAGGAAATTCATAGAGTCATAGAGGGATGACGAGGTTTGTAGAAGGAGGGAAGTGATGAAGAGAAAATGGCTAGTATCTTTCCAAGTGTCCATGGCCTTAAACCATTAAGAATATATAAGCACACACATAAGAAGATCCCCCACCATCCATAGAGACATGATTATCCCTCGTTTCTTGAATTTCAAAGCAAAACAAATAACTCATTAGTTGATAGCTACTAAAGGTAGTTCATCCATGAAGGGGTAAACCCTAAAATACCCTTGGAGAAAACAACTTCAAACCAAGGTTTAAATAGGTGCCGATGTCTCAAAAAGCTCAATAATGATGATAAAATATCCAAGGAACATAATACAAGTGATAAATTGCAAAGAAAACCTCTCAATTTGGTAAATTGCAGAAAAGTCCAAAATGTGCATAAAATTGCATAACTTGCTCAAATAGTGTCCAAATTGGACCAAATTTGAAACTTAAGCTTGTATTATGATTTCAAAGAATATAAAAAGGTTATATTATGGTTATAAGAATTCAATTATGATAATTAAGCTCATTTAACTCATTAAGCAAGTTTAGGGGCCTTACAACTATAAACCCCTAATAGGGATTTTGCCCCCGAAATCCAAGGTAAACAAAGATGGGTACTTTCTTTGCACCTCATCCTATTACATTCATATGGTTACTTACATATCATGGTGATGTCATATAATTCATACATATCTCATCTTGAGTCAACACAAAAACCCTCACCTAAGAAGACATTCTCAATATGGAATGTAGAAACTTGTTGTGTCATCTATACAACTCTAGTAGTAATGTTCAACTTTAAATTCTAGCTATCATCCTAAAATTATATCTATTGTATCAACACATTGCTCAAAAGTCATACTTGCTAGCATTTTACCAATCATGTCATGTGTCTCATGCCATTCCTTGAAGCATAAAAAAATGCGATGTATCCATCCTTTTTTTTTCTTTCTAGATACACTGACACTGGAACACTTGTTAGTTCTTTTTTAGCATCAAAAGAAATGCTGACGCTGGAACCTTTCATTCCATACAAGGAAACATCATTCCTAGTCAACCTTGTTAGGGGTGAAACAACAACACTATCTTCACCTTACTAGGATTTACACAACCTACTTAGAAGACATATCATGATCCCATAAAGAAATTTAATCAACCCCATCTCACTCTTGTTCAACTTGTCTCGTAGCTATTGCTACTTCGGTAACCCTAAGGTTTTTGAAGAAATATTGATCATATTTTTGACCATATTTGAAATACTTTTACATGTCATCATTAAAATCTTGGTATAACTTGTATGACCTGACTGAAACACTCTGTTCCTCCTATTCATAAATTCTATTTGTACATTGGTTAGTCTAAAGAACATAACTCTAAACTCATCATGGTCATGCGAATTATGTCATCCAATCAAACTCTTATGCATTGATATTTGATCATAGATTTATCTTAAAGGAACATAGTATCACATATCTATTGACCAACAAACCATCTATCCTTGATAGTGGTCTTGCCCAGCTATCATTGAACCATACACAACATTATAGAATCACTTTTTCTTTTAAACAACATTTAGAGGGTCATCATCAACTCTCTGTCTCTAAGGGAGAGGAATACTTGGAATGTTCATTTAATAAACATTTCCAACCTTCACATACTTCCCATACTATTGACACATCTTGGATACTAGGATTCATTACCTTGGTATCCTCCTCATGTGCTATAAATAACTCACATCCTTATCTCATCTTCTTTTACCAACATATCAAATCTCAAGACATATAAGAGGAGTCTTCCTAATTATTGGAAGGCTCAAAAGAAAACTCATCACAAACTTTATGATCTTGGAACCATAGTCCAAGAAACCTTATGATATAATAAGCTATCCACCCTCATGTTTGCAGCGAATCCACATGTACCAAGTGGCAATGATCCACTTGAAAGCTGTGCCCTAGAAAGGAAAGCCACAAAGGGAAACACACTTCCCACATCATAGTAGTATTTTTCAAGGGTCACTAGCAAAAAGGTAACCAATTCTATTTTCATTATCCGAGTTACCACTTCTTATGTATCATTTTACCCTTTTCATTTTGGGTTCCTTGCCATTATCATAGGAATCATCATGATTAACATATCTCATTACTCCTTCCTTGATGACTATTTATCACACTTGGGTATGTTCTCTTATTTTATTGTTTTTCAACCACTTATCAACATGTAATCATCATATTCCACATTTTCTTCATTAAACATGGATCATCTACCTTAATTTCTTTCACATGCTATGTTTATTTTACATTAACACTTTCTTACACACATAGGTTGGTCTGAGATTAACTCAGGTTCCACCTTATTCCTTTGTCATTGTTCCCATTTATCTTCTCATTTTGTACTTGTTATAGGATTTCTTTCCATATTATGTGGATTTCATACCTTGAATCACCTTATAAGCATAGACTTATCTATCTTTTACTTTATTATCTTCCTGAATCACATCTTCAAGAACTCCTCTTTTTCTATTTTGTATTCATATTTAGATTTCATGGTGTTGTAACTTTCTCTTATAGTTGCCAAACATTCAAGTTTGATAGATTATGATGCAATTCTCATCTTCTTTAAGGTAGGATTGAAATATTCACACCATGATTTATTATTCATTATGCTCTTTAGATTTTCTAAAATGACTACTTGATCAGAGTAATAAGAAAGATAACAATCTAAGACTTCCATACTTACCTTTCTTCAATAATTGAATACCTGGCCAGGGCATCCAAGTACTGATATTAGGCAGTATGCACCATGTTTTTGTGTCATGTTCCTAACTTAGACATCATCCTAGTTTTAAGTCCTAGTGTCCATGT
This sequence comes from Alisma plantago-aquatica, assembly GCA_963693085.1. Taxonomy (NCBI): domain Eukaryota; kingdom Viridiplantae; phylum Streptophyta; class Magnoliopsida; order Alismatales; family Alismataceae; genus Alisma; species Alisma plantago-aquatica. The sequence goes on from OY856413.1 coordinate 1,006,153,848, forward strand.
AGAATCAGTGAACCTAAAGCTCTAATACCAACTTGTGAGAACCCGTTACACTAAATGAGATTACTCAAAACACAAAGCACAATTAATCACTAATTAATCACATACCCAAAAATGTGGGTAAATTAAAACCGATTTCAACGTCAGCACTCGCTCTGAAACATTTTCATAAGACCCCAACATATTTCTTATATCCCTACTATGCCAAGAATTTGATACAAATTATTCTATCATCTTAGCCACCACATATATACATAGGAGAACAATATTTATATATGCCACACAAACAAGCACTAATATGCTAATAAAAGTCTGATTCGTTTGAAACACCATATACAAACTTTTCTTGCCTGAACCTGAGAGTACATGGATGACTATAGGACACACTAGACATCTAATCAACTTTCTCAAAGATTCATTACAATAGCTCCTCTTTGCTGCCACACGTTTATTTTCATCACATCCGATTACCTAAAAAAATGTGACGAACCATAAGAGTGAGACCCATGTCCCAGCAAGAGATATAACCTCCAACAATGTTTATTGATTTCAACATTTTAAGTAATTAAACAGTTAATTAGTTTAATAAGATTTAACAAATAAGATCAACAGTACTGATAATTAACAAAATACATAAAGGAACAGATAATAACTATCATCATTAGCCAGACTATCATCCTTTATCTTGTTGACAATATAAGTAATTCAGTAGCATATGCATATATAGCATCATGAGCAAGTCTAGTAACATAGCATAGCTAACAACATAAGCATGTCTAATTGGTTGAACATATCAACATCATAAGAAGAGCTAACAATATAAGCACAACTATCTGGATAAGCATGATTAGCAGTATATGCATCTCTAGTTACAAAGGCATGGCTAGCATGCTAAACATAACTAACAACATGAGATAGCTAGCATCATGATTATAATCAGCAGTAGAAGTATAATTATCAACATAATCATGGCTACTGTATGTATGCATCTACAATCTTAAGCATATCCACAACATAAGTATATCTACTATCTCTTAATTGCACTAAGCATCATCTTTAGGTAAAGATAACAAACAAGGGTTATCATCTAATGTGAAACATTGTGTATAACTCTAAACAAATATGCTACATGGCTGTATTACATCTTTTATTACACCCTGGGGAATTTGAATCATACCATTCAAAGTCCAACCGACCCCTACAAAGGGTTATTCGGTTCCGTACAAGATCTAGGAGTGCCAGTATCCTAAGATATCTTCCCCTCAGTCAGTACGAGTAAAGAGACAGTGACATATCAGTCAAAGCTGCAACCACAACAACATATAGTCAAGCTTCTAACCACTAGTCCGCCATTGGTACAAGTCACGATACTAGAAACCAGGGTATACAAACCCAATCACTGAGGTACAACCACAATTGTCCTCTAATCACATCATGTTATAATCACCGAGATACGACCACAACCATTCTCAATCACATCAGATGTATGAGGCATGACCATATCCAACCTCCACAATCTGCATTGTATATGACAAAAATATATCCTCAACCTGCCACCCCCGCATACTCAATAGTATGCCCTCCGAGTTTCCCTTAGGAATACTCGTTTCACCATCCAGCAAGTTCTGACACTGAAGATGGCTCTACGACACATGGCACTACATGATTAGAGTTGCACTTAATTAGTTATGCCAATTAGGTGAATTAAGGCTGCATCAAACAAGTGGACATACAAACCCTAATTAACTTCTAGCAAGCATATATATATCAAAACTTGAAAAAATATAAAACATATGAAACATAATTTCTCATCTCATCATCACATGGTATTATTCAGTTGCCATTCTTGAGACTACACTAGTCATCATACTATCACAAGATATAAATCCTTTTCACAATATCATAGGGTATCAACCCTTATAAACACAATAGTATTACACCTCATTCATGGCTCAACCATGCCCAAAGGTCATTAAGACCATCATACTATTCCCTACAAGATCATCATTATCTTTGCATGCATTATAACAAGGCTCAACAACATTACTTACATATAATACACTGGATCAACACAATATTGCATTAATGAGCTAGGAGATATTCATAAACAATCATATCAGGGTTATATTAACATTAAAAACATTCATTTATTACATCAACATGCAAGGAATATAGATATGATTAACCATCATCATATTCATAATGCACATGTTTGGCATAAGAAAGTACCAACCATGTGACTATCATAACCACCAATTAACACATTAAGGTTTTGATCATGTTAAGGAGGTTATTCCACCATCATTACATCATATAAGAATGTTAAACATGAATACTCATCTTTATCTATTTTCATTAGAGTTAATTTCACAAGATAAATTATATTAATGTTACTAATCAACACTCATACCCAAACCCTAACTCCTGGCATCCCCGTTGGATCATGGATGCATAAGGTGAAGCATCACCATCACATTCCATACTATTCTCAAGTATGAAACCACACATAAATCAAGGTGTAACCATCAGGTTATAGCATACTAGGGTTTCAACAACAGCAACAAAGTACTCCATGATTGCATTAGTCATTCAAAGACTATTCATACCCAATTACCATCATTTAGTTATATTAAAGCTAGGTATAACAAGCTATATCTCTTTAGGGTTACATAATATGATTATCATCCCTTATATTCATATGAGTGAATAGGTAAGACTTCCTCATTAAGGGCAACCCTCAATTTGTTCCATCATCAACCCATATCACCATACAATAATGTCCCCTAGAACCATTGGATGTTTAAAAGGTAAGATGATCCAACCCTATTCTAGGGTTGTATCTTGTGTCATTTTGTACCTTTATCACATTCAAATGCATTAGAATTACATGTTATTCTCCCCAATATGATTATCATTGCAAATATGCTTATGGATGTTCTTTGCACTGTTTTTCAAGTACTTGGACCATGATTAGATGGAAGAGAGAGAACGAGGGACCCCAAAGAAGGCCCCAAAGTCTCCCTCAACCTACCTCCAGTGGTCAAGAATCATCCCCGAGCAAAGACATCCGAAATTGACAAAGTAAGAAGCAAAATCAAGAAGTCAAGCCTCACCACGGCCGTGGCCACAATGCCACGGTCGTGGCTTTATTGCCAAAGTCCAACAGGTTACAACAGGGAATTCCATAGATCGCCCAAGACCGTGGCCTCCCAGCCACAACCGTGGTCACTGAAGACAACATGACCGTGGCCATCAGCACGGTCGTGGTCAGGAGAAGAGAACACGGCCATGGCACCCTGCCACGGTCGTGGGAATTAATTGCAAGAAGTCAGTTGCCAACAGGGAATTTTCTTGGAAAGCCACGACCGTGGCCAAGTCACCACGACCGTGGCCGAGGACAATCAAGACACTCGTGGCCCCTCCCCACGGTCACCTCCAACTCCTCCAAAACGGCCGTGTTAAGCCACACGGCCGTGGTGCATGTTACCCACCACGACCGTGGCACTCCGCCACGGCCGTGGCCACCACCATACTTTGCTTTTTCACCACTTCCTTCACACCACGACCGTATTCACCCCCCACGGCCGTGCCCCACTACCCTCACCACGGCCGTGGCACACCCACCACGACCGTGGTGATCACCTACCCTATACAACTTTCCACTGCTTTTCGTATTTTACCCCCACTTAGCCCTAGCTCCTATATAAGCACTAGCTACTTCTAGGGCTCGAGAGAGAGCACCCCCCCTGGACGCAACCTAGTTGCTCCCTTGCCTCCATCACTCCCATCCACCTACTTCCTTGCATTTAATCCCATTTCCACCCACTTTCCACTCATTTCCACCATAGAAACCTAGTTTCTCTAGGTTTCTATCCATCCATTCCACCATTTCCATGCCCTTGAGCACCTTTGGAGGAGGAGGTTCGTGGCTAGCAGCAAGGAGGTGAAGGTGGTCGAGCTACATCAAGCATCCATGGCGTTTCTTACTCTCTTTCCCTTCTTCTTTGTTCCTAGTTTGATCATGTATAGCTAAGCCCCCTTGGGTGGACTGTTTGGGGCAAAAATGTGACTTTGATACCATATTGGGGGAATATAATTTCTAATGAACATATTTCATTTCTATGATGATTGCCTTTGCTTGTATCTCATTTCCCATTACTTGTGCATGTGATTGTTGTTTAATTACATTAATTGCTTGCCTTGTGGTGCTTGTAGACATTTGCCTCTAGGGTGTTGGTTTCTATGTAGCTATCATAGGATTGGCTCCTAGGTCCTTAATTCGGATCCCTAGCTAGCCCCCTATCTTCCTACATAATCACCTTCTTCCTACATGCAAATGTGAGTTCTAAGTGACTAGTATAAGTGTGATTAATGCAATTGCCTAGGATTTCCTAAAGGCTGAGGTGGCTAGTGGCATGAGATCAAATATCCTCATCTCTACTCCCATCCTCACCCTTGGTCCTCAATTGACTAATACCACTTATCCTAGAGACCTAGACTTGGTAAGTCCTATGAGAATTACACCTAGCCCTAGTTCTCCCACTAGTAGCATAGGGTACATTCTCATAGCACCCACCTTGTTGTTTGGTTTGGTAATCTAGAATGAAATATGCTAATTGCTTATTATGGTGACATCCCCCAACTAATGTCAAGGACACATTCCCATACGACCCACCTCCTTCATCTAACTGCTTAGAACCTTAATTGCTCTGTTTTCTTGTTAATGCTAGTATAGTTCAATTGCTTTAGTTAACTTAGTTAATTGCCTAGTTTTGCTAGCTAAGTGTTAATATAGGTCTTTGATCTTGTTTAGTGGTTAAATTAGGCTCTCAATTGCTAGTTTCTTGCTTAGTCTAGTATAGTTTGTCCTTGCTCTTGTTTAGATAGCTTGTTAACTTAGATTGCTAATTTAGTCTTTTGATAACTTAGTTTCATATTGCTTTTTATACTTGCTCTCTTAGCTTAATCAACAACCAACCAACCTTAAAACCCTAAAAACCTTACTCTCTGCAATAGGAACGTAGCTCACGCCATCTAACTCTAGTGCCCCCTCTATCTCCGTGGTTCGACCCCGCATCTTGCCTTTGATCTATACTACAACAGTACCCCGTACGCTTGCAGGCGCATTATTTTAGTTTTAGTGATAGACTCGATTTGGGACCATACAAGTATCGAAAGCAAAGATCACACCCTTCTCCCATGCCTCCCGACCTCATGGATTGCACTTGTTGCAAGCCTCTAGCGGGAGCGCACCAAGCTTTCTGGCACCGTTGCCGGGGATCGAGGCGCTCAGCCTAGTTAGATAGTATAGCTTAGCCTTTCCTTTTGCCCTCACCATTGCTATTATTTATTCTTTGTGTTACTCTTGCATATTGGTTCGCTAACTTGGCTCCTTGTTGTTTGTTTGTGACTTGCGCAGGTGACAGCTGTGCATGCGAAGCACGCGTTCAACTTGCACTGAATTGGTGGTTTACGACCCCGAGATTGGGAGAAGAAGGCGTCAAGCTCGCCGCAACCTACACCGAGAGGCCGAGATGGCTGAGAACGACCCACCACCGGAGGTTCCACCTCCACCGCCACATCGCTCGCTTCACGAGTACTTCACGTCGGGGAACTACAACTCCCCCATCACCACTCTAGTTGACCAGATGCTAGGTCAACAATTCTCCATCCCGTCGGCACTCTTGGGGCTTCTCCCTACATACTTCGGTATGGAGAACGAGAACCCATACCACCACATAGATGCGTTCCTTGAAACGTGCTCTACCTTCTGCACGCCTTCCGCCACCAATGACTCAATCAGGAGGACACTCTTTCCTTTCTCCCTCAAAGAGAAGGCCAAGGAGTGGTACGTCTCGAGGCCAGAGTTGGTCACTTGGAATGAGGTGAAGAACGAGTTTCTCAAGAAGTTCTTCCCCATCGCCAAGTTATCTTACATGAGAAGATGCATCACATCGTTTGCCCAGAAAGTCAACGAGCCCTTCCACGAGGCATGGGAGAGGTTCCAGAAGCTGCTTTGTGACTTCCCTCATCATGAGGTTCCTCTTTGGCAGCTAGTTCAGGCCTTCTACATCGGGCTTGAGGAGCAAAGCCAAAACAACGTCGATTCTTCTTGCGGGGGCACGTTCATGGCAAAGCCGCCTGAGGAATCATGGCCTCTGTTTGAGCATCTCGCCGAGAATTCACGCCACTGAGCTTCCACTAAAGGTGGACATTGCAGACGGAACTACACCCCTCCCCTTTCCTCTGTGGCTCCCGCACGCAATGCCACCGACCCTGATATGATGAAAATGATGGCTGATATGATGTGAATGATGAAGAATCAAGTGGGTGGCTCTTCTAGCCCACCCGCTATGGCTGTGGATACTATAGACGAGGAAGTCAACGCTTTACATTCCTTTGGTGGCTGCAACAACCAGGGCCCAATGTCCAGTTCCTACACTCCCGAGTGGAGGAACCACCCCAACTTCTCCTGGAAACAACAGAACGAGGAAGGGCAAGGACAGGGGCAGCAAAAGCCATGCTACAACTCCAAGTTTGAGGACAAGGTACTAGGAAGGCTAAGGAGCCTAGATGAAGTAAAAAAGGACGTCAATGCACATGGGCAGTCTATAAACCGTCTTGAGCAGAGATTGGACCAAATTTATCTCTCTTTGGCTAGAAGGGAAGAAGGTAGACTTCCATCTCAACCACTACCAAATCCGAATAATGATGGGGTTTTTCTAGGGAACACTTCGGGTGCTTATGTTCCACCATCTTACCAAGCCCCACCAAACCCTTATGCTCCTCCGCCTCCTCAAGCGCCACTCAATTATCAATATGCTCCACCTCCACCTCACACCTACCAACAACCACCTCCACAATACCACCCCCACCACAACAACAACCGCAACCCCAATTCATTCTTCAAAATCCCAACTCTCCTCACCAAAGGCCTCCACCACCCCAACAGCCACAACCACCTCCACAAGCTCCCTCTCCTACCACCCATGAGCATGTGAAGACAGTGACCACATTGAGGAGTGGAAGGACCTTGGAGAGGCCCCATGGTACAGTTGTTGGCAGAGATGACACTGAGGAAGAGCAGGTTGATACTGAGATGAAGATTGATGATACTGTGATAAGAGGCAGTGTTGATACCGTGACGCCGATCATTGATACTGTGATACCGAGCCGTGATACTGTGATTCCAGTGATACCAGTGGATGATACTGTTGATTTGGACCGATTGGGGTCCCAACTCCCGCCATATCCTGATGCACTTGAGGAGCCTTCTGTTGCAAAGAAAAAGAAGAAGCATGCAGATGATATTTTGGAGATCTTCAAGCAAGTGAAAATCAACGTACCTCTTCTAGATGCAGTCAAGCAAATTTCGTCCTATGCAAAGTTCCTTAAAGAATTATGCACTTTCAAAAGAAAGACAATAGGAAGGATGCCTAAGAAGATCAAGCTCACTGATCAAGTGAGCTCCATTCTCCAACACACCATCCCCCAGAAAAGAAAAGACCCCAGTGCTCCCATCATCTCATGCTACATCAGGGCACATCGCATAGACCAGGCTCTTCTTGACTTGGGGTCTAGCGTAAACTTGATGCCGTATGATCTGTTTGCTAAGCTCCAAATGGGGGAGCTGAGGCCAGCCCATTGCACTCTACAGTTGGCCGACCGATCTGTGAAGACGCCTAGAGGGTGTGTGGATGATGTGCTGGTCCGTCTTGATGAGGATACTTCTGCCTTCTTCCCAGCCGATTTTATCATTCTTTATATGGAAAAGGAAGCTAGAAAGGTGCCAATCATCTTGGGGAGACCTTTCTTAGCCACAGCTGATGCCTTGATCCATGTGAGGACATGGACCATGTATGTTAAATTCATGCACATGAAGATCCGGTTGAACATCTTCAAGTCTTCTACTACAGCTGAAGTGATAGGGGCCACCGAAGAAGATTGTTATTTGGTGGAATGCCTAGATGAGATTGTTGAAGAGTTCCTACCTACGTGGATTGAGATTGCCACTCAAGGTAGAGGTCTTGAACCAATTGTTGAGTTCCCTGACGACGATGATGAAGATAATGAAGAGTGTGAGCTAGCCTTAGTGGCTGCAAGTCAGGACCTCCCTTCTATATCTACACCTTTGAAGAACTCCCTTGAAGCACCCCCCGTTCTTGAGTTGAAGAAACTTTCTGAAGGATTGAAGTATGCTTTCCTTGGCTCAAATGACACCCTCCCGGTGATCATTTCCTCCATTCTCTCTCCTGAGCAAGAAGATGCCTTGATGGAAGTCTTGAGGAAGAACATCCAAGCCATTGGATGGTCTATTGCTGACTTGAGAGGGATTGACCCCTCCATTTGTGTGCATCAGATATACTTAGAAGAAGATGCGAGATCGACCCGACCAATGCAAAGAAGGCTAAATCCAAAATTGAAGGATGTTGTAACTCAATAGGTTGTTAAGTTGCTTGATGCAGGGATCATCTATCCCATTTCAGACAGTACGTGGGTGAGTCCCATCCAAGTTGTGCCCAAGAAGGGCGGGATTACACTTGTAGAAAATGCCGATGGTGAGCTTATGCCGGTGAGAGAGCAATCCAAGTGGAGAATGTGCGTTGATTACCGGAAGCTCAATGAAAAGACAAAGAAGGATCACTACCCACTTACATTTCTTGATCAGATTTTAGAGAGATTGGCTGGGCAGAGCTTCTACTGTTTTCTTGACAGATACTCAGGATATTTTCAGATTGTTGTGCATCCGGCGGATCAGGAAAAGATGACATTCCCTTGTCCAAGTGGTACATTTGCCTACCGGAGAATGCCATTTGGATTGTGCAATGCCCCTTCCACTTTCCATAGATGTGTAACCTCAATCTTCGCTGACATGCTTGATTCGTCGCTTGAAGTTTTCATGGATGATTTTTTAGTTTTCGGGAAAACCTTTAATGAGTGCTTGCTACATCTAGCTGCTATTCTGGAAAGATGTGTGAAAGTTCTCTTAGTTTTATCTTGGGAAAAAGCCATTTCATGGTACCTGAGGGTATAGTTATGGGACACCGAGTTTCGAAAGATGGGATTGAAGTTGACAAGGCCAAGGTGGGCCTTATTTCTACACTCAACATTCCTTCTACCGTAAGACATGTTCGATATTTCTTGGGACATGCAGGTTTCTACCGGTGCTTTATCAAGGACTTTAGCAAAATCTCAAGACCACTTGTCGATTACTAGAGAAAGATGTCGAATTTCAGTTTAATGACAAATGTGTTGAAGCCTTCAATCATTTGAAAGAAAGGCTTATTTCTGCTCCTATCATGCAGCCCCCAGATTTCTCTCTGCCATTTGAGATCATCACGGATGCATCCGATATGGAGGTGGGGGCTATGCTGGGTCAATGCATTGGCCGAATTCCTCATACTATCTATTATGCAAGCAAAACATTAGACGATGATCAAAGAAACTATACGACTACCGAGAAGGAGTTGCTTGCGGTGATCTTCGCTCTTGACAAGTTCCGACCGTATCTCTTGTAAAACAAAGTGACAATCTACACGGACCATGCTGCGTTGAAGTATCTCATGTCCAAGAAAGACTCAAAGCCAAGGTTGATCTGATGGATTTTGTTGCTCCAAGAATTTGACATAGAAATTGTGGATAAGAAAGGAATAGAAAATGGTGCTGCAGATCATCTCTCCCACCTTGATGGACCTTTTGATATGACAAGTCCAATCAAAGAGACAATGCCACATGAACAACTACTCTTGATCTCATCTTCCCAAAAGCCATGGTACAAGCACATAGCGAATTTCCTAGCAAGTGGGAGGGTACCGAGCATGTGGACAAGAGAGGAAAGCAAGAGATTGTTTGCTATGGTAAATAACTACATTTGGGATGACCCTCACCTCTTTAAGTATTGCCTGAACCAACTCATTAGGAGGTGCATTCCGGAGATGGAGTAGGAAGAAGTCTTATCTATGTGCCATTCTGGAGTGTGTGGAGGCCATTTTGGAGGGAAACACATGGCCGCCAAAGTTCTTCAATGTGGATTCTACTGGCCGACATTGTTCAAAGATGCTCATGACTTTTGCAAGGGTTGCTTCAAGTGCCAAAAAGTGGGCACCATCTCAAAGAGGGACAAGATGCCTCTATCACCTATTCTTGTGGTAGAAGTGTTTGATGTTTGGGGGATTGACTTTATGGGTCCTTCCCCTCCTTCTTTCGGGTATGTCTACATCTTGGTCGCCGTAGACTATGTATCAAAATGGATTGAGGCTGTGGTAACAAGGACAAATGATCATAAGGTGGTGTGTGATTTCATGAAATCCAACATCTTTAGCCGTTTTGGTGTTCCAAGGGCTATGATTAGTGATGGTGGGAGTCATTTCATCCACCGCACCTTTGAAGGGCTGCTAAAGAGACATGGAGTGAACCATCGTGTAGCTACTCCTTACCACCCTCAAACGAGTGGTCAAGTTGAGTTGGAAAATCGGGAGATAAAGCTCATTTTGGAGAAGACGGTGCGACCGGACCGCAATGATTGGTCACTTCGCCTCAATGAAGCTTTATGGGCATATAGGACTGCATACAAAGCCCCGATTGGCACTACACCATTCAAGCTTGTCTATGGTAAGAGTTGCCACTTGCCGGTTGAGATTCAACACAAGGCACTTTGGGCCTTGAAGAAGATGGACTTCGATGAAGAGAAAGCCGGAATGAAAAGAAAGTTTCAATTGCATGAGCTAGAAGAAATGCGGCATGAAGCATATGAAATGTCAAAGAGCTACAAGGAAAGAACCAAGTTTCTACATGACAAGATCATAAAGAAGAAAGAGTTTGAGCCCGACAAATGGGTATGGCTATACAATTCAAGGATGAAGTTCTTCCCCGGGAAGCTTCGTTCTAGATGGGAAGGTCCTTACCTTGTCAAGAAGGTGTACCCATCCAGGGCAGTGTTCATCTGTGCAAAAGAAGGAGCTAAGGAATTCACTGTTAATGGACAAAGGCTGAAATCTGTTGTTGAGGTCGGCCCGGACAAGGCCAACCAATATTTTGATATTGTCATGCTTATAGAAGAATAATCTGAGGAAGAGGAATGCTTGGACGAGGATGAGAAAGGGATTTACTACAAGGATCTTTTGAAGATTCTGAAAAAGTGAAAAAGTCCAACAATCAATAAGCCTGGCTGAAGGTGTTAAATTTAGCGCTAGTGGGAGGCAACCCACGTGGTTTAAGATTCTCGAATCCTTCTTTTGATACTTTAGTTTTGTTTTACACAAATACTCACACGCACACTTGTGATTTACAGTTTTTGTTTGAGTTTTGATGATGGCAGGTGATAGACATTAGAGAGAAAGGATTTAAAAGTTAATCGTGGTCATTCAGTCATAGTTGTGGCAAAAGAACAAATAAAACCGAAAGCTCAAGTTTTACAGTTTGAAAACTGAAGAAACAACCCCAACACGGCCGTGGAGACAGACCACGACCGTGGTGTTCTTGGCCAAACACGACCGTGGCCCTTCGCCACGGCCGTGGGAATTATTGCTGCAAATTGGCCAAAGTTACAGGTTGTCTTGAAAAATGGCCACGACCGTGGCTTGTTGCCCACGACCGTGGTTAAGGAAACTGCCCATGACCGTGGTCCTCACCACGACCATTTTGAAGATGGCTGGCCATGACCGTGCCAAAAGGTCACGACCGTGGGAATTATTGCTGCAATTTGGCTGAAGTTACAGGTTGTTTTGAAGATTAGCCACGACCGTGGCAAGTCGACCACGACCGTGGCATGAGGACAAGGCCACGACCGTGGCTGGCCGCCACGACCGTGGAGAGGTCAGACAGGGGTTCTCTTCATCGACAACATGACTGTGGCACCAGCCACGACCGTGCTACCCAACCATGGCCACGACGGTGGCACCCTGCCACGACCGTGGCCGAACCCGGTTCAGGAAAAAAATATACTTTTAAGCATCCAAACACGACCCCCCTCATTCTTTCGTCTTCCACCTCCAGCAACGCACCGTGGTGGCGGAAAACGGCCGTGGGCTCCCCTGTTTGTCACCTCCAACCCCCAAAACCACCTCCTTTTGATCCCTAATCCATCCCAAATCGATCCCCAGCCATCCCTCTCCCATTCCCATCGTCCAATCTCTCCCAATCGCATCTCCATCTCCATTTCCATCTCCATTCCGCCCAGCAACTCCCCTACACAAAACCTCCACAAAAACCCTTCCATTCTCGCCCAAATCCACCACTAATCATATAACCACCATCCGTACATCACTATCCTTCCATTCCACCCACAAATCCACACCCACACCACCTTCTCCACCAAATTTGAAAATCTCCATCCTACACCACTTTCACCTCCATTTCCGCAATGAAGAAGATTGGGAAGGATATCATAAAGGGGACGAACATCCTCATCGGAGGGAAACGACATTCTAAAAATGCCTCCTCCGATGTGTCCTTTCCATCCCACACCCCATCACCTACCACTTCTTCCCACCATTCACTCCGCCGGTCGTAATCGGTGAGCGGATCACACTCCCGCTCATCCGATAGCCACCACATCATAGACGCTACCTACGAGGGGGAGGACGAAGAAGAGGAGGAGTCCATGGGGGTCGACATGGACAACCTCATTGATGAGATTGAGCCACTGACCGCAAAAAGAAACCAGAGATCTAAAGCGGCGCCGTCCTCATCCAGGCTGCCTCCAAAGCCCGCACCACCCCGCTACTCGACATCCAGCGCGACGGCGAGACGTGATGTGCAGCCGCAACCCTCGCGGAAAGTGTAGCAAGACGAGGAGCAGTCAGCCCACTGGTACAATTTTGACACCAGCTCGGGGTCGCAATCCTATGCGATGGAGGAAGAACAAGATAGCGAGGAGGAACAGGTGGAGCTGGAGCTGGAAGGAGAAGATGTTATGACATTTTTGGAGGCGGACAGAGAAAAGACCCTGGGCAAAGCACCGGCGGGGGTGTCCTATGGTAGAGGACATACCAAAAAGAAGGTTGATCTTATCTACCCCGAGTGCATGATGAGGCAAGTCGTCTCCACCAAGTACGGGTCTCAGAAAGTGATCGATGATCTAGGGATCAAGGAGGTAGTGGAAAAGAACTTAAAGAGAATAGGGTTGTGGGATATCCTTTTCACACCGCAACCAACCTACATCGCCTTGACCTGAGAATTCTTTGCTACTCTCGAAAGGACTAAAGTGAGGGGTTGTGACGCAATCAAATTTGCCATAATGGGCAATGTACACACCCTCACTTCCACTGAGTTGAATGGGATATTTGCTGCAAGTCCTGAAGAGGCCGTCAAGATGGATGACATCTTGTTAGAGAAGGTGAAAGAACTGGATTATGCCTATTTCTGGGAGACAATCATAGGAAGCGGCGTGTACGACGCAGGAAGATAAAAAATAGCCGCCATAAGCAATCCAATGATGCACTATGTGCAGAAGGTCATGGCAAACACAATTGTAGGGAGGTATGATAATCAAGGCTCCATTTCACAAAAAGATATGTTTGTCTTGATATCGATGTACCTCAAGAAGCACCTCGACCTCGGTGTTCTATTGATTGATCATATGAAGTCCATACCCTACAAGAGCACAAAACCCTTTGTCATGGGTGGGTTTGTGACTTCGATTGCACTAGCGCTGGGATACGATCTCTCGGGGTTACAGGACGCACTTGAGGCAGAGTTTGTTGACCTCAACTACTTGGTGCGCTCGCACACTATAAAGATAAAGGAAAAGAAGATGATCTATCTTACTACTAGTGTGCCGGAATTCGAGCTCGAGCTGCCATACCACGCGGCGCCTCTTCTTTCCGCGTTGGGAATTAATTTCAATTTGAAAGAAAAACTTTTCAAATGGCAGCAAGAACACCCACGAGAGACGTATACAAGGGGAGCCACTGCCGCACATGAAGACATTGCTGAATCTAATGTGCAAGGGCAGGAGCAAGAAAATGCAGAACAAAGGCAGCTCCGAAGAACAAGAAGGAGGGATGAGGGGACATCCCAGTTGCAGCCGCCCTCAGGGAACGCCTATGACATGGCTACCATCCAGGCGCACCTTGAGAGTATTCAGAAGACTCAAGGCGACATGCAGCTTGTCCAGCAGTACATGTGGCAAGATCAACAGCAGATGCACTATTAGATCAACCACTTGTACCAATACCAACATGCCCAGGCATCACGAAACCCCGAATGGGGTGCAGACTTTTGGGGTGGTATAGCTGGACATCCACAGGCGTATCCTCCACCCCAGGACGACTACTAGGGGCACTATTGCCAGCATCCTCCGTCAAGCTCATCTCCAGACTCAGCTCCTCCTCCAGATCCTCCACAGATGCCGGACCAACCACCGCAGCCTTGATTCTTCCCCTATCTCCCCTAAACTATAGTTTCATGCTGAGGACATCATGATTCTAAAGTTTGGGGTGGGTAGGGTGGTATGCACCGCTCTTTCTCTCTTTTTGTCATTTTGATATCACCTCTGCCATCTAGTTAGTTTTACTGTTTTTGTTACTCTTCCACCTAGTTAGTTTTACTGTTTTTGCATCTTTACATGGCATGTAGTTGATTTCTGCAGTTTTGAGTAATTTTTCAAAATTTTTGCTTTTTCAGCCATGCATTGCATCTCATGTAGTTTTCTACTAAATTTTGCATGTTTTAGCTAGGATTTACTTGCTTTTTACCTAAAATTGTGTTTGAATGTGATTTAGTGCAATTTGACACCTTTTTGGCCAATTTTGCCCAGATTTGATGTTTCTTGTCCAAAAAGCGTGTTTTGACTCAATCTTTACCATATTGAATGAAATTGCTTATCTTTGACAAATACAAGATGATATGCTGTGATGAAATGCTATGTGGTATCAACGAGTGACTTCTTACATGCTTGTCACCTCCCTTGGGAATGCGTTGGTTTGATTGAATTATGATCCGAGCAAGCACAGAACGTTTAATGTTTGTGGAGTTACTTGATTGATATATGAATTTCATTTGGTTCATTCATGTGATGTGATATCCATGGTGAAGTGTTGGACTAGTTTTCATGCAGGAGACCTTATGTGGAAGATCGTGCCAAGTGACCCCTCTTTGATCCGACCACTCTTTCATCATCTTCATACCTCTCTGCCTCATAAAAAGATGCCAAAGTGCACATATTAGCCGTGGCCACCTCCAAAAGTTTGGGGTGACCACATCTTTATCTCCCCGCTTCACTCTATCCACCATATGCCCTATCTACACCAAGGACAAGAAAAAGAAAAGAAAAATAAAAACAAAATAAAATAAAAGGATGCTCCTGTTTAAGGGCATTCAAATAAAGAAAAGATGAGTGTGTAAAACACTCCAAAAATCTTACCGCATCCCTTTCTTCCACTTTTATACCCATTGAGCTAGGAAACTTCAAACCTAGCTCACTTTATCCCTTTCCGCAGCCATGTGGGTCATTTGGCATAACTTGAAGCATAAGGTTGAACGCATGAAGGTGAAACGACACTCCTAGTCATCGGCGATTAACATCATTATGAAACGGTCTAACCGGAACCTTATGGATGAGATATTGATAATTTGTGCAATCCATGCATTATATGCAAAGTTCATGTGCTCTGTGCTCTCTTCATGGTTGGATTGTGAAAGTAGAAGAGGAGGGAAGTGATTTGCATGTACCTAGTCACCTTTGATCCCATTTAGCATTTGTCTCCCATCATATTGCATTTGTCATATCTTTTGATTGTGGAAAGTGGAAAAGAGATTGAGTTGGAGCATACTTGAGGACAAGTATGTTTCAAGTTTGGGTGGTGATCCAACCCTATTCTAGGGCTGTATCTTGTGTCATTTTGTACCTTTATCACATTCAAATGCATTAGAATTACATGTTATTCTCCCCAATATGATTATCATTGCAAATATGCTTATGGATGTTCTTTGCACTATTTTTCAGGTACTTGGACCATGCTTAGATGGAAGAGAGAGAACGAGGGACCCAAAAGAAGGCCCCAAAGTCTCCCTCAACCTACCTCCAGTGGCCAAGAATCATCCCCGAGCAAAGACATCCGAAATTGACAAAGTAAGAAGCAAAATCAAGAAGTCAAGCCTCACCACGGCCGTGGCCACAATGCCACAGTCGTGGCTTTATTGCCAAAGTCCAACAGGTTGCAATAGGGAATTCCATAGATCGCCCACGACTGTGGCCTCCCAGCCACGACCGTGGTCACTGAAGACAACATGACCGTGGCCATCAGCACGGTCGTGGTCAGGAGAAGAGAACACGGCCATGGCACCCTGCCACGGTCGTGGGAATTAATTGCAAGAAGTCAGTTGCCAACAGGGAATTTGCCTGGAAAGCCACGAACGTGGCCAAAGACAATCAAGACGCCCGTGGCCCCTCCCCACTGGCACCTCCAACTCCTCCAAAACGACCGTGTTAAGCCACACGACCGTGGTGCATGTTACCCACCACGACCGTGGCACTCCGCCACGGCCGTGGCCACCACCATACTTTGCTTTTTCACCACTTCCTTCACATCACGACCGTATTCACCCCCACGGCCGTGCCCCACTACCCTCACCATGGCCGTGGCACACCCACCACGACCGTGGTGATCACCTACCCTATACAACTTTCTACTGCTTTTCCTATTTTACCCCCACTTAGCCCTAGCTCCTATATAAGAACTAGCTGCTTCTAGGGCTCGAGAGAGAGCACCCCCTGGATGCAACCTAGTTGCTCCCTTGCCTCCATCACTCCCATCCACCTACTTCCTTGCATTTAATCCCATTTCCACCCACTTTCCACTCATTTCCACCATAGAAACCTAGTTTCTCTAGGTTTCTATCCATCCATTCCACCATTTCCATGCCCTTGAGCACCTTTGGAGGAGGAGGTTCGTGGCTAGCAGCAAGGAGGTGAAGGTGGTCGAGCTACATCAAGCATCCATTGTGTTTCTTACTCTCTTTCCCTTCTTCTTTGTTCCTAGTTTGATCATGTATAGCTAAGCCCCCTTGGGTGGGCTGTTTGGGGCAAAAATGTGACTTTGATACCATGTTGGGGGAATATAATTTCTAATGAACATATTTCATTTCTATGATGATTTCCTTTGCTTGTATCTCATTTCCCATTACTTGTGCATGTGATTGTTGTTTAATTACATTAATTGCTTGCCTTGTGGTGCTTGTAAACATTTGCCTCTAGGGTGTTGGTTTCTATGTAGCTATCATAGGATTGGCTCCTAGGTCCTTAATTCGGATCCCTAGCTAGCCCCCCTATCTTCCTACATAATCACCTTCTTCCTACATGCAAATGTGAGTTCTAAGTGACTAGTATAAGCGTGATTAATGCAATTGCCTAGGATTTCCTAAAGGCTGAGGTGGCTAGTGGCATGAGGTCAAATATCCTCATCTCTACTCCCATCCTCACCCTTGGTCCTCAATTGACTAATACCACTTATCCTAGAGACCTAGACTTGGTAAGTCCTATGAGAATTACACCTAGCCCTAGTTCTCCCACTAGTAGCATAGGGTACATTCTCATACCACCCACCTTGTTGTTTGGTTTGGTAATCTAGAATGAAATATGCTAATTGCTTATTATGGTGACATCCCCCAACTAATGTCAAGGACACATTCCCAAACAACCCACCTCCTTCATCTAACTGCTTAAAACCTTAACTGCTCTGTTTGCTTGTTAATGCTAGTATAGTTCAATTGCTTTAGTTAACTTAGTTAATTGCCTAGTTTTGCTAGCTAAGTGTTAATTTAGGTCTTTGATCTTGTTTAGTGGTTAAATTAGTCTCTCAATTGCTAGTTGCTTGCTTAGTCTAGTATAGTTTTTCCTTATTCTTGTTTAGATAGCTTGTTAACTTAGATTGCTAATTTAGTCTTTTGATAACTTAGTTTCATATTACTTTTTATACTTGCTCTCTTAGCTTAATCAACAACCAACCAACCTTAAAACCCTAAAAACCTTACTCTCCACAATAGGAACATAGCTCACACCATCTAACTCTAGCGCCCCCTCTATCTCCGTGGTTCGACCCCGCATCTTGCCTTTGATCTATACTACAACAGTACCCCGTACGCTTGCGGGCGCATTGTTTTAGTTTTAGTGATAGAATCGATTTGGGACCATACAAATATCGAAAGCAAAGATCACACCCATCTCCCGTGCCTCCCGACCTCGTGGATTTCACTTGTTGCAAGCCTCTAGCGGGAGCGCACCATAAGACCATTGGTTGTTTACATAAGTAAACACCTTGGATAAATCACCTATGAAGTCCTTGATTTTTTTTTATCTAGAAAGAGTCACCATATAACCCTAGACATCCCTTAATTAACAACACAAAAAGTTCCATTGAGAGTAGGGTAAAACCCACAATTGACTGTTCATTTTAAACAAGCCATCCATTGTCAACAAGTAAGCTCGTTAAGTTGATCATATAAAGGAAACCATGTATATCACATTATTAGGACCAACATATTACATTAGCCATCATTCCAATTTATTGGAGGAATAAACAGTAGATCTTGACCATTGGGTCAAGTTCATATGTTAAAACCATCAGTTACAGTATAGGTCCGACCGGTACATCAAGTGACTCAAGAAACCATTGGTCTAAGGCTTAATTGATGCTAAAACTACAATGATTAACTCAACATTGGTTTTAGAGACCTGATACACCATCATTAGTGACCATTAAATCACCATAGGTTGTTAGATCAACACTATATTCATTATCAACATCAAATATTAAGCTAATGTCATCATTGATTGATAACATTAGTAGGGTACTTAATGGTTGATCATTAAACTTCTAATTGATCCAAAACCTGACCTAAGGGGTGAACGTCAGTTGACACCCTTGATCACCATAATCAGTTTTCATGAAGACAACACCATCGTTTGTTGCAATGGTGCCACCAATGGGTCATGTGTTCATAGAAGAAATTAGCTTAAAACCCTAAAATTGACCATTGGTTGATAGGTGCTTAACACCATAGGTTGTCAAACCAACCTGATCCAAGTCATATTATACCTTAGGAATAACGTACACATGATCACATGTTCATCTAGAACTGAAATCAGAATAGGGAACATTATAAAAATCAAAACCCAAGTCAAGCATAGCTTTTTAGTGCATGGTTCATCATTTTCAAGCAAGAACATGATCTTGAAAGCTTATGATAAGCAATAAACGTGGAGAAAGTTATAAAAATTGCCTCTAATGAGAAGATGAAACCCCACGTAGAAGAAAACTCGAGCAGGTAGGATAGAAAATCCAAGAATAAGCTATGAATTCGTCCATCTAGCACCTTTCTTCATCAAATGAGCAAACCCTAAGCATAATGAGCAAGAAAGGTAGGGTTTTAGAGCTTTAGAGAAATTTCTACCACAGAACAACAAGGTTCCGACCTAGAGAAAGGTAGTAGAAAGGATAAAAAAGAAATAAATGGAGGAAATAAGGGGATTCTTACTCTTTTAGGTCAAGATCACTAGAAAGAAGCTTTTTCAACCCTAAAATGAAGTCAATTGCAACCCTAGATTCTTTTTCCAAGAAGGTCCCCTCTTTCTTCTTCCTTGGACAGGAAATTCACAGAAGCACAGAGGGAGTATGAGGTTTGTAGAAGGAGGGAAGTGGTGAAGAGAAAATACCTCATTTTGGTGCTTAGGGATAAGTATATGAAACTTTAAGATAAAGATAAAGAAAAAGTTGAAGTTATAGTATCTTTCCAAGTGTCCATGGCCTTAAAC
Source organism: Alisma plantago-aquatica (assembly GCA_963693085.1). Lineage (NCBI taxonomy): Eukaryota > Viridiplantae > Streptophyta > Magnoliopsida > Alismatales > Alismataceae > Alisma > Alisma plantago-aquatica. The sequence goes on from OY856413.1 coordinate 1,006,173,598, forward strand.
CATTAAGAATATACAAGAACACACACAAGAATACCCCCCCGTACATAGATACATGCTTATCCCTCATTTATTGAATTTCCAAGCAAAACAAATAACTCATTAGTTGATAGCTGCTAAAGGTAGCTCATCCATGAAGGGGTAAACCCTAAAATACCCTTGGAGAAAACACCTTCAAAACAAGGTTTAAATAGGTTCCACATGTCTCAAAAAGATCAAGAATGATGATGGAATATCCAAGGAACATAATGCAAGTGATAAATTGCAAAGAAAACCTCTCAATTGGGTAAATTGTAGAAAAGTTCAAAATGTGCATAAAATTGCATAACTTGCTCAAACAATGTCCAAATTGGACCAAATTTGAAACTTAAGCTTGTCTTATGATTTCAAAGAATATAACAAGGTTAGATTATGGTTATAAGAATTCAATTATGATAATTAAGCTCATTCAACTCATTAAACAAGTTTAGGGGCCTTACAACGTACCCAACGACATGTGACGAGTGTAGTGATTTTAGGTTTAAGAATCTCAATCACCGCCTTCACTATAAGAGATGACTGTAACCATAAAACCATGTGTCATTATCAAGGTGGTTCTTTCTGATACACTATTACCTAACATGTATCTCTGTGCTTAGTTTGATATTGCCATATCATGACTAATGAGATTTAGTCATCCACCAACTCACACTCTGATCTTATGTGTTATTGTTGTCTATCAACCTTCCACAATAACAACCGATCATGGACATAATGAGAATATATATGTACTCTTAACATTCTTATGATCTCGTCACAAGGATATGAACTTAACGACATACATCATTGAGTAATATAATTCTCTAGACATTCACTCTGTATACTCATTATCTCATAACTGAGTGTAACAGATGGATTGGAAGCTTACATTTTATATATATGGTATTATTAATCAAATCCTTGTAGGTAATTATGCCATATCAATCATCACATGATTGGCTCTACGAGCATACCTTACCAACAGACTCCCCCTTGCACTTGGGGCCAATCACCAACGGATCTCATCCTTAGTGATCTAAACATGTCCAACATGCTTCTACTACGCTAGTGCTGATATAGCGGGTTAGCAACACTTTGCTTATAGTCGATATATTGCAAGTTTCTTATCTCTTTACTCTGAGATGAAACTGTTGTAATATGGTATATGATATTCCTTGCCTAACAATTAGCTCCATTGTTGTTACAGTATCTCTACTAAGTCATCAATGGTCAAAACGTCTATAAATTCATCATATGAACTTTTAAATCCATATAGTATCACTCTGTGTTCATAACACAAGTATACTAGGCTTATATTGTAGATTAGCATTAATGGTTATTAGTTCAGACGTTTCCAACTAATCATCGCATATTCTTTCAAATCAAAACATATTTAATTTGTGATCACTTTTTTCATTTATGGAGGCTTGCATCGATGTAACTCTCCATCTTATTGATATCAAATTTTGACTAGCAATCTATCCTTAGTCACTTTTCAAGTACTAATGGATATCTTTAATGACTTTCCAATAACCCTTATTGGATTTTATATCATCTTGTCATGTCTAATACATACAAGATTATATGGGATACGTTTGTTAATAGCTTACATGATAGATCCACTATTAGGCTGGCCCATGGAATCTTATTCATGATATTTCCATTCTTCACAAGAATTGAAAATATAGGGTTCATGAGAGACTAATCCAAGTTCTCTCTAATTGAATCCTTCCATGTTGAACTCTTTCAACACATTGATATTGTACACAAACTTCCATTGTGAAATCTTTAAGAACTATCTCATAGGTCTTGATCCTTATCTCATAACATGCTTCACTGAATCCTTCATTAATGAAGGTGTTTTTCATCCCAGTTCTCAATATTCACAATATTGAGATGTTATTCCTATCATATATGGAATATTCATATATGCTCCCACTAAATCTTTTGTAAACACATATTTCATATTTTGTCTTGATTCAAGTCAAACTCTTTGGCTATCTTATCAAGTCATAAGATCCCATCTCTAAGGTGCTTGTTTCAATCCTAGATTGAACTTTGTAGCTTATAAAATTTATTTGCATTATTGAAGTTATGAAACTCTTTAGGACGTGTCACGTACACATCCCATGAAGTATTCCCTTAAGGAATCTGGCTTCCATCTTCATATGCAAAATATCATAGTCCATTCTAACAACAACAACAAGCATGACAACTGGTAAATGAATTTCTATCATGTTCAACAACTTGAACTTGATTTATTCAACCAATTTGTCCTTTTATGGTATCCATGTAAGTCTTGATCATAAGACCCTATTGCACCCTTTAGGTGGCGCTATCAAGGTCCTACCTTGTTAGCATACATGGATTCCATATAGCTCAGAAAAGGCTTCTAGTTGACTAGTTGGCTCAACCTATATGACCTACCCATCTAAATCATTGGATTCACAATCCTCCAATTACAAATGTGTTCTACTAGAAATATTTTGTTCTATATTATATGATGAACCTGAGATCCCACAACAACAAGTGATTCTCATTGTTCTCATTGTACCTCTTTGTTGGTCTCAAACACTTTGAGTATTACTTCTACTCCCATTGGATCTTTAAGAACTCAGTTATCCTATTAACAAAACAATTTTGTTATGGGATTGAGATTAATAGTAATGTTCAACTATCATGGTTTATGGATAAACCTTCTCAAGAAACTACTTTCTCAAGGTTGGTTTCAATTCTTTAGACCTATTGGGACATTCCCAAATCATATCATATATGATGTCTTACAAGCCATTCACGTGGTACATTATTTAGTTATATGTATATTTTATGAGGATATGAGAAGATTAGATTAATTGATATCATGACTCATCATGGTATACTTCCTTCATTCTGACACATTATCATGTTCAGATGGACTTGCCTTGTGATACATTAACATAGTTCACTCCTGAAGGTACTCAAGGTATTGATAAAAGGTATTTCAACATTTGATCATATCAAAATATCTTAATACTTTCATCAATGTCACACTTCATTTACAATCTCCTTGAACATTTTCAAGATATCAATGCTTTCATTTCATTTAGTACATATCATTATATTACCAATAAATGAAAATGAAGTATTAGTTAATCTATCTATAGCATTCATTCATAAGATCTTTATGCATCATATGCATGAGGTCTAATGAAAGATTCATCCTCCCACTATGTTAGTGAAGGACGTCACATCATATTGTGCATGAATAAGACTTGCATGTTTCCTTAGGTTCAATAACCAAGGGAATCTAGATCAATATCAATATGTGTACTAGACATGCATTTCACATCATCATGCAAGATGACTAATGCTAATGATAATTTTGAGTTATCAATTATAATCCTTTGGTATAAACTTTGTAAATATTCATATTTGGATCATTTCACATAAATTTCACAAGATGTTTTAGGGCCAATGCCATGAAAGATCCTATCTTTGAAATAGAAGCACTAATAATTCTTTATTGGTAATCATCCTTGTCCATACAAGATTCATAAAGAAAATGTTTCTATTCTAATGGAATAATGTAATAGTAGTTCTAGTAACTCTATTACATGCCTATTGGGCTAAGATAAATTTAAATGTAGACTCTGTCTTCCACAACATTTTCTCTTCCTTGTCCATCTTGTCCTTCCATGAAGGCCTTTACTTATTGTAAAATCTTATACATCAATATGTCTGATCTTTGTTTGGTATCACATACCAAAGTGAAGAAGTAATTAAATTTATCTTATGTTGTTTATACCTGAAGTGGAGGATACAGTTCCATCCTTGTTCTTCTTTAGTTCCTCTAACCAGGGTGGGCAATTTCTTCTCCAATGTCCAGGCTGGTGACAATGGTGACAATTTCCTCTTTGTTTCTTTACTCCACCTTTTGCCTTGAGATATGAAGACTTGGGCTTCTGGCTAGCTTTAGAACTCTTCCTAGCTTTGCCTTTGCCATTGTCTTTATACTTCCCCTTTGTCTTTCTGATCATCATCACAAACTTGGGCTTGTCTTTCTTCATTTGTGTCTCAACTATCCTAAATATGCCCAACAACTCTGTCAATGGCTTGTCAAAGTTGTAGTTCATGACAAACTGACTATATGACTCTAGTAGGGACTGCAGAATCACGTCAGTAGCCAACTCTTGACCCAAGGGGGATCCCTATATATCTAGGTTCTCCACATACCCAATGAGCTTGAGTACATGATGACCTACTAGATCTCCTTCTGTCATGCTGCACTTGAACAATGCCTTGGAGACATCATATCTCTCCCGTCTTGCTTGATCTTGGTACATGTTCTTGAGATGTGTGACCATCTCAATCACCCCCATGTTCTCATGCTACCTTTGCAACTCATGCTTCATGGAACATAGCATCAAACACTTGACATCATGACATCCTCAGTATGCTTTTTGTAAGCATCATTGTCAGCCTTGGAGCAATTTGAGTAGGTTCCTGTGGTTCTGGCATTTTCAAGACATAGAGCTTACGCTCCTGTGTGAGAACAATTCTCAGCATCCTGAACTAGTCGTGGAAGTTGTTCCCAATAAGTTTTTCCTTCTCAAGGACCAATCGCAGAGAAAAATGATTGTTGTTTGTTGTAATTTGGTTCTACAAAAGAATTTTCCATTTTATCAAAAACTCAGTTTTTGATTTGATTTGATTTAAAATTTGGGCGATAATAATTAAGTCTTTAATTAATCATTTTTCTCATTATTTTGTTCAAATTTATAACCCTCAAGTATCAATTTGGAAAATTTCAACGTACAATTTTATAATGAGACAAGATCCATATTTCATCAAGTCATGAGTCGGCTTTTGCTGATCGCCCACAACCTGACTATTTAGGTAGGTCAACTTGCCAATTTCATCATATGCAACTCTTGGATATATGATATGTGCAACTGCTTTCCATGATCATCTGCATGCCTCTGGGCTTGGGCTCTCCAAGTCACCAGTTAAGCCCGACCCAATAACCAATACGATAGATATGCACCATGCTTTGTGAAAATCTACATATCTACCATCACACTTCCACGAGATTGAAGGTGTACCATGCTTTATGCAAATTTATGCTTAGTTGATCAAGCTTTTCATGTGTATTTCTATTAGAAAGCATCTTAAACTTAATATGTTTGATTGAGGGGTTTTATATATATCATATATATACATATATTGTATCCAATCACCACATATATAGTACATATCATATACATGATATATCTCACAACGTAAACATGCAATATAAAACAAAAGGCGATGGTTATGGCCATGTCTACTTATAATTCCTTTGAGACAAAAGGAATTACTACCACATAGTTCAATCATCACATCACATGTATGAACTTACTGTTGATGTAGATATGTGCTTGCCAATATGGGTAGATTGGTTCAACCTTTGAACCGGTCGTCTCGCCTCATTGCCGGTCGGTTGGCCCTCCTATCAGCTGATGTTTAGACTCCTTCCAAATGATCAGTTGGGCCTCTAGGCGGTCATCTGGTTCCATCACCCTTTGTCCTCCATGGTCCTCCAGACGGTCATCTCGTCTCACGAACTGGTCATCTCAACTGGCGATGAACATCTCCAATGTTGTTGCAAGTTAAGAAACTATCCTGTAGCTACATTATTACATTGAATAAGAGAAACCTCGAGTTACATTCAAGGGGAACAGAGGTAGGAAAGCATTAACTTTACATTGGAAGAGAGAGGTAGAGTCTCAATATGCAAACCGAGATAAACAAGAACCAAACCATCCAACCACACACAAATTTAGGGTTTAGGCCATAACCACGCTACACATCCATCATCAAAACTATTTTTAGGGTGATGCCTGTAAATCCCATATATATATATTAGTTTGGGATTATGTGGTCTTTGATCAGATACACATATGAGAGAAGTTTAAATATTCACATTGCATGCAATAACTAAATGATATAACAAAAAATCCGATCATATCAATTATCCTAAAGCATAGTAAATTGATGTGGATGTGATACCACTATTGGGAAATACGGGCACAAAGTATAGCAGTGGAAACATTTTTTTTATCTATCTTTATTCCCCAATACAGCAAGATCGCATCAACTACTATGAAATATGAAAGATGGTTTTAGTGAGTTATACCTGATCCTGGATCAAGTCTAGCAATAAATCTCACTTCTTTGCAACTGTTGATAAGTTGCTCTTGGATGGTGGTTTTGCAACTCCTGGTCTTCACCATGAACAACGTATGTGCAACCTATGCAATGACTCCTGTGGTCTCGCCACGAACTGCCGGTTGATTTTTCTCTCTGAGCAGCAACCAAAGGACTCCTGCCTCTACAGTAGTCCACACAGACCAAATAGAACTCCTATCATTCACTAAGAATGGACAGGAAGGAGTTGTACTCCCCGTAGGTGTACTAGTCACCAACCTGCTCTCCCACAATGACAACTTCTTAGTTTTTCTCTCCCATTGGCTATCCTTCCTTTTTATGTAGGAATTGCCCAGGCTCTCTTGGTTACCACAACTAGAGAGGACAACAATTGTCAGAGGAATTGATTCTCAGTAGTCTGTGTTGTATTGTTGTGCTTTAGGAAGCCTCCAATATCCCTCTATTTGTAGTAGAGGCCAGGGTCAAGGTTTCCAGTTGCTATATGATACATGATTAATGTGTGGGAGTGGAAATAACTGGAAGATCTTGAATTTTCACAATCAACAACAGCCAAAACGGCCATTTTGCACACCCAGACAGTCATCTGGTGCACAAGATGATCGTCTCACACTGCCAAATGATCATTTGGCAGTTCCCAATCTGAAATGAATTTGGCTATTTCGAATTCAATTAATATCTCATATTAATTTCCTTATTCCTCAAGTAAAGAACAATCAAAACTATTCGGGAAACATCCTGAACCTTCGTTTGACCCAACCGAGCATTCTCACCCATGCGAGATGCCCGTCTCACTCACCTAGACGGCTATCTGGTGAGTTGAGTTGATTTGGTCGGTTCAATCATATTGAACCAGTCGATTCAAGGTCAAAACTAAGCCAAATCGATCTCTGATCAGCCTGACCCCCAAACGACCATCTCAACTACATGAGATGCCCACGTGGCTACCCAAACGGCTGTCTCACTCAGTGAGATGGTTGTTTGTTAGACCTGGTCAGCCAGTCGAGCAATTAGTTGCATGAATTGAATACATAAACACTTAGTAATCAATCCAATTCTAGTTCAAGATCAAACTCCTCTTCTAGATGAATCCCTATGTGTGTGACCCTATAGGTCCCATGTAACGTTCCATAACTAGCTTATGACATCACAAGAAATGAATGGTGCCTAGTCGCACATCAATTCTACCCAAGTGAAATGGAAAGTTGGAGAAAAACTTCAACCTACAATTTGTGTAAGGTTTTACAGTGATTGTATAATTCCTTTGTCTTTGATATCCAGGATGAACTCGAGGCATGGTTGGTCATCCTCTCAATGTTCAATCATATTTTTTGAACTAAGAGCAGACTATCTGAGATACTGTGACATCAATATCATATATTGAATTACATGTGCATGTGCATGAACATGCGTTTCTCAGTCTTACTAATCAAGTGGCCAGGATATCATACTCCCGTAGGAGGGACAAATCCCATATCTATCACTCACAATCTATCCCCATGTGTCAAAGTCACCCAATCATCACCGTTATAACAACCCATATTTCAAGATTGTGTTTGATGATGTCAAGGCGTACCCAACAACATGTGATGAGTACAGTGATTTCAGGTCTAAGAATCAAAATCACCACCTTTACTATGAGAGATGATTGTGACCATAAAACCATGTGTCACTCTTATGGTGGGTCTATCTGATACACTGTTCCCCAACATGTATCTGTGTGCTTGGTTTGATATTGTGATATCATGAATAATGGGATTTAGTCATCAACCAACTCGCACTATGATCTTATGTGTTATTGTTGTATATCAACCTTCCATAATAACAACTGATCATGGACATTATGAGAATATCAATATGTACTCTTAACATTCATATGATCTCATCACAAGGATAGGAACTTGAGAACATACATCATTGAGTAATATTATTCTCTAGACATTCACTCTGTATCCTCATTATCTCATAACTGAGTGAAACATATGAATTGGAAGCTTGCCTTACATATATATATATATATATATATATATATATATATATATATATATATATATATATGGTATTATTAATCAAATCCTTTTAGGTAATTATGCCATGTCAATCATCACATGATTGGTTCTACGGGCATACCTTACCAACATATATATGGCTATTCATTTAATACCCACACGGGGACTGCAACTATGCTCCCCATTTCTAAAGACGTGGTGGCAATTTTGTAAATATTGGTTCCCGCTTCCTTCGATTCGGCTCACACTTCCTTTCTTTTGGCTCTCACTTCCTTTGATTCTGCCGTCTTTCTGAACAGGTTGAGGACCTCCATACCTAATTTACCGCATCCGAAGATGGCGAACATTGATGACGTTGATGTTAATATCTGCACCCAAATATGACGAACATCCCTAATTTACCACAACTCTGATTTCTAGGTTGAGGACATTTTGTTGGTGGTGGGAGGAGGAGGAGCATGTGACCTAGAATGCAAACATTGACGATGATGACACTGCTCATGTGATAATCAGATAAGAAGCAGCCCATGCCTCTCCCATACCTTCTCCCTATCTGTGATGGACTATCAACTTATTTAGGGATCATGTTCTCCATCATGTCCTATTTCATTTGCACGACCTTTTTCTATCTAGCTTCTTCTTGAATTTCCATCTTTTTTGTTCTTTATTTGAAGACAATTCAATTTATTCTTCTTGAGTGCCATTCACTCTGTCGGAGCTTCAAAGAAACATGATGCATAGTTAGATATCAAAATCAAACAATTACGTTTTAATAGTTACTTTTTTTTCATCAAAGTTACTTTATGTAACACAGAGCTACCTTTATTTACCCACTGTTACTTTATTTATTAAATAGTTACTTTTTTGTTCACTATGTGAATTTGAAGTTTAGATAGTTACTTTTTAGTTGTTGCTGTTACTTTGTAGTTGTTGTTGTTACTTGTCCTTGTTGGAATCATTTTCAGATATGAAATGATGTTCAAATAGGTACTTTCTTTTGGTTTATACACACAAGGCACATTTCACTGAAATACTACTGAATATGATGAGTAACTGTAATGTAGTTGTTGGAATTAACTGTTGTATGTAGTTATCAAATTCATTATTTTTCTATTGTCTGAAATGAATTTATATTAAAACGTAGTTGGATGAGTATGTACCTTAAATGGGTATCTTTTCTATCTATTTTATTCCAATAATACTCAACCCTTTTATGTTTTCTGAAATTGATTTTCCTATGTATGTTTATCAATCATTTATGCATTGTTTTTATGCATTTTTCCTAGAGGTTGTTTCTGTTATGAATGATAGTCTCAATACTGATGCTAATAATCATGTGATATACTGTGATGGTGATAAATTTTAGTCTTATTCATCTTTCGACGCTGATATTATGTCCTCAGCTGATATCCCTAGAATTAGACTTGAATTTAGAAGTTTAGATGATGGCTTATCTTTTTATTCTAGATATGCTGGTATGATTGGGTTTAATCTTTAGGAAGGATGATAATAGTTAGAATGAGGTACCATGATTTTTCTTGCTAAAGATTTGGTTTGTGATAGGCAAGGTGATATTAGTCATTCTAAGAGATCCAAAGGTCTTTTGAGCCCTATTTGTAATGAAGTTGGTGATCTACATGAGAAGTTTTCCAAGAAGCATAAGGGTTCTATGAAAAGATGTGGGTGCAAAGCCATGATTAGATTTATTGTAGACAAGTCCTCATGTAAATGGGTTGTTACTACTTTTGTTGATGAGCACAATCACGATCTTGTCGATGACGTTCACTTGCGCTACTTGAAGTGTAATTCTTCTCATGACCAAACTAAAAAAGAGATGCTTTCTTCTATGAGTGATGCAAACATTCCTGTCTCCAAACAACTTGCATTAATAGCAACCGAGTCTGGTGGTTATGAAAAGTTGATATTTACAAGTAGACAAGCTCATGGACACCTCAGTAGAAAGAGAAAGGAGTCACCTAAATATGATGTGGATATGGTGTTAGATCGTTTTGCAATCAAAGTCTTAGATTTTAAATTCTTTTACATGTATAAAAAAGATTATGATGGTTGCTTGACACGTTTGTTTTGGTCTGATCTGATTTCTGTTGATGATTGTGCACTCTTTGGTGATGCCTTTGTATTTGATACCACTTATCGTACAAATAAGTATTCAATGGTTTTTGGAATGTTTGGTGGTGTTGATCACCATCACAAAATAGTTTTATTTGCTTTGGTCTTGTTGTCAGATGAGAAGTATGAGTCATTTCTGTGGGTTTTCAATCAATATTTATTGTGTTTTGGCAAAGAGCCTGTCTCCATTATAACTGATCAAGACCCAGCAACGAGTGTTGTGATCATTACTGCTTTTCCATCATGTAAGTGTCATTTTTGCAGCTGGCACATTCTACAGAAACTCCCCTCTAAACTTGGTGGAGTACCTAACAAGGATCAAATCATTAGTGCTTTGAATGATTGTGTCTAAAATGTTGATGACTCAAACAATTTTGAAGAGAGAAAAGTTCTATAGTTGAAGAGAACGTCTTATTGACCATTAGTTGGTTTTGTGATGTGTATGCCATGCAGTGGTAGTGGGTGCCATGTTTTATGCATGATTCTTTCTTTGCTGGCATGAGGGACAACCCAAAGAAGTGAGAGCCTTACTACATTCATTAGAAGCCACATCAATAGCAGAAAAATGCTCTTGACCTTGTTTTTAGCTTGGAGACTGCTTATTCTCATGTGTGGGAGATAGAAAATTTTAAGGATTTTGACGACAAGTGCAACAATCTGCCTTTGGCTTCATTGTGGCCTTTGGAGGAGCAAATTTTTAAGATCTTTCAATCTGAAGTTCATCAAAGTATGGTGTATAACATGAAGGATACTTCCTATGAAGGTGTGTTTGATGTCTATCAGGTTGGTGGTTCTAGTTGTCATCGTGTTTTGAATAAAGATTCATCTAATGATATGATATCCTGTCATTGTTTCATGTTAGAATTCAAAGGCGTGTAGGCATATTCTTGCTTATCTAAAGAGTCATGATTTTTACACTCTTCGTGAGCCATATATATATGAGCTGGAACAAGGGATATAGAGATCACCCTTTGGTTTTTGGCAAAGTATCTATTATGCATTCATCCACTACAGGTACACTTCAGTTGGTTTCTACTTGCAATTCAGTTGTGAACATAGCATGCATGAATAATGCTATAGATATTTGTCATGATAGGCTCATTGCGTTGTAGAAGGAGCTGTCAGAATCATATGTTCCTGATATTGGTATAACATGTTCTAATATAGCTTCTTCTTCTGCTGTCAAGGTCAACATTCCTAGTATTTCCAAAACTAAAGGAAGACCTTGAGCGATTGATCTGTAGTATAGATCTACAGTTGAAATTTCCCAGTCTAAAGCAAGACAATGTAAAAATTTCTTACAATACAGTGTCAATCATGATAGCAGAAACTATCCTTCAAAAAAATTGGTGGGTGTGTTTCCTACTAAGAAGATATATTTTGTAAATCTACACAATAATTGTCTTAACTTTCTTTTTGTTTTGTTTATGTGCAGAACTTGTCATGCTCTTTCTTGAAAGTTATGGTTGGAAATTTTGTAGTGGTTCATCTGTAACTGTTCCTTTGTTGTTACATTTCAGAACCTTTTGTTACTTTTTCGACCCAAAGTTACTTTATATGTCCAATAATTACTTCCCTGTATACACAATTACTTTTTAGTTCACATAATTATTTTTTTTGCTCTCATGCTTACTCTTTTATTCACATAGATACTTTTCTGGATTGTGGTGTTCCTGATTGATATGTTACTTGTCTTGGATGATCTTTAATGATGCTCCCTGCTCAAATGTTTTGGCTTCCTGATGCGGATCTATTGCTACTTCTACTATTGGAGTTGATTATTGATTTGTTTTAGTGTAATGTTATCCAATTGTTTAGTGTGTGAGTCATGTCAAAAGTTGATGTAAATGTAATAGTTTAGATGCTTCATGGCAGTTGTAATTCACATTTGATTACACTTTAGTTTTATTGTTACTCTTTTCTATGGAGCTGCATAAGTATCAAATTCAAATATATGTTAAAGATTCTTCAAAATTTGGTGGGCATGTGATATGTTCTTCCATTTTGTGTTAAATATCGCATTTGTGAATTCATTTTTCCTATTTCCATTATTTTGTATCAGATTTGAGAAATCCTTCTTGCTACAAACTAGTCCTTACTCAAGACCAGGCTAATTGTTTTACGGTTCAATCATAAACTTACTTTTATGTCAAGAGGTTACTTTTTGTACCATACAGTTATTCTTTGTGTCAATACGATACATTATGGGTGCACCTTTTATGCTTGAGTTGTTCATGTTACTTTTTAGTTCATGTAATTACTTAAATATTCCATGATTTACTTAATATATAGAGATATGACACTTTGTTATTTAGCAGTTACAACACAATAATTGTGTAATGTTATCTTCATATAGTTACATTTTTATCAAGAATGACTTGTTGTTACTTTCTATAACTATTTTTTACATTTGTGGACTCAAACTTAACAAATATGTCTGATAGTTATATTGTAATTTACACAGTTACCTTCCAGATTGTTGAGTTACTTTCCAGATCAATAAGTTACATTTTACATGATACATTTACTTTTGTGTTCAAAGTGTTACTTTTCAGTTGTCATATTTATGTTTTTGTTCACATTGTTAATTTATAGCTAGAATAATCACACTTTGTTATTCAGCAACAGTCACAAGAATGTGTTGAACCTAATGGAGATGTTGATCATAATGAAAGTCGTCACTCGCAAAAATATAGCTCAGATACATAACATTACCATTCTAATTGCACACAACCATTATGAAAAGAGAAAGAATCACTTTTTGTTACATTGTGGAACTCTACATTACTCTTGTGTACCCAATGTTACTTAATAATGTCTAATAGTTACATTTTCATCTACAACGTTACTTTCAGTTTGTAGTTACTTTGTACATCATGTTGTTACTTTTAGGTTGACAGAGTTACTTTTCAATTCATATAGTCAGTTTATATCTGGAACGATCATACTTTGTTATTTTAGTCTTCATATCACAAAAAATGTTAAACCTTATGTTCAGGCAGTTGTATACTTATTAAGAATTTCTTATATACATTTCAGAATCTTTTGTTACTTTTTCGATGAACAATTACTTTATATGTTCAATAATTACTCTATAGTACATAGAACTAATTTTCAATTCATACTATTACTCTATCGTTCTCATAGTTACTTTTCTATTGATGTAGTTAGTTTATGTTTCATGATTTACTCTTTAGTTCAGAGAATTATTCATTATATGGAATGAGCATCTACTGAAGCTGATCACAATCATTAACTGCATATATATGACTTGTGATACAACATGTTATACACAATAATTCTCTTCCATATGAACACCAAATAGATAAAGTTAGAAGACCATCCAACAAACATCAAACTAATAGGCTCAAACTTCATACAAAAAGCATCAAACCCATACATTTTACTGTAATTAGAACCATAATATATGCATAAACATAAACCTATAGAACTCTATTCTCTTCTAACTCCAACTGTAATTTTTTTTCAACCCAAAACATACTTCAGACTCAAAGTATATTTTCCAGAGTTTACATATGCATTTTTTCAAGCATCATTTCAAAATCACATCGTTTTACTATATTGTTTTCTCAAAGTTGTACTTAATATGACACAAGCCATGTATTCAAGATTGGCATAACATCATTGGACTTGTCTTCATTCTGTTGGTCACCTGCACCTTCTTTTGACTCTTTATGATCTCAATCACTTTCTATTTCTGGCTGTAGTCTTCCCCTCTTCATCATTCCTTCGAAGATCTCTGCCCTAGTTTTAGGGATGTCTTTACTTGTGAAGTTCATTTCTTTTCCATTCACAAAGCATTCAAGATACTTCATAACATAAACTCTGCAATCAACACCATCATTTTCTTACTGGGGGCATTCAAGTTACTCTATTGTCCATTGAGACATTTGACTTCCACGCTCTGACACACCCTTTAAGAACTCATGAAAAAATCCCACATGCATGTAAAACCAAATATTGTTAAGCACAATGTAACCATCATCATTTTCATTCAAAAGTGAATTAAACAATGTTCACCTTTTCTTACCCATCTAATGACTTCTTTGTTAGAACTGGACTTCTCAGACATTGAATTGTAAGATCTATGCACCCCATCTCTAAAACTTGCCTCAAGCAAGTTCTAGTGATTCTCATTGTTCAGTATTGTAAACACTGAATCCATTGCAAAAAATTTAGGGTCGGGTACATTGAATAGAGGTGATAGCATGTTGTAATGTCAACCACCATCATGTTCAACTTTTTCTATGAAAACAACATTCCAAATTACCTTGTTGTAATCTTTATTGTATTGTGGTAAGTTGTTCTAATCTAGTGTGGTAGTTGTTTCTCTTACCAGTGTGTAAGTGCTCAAACAATGCCACGACAATGCCTTGTTCCTCTTTTTGCTTGTCATTTCTTTCAGCATTTGAACAAACCAAACTATAACATGAAAATCTAGACTCTTAAGTTAGCAATCCATAATATAGTTATAAATACTTACAACTTCAGTTCTTACAGGTGACTGCATCATTTTGTCTTTGAACAGTATTGATGATAGATGCTTTACCGTGCACCATGAATCTTCTCTAAATCTCTGTTCTAGACATGCACGTTGTTTATTTTTTTCCAAAAGTTTTATTCTAAATATGTGACATACAATTTATAAACTGAGCAACTATTCTATACAAGGAATGTATCTATTGTCTCTAACAAGTAGTTATTATAGTCGATGACTAAGTTATTGGTATACATCTAAAAAGTAATTATGTTGACTATTTTTTTACAAATTTTTAGTCTATGAGTACAAAAAAGTAACCCCTTACATTTCATCTGTATTTTGAATGAATTCATCTACATACTCTTTCTGTTCTTTTGTTTTGAAGTGCTTAAACCCTATGAATGTTGAACTCATTTGCTGTTTTTGAAGTTTAACGTATGTTAGTTACTTATCTAAAAGATACATAAACTTCTAGAAATTTTCTTCCATTGTTTACCATTACCTATGCATGCCTTCTGATTTTGATGTTTTCCTCTATACTACCAATGTCTGTCCTCATATTCCTCTTCCTCTTTCTCATCACTTTTAGTGTTTTCTTCTCAATTTCTTCTGAAGTTATTTCAACTTCTTTTTCTTTTTCAGTTGTCTCCAATTCTTTTTGTTCAGCTTCAATTTCTACATTCATTGTTATCTTTTCTATCTCATATTCCTCTTTCTCTACTAGAATTTCTATTCCAGTCTGAGCATCTTCAAACAAAGTACATGAATCTTCTTGGATTGTAGATGAATCTTGTTTATGTTGTTTCTCAACCACTTTTATCTTCAGATGTAGTTTTCTTGATCTTGGTTCTTCTTCCCTTTCTTCATTCTTGCTTGTGGATTTAGTCACTAATTCACCAATTTCCATCTGCAGCCTCTGCAAAATGCATTCTCCTTGGTTTTTATCCAACAACTTCTTTCTTAGTTCTTGCCTCCTCTTTATAAGTTCATTTTCTATCGAATCTGACCTTCCATTCCCAATGAATCTAGGTTGTGATGTATCTACAGCTTCTATATGCCTGTCATTTTCATTCCCATTCTTCAATATTCTATTTTCATCTTCTATTTCTAACAGTCGTTTCGCCAATTAGTCATTTTCTTATCTTAAAGAAGAAAATGCTTCAATGGTTATTTGACTATGGACCTCCTTCTGCATTCTTAGTTCATCCTCAAGAACTTGGAATCTCTTCTCTAAGCTATCTATCACTTCCCTACTCCTATCAACTGATGCATCTACCCTAGTAATCACTTATTTACTCCTTGCACAATTTGTTGCAAGGTAAAACGACAATTCTTTTACTCTCTTTACAACTTCCCAGTTATCCATGTTATTCTTCTTTAACTTTGTCAAAACATGTGCTCATTAAACATTATAAAGTCAATAATGTATCATGTGTATATTATATATCATATATGAATTTAGATAGTGGTTCTCTTCAATAACATTCAATCTTACATTTTCAGCCTCTAAATTGCTTAGATCCTTTATCTTCTTAATAGGCGCAACCCATTTCTTTATCCTCAGCTTTGCTTCATTCAGTGATGGCTTTGCTACTCCTATAATTTCATAAGCCCATACCTATGTGGATATGAAATGTACAATTTGGAATTTAGATCTTCATATAGAGCAATTCAATGAAATAAAAAAAGATTAAATAAGTTACTTACACATAGGAACATGACACATCATGTCGTGTAGAATGTGCTTCTACCACTTTCCCCTCTTTTCCTCCTTTTTCAATTCTCACTTAATTCCTTCATCCTCTTGAATATGTGACTATGGACTACCTTAGATCAATTTAATTGTCCTGTTGTAGTTACATCATCCAAGTAGTGTAGAAGGAAAAGTGGGACACAATAGCTTATATCTAGCAATAGGAATGTTTCCAACAAGTACAACATTCATGCTCTGTACACATGTTTTGGTAGTTATCTTCTTCATCATTCTTGGAAAATTCTTGCCACAAA
Source organism: Alisma plantago-aquatica (assembly GCA_963693085.1). Lineage (NCBI taxonomy): Eukaryota > Viridiplantae > Streptophyta > Magnoliopsida > Alismatales > Alismataceae > Alisma > Alisma plantago-aquatica. The sequence continues at coordinate 1,006,190,443 of OY856413.1, forward strand.
TTCCTGAAGTTGTCATTATGTAATACATCCTTCTCCCTTCTTCTATGAACTCCTTCACCACTTTCATCTTCTCCCTTTTTTGCAATAGTCAAATCCTCCCAAAATTTCACTACAATCTGTGATTTTTTTCTTGGTACTACTATCACTGCAACATGCTCTACTCTCATCCTAGCCTCGACCCCTGGTGCTATCATGAATCTATCTTCTTCAATATATCTTTCAATTAGATCTTCTAAAAAATCCACATATATAGTAAGAGTAGGCATGGCTATCAAATTCACAAAAGGAATTGACCTCATCATTTCCATTTGATTTTTGCTAAGGGACAAGATGTTTTGGATGTTGTTATAACTCTTAATGTAACATATGTGGTAAAGTTTTTGTGTACCTATAAAAATATCAAAAAGTTCATGTTAATTTGTTTTCATACTTACCATTTTATAGTGTTACTTTTCAGTTCACAATATTACTATCCATTTCAAATAGTTACTTTCCATATGTGAATAGTTACCTTTTGGGTTACATATTTACTATTTTGTTTTACATAGTTACTCTGAAATTAACAAAGTTACTTTTCTTTTTTCATTATATAGAAGGCGACTGTGTACCACATTAACATGATTATACTAACTTAAACACACAAATTCAAAGAGTAGAGTAAAATATTTTATAATCAGTCCACAATATTACTTTTTATTTCACATAGATATTTTTCCTTTCATAGTGTTACATTTAAATTCTCACATATACTTTTTTGTTAACATTTCTTGCTTACCGATCTATACAATTACTTTTTATTTCAGAATGTTACTTTCTTATTTGCCAACTTACTTTTCAGTTGACGTAGTTACTTTTACATTCTCTGAGCTACCTTTTACTTAGCCTAGTTAAATTTTTGTTAACACAGATACTTTCTTATCATTCAATTTACTTTCCAGTTGATGTAATTACTTTTACAATCTCTGAGTTACCTTTTGCTTAGCCTCATTACATTTTTGTTAACACTGTTACATTTTAGTTCATCGTGCTATATTTCTGTAAACAAGTGTAATTTCCATTATCAGAATGATAGTTAGTAGTCTACATTACCTTCTACAGTATTTCCTTTGCCTTTAAGTTTTATTTTCTGCTATAGAGTCTGCCCCTTTCTTCTTTTGATCTTCAAATAGACCCTTCTTCATCAGCTTCCAGTTCTACTCTGACATGCGGCAACCAATTCTTCTTCAATAACTTCATGCACAATAACCATCTCTTCTTCAGGAACCAATTCTTCTTCAATAACTTCATGCACAATAACCATCTCTTCTTCTCCTGGCTTCCAAGATGCTCTGAAATACCAAATTTTCTTCTCCGGCAATTGCCTACTAATCATAACTTTTCCCGCCACCTCTAGGAAAATTGAAGCCTCGATAAGCATCCATGACCCTTTCCCTTTATTTTCCTACCTTTGTTTCACAGTTAGGGTCCCTAGAATGGCGGGTCCTATAGGTGCATTTTCTGACCATCGTTGGTGCTCACCGCCTTGGCACGTGAGTGAATCTCATGACACCAATACATTCTCTTTATCTTTGCCTTCCCCCCAAGAAGGTGTTCACAAATTTGATTTGTTAGTTTACTCTGTGGATGCATGTTTCCTTTTGATTGGGTTCCCCATTTGGCAGTACCATGGTGGAAACCATGGAGCTTGTACTCAAGTGCATGTCAAAGCCCCATAATGGGTCATTGACTTTACCAAACAATGAGGAATTCACTAACAATCTCGACTTCATGAAAATGACTGATTTTTCCCGTGTCTTGGTTGCAGCTTACACCTCCTATAGGCATGCTCACACCATGGTAACAAATCGCAAATGGGAAGAACCGAGGTTAGGTAATGACCCTTTGTCCCCTAAATGTTGATCAAATAATCATATATGCAAGGGCATTTCAGGGTTTTTGCCACACGCCTTGTTGGATAAACCACATGCTTATTTTGAGCGGGCATGTGATTGCATGGGAGATATTGATTGGTCCAGGTCAGAGCGGGTCTGAGTCCAATTATCGCTGACTGGATAATATTTCCCACGTGGCATTTTACTTTTTAATGATTGGTTAAATTTTCAAATATTCATAGTAAATTAATCGATCATCATAAAAATATGAATAAATAGTTTTTGGAAAGGATTTTTTGAGTAAAATTCGATTTCAATGTTTTTGAACCCTAATTCCATTGTCTTTGACATGTTTTTCTAAAAGACCCAAATTAGCGTTTAGGTTGGTGTTTAAACTTATAAATAATATAAATCATGTTAATTATCAGAATCCTAGGATTGACTCAAGGATAGGGAGACTAAGTTAGGATTTGCTTTTCACTAGGTAAGCGGGTCATGCTACTAAACATATATACCTTGGTTGAATTGTATGAAATGTATGATTTATGATTATGCTTTAATTCCAAGTTAATGAATGAAATTAAGATAATGATCATGTCTCAGATTATATTACTGCATGTTGTTAGTTATTTTCATAAAGTCATATGTTTATCATAGATGCTCATTAGTGTAACTGTAACATCCCTGACCAGGGTTATGCTTTAACCCTAGGTGTTTTTCTTAATAAATCTGATTAGATGTTGGATCTTATCTTTTGAAAAGTAATTAAGGCTCAATAGGAACCTATATTTCAATTTAAGTCCTTTTTGAATGATGAAATAATGTTTTGTTTGTTTTGGACTAAAGTGCAAATTACCCAAGTTGAGGGGTTAAATTGCAAATTGTACATGATAATATGTTCCTCATGTGTTGAAGAATCATGAGAATGAAGATGATGTAGATGTATGGCTTGTGGTGGCCTGAGTACCAAGAAAGAGCTGATAAAGCAATGTTTGTGCATTAAAACCTAGTTTTGGTGTAATGTGCAATTTACCCAAAACCTAGGGTTCAATATGCAAAATACCACTTATAGAGGGTCCCTCATGTTTCTTGGCATCTTGTAGAGAAAATAAAATGAGAGGGGCGCCTCATTTGAATTACTTTTAAGGAGAGAGAATCTTGATATTAAAATAATCAAGATTTAAGCATAATTGAAACATTAATTCAAATTAATGCAAAAATAAATAAAATAATTGAAGGGCCTTCAACCAAAAACGAGATGGTTGAATTTTCTAAACTGTGAACACCCTTGTGCCTTTGCTAGGTCACGAAATATCTCAAAGCAAGTGGATAACTCACTCACATAAAATAAAGAAAAGTAATATCCACTAACTTTAGGATATTAATATTATAAGGGTTAAGGTGCTTAATTTGCTTTTCTTTAAATTGTGGATAATTGAGAGGAATAAGAGTCAAGAAGGGTAGCCTCGTATCTAAGGAAGAGAAGGGGGCAAGTGGTAAGAAAAGAGAAGAGATAATTCCTACTTTCTCTCCCTTAATTGATTTTTTAATAAAATTCACATATATGCTCCTTTATCCATAGAATGAAAGGGTAATTTCGAATCCACTTCTTATCTTTGCTTTTAAAAACGACCTTGGGAGCTTTGAAGGACCAGGGGGACGACCCCCAACCTGTTGGTAAGCTTTTTGACTTCCTTTCACCTTGAATTCATGGTGGAAATCACAAAACAATGCATGATTTCTTCTTATCTCGATCCCATCTTCAATTCTAACCATTCCTTTTCACTCAAAGCTTGAGTACGAGCCTTGGAATAGTGAAAGGAGTTTAATAAACCATTGTTTACGTGATCTTGAAGCTTTTAAGCTCAATTGGAGGTGGGTTATAGAACTTACACCCCTTTAAATTGTTATTCAACTATCAATCTTACAATTTCGTTAATTCCTTCATCTTCTTGATTAATTGTTGGTTGATATTGGTAATTCCATGAAATCAGAAGTACTTAGATCTACAGGGACGAAGGTAGATGATGATGACATCATCTTGGACTCATTTCCCAAAGAAATTGTATTTCATTCGATTTCAACAAACTTGCTCATTCAGTTTCAACAAAATAGTTTGAAAGCAAACATTTTCATCAAACCGTTTGAAGCTAAACGGTTTCAAACTGTTTGGGAGAGTTGACCAGGGTTGACCGTTTGAAAAAGTTGATGCTAATGATGATGGTTTATGACCCACCAAATTTTATTGATTAATTCCAAAGGGTTCATCAGTTGAAGGTTAATCAATTAGCAAACCCTAATCGGGTTAAGTGCTGAAATTCAATTTGGTTAATTTAGATTTTTGGGTGTTTGAGCCCAAACAGTCTCAAGACCATTTGTAGGTCACCCAAAACCATTTGGAGGTCTAGGGTTAAGTATGGTTGTGTAATTGAAGGTCTAGAGATACCAAATTGAAATGCAATTAAGTGCTGATTTGATGATCAATCCAATGATCTAAACCCTAATGGAACTTCACAAAATCCCAGGATAAGATGGGGAAAACGGTCTCAAGACCATTTGGAGGTCATCCAAACGACCTCAAGACCGTTTGGGGTTAGTTCATATCAAAAATTTGATGATGATTCATTTATTTCAATTGAATCAATTCCACAATGTTGATCATTGATGGTTCCTCGATTTCAAAGCCCTAATTGAAGGTTCTTGAGTAGAAACCCTAGATCAATTGGGTATAAAACCCTAATTGATGGTCCAATTGAAGAATTATTCAATAATTTAATTAATGAAGAAATCAATGATTCAATTGTTAATCGGTTCATCTATTGAAATCATGAATCGTGTAAGTGTTGAAAGGACTTTTTGGTCCATTCGGTTTTGAGAGGGTTTGGACCAAATGATCTTAGACCATTTGGGTCCAAACGGTCTCAAGACCATTTGGGTCCAAACGGTCTCAAGACCATTTGGGTCCAAACGGTCTAAACCGTTTGGAGACCCAAAGTGCAATCAGTTTCAACACCTATCTTATCCAATCAGTTTCAAGGACAAATTGCCCAAATGGTTTTCTACCAATTGAATTATGAGAACTAAGATCGTTTAGGGCCTATGTAATCAAATCGTTTTGAGGTCCAACATGGTTGATCCATTAGGATACCTCATGTAATTGGAGGTCCAATAGGGCCAATTCAATTGAATGTTTAATGCAATTGAAGATTCAAATGGGTTAATCTAATTGATCATCTAATGGAATTGAAGGTTCAATTGGTCAATTCAATTGGAACCCTCATATAATTAAAGGTTCAATTGATTGAACTATTTGGAGACCTGATGTACTTAGATGATTAATACCCTCAGTGGGATTAATCATTGATGATTAATGATGTAATAATTTAATACATCATGTTAGCCATAAATGCATATATTTGAATAAAGATTATGCCCAATCTAATCAAGATTTGAGAAGTGGACATCCTGAGTAGGATGAAAGAGAAAGATTCATACATAAATGATAATCATGTAGCACTTAAGCTTAAAACATTCAAATTGATGTGATATACAATTAGGGTATGATCCTCGAATAAGAGATCATAAAACCCTAATTGAGTTGATTAATGAACTCAAACCCTAATTTAGGGAAATTCTGAATGACACCCTAAACTAGGAGGATGATGTGATATGAATTTAGGGTAATGACATGAGTAACCCTAACTCAGGGTATCCTGATGATAAACCCTAATTTGGATGAATAGTAAACCCTAAATTATGGGTATTGGAATATGAAACCCTAATTGGGATGAATAGTAAACCCTAATTGTGGGTTATTGAATATAAACCATAATCTGGGGTGATGTGATGTGAATAGTAAACTCTAAACTCTAAATAGAGTGAAGATGTGTGAAACCCTAATTTTGGGTTATACTATATAACATGAAACCCTAATCTTAGACAATGAAATGATGAAACATCGGTCCTAATTGAACAAAGGGGATGTCTAACCTTGATTGAAATGAAATGAGAAACCCTAACCCTAGTAAGGGAATAGTGGTGTTACCCTTGAATAGAATGAAACTGAAATGTGATTGATATATCATTTATCATGTGTGCTAACCATGCAGGTATTCTGAGATGATGAACATAGCCAGGTATGAGCTATGATGCTTTATTCATTGAAATTATTTATTGGGCCTTGTGTGCCATAATATACCTTGTTGCTTGGTAAATGGTAACAAGAGAGTTAATGAGCATCAAGTGCCATAAGAGATGCTTGTGTAGCAAAGTATCATGTTTACCTTGGTCAACTGACTTGAAGGTGATATTTACTTGAAAAAGTGGTAATAGTGCTCAGTGATGAGCTAAGGGTTTGAATACCCAGATCCATATAATTATGGTGGTGAGATTGTAAAGGGATGATAATTCCCAATATTGAAATGAGGGACTGAGATCCCAATGTCTTATAAAGATTAAGAAGTAACTGATGAAAATAGTACATGTTTCTTTGTAGCATTTATCCTAATAAGTTATGTTTGAAAACTTGGCTGATGCTAAAAGAATGTGATAATGTACTTAATTAATCAAATGATATCATAGAATGTAGTTTCCCTGACCACAGATCCATCAGCGTCAGACTTAGCTGAATGGTGAAACAAGTTTTACTCAGAACACATATTTTTGAATATGTGGGGTTACATTACTACATTTTTGGCCTGTAACGTCGCTACCCATAGCGTCATTTTTACTAAAATAACCGACCTAATAGACTATTGCATCATCTTTATCAAAAAAACTGACCTTACAGGTTTCCCGCGGCAAAAATTCATGCAAATTTGGCTTCACGCCTCGATCTATAGTGACGGTTTTTACAAATAACTGATGCTATAGGGCCAACAAAAAAACACAGGCACCACTTTGGAACTCTAGCGTCGGTTTTTTCAAATAACCGACACTATAGACCCTGACCTCTTGGGTCGATTTTTTCAAATAACCGACCTTAGAGATGGTCTCAAAATTTTTGGGCACCACTTAGTTTGTAGGGTCGGTTTTTTCAAATAACCGACGCTATAGACCCTGACCTCTAGGGTCGATTTTTTCAAATAATTGACCTTAGAGATGGTCTCACAAAATTCGGGCACCACTTAGTCTCTGTAGCGTCAGTTTTTTGAGATGAACGACCCTAGAGATCAGGCTGATATTTGACCAAAGCCGAGCCGTGTTTTATTGTGTTTCATTTCATTTTGTTTGTCTCCCCATTCCTGCTCCCTCTCCCGAAGAGAAGCAAATCGCCGCCGCTTCCAAGGTCACCTTCCCAACCATCTCCACACCCAAAGAGAGGCAAATCGGCACCCCTTCTTGGACGATGATGCCCAGCTACAATTTTATTCTTTGGACAGTGCTGATGCCTCCATATCGACCACCATCTCTGACGCCATGCACTTCGGAGACAACACCCATCCACTTTCTTCCTTGAATGGTGACGACGTCTATGGCGTTGTAAGGGTCACACACCTTCTTTCTCCAGTTCTTCTCCCGCACAAGCTCCCTCACCGTCCAATTCTTCTCAAGGTAGCACGGTTGTCTCTTCCGCCTCACTCCTCCATTTTCTTTTTACCATCATGCAACTGACCAGGTAGCACAGATGATGCCTACGGCGTTGTAAGGGTCGCACACCTTCTTTCTCCAGTTCTTCTCCCGCACAAGTTCCCCCACCGTCCGGTTCTTCTCAAGGTAGCATGGTTATCTCTTCTGCCTCGCTCCATTTTCTTTTTACTATCATGCAATTGACCAGGTAGCACGGCCGTGCTAGGCAGAACGGCCATGCTGGGCAGAACGGTCGTGCTGGCTGAGTTGTAGAAACCTCAAAATTTGTAAATTTTGCATTTGTGTTGTTGCAGGTGCTATTGACTTGTTGTTGACTTATATATATTTATTCTTCAGACTACAAGTGAGGTATAATATTGTCACTCTCCCAATGTGCCATTTTTTTTACTAGTAAATCAACCAATAATAAAAATATGTATTCTTTCATATCTATATTTTTTATCAATCACATATGTAATCATTATATACATTCCAGAAATATGAGGGTAGACATTGTGTAGTCTCATATTGACACTTTAGGGTTTATAGATGAGATCATCGATGCATGATGTTTAACTTAATATATGTATACTTGTAGGTTCTAAAATGGCAAGTGACAAATGTCATGGTAACTACTTTGACAACTGCTTAGTCTTATATGTATTAATTTTCAACTCTTATATGTCAACTATTATATTTTTATCTCAACTCCTGTTTATAGTAGTTTACTAACATTAAATATAATTCATTATTTGTAGTGTCCTATACAAAATAATGACTAATGCAATATATGCAAGCTATTGTCAAACAAAGCATCATATGACATTCCCACTATAGCTCAGGTAATAAAGAATAACATCATAAATTTTCAAGTGATTCTAGTCATTTTATAAAATATTAGCATGTGCATTTTCTATTACAGATCTTTACAATTCAACCTTACACACTTGAGGACTTAAATGAATTTTGAAAAGAGTGTTCAAATGTTTTTCTAAATGAAGTCAATATAGCATTGGATTAAATATGTCAACTCCATTTATGTATGTGATTTTAGTACTCCATTCATCTCAGACTTGCAATCTATCATTTTGTAGATTATGATGTGAATATGTGTAACTCAACTGAATATATGAATCATTTTTGTTATTAATGTGTGGTTTGGAATGGTGATGGTTGAGCATCAATGCTCCCCTCTCCCATATCTTGGTTCTTCTTATTCTTCTGTTATGTTTCTATTTCTGCCATGTAGCACAGTCGTGCCACGTAGCACGAACGTGTTGGTTTCTGGTAGCACGGTCGTGTTGCTTCTGGTAGCACGGCCGTGCTGTGTAGCACGACCATGTTGGGATAGGGTAGCATGGTTGTTCCGTGTAGCACGACCGTGTGTGGTTACAATCTGTAGACCTGTAGCATCGGTTTTCTTAAAAAACTGACCTTAGAGTAAGGTCGGTTTTTTAAGAAAACCGATGCTACAAGTTTACAGATTGATCTTGACAATCTGTAGACCTGTAGCATCGGTTTTCTTAAAAAACCGACCTTAGAGTGAACCTCTAAGGTTAGTTTTTTAAGAAAACCGATGCTACAGGTCTACAAATTGATCTTGATAACTGACCTTACAACCTTAGCCACAATTTCTTCCTCATTTTTTACAGCCTATTGGGTCGGTTTGCTTTGGTTAAAAAAACTGACCCTATAGGTAAAATTCTATAGCGACGCCCACTTAGGAGTCAGTTAAAAAGTGATGCTACAGGCTTAAAAAAACTGACGCTAAAGACCATTTCTGTACTAGTGGTAATTGGGCAAATATATCCTTATGCCCCATAGGAATGGCTACAGGCTATGTCCTATGTATGGGATTGGTTTCAGATCATACCCCAATAAGAGTATGACTACGGGCCATAACTTCTCAATATAATACCAGGCATTGGCTATGGGCCATAACCCTGAAGAGAGTATATGCTATGGGCTATAACTCTATAGAGAAGATGCCAGTATACCCTGGCAAGCTAATTGTAGTTTGACATATGATGTCTCTGCCAAAGTAGTCTCGTACTGACTGAGACAGATGAGGTCATGGAATTCGGCTCTCCCATTGATCTTGTGTGGTACCGATGCTTTACGTAATCTTGGTCGGTTGGAGTATGAGAGGTATATCTCATCTCCTCAGGGCATAAGCTTAAGAATGTTTGTAAAACGTAATCAGCCGTGTAGCGTATTTGTATAAGATTGAAATACGAGAATCATTGGTTGATGTTATTCTACTTAGCATGTTCTAGATACATAAATGTTATATATGTTCTTCAACTCCTTATTAAATAAGAAACATGCTGCTTTATCAAGTTTTAGCTTAAATGCTTGAATAGAAATGTTGCTCTAATATGCATAGATATTGAACTATCTGTTGTTGAATACATGATTCCACTGTTCAGTTTATTTCTATTAAACTATAATAATAATGTTTTCGGCATGGAGTTATATCTCTCGCTGGGGCAATTTTATAATTTTCTCACCCCCATGGAATCCAACATTTTTAGGTGGACGCGGATGAGGTAGAGGCAGAAACCCAATAAGAAGGGAAGAGTAATAGTAGCAACAAGGACAACAGTAGATCCTAAGGTGGAGATACTGGTCAAGGCTTGTATATATGTAAATAGAGTCCTATGTGTCGTCTCTGTACTCTCAGGTCCTAAGAATCAGTAATGGTGTTTTTATAATCGATCTGAGATTTTGGCATGATGCCTCGAGGATTTTGTTACTTGAGCTTTTGATAAAGAAAATGATGTATATATATATTCCTCGAGAAGAAATGGAACAGAGAATGTACTATGTGAACCAGGATGTGAATGTGATATGATGGTTCTTGTTGAAAGAGTTTTCCTGAGAATGGATCTCTTTGCAAAACGTTTTAATTTTTAGTGATTTTCAATAATTCCACTACTAACGATCGCTTCTGCATTTAATTAATCTTGTTTTTGATATGTTGGATGCCACAATTTAGTGGTATTAGAGCTCTAGGTTCACTGAGTCTACAGAGACATAGGATTAAGGTTGTTGAGTCTGTTCTAGTGTCTTCCAGTTATCTGATAGTGTCTTCTGCTCATATAGGAGAAGAAGAACTTGAAGATGTCTGGATCACATGACGAACATGCTGCTGAGAGCAACGTTTCTTCCCTAAGAGGAGGTGCAAGAGATCAAGATAGGGAGGAGCCTGTACCTGAACAACCCCAGTTCAATCAAGCTGATATGGGGAACCCAGCCTTCCAAGCCATGTTTCGACAGTTTATGGCAGCCATGACTCATATGACAGATAGGATGCCACTACCTGCACTGAGGGCACCTACCCACCATGAAGGATAGGGAGTCGGCAAGACATTTGAACGACTTCGCTGGGTGGGAGCCATAGATTATGCTGGTACAAGTGATCCAGCTGATGTAGACTTATGGCTGACTGAGCTGGAGAAAGCCTTTAGGATCCTTAATATCCCTGAAGATGAGAAGGTGAGACATGCTGTATACCTGCTGAAAGGTAGTGCTGGTCACTAGTGGACCGTTGAGGAAGGTAAGAGGCCAAGTGCTGAGATTGGATGGGAAGAGTTCCAACGAGAATTCGTCAGTAGATACTTTCCCAAGACTTTTCTGGATGAGAAGATTACTCAGTTTGAACGGATTTGGTAGGGACAAATGAACATTAGAGAGTATGAGGCTAAGTTCATGGAACTTTTGTGGTTTTGTCTGCAAATCGCATCTACTGATGAGGAGAGGATACAACATTTCGAGAAGGGATTGAACGCTGAATTGACCACTCCGGTGTCTGCTTTAGAGAACCGGGAGAGGTTTGCCACCTTTGTGGAATTTGTAAGATGAATAGAGATGTCTGTGATCGAGAAGCGACATACCAGTAATAAGAAAGTGTATCCTCAATTTCATGGACAAAGGTTTGAGGGTTTCAAGAAACCAATGTTTTCCGCACCGGTAGCACCATAGAGGTTTAATACCCAGACGCAGTGGACATCAAGTAAGGGTAGAGGGCTTATTTTTCCTCCGAGTAGATCCCCTAGCATGGCATCAACATCAGTAACTGGACCCTCTAGACCACATCAAGAGAATAAAACTTGTCATCTAGTAGGACATCTGGCAAGGACTGCCCAACGGGGAATGTAGTGGTGAACCAACCCCCGAGACAGAGTCAGCAAGGCTCTCAGAGAAAGCCGTTTTCTAGTGGTACCCGAGGACGTGGACAAGCGTCCCAGGCAGGATCTTCTGCATCCAATAATAGAACACATGGCCAACAGTAGGCAATGATGAGATTCTATGCAATGAATCAGCCCGAGGCAGTGGTTAATCCACGAGTTATGACAAGTCAGATGGAACTATTTCATTCTGACATGTCTTCATCCTATTTTATATCTATGTTAATTGATCTGGGTGCTACACATTCCTTTATCACTCAAGAAGTGATTCATGACTGCAACATGATTGTCAGTCATAGAGTAAATAGTTTGATGCTAGAAACCCCTTTATTGGGACCCGTAGTGTTGCGGGAGGTGTGTTCTTCCTATGTTCTTTCTTTTTCTGATCATCGCATTCAAGTGGATCTTATACCACTTGAAATGCATGGGTTTGATATAATTCTTGGGATGGATACCCTAGAAAAGTATAAGGTTGTATTGGATTGTGAGTCCAAGCAAGCTGTGTTCACAGATGATAGTGACACATGGATCTTTCAGGGAGATAGAAAGATTCTTCCAACCTATCTTGTGTTAGCCATGATAGCTGAGAAGCTGATGAGGGAAGGATGTTTCACATTCTTGGCACATATGGTAGATACCACCATGGAGAGCCCTCATCCTTATGAAGTTCCGGTAGTCAGGGAATTTGAGGATGTGTTTCCTGAGGGACTTCCATGTGTACCTCCACCCCGAGAGATTGATTTTGAGATTAATCTAATTCCGAGCACACAACCTATAGCACAAATACAGTATAGAATGACACTTGCTGAAATGGCAGAGCTCAAGAAACAACTGCAGGAGTTACTTGAGAAGGGTTTTATTCGACTGAGTACTTCACCATGGGGTGTGCCGGTTCTCTTTGTTAAGAAGAAGGACGGGTCCATGCGATTATGCATTGACTATAGGCAGTTGAATAAAGTAACTATAAAGAACAAGTATCCTCTACCAAGGATTGATGACTTGTTTGATTAGTTGCATGGTGAAACTATCTTTTCTAAAATAGATCTGAGGTCGGGATACCATCAGTTGCGTATTAAGGAGAGTGACATACCTAAGTATGCCTTTAGGACAAGGTATGGTCACTATGAGTTCATAGTTATGTCATTTGGACTAACTAATGCACCAACTGCATTCATGGAACTCATGAATAGAATCTTTCGACCTTTTCTTGATCAGTTTGTAGTAGTCTTCATAGATGATATTTTGATATATAGTAGAGATGCTCAACAACATGAACAACACCTCCGTCAGGATTTGACTTTGCTAAGAGAGCATAAGTTGTATGCTAAGTTTAGCAAATGTGAGTTCTAGTTACCAGAAGTCTCTTTTCTTGGACACGTGATATCTGCCTCAGGTATTTGTGTTGATCCTAAGAAGGTGGAATCTGTCTTGCAATGGGAACAACCAAGGACATCGATGGAGATACGCAGTTTCCTAGGTCTGGCAGGCTATTACAGGAGGTTCATTAAGAACTTCAGTTCTATAGCTTTACCCCTAACCAAGTTGACCAGGAAAGAGGTTCCTTTTGTCTGGAATGACAAGTGTCAACATTCTTTCCAAATATTGAAAGAAAAATTGACAAGTGCACCTGTGTTGGTGTTACCTGAGCAAGGGAAAGGGTATATAGTTTTCTGTGATGCATCTAAGAACGGTCTAGGATGTGTGTTGATGCAGGATAAGCAAGTGATTTCTTTTGCTTCTCGACAACTTAAGAAACACGAGGAGAATTATCTGACACATGATCTAGAGCTAGCTGTTGTGGTCCATGCCTTGAAGATCTGGAGACATTATCTCTATGGAGAGACATTCTAGATTTTCACAAACCATAAAAATTTAAAATATATCTTTTCTCAGCATGAGCTAAACATGAGGTAATGTCGTTGGATGGAGTTAATCAAGGACTACGATTGTACAATTGATTATCATCCAGAGAAAGCTAATGTGGTTGCTAATGCTTTAAGTAGAAAATCAGCAACACCAACCTTAGATAAAGCACAGTTAAACTCCTTAGTGTGCTCTAAGCGAGATATGCTTATCTCTTTAAGGCAAGATAATGTACAACTTAAGGTATCATTGTTATCTGGGTTGTTAGCTGAGATGCAAGTGAAACCTACTCTGAGACAGCCGATTAAAGAAGCACAACAAGCTGATGTTGTGATTCAACAGATCAGGTTAGAGTATGGTAGCGAGAAACGAGATGGTTTCCATGATTCAGATGATCAGGTAGCCTGTTATCATGGTAGGATGATAGTACCTGATGTCGATAACTTAAGAAAGTTACTCCTGGAAGAAGTTCATTCTTCGATGTATGCTATGCATCCAGGAAGCACCAAGATGTATCATAACTTGAAAGATATGTATTGGTGGCCTGGTTTGAAGAAGGATGTCACTGAGTTTGTTATGCGGTGTCCAGTGTGTCAGCAAGTTAAAGCTAAACATCAAAAGCCCACAGGAACAATGCAACCTCTGCCTATATCGCAGTGGAAATGGGATCATGTAACCATGGACTTTGTGGTTGGTTTACCTAGAACAACCAAAGGTCATGATTCCATTTGGGTGATAGTTGATAGATTGACAAAGACAACACATTTCTTACCTATCAAAACAACCTACACTACTGAGAAGCTGGCACAGTTATATGTTGAAGAGATAATGCGGTTGCACGGGGTCCTAACTACTATCTTTTCTGATAGAGGTCCCCAGTTCACGAGTCATTTTTGGGAACGACTGCATAAGGCTTTGGGTACACAATTAAGGTTCAGTACTGCCTTTCACCCACAGACAGATGGACAATCGAAAAGGACCATACAAACCTTGGAGGACTTGCTTAGGGCATGTGTCCTTCAATTTGTAGGAAGTTGGGATCTACACCTGAGCTTGATAGAATTTGCTTATAATAATATCTATCAGCATAGTATTGACATGGAACCATATGAAGCTTTATATGGTAGACGTTGTAGATCTCTTTTATGTTGGTATGAAACAGGAGAAAATCAACTTTTGGGTCCTGAGCTTGTACAACAGACAACTGAGAAGATTAAAGTAATACAACAACAGCTGAAAGCCGCTCAGGATAGATAGAAATCTTACGCTAATAAGCATCGTAGACCTTTAGAATTCCAAGTTGGAGACATAGTATATCTCAAGGTCTCACCTTGGAAAGGTATCCTTAGATTTGGGAAGAAGGGCAAGTTAGCTCCTAGATTTATGGGGCCTTATCCAATCATTGAGAGGATGGGAAAGGTAGCCTATAAGATGGAGTTACCACCTGAGTTGCATAGATTGCACCCAGTGTTCCATATCTCTATGTTGATAAAGTGTCATCCTGACATAGAGTTAGTTCTGCAACCTGTGGAGGTAGAACTAAATGATGATATATCATATGTTGAAGGACCTGTGATGATCCTTGACAAAAGAACTAAAAAGTTGAAAAAGAAAGATATATGTCTTTTGAAAGTCCTCTAGAACCACCGTGGCATTGAAGAAGCTACATGGGAACTAGAGGAAGCGATGAGAAGGAAATACCCTACTCTTTTCTCTTAATGTTTTCGTTGATGATTTCAGGGACGAAATCCTTATAAGGGGTGGATAATTTGTAACATCCCTGACCTGGGTTATGCTTTAACCCTAGGTATTTTGCTTAATAAAGCTTATTAGATGTTGACTCTTATCTTTTTAAAAGTAATTAAGGCTCAATAGGAACCTATATTTCAATTTTAGTCCTTTTTGAATGATGTTGAAACAATGTTTTGTTTGTTTTGAACTAAAGTGCAAATTACCCAAGTTGAGGGGTTAAATTGCAAATTGTACATTATAATATGTTCCTCATGTGTTGAAGCATCATGAGAATGAAGATGATGCAGAGGTATGGCTTGTGGTGGCCTGAGTACCAAGAAAGAGCTGATAAAGCAATGTTTGTGCATTAAAACCTAGTTTTGGTGTAATGTGTAATTTACCCAAAACCTAGGGTTCAATATGCAAACTACCACTTCTAGAGGGTCCCTCATGTTTCTTGGAATCATTTAGAGAAAATAATATGAGAGGGGCGCCTCATTTTAATTACTTTGATGGAGAGAGAATCTTGATATTAAAATAATCAAGATTTAAGCATAACTGAAACATTAATTCAAATTAATGCAAAAATAAATAAAATAATTGAAGGGACTTCAACCAAAAACGAGATGGTTGAATTTTCTCAACTTTGAACACCCTTGTGCCTTTTCTATGCCACGAAATATCTCAAAGCAAGTGGATAACTCACTCACATAAAATAAAGAAAAGTAATATCGACTAACTTTAGGATATTAATATTATAAGGGTTAAGGTGCTTAATTTGCTTTTCTTTAAATTGTGGATAATTGAGAGGAATAAGAGGCAAGGAGGGTATCCTCGTATCTAAGGAAGAGAAGGGGGAAAGTGGCAAGAAAATGGAAGAGATAATTCCTACTTTCTCTCTCTTAATTGAATTTTTAATAAAATTCACATATATGCTCCTTTATCCATAGAATGAAAGGGTAATTTCGAATCCACTTCTTCTCTTTGCTTGAAAAATGACCTTGGGAGCTTTGAAGGACCAGGAGGACGACCCCCAACCTGTTGGTAAGCTTTTTGACTTCCTTTCACCTTGAATTCATGGTGGAAATCACAAAATAATGCACGATTTCTTCTTATCTCGATCCCATCTTCAATTCTAACCATTCCTTTTCACTCAAAGCTTGAGGAAGAGCCTTGGAATAGTGAAAGGAGTTTAATCCACCATTGTTTATGTGATCTTGAAGCTTTGAAGCTCAATTGGAGGCGGGTTATATAACTTGAACCCCTTTACATTGTTATTCAACTATCAATCTTGCAATTTCGTTGATTTCTTCATCTTCTTGATTAATTTTTGGTTGAAAGTGGTAATTCCATGAAATCAGTAATAAGATCTACAGGGACAAAGGTAGATGATGATGACATCATCTTGGACTCATTTCCCAAAAAAAATGTATTTCATTCGGTTTCAACAAACTTGCTCATTCGGTTTCAACAAAATCGTTTGAAAGAAAACAGTTTCATCAAACCGTTTGAAGCTAAATGGTTTCAAACCATTTGGGAGAGTTGAACAAGGTTTACCGTTTGAAAAGTTTTATTCTAATGATTATGGTTGATGACCCACCAAATTTGATTGATTAATTCCAAAGGGTTCATCAGTTGAAGGTTAATCAATTATCAAACCCTAATCGGGTTAAGTGCTGAAATTCAATTTGGTTAATTTAGATTTTTGGGTGTTTGAGCCCAAACGGTCTCAAGACCATTTGGAGGTCACCCAAACGGTCTCAAGACCGTTTTGAGGTCACCCAAGACCATTTGGAGGTCTAGGGTTAAGTATGGTTTAGTAATTGAAGGCCTAGAGATACCAAATTGAAATGCAATTAAGTGATGATTTGATGATCAATCCAATGATCTAAACCCTAATGGAACTTCACAAAATCCAAGGATAGGATGGGGCAAACGGTCTCAAGACCATTTGGAGGTCATCCAAACGACCTCAAGACCGTTTGGGGTCAGGTCATATCAAAAATTTGATGATGATTCATTGATTTCAATTGAATCAATTCCACAATGTTGATCATTGATGGTTCCTCGATTTCAAAGCCCTAATTGAAGGTTCTGGAGTAGAAACCCTAGATCAATTGGGTATAAAACCCTAATTGATGGTCCAATTGAAGGATTATTCAATAATTTAATTGATGAAGAAATCAAGGATTCAATTGTTAATCAGTTCATCCATTGAAATCATGAATCGTGTAAGTGTTGAAAGGACTTTTTGGTCCATTCGGTTTTGAGAGGGTTTGGAACAAACGATCTTAAGACTATTTGATTCCAAACGGTCTCAAGACCGTTTGGGTCCAAACGGTCTCAAACCATTTTAAGACCCAAAGTGCAATCGGTTTCAACACCTATCTTATCCAATCAGTTTCAAGGACAAATTGCCCAAATGGTTTTCTACCAATTGAATTCTGAGAACTAAGATCGTTTAGGACCTATGTAATCAAATATTTTTAAGGTCCAACATGGTTGATCCATTAGGATACCTCATGTAATTGGAGGTCCAATAGGGACAATTCAATTGAATGTCAAATTCAATTGAAGATTCAAACGGGTTAATCCAATTGATCATCTAATGGAATTGAAGGTTCAATTGGTCAATTCAATTGGAACCCTCATATAATTAAAGGTTCAATTGATTAAACTATTTGGAGACCTGATGTACTTAGATTATTAATGCCCTCATTGGGGTTAATCATTGATTATTAATGATGTAATAATTTAATACATCATGTTAGCCATAAATGCATATATTTGAATAAAGATTAGGCTCAATCTAATCAAGATTTGAGAAGTGGACATCCTGAGTAGGATGAAAGAGAAAGATTCATACATAAATGATAATCATGTAGCACTTAATCCTAAAACATTCAAATTGATGTGATATACAATTAGGGTATGATCCTTGAATAAGAGATCATAAAACCCTAATTGAGTTGTTTAATGAACTCAAACCCTAATTTAGGGCAATTCTGAATGACACCCTAAACTAGGAGAATGATGTGATATGAATTTAGGGTAATGACATGAGTAACCCTAACTCAAGCTATCCTGATGATAAACCCTAATTTGGATGAATAGTAAACCCTAAATTATGGGTAATGGAATATGAAACCCTAATTGGGATGAATAGTAAACCCTAATTGTGGGTTATTGAATATAAACCCTAATCTGGGGTGATGTGTTGTGAATAGTAAACTCTAAACTCTAAATAGAGTGAAGATGCGTGAAACCTTAATTTTGGGTTATACTATATAGCATGAAACCCTAATCTTGGACAATGCAATGATGAAACATTGGTCCTAATTGAACAAAGGGGATGTGTAACCTTGATTGAAATGAAATGAGAAACCCTAACCCTAGTAAGAGAATAGTAGTGTTACCCTTGAATAGCATGAAACTAAAATGTGATTGATATATCTATTATCATGTGTGCTAACCATGCAGGTATTCTGAGATGATGAACATAGCCAGGTATGAGCTATGATGCTTTATTCATTGAAATTATTTATTGGGCCTTGTGTGCCATAATATACCTTGTTGCTTGGTAAATGGTAACAAAAGAGTTAATGATCCTTAAGTGCCATAGGAGATTCTTGTGTAGCAAAGTATCATGTTTACCTTGGTCAAATGACTTGAAGGTGATATTTACCTAAAAAAGTGGTAATAGTGCTCAGTGATGAGCTAAGGGTTTGAATACCCAGATCCATATAATTATGGTGTTGAGATTGTGAAGGGATGATAATTCCCAATATTGAAATGAGGGACTGAGATCCCAATGTCTTATAAATATTAAGAAGTAACTGATGAAAACAATACATGTTTCTTTGTAGCACTTGTCCTAATAAGTTATGTTTTAAAACTTGGCTGATGCTAAAAGAATATGATAATGTACTTAATTAATCAAATGATATCATAGAATGTAGTTTCCCTGACCAAAGATCCATCAGCGTCAGACTTAGATGAATGGTGAAACGAGTTTTACTCGGAATGCATATTGTTGAATATGTGGGGGTAATTGGGCAAATATATCCTTATGCCCCATAGGAATGGCTACGGGCTATGTCCTATGTACGGGATTGGTTTTGGACCATACCCCAATAAGAGTATGGCTATGGGCCATAACTTCTCAATATAATACCAGACATTGGCTACGGGCCATAACCCTGAAGAGAGTATATGCTACGAGTTATAACTCTATAGCGAAGATGCCAATATACCCTGGCAAGCTAATTGTAGTTTGACATATGATGTCTCTGCCAAAGTAGTCTCGTACTGACCGAGACAGATGAGGTCATGGAATCTGGCTCTCCCATTGATCTTGTGTGGTACCGATGCTTTACGTAATTGTGGTCGATTGGAGTATGAGCGGTATATCTCATCTCCTCAGGGAATAAGCTTAAGAATGTTTGTAAAACGTAATCAGTCGTGTAGCGTATTTACATAAGATTGAAATACGAGAATCACCGGTTGATGTTATTCTACTTAGCATGTTCTAGATACATAAATGTTATATATGTTCTTCAACTCTTTATTAAATAAGACACATGCTGCTTTATCAAGTTTTAGCTTAAATGATTGAATAGAAATGTTGCTCTAATATGCATAGATATTGAACTATCTGCTGTTGAATACATGATTCCACTGTTCAACTTATTTCTATTAAAATATAATAATAATGTTTTCGGCGGGGAGTTATATCTCTCGCTGGGGCAATTTTATAATTGTCTCACCCCCGTGGAATCCAACATTTTTAGGTGGATGCGGACGAGGTAGAGGTAGAAACCCTATAAGAAGGGAAGAGCAGCAGCAACAACAAGGACAATAGTAGATCCTAAGGTGGTGATACTGGTCAAGGCTTGTATATATGTAAATAGAGTCCTCTGTGTCATCTCTGTACTCTCAGGTCCTAGGAATCAGTAATGGTGTTTTTGTAATCGATCTGAGATTTTGGCATGATGCCTTGAGGATTTTGTTACTTGAGCTTTTAATAAAGCAAATGATGTATATATATATTCCTCAAGAAGAAATGGAACAGAGAATGTACTATGTGAACCAGGATGTGAATGTGATATGATGGTTCTTGTTGAAAGATTTTTCCTGAGAATGGATCTCTTTGCAAAAAGTTTTAATTTTTAGTGATTTTCAGTAATTCTACTGCTAACGATTGCTTCCACATTTAATTGATCTTGTTTTTTATTTGTTGGATGCCATAGTAACATTATGATCATGTAATGGTTAAGGCATTGAAGAAAGAATCATGTAAATCATGTAATATTAAGATTATGAGGGAGAAATCCCATTATGTTAGAGATTTTATGTTCAACATCATGCTAATGTTCATTTTAAGAATCATGTTATAAGAATTTAATTAAGTTTTATATTCTCTCATTATCATGGACCTTAAGGGGTCGTTATGGGCATTTGTGCCAATTATGGGCTTTAATAGCCTATCATGGACCTCAAGGGGTTGTTATGGGATTTTAGCCAAATCATGGGCATTCGTGCCAATTATGGGCTCTTAAGTGGGAAAATCATAGAGAGTGCATATTTTACTTATCAATTCTTATTTATGCCAATAAATTATTTCAAGAATGCTTAAGTCAAGTTCATGTCATGATTTTCTCTCAAGTCAATTATATGTACTTTTTTTCTTATAATGTGTATAGTGCCGCTTACTGATGTATGTCTCTATTTTTGCATGGCTATGAGACGAGATGTACCTAGATCAAGGAGCAAAGGAGAACTAAAGTGAGCCCTTCAGAGTAGCTGACATTAAAGGAGACTTTAGCTTGGTGGGGTGCCATCTATCACTCCATAGATTATCTAGTCTAGTTTCTCATTTCATGCTATAGATTTTCTTAGCCTACATGTATTAGGTTTGAGATTAAGATGAGACAGTTTATGTTTTCCCTTTCAAGAACAATGTATTAATCTATATTTTGAGTTAATGCATTGTGTTTCATTTATATTATTACTATTGAATATCATGTTTTATAGTGTTCCTCCAAACCAAGGGACCCATGTTATGGACAACATAGGGTTTGCTTCCGCTGACATATATGTACTTGGAGGGGCGTTACAATATCCCTCTGTCATTGCTCATAAAGAGTGCCTTTGAGACATTGTAACTTTTTAACTTTTTTAGATCATGGTTTAGGTTCTTAAGATGTGTTACCATCTCAAGTATCCCCATGTCCTCACATTGCTCATGCACTCATAGTTCATACATCTTAGCATAAGCTGCTTTATGTCCAAGGCATCATTAGCATGATTCTAATAAGCATCCACCTTAGCCCTAGGCGCATCAGGAGCAGGTATATCTGGCACCAATTTATCTAGGACATAGAGCTTATGCTCATAATTGAGAACCCTTCTCAAAGTCTAAAACCAGTTGTGGAAATTTATCCTGTCAAGTTTGTCCTTCCTAAGGACTGATCACAACGATAATTTGTTTGACATTTCATTCTACACGAGAAAATTTGCATTTTGTCAAAATACCTTTTGATTTGATTTGATTTGACAATATTTAATTAGGCCTTTGATGAATTATAGCTCTCACTATTTTATTCAAATTGATAACCCTCACATATCAATTTGGAAGATTACAATGTACAACCTTCTAGTGAGCCAAGATTATTACCCGGTCAACGCCAACATTCATAACCAATCATTAAGGTAGGCAACATTTGTCAATTGCATCTTATGGAATTCTTAGATGGATGATACACACAACTCTTTTTCATAGTCATTTTCATGGTTCTAGGTGATTAATCTCATTAAGGACACCTAGTTAAGCATGTCCCAAAAGCCAACACAATAGTAATGCACCCCGCTTGCAGTCCCACATAATTACCATCACACTTCCACGAGACAGATAGGGCACTACACTTGGCATGCACATGCTTAGTCAATCAACCTTTTCATGTGTTTTGCTAATGAAAACATCTTAAACTTAATATGTTATTGAGGGAGTTTGTATTTATAAATACATATACATATCCAATCACCAAATACATATAGTTTATAATGTATACATGCTATATCCCACAAACTAAAACATGCAATAAAACAAAAGTGATGGTTATGGTCATTCTATGTAATTCCTTGGAGCCACTAGGAATCACCACAACCTAAGGTCTACATCTCATGTAGAAACCTATTGTTGATGAATATATGTGGTTGCCAATCTAGGTTGTTCAGTTCAACCCTTGAACTGATCGGCTAGCCTCTTATCCATTTAGTTGGTCATTTGTCCTATCTTGTGGTCTTCGGCCCGTCATCTTCTGGATCCTCCAGTAGAGCGGTTGTGCCTACAGTCGATAGGTTCGCCCATCATGGTCCTCTCCAACTAGTTGTCTCGTCTTCTTCTTGGTAACAAGAAATTATATATCCTAATATTACATGATTATATAGAAATCTCGAGTTACATTCGAGTGGAGCAAATGTAGGAAAGAATAATACTTTCACAATTGAAAGATAAGGTAGATGCTCAGTATGCAAATTGAGATAAAATAGGAATAAACACACAACCATGATGCATAGATAATTAGGGTTATTGCCCATAACCATGCAACACATCCACCATCAAAACCAACTTTTAGGATGATGCATGTCAATTATATATATATATATATATATATATATATATATATATATATATGTGTGTGTGTGTGTGTGTGTGTGTGTGTGTGTGTGTGTGTGTATGTGTGTATGTATGTATGCATACTAGTTTGGGATTGTACATGGTTCTTAACTAGACATGCAAATTGATATTCGCATCATATGCAATAAATAAATGATGAAAACTAAAAATCTGATCATATCAATTATCCCAAAATATAGTAAATGGACGTGGCTCTGATACCACTATAGCAAATATGGCTACAAAATAGGCAGCGGAAACAAAAAAAACCACTATAGCAAATATGGCTACAGAATAGGCAGCAGAAACAAAAAAATTAACTACCATCCCTTAAAATAGTAGATCATGTCAACAACTATATAATGGAAATGATGGTTTTGAGGATGTACTTAGTCCTAGAGAAAGTCCAATGACAATCTCCTTATTGTTTTACACGCCTTTCTTCAAACTGTACTTGAATAGCGTCTATAGCAGCTCCTATTTGATCACCATAGTCAACATCCTGACATTGTCTTCCTAGTGGGAAAAGATCCTCGCCTCTATAGTAGTCCATACAGACCACTTGGAACTCATTGTTGGTATGTATGCCCTGAGAGCCAATAATGGGATGATTGGTGGGATACATTAAGATTGATTTGATAAACATCAAAGGCAAGCTTCCAATTCTTTCTGGTTCAGTCATATGAGATAGTGATAGAACAGATTGAATGTCTAGAGAATGACAGTACTCAATGACGTATGCTTTCAGGTTGAGGACCTGAATGATGAGATCATACAGATGCTAAGAGTTTTTACATTCTTGTTATGTCCCTAGTCGGATGTCATTGTGGAAGGTGGATAGACAACAATGACACACAAGGCTAGATTGTGGTGTTGGTTGATGATAGAATCTCATTAGTCATGATATAGAGATATCAAACCAAACTCATAGGTACTTGTTAGAGAACAAGTGTACCGGACAGACCCACCGTGAGTTTCACACATGGAACCATGACATGGTAGTCACAGTCAGTACTCACAGTGATGGTGGTGAGTGTGATTCTTTGACCTGAAATCACTACACTCAACACATGTCGTTGGGCACACTTTGACATCATCAAACGTAGTCCTGAAACATGGGTTGTTATAAAGGTGATGATTGGGTGGCTTTGACACATGGGGCTTTTGAGGGGTGAGTGATAGATATGGGATTTGTCCCTCCTGAGGGAGTTTGATATCCAAGGCCACTTGATGAGTAGGATTTAAGTAGGCGTGTGCACGCATGTGTGAATCAATATGTGATATTGACGTCATACATATCTCTTCCAATCTACTCTGAGATCAAGAAAGTGAATGAACGTTGACAGGATGACTGTTCCATGCCTCGAGTTCATTCGGGATATCAGTGACAAAGGAATTATACATTCACTGTAACACCATTCACGGATTGTAGGATTGAAAGTTGTTCTCCAACTTTCTATTTCACTTGGGTAGCACTGATGTGTGACTAGGCACCTCTCTTTGCTTGTGAAGTCATAAGTGTTATGGACTTTCACTGCCAACGTGAAAAGGACCTGCAGGGTCACACACATAGGATTTAACCTGGAAGAGGAGTTTTGTCCACAACCAATGTTTAGATTGATTGCTAAAGGAGTTTAGTAGTTCAATTAAACACTCAATTGATTGATAGCTCAAAATCATAGTGTTCAAGGTGTTGGACAGATTGATTAGAGTATCGGATTGATTGAAACTGCAATTGACTATTTCTGCACGGTCTGCACTCCCAACCGATCGGCTCATGTGATGAACCGATCGGCTCAGCTTGGTGAACCGATCGGCTCAGGTTGTGAGTCGATCGGCTCATGGACAGGGTGAAACAATCGCTTCAAGTGTTGAAACGATCGGTTCAACTATTGCAACCAAGCAAGTTGGGAAAGTAGGATTGGTGAGAAATTTCCTTTCATTTCACTTGCCCAATTTGATTGGAACAAGGATTGGTATTTGATACCAATTAGAAACAAAAGATGGAAAGTCAATCGGGAACTGACCAGGACCACCAACCGACCAGTTCACAAGTGAACCGACCAGTTGAGGTGTCAACCGACCGGCTCAGGTCCCCAACCGATCGTTTCAGTTGTGAAACGATCGGTTCAGGTTGCGAGTTGGTTGTTTTGTGGAAAATCTCGAACCCTTCTACTCCTGCTTTTAGTCCCGCATTGCCCGGGATGGAGAACCCTGTCCCATGACCCTCCTATATATAGGGGTATTGGGGGCTTCTCAAAGCACAACTCAGTGCAACCAGTTGCTCTGTGAAGTTGTTGTTCTCTCTGGTTTTGGTAACTGAGAGAGAGCTCGAGCAAGTGCTACCCGATAAGGGAGGCACAACAAGGGAAAGACAACTACAGAAAGCAATTGGTGGCAGGAGAGTGTGTTGGCGACTAGTACGCTGACAGGAGGGTGCGACTCCTTCCAATTCCTTATGGGACAAGGAGATTGGAGTTCCAGGTGGTCTGTGTGGACTACTTCAGAGGCGGGAGGATTCTGCCGCTCAGAGGACAACTGTCAATCCCGACAGTCCCGGTGAGACCAGGAGTCGTCAGTCCTGGTGTGACTAGGAGCTGCACAGACACCATCCAAGACCAGAGGTGAAGACCGCACAAGGCGCGAGGTATTGTCGCCGAGTAAGCCTCGGGACAAGGTATGATTCCACAAACCATCCTTTCCTATTGTATAGACGTTGACGCGTTTCCTTGTTCCGGGTTTGGGGGAGAAAATTTTTGTTTCCTCTGCCTTCTCTGCCTCCCCTAAAACCCATCACTCATGTCATTCTAGAAGAATGGATATGAAGGACTCATCCCTCCACATTGGTTTACTAGCACCAACTTGCTCTCCCATAATTGTTATCCCTTGCTATCCCTCCCTTTATTGGGTAGGACTTGCTTGAGTTCTCTCAGTTACCACAACTAGAGAAGATAACAATTGTCAGAGACAATTGAGTTGCGCCTTTAGGGAGCCCCCAATACCCCTCTATCTATAGGAGGGTTAGGGTCAGGGTTCCCATACTGTGTGGGAGTGAAAGGGACTAGAATTTCACAAACTTTCTCAACCCGCGAGTGACAAAACAATTAGCTTGTGGGTGAACTGATCGATTGGCATGTGAGTCGATCGGTTCAACCCTTGAACTGGTCATTTCCTCATGTTTCTCAATTGCAATTGTATTGGCAATTTTAATCCGATTAATGCACAACATGATATCAACACTCATCCTTGATCCAATCGAATTGATCCATGAATTGGGCATCTCATCTCATGAGATGGTCGTTTGGTGACCTTAAACCAATTGGTTCACTAAGTGAACCAGTCAGTTCATTCCATAGTTCATCCAAAATTCAGCCAATACAATTTCTAATCAACCTGACACTCTAACAGATTGGTTCAACACTTGAACTAGTCGGTTCAGAGTCTAGTCAGTCAATTGTTGTTTAAATTGAATATCTAAATACTTTTAGTAATCAAATTAAACATCATGCATGAAAAAACTCATAATCTAAGTGTATCCTATGTGTGTAACCCTATAGGTTCTAATTTACATTGGTAGTGAATGTCCGTAACTAGTTTATGGCATCACAAGGAAAGAGTGGTGTCTAGCAAGACATCATTTCTACCCAAATAAATGTAAAGTTGGAGAACAACTTCAACCTACAGTCTATGTTTAGAATTATAATGTCTATATGGTTCCTTCATCACTGATATCCAGAGTGAACTCGAGGAATGGAATAGTCATCCTCTTAAACATTCAATCTATGTGCCTTGAACAAGAGCAGACTGACTGAGATATATGTAAGATCAATATCACATATTGACCTACATGTGCATGATTGTGTATTTCCCAATCTCGCTTATCAATTGTCTAGGATATCATACTCTTGTAGGAGGGATAGCTCCCATCTACATCACTCACAACCATCCCCATACGTCACAGTGTATCTGATAATTACCTTTATGGAAACCCTTATTTATGGTTACGGTGGATGATTCCAAAATACACTGAATTCCATGTGATGTGTAGTGACTTCACATCTAAGAACCACTATCACCACCAACACTATAAAGTTGATTCTGACTACCAATTATGATTCCCATGTTTCACTCTTGTGATGGGTCTGTCCGATACATTGTTCTCTAACAAGTATCTATGTGTTTGGTTTGATATCATATATCATGACTAATGAGATTCTATCATCAATCAACACACACTCTAGTCTTGGTGTTATTATTGTCTATCAGCTTTCCATAATAACATTTGACTAGGTACATATCAAGAACGTATATTCCTTGGCATCCGTATGATATCGTTGTTCAGGTCATCAATCCGAAGACATACATCATTGAATGATATCATTCTTTAGACATTTATTATGTTACATCATTATATCATAATTGAATAAAATAGAATAAATTAAAAGATTGCCTTCATTATTAATCAAATCATTTACAACTTATGCCATTACAATCATCATATGATTGTCTCTCTGGGCATAAATACCAACATTTGTGTGTATAATGTTGGGTTCATCTAATCTAGTGGTGCTACTTTCTACTTGACAACACAGTATTGTACCACACACCATGACTCTATTTACATAGATATATAGCAAACAAAAAGTAGAATCTAATTAAAATTCATCTCCAAAAAACCTAATTTTTTCCTTCAAAAGAATTTGTTGTTGTAACCTTATAACACTTTGGACACTAAAAAACACAATCATGCACATTCGACATGATAGTCATCTCACATGTAACATACTACTCCATCACTAGAGTTGTTGAGATTGTGAACTTTATACTTATAAGCAAAAAACTAAATACAACAATCCATATGTTGATACCTAATATATATATTCTAAAAATAGAAGACAAGACAGTCTATACAACCTAAATTGTTTATTGTGCCAAATCACTATAAAGTACAATGAGCCATTTATTATTATTATTTTATATAATCCCGTGGGCAAGTGTGACTCAATGAGACTTTACAATATTCCATTATATGTTCTTAAGAAAATAGTTTGTGATAATGAAACCACAAATGCCTTACTTTGACCTTGAAAACTAACACATAGTTTCATAAATCAACCATAAATAAGTATTTTATATTGTGAACTAGTCGGATATTGATTGCCTCATAAAATAAGCATAACAATAGTAAGCAATATAAACTTTTGAAATTTTAATTGGGGTTAAGGTAACATGGGGTTCCCACAATCTTTGTTCAAACATGAGCGTTAGCATCATTTTACAAAGCCTCGACAAGCAAAAGTCTGCAAGCTTAGCTTTCAAGTAATGATTTAGAAGGGTGTTGCTTGTATTCACATCTCTATGTACTATAGAAGGCTTAAAACCACGTTGCAAGTAGTCCAATCCTAGGAAACATTAGTATTGTATCCAAGCCAACAAATTTACTAATCGGGAGGAAGACATTTTTTAAATTACAAACCGAATGAAGGGCTATTTGCAAGTGATTTGTCCAGTTTAGTGTAGCTTTTGATTTGATATCCCTACCTAAAAAGATAGATAGATAGATAGATAGATAGATAGATAGATAGATAGATAGATATATATCATTGTTGTGAAATCTATAGTATCAAATTTAGTTAGTGAAATTACATATTGAATTGTATGTTTAGACATGTACATTAATATGCAATATGTGTATAGAAGATGATTCAAAATCTTAGAGTTAATTTAAACTTATCTAAATGAAAAATATATAAGTTTTAATTCCTAAATTGGATTTAGTGTTTTAGTTAAAAAATATATATTTATCAAAATTTGAACATATTCTTATGTTTACGTGCATTGCACATGTGTATTTACTAGTTTTTAGATAAGGGGAAAAACATCGCTTATATCTAGATGACAAAACCACTAGTGAATTATTAAGAATACAAATGTTCCTGACGTGATTCTATACAATATACGATGCTTCATTAACAATTTTTATATATATTGCGACATTGTTAATAATCTATAATATTATGCTACTTTAAAGTCGTACATCATTCTTATACATAAATGTATCAAGCAACACTAAGTCAAATATTTCCCTAGAAAAACTTACAGACTTAAATCCTTATCAAGAACTTAATCCCATGGTGTAGAGAGTTCAGGAAGAGTGAATTTATATTTGAAATAACATTTTGAACATGAAAACTCAAGAGAAATAAGGTTCAGTACCTCATCTGTCCTCAAGTTATCGATGAGCCTCTGATACCACTAGTATTGAGCTAGTTGAAAACATCATTAAGATTCCATGTTTTTGACTAGTCAATTAATATTCAGTTAATCTTTTTTTACATCCCTCATTATTCTTATCTCTCATTCTACAAAATGATATCATATATTAGATTGACAAACTTAAAATGTAAAAAAGAGGTGCAAATATGATGTAAGCCCTTCAATAAACATAGATGTGCAACAAATATAAAGTAATTTCTTAACCAATACGTGCAATTAATCTTCAGTTAATCTTATTTTTACATCCCTTATGATTCTTATCTCTCATTCTACACAATGATATCATATATTAGATTGATAAACTTAAAATGTAAAAAAGATGTGAAAATAGGATGTAAGCCCTTCAATAAAAATACATGTGCAACAAATATGAAATAAATCCTTATCCAATAGGTGCAAGAAATACTTGACCTTCTCAAATTAGTTCAGTTTCACTAAAAAGCTACACACCAGATTTCTAGCATCTGGAAACTTGTTTATCGACATGATATACAATAATAATGAAAGAGAAGTATAAAATGTATGTAATAAGCAGACAATGTTAAAAATCCAAAATAAAACCTTTATCCTTCTTCATGTGTTAACTACATATATGCATTTATGTCTGCATATACATAGATATAGTTTGTGCTTGATTTAAATGGTGCACTTTCAATAGAGCATGCAAAATAGTTTCTTTGAATGTTGGAACTGAATAAAATGCCAAATCTAAAAATGTATTTGAGTTCCAACATACAAAAAATATCTTTTCTTTCTTATTTGCACTAGACATGTCAAAGAAGTGCTCATCTAGTGTATGAAGAGCCTTCAATGCCACCAAAAACTCTCACTTTACCTACTTTCAAAGATTTTATATGTATTAGTTGTATTTTTGTTACATTATGTAGTTATATGTATATTTATCTTTTATTGACTATAATGAACTTAGTTATTTATACTTTTTTCAATGTTTTTATTATTTATTTATTTTTGTCTTTTTGCTTGATTATCCTAGGAATTTGATGAAAAAAAGTACGATTACTGAGTAAGATAGGACCATCACAAAGTACTTAATTGGGATAGTTAAATTCATAGAGCACACTTTCAAGATATGCAATAATTATTATACTATTTAATGAGTAAGATAGGACCATCACAAAGTACTTAATTGGGATAATTAAATTCATAGAGCACACTTTCAAGATATGCAATAAATATGATACTATTTTATGCCCTTATAAAAAGTGTCTAAACCAACATAGGTAGAATCACCAGAGACAACTAAGCACCTATTATCGAATGTTTTTTCAGTAGGTATACAATTTGGATTTTTTATGGTGAGGATTTCTTTTGAAGGTAAGGATGATTCTTCTATGCTAAACAACTTGCTGTATGATGATTCGAGAGACATGTTTTACAATGCATATGGATTATAAAATGTAATAGAAAATATGGACAATGACGACGATAATGATGGGTTTGTATTTATTAATGATACAAAAGTTGAGCAGTTATACACATTGCTAGAGATTTGGACAAGTGTTGTATCCTGGAAATAAAAAGTATTATACTAATGTAAGGTTGTTCCATATAAAATGAAGCAATCATTGGAGTAAGAAGTCGTTTATTGAGTTTCTCAAACTTTTGAAGGAGTTGCTTCTCGAGGGTGTTTCCTGGCTCATACTATGAACTAAGTAAATAATTAGGTAACTTGGACTTGACTATGAGAAAATTGATGCTTGCATAAATTATTGCATTTTGTAATGCATGTAGTTTGCACATAATACTTTATACCCACATTGTCATGCCTCTAGCAATAAAGAAATTCGGAAGCAATGTAGTAGGTACACAGACTAAGGGCACAAAAAGGAATTGAGTTTCTTGCAAAGTTATGTGCTACTTTCCTTTGATTTTGAGGCTGATGAGATTGTTTATGTCCTACGTAGTCTCACCACTACTATGATGGCACGGTGAAATTCAATCCAAGGATGGATTTATAAGACATACAATAGATTCTCCTCCATGGAAGTCATTTGATAATATGCATGTTGATTTTGCATCTGATTTTCATAGCATGCATCTTGGTTTAACATCTGAAGATTTAATCCTTTTGGCATGATGTGTCTATGTAACGACCCCACCTCCCAGTAACCCCCACTTAAGGGAGACCAAGAGGTCAGAGCTGTTATCCCAATAATCCGGATCAAAGGTACAACAATTAATCAGTAATAATTATGAATTATACCAACTAAACTGAAATTTGGTATAAAATAAAACGTTGCACTTTATTTCTTAATTTCACAATATGCCACTTTACTGTTTGTCCTTTTTCAAACTTGTACCTAAAACACTGACAAACAAAATGTCGGTCAGCATATCGAAATATGCCAGTATGTGGGGACAACCAAAATTTCACAAATATGGCTAACAATCTAAATATCACAATCAAGTTAATTAACAAGCCAAATTATGCTTTCAGTGTGTCATTCTCCACCGCTTTTTCCCTAACCCTAGAATACCCCCTCTAGGGTTTCTATTTTGCCATTGACTTAAGGCCACCTTCTCAATCCTGAGCTTGGTGCCTGGGGTCACCTCTCATGGTGCCCATTAGTCATGCAACATAGACCACCTTCTCATTCCCGAGCTTGGTGTCTGGGGTCACCTCTCATGGTGCCCATTGGTCTTCCCTCCTGGGCTTGACCTTTTTGCATCATCCATCAGGGTGGCATGTAGGTGCGAGAATACACACTTTTATTATTATTGTGATAATCATAGTGACTTTATGATTTGCAAGTATGAGCATCCAAACTGATAGGTTGCATTCAATGCGATGAATCATCTGGAAAATCTTCAGGAAACTAATGCGATTAACCATAATTAACCACATACCTGTCAAGCTAGCTTGAGTACAGAAATAATCCAACTAAGCAAGAAATCCATTAAACAAGCAAGCACACAAGATGATCCTGAAATATGCATCCAATTTTCCTATCATTAATCATTCCATCAAGATCTATTGAACCTAGCTCGCTTCCTAGGGTTTCTAGTCCACTTTTAGGGTTTCTATTGCAATTTGGGTTCCTCTTCATTTTTACTATTTTAAACCCTAACTTTAAACAATTACTCACAAACCCTAATTATCTCATCTTTTCTTCACGAAAGATATTAAGGTTACCTCTGAACAACATATAACCTTAATTTCGGATTAAAGGCCCAATTAACCATCAATTAAGTCCATTATGCCTCTTTTACATTAAAACTACCATTTTTATCCTTTTAATTCATGATAAGGTCATTAGGCCTAATTATCATCTTTGGTTCCTTCCAGATTAACAACTCATAGTTCATTATGATCTAATTCATATATGAACTCTATTTATCATTAATTCCACCTTTATCCATTAGAAAACCCTAATTACCATATTAAGGGTATTTATCCACAATTAGGAACTTCTATACTCAAAATAGCTTTGAACTATCATATCTCAGCTTTATTCATGAATTTAAACAATTAAAGTCATTAAGAGTCACAATGACTAACATTAGGGTTTCAAGGCCCATTAAAGCTCATTTATGCACATGGAACTCTAAATTAAACCAAATACATGAAAAGTTCATCCTTTTTGTTCTTAATGTACCTTTTTATGATTAACAGGTTAATATCAACTTTAATCATCCATAAAACCCTTCTTAATACATTAATCATCTCAAAATAGGGTTTCTAATTGCTTAATCATTCTCATATGAGGTAAAAACCCTAAATCATGCAAGAAACATCTAGATTAGGTTCAAGTTCATCATTAACTATTCAACATGTTGCAATTACTCAATTTCATCAACAAAGCAACATGAACTTAACCAATATGCTCAATGAGGGTTTCTTAATCTAATACCTAAGAACTTTTCATTAGATTAACACACTTTTACAAATAGGAACATATTCAGCTTCTCAAACCAATTTTATTGTGTTCCTCGTATTTTTCTAAGCAACTTTCATGTTTTAACTTTATTCATCGGAGCTTCCTATCAAAAGTTGTGATTTTTGCAAGTAAAACCCTTTTTCTGGTATATTTGACAGAGAAAAGATATTTACCAAAAATGCTAGGCCGCTCGATCGGTGGTCCGTTTGGACTACACGAGATCAGATGGTCCACGTCACGTGCCTCCACTATTTTTATCACATGCTGGTACCCAAACACAGATCCGTTGGATCTTCTCACAAGTCCACGGTGGACTTTAATCCGATGGCTGCTGTCTCTCGTCTTCCTCCTTCCTCAGGAACCAGCCTGTGGTGGTTCCGCGGCGGTGCTCTCATCGGAGAGAGGTCGATCTCGAGAGGGAGAGGGAGCTAAGGGTCTGGGAGTAGCTATTCAAGTTCGTGAGGGGGTGAGGAGTCGAGAGGGGATATATATATATATATATATATATATATATATATATATATATATATATATATATATATATATATATATATATATATATATATATATATATATATATATATATATATATATATATATAGGATGTGAGGGCTCCTCTAGTGTTCCTTTAACCCCACCGCCTCTTAAGATCTTGTCCCTATTGGGAGTTCTTTATAGAACTCTCGAACCACCCTAAAAGTTAGGTTGGTTGAGCACGAAATCATGTCCCAAAGACCCTCGTGGTCTTGGATTCTAGCCTAGTATCTTGTGATCCAAGAAAATCGACTTGTAAAAACCAATTTCTCCCACTCCCTTTCCTTCTGTGAGTTGAGGTGGACGATGCACATCCACCGTCAGATCGGTGGTCCTTTGGACCAAACGGGTAATCTGATGTCTGCCATCACCCCCCTTGTTTCCAACTCTTTAAAACCAAGAAAAATATGTATTAAACAAAGGAAACATGTAAAAATCATATCTCTCTCCTCGTTTAATATTTTTCACTAAAATTTTAGAGGAAACTCTATCTTGGCATTATCTACTCACGTATAAATTTTGACACCCAAATTCCAAAGGAAAATAGTGTTTCCTTCATATGCAAGATATTCATTAATAAAACCAAATTAATTGGTATTTCCTCTTTCTTTTGCCATTATCTTATTATCTTGGATTACTTGGACCTCAAGGAACCTACTGGCACGAAATACTATCTTGGGGAATCTTCCTTAGCCTTTTTCTTATCATTTATCCACTTTCTTATTTATTCCTTTATCCAATTGAATTTCTTTTTCTTTTCCTTATAATTGGGCTCAATAGCCAATAAAGCCCACAAAACAACCAACAAAGCTATTGTAAACAAAACCCATTTATTAAAAAAAATCATTATTTGTTCAAATATCTTTAATAGGAGAAATTACATTTCTCACCAAAGGAACCCAAAAATTGGGGTTGTAACATCCTTCCCCTCTATAGGAATTTTGCCCCCAAAATTCCACTAGGCATACAAACAACCAGGATAAGTCTATCCTTTGTCCATCATGGCTCCCATGTGGCCTCACCCATGGTGCTTCCCAAGAACCTTCATCATCTCATATTCTTCCATATGAGTTCTCTCTCACCTTGGCATATCGTACCCTCATAGGTGACTCAGGACATTTCATCCTCTCATAAAGCTGAATAGGTTCAGGGCTCAGCACATGGCATGGGTACCTCACATAGTGCTCTAGATCAGACTCTTGGAACATGTTATACATCATGTTATCCTGAGGGGTAAGGATAAACACAACCATCTCCACCATTCCATCTCAAATGGACCATGCAGCCGGGACTCAATTCTTTTATCTATGACTTGGAGGGGCGGATTTCACATCACATATCCTCCCACAGTGAGCTGCATGTCCGTCTGCTTTGCATCAGCTCACGACTCATGTCGCCCCTGGGCTTTCTCAGCCATCGCATGATCAAAGCGACTTCATCTACACCCATTGTGGTCTCACTGACCTTCACAAGGTCTCTTCACCAATATCATCTTAATGAAGTGGTGACTGACACAACCTCCCTTACAGAGCTTCTTTACATCCCGACACTGGCTATGGTGGTTATCATTACATCTTACAGAGGACAAGAACTGTCTCCATGTATCACTCTGAAAAAGCACACATGTTCTTATCAGACCCTCTAGTCTGGATTATACTAACCATTAGTTAGGGGTGATAAACTATACTAGCATTGAGTTCTTCATGTATCTACTTCCACCACATGGAAGTGAATCTTTAGGTTATACTCAAGAAATTTTGATCTCGCATCATGGTGTAGTTGAACCATCTCTCTTTCATATGTAGTTCAACTGAATCCATCCCTTGACAATATTCTTTCTTTCTCATGTCATCTAGGTAAGGTGATCTTCCATAACCCATATTGCATCTTGACCTTCCTTGGTCTATGGGAGACTTACCACAACATCCATAGTGATCAACTCCCAATCCCCTTTGGGGACTCTTCATCCTCTATACAAACTCAGTGGGTTACTGGTGTTTGTCATTCACCTCTTGACATGCATGGCGACAAGCCACATTCATCTTTGCACACTTTTCATCTTAGGCATAAAAGTACTGCTACCACTTATTATGTTAGCAGTACCATGGTGTATGCTGATCTTAAAATCATGATCTCCTGTATGTCATGATTCCTCAAGATTAAATCCTCGATAACCCTAAACCACTCTAGTCGGGGTTTCATCAACTTCTTTTCCAGAGAAGTGCATATGAGGTTCTATAACCATCCTTTCATTGTATCAAGGCCTAGACTAGCTAACCAAACAATTACTAACTTGTTCAACAGATCTCATCACCTCTGGGTGTTAGCCAAACATATCTTCTTTCCCAAACTTAGGGCTAACCCAACAGCCTCTTCTAGCCTCTAGCTAAACTAGGCAACTACATCTCAACCAGATCATCCATTACCACTTCACATCCTTAGGTGTTAGGTAATGTTAAAGACCTTCACCTTCATCTATTTCACTTATCATCTCATCACGGACTCTAAGTCTACCTTCATCAAGAACACCCTGATCTCATCCTCTTGGTTATCAAACTCAGCTTTGTATAACTTGCAAATTCCACATAGCCCATGATAAAACATCCACACAATATGACTACCTTAGTTCTCTTGATGTTTGTAAACCATCTACATATCATTTACTCCACAAGGGTATGTTATCATCTCTGTCCTCATACCTCTTAGCAACGTTCCAACTCACATCATCTTTATCCTTGGTGTATGGTATGCGTACTGTCCTATCTCTCACTCCCATAACAAGAGGAAATAAGCATTTGGCGGCCGTCCAAACACAAAGTTCTTCCTGTTCTAAGAGTAGAGATGGTACATCCCACATTTCCAGTACACCTTCAAATCTAAGTTGAAATGTGCAACTTATGTATCACGATCATCTCGATATCAAAGTTACTTCCGTGGAAAACTGGTCTCAAACATATTTGGGTACCATACAATCCTTGGTCATCTCCTCTAGGTCTATAGGGATCCGACACTTTTGGGGTCATCCCTCTTCCCTTATGCATCCAGAGAGTGCCCTAATCATCTTCCCTTTGGGTCCCATGAGTTCATGAAGGTGATCAATCTCCTAACCCATGGCCCTCAGACAATGATAGTTGTTACCTCCCGACCCTATGGTCATGTGCAACTAGGGAATTAGGCAACTCCTACTTCCATCAGTCTTATCCCTACTCGACCCTAGGATAGACTTAGGATTCTATTATAGTACATGTCCAACTTAGAACCCTACCCAAGTCTCCATCA
Source organism: Alisma plantago-aquatica (assembly GCA_963693085.1). Classification (NCBI taxonomy): domain Eukaryota; kingdom Viridiplantae; phylum Streptophyta; class Magnoliopsida; order Alismatales; family Alismataceae; genus Alisma; species Alisma plantago-aquatica. Next base: position 1,006,227,332 of record OY856413.1, read on the forward strand.
TCTCTCTCTGCATTCTTGGGCTAGCTTTCATCCTTTCATAGGGGTCATGGCGACCTGCCTACCTTGGTTAGTCCCCATACCGGTTACCTCCATGGTAACTCACCCACATGCACTTAGAGATGGTTATCTATGGGTCTACAGGTTCATTCTCATACTATGTACTTTTCACTTAGCTTCTCAAGATCCTATGAAACCTCTTTAGGTTACCTCAAAACCAACAAAATAGGTATACACCCTACCAAAGGGTCCCTCTCCCAGGATGGGAGGAAACTACATCTGATAACAAAGGTCGCAAATGTCCTTAGGTCTAGGGTTTACACCCACATGAGCATGATTAACCTTAGCAAGCTATTAAGGCACAAGCAGACCACCTACTAAACCATGCTAGGTCACACTTGTTCTCATCCTCAACATTAGATCAAGATCATATCGTCCCATGTCATCAACTTAGTTGTGAGGGGTTCATCAAACATACCTCAAACTTACGGGGGTTTCCCTTTCCTCTAAACATGAGGAGTACCCTGCTTGAATCTATAGAAACTCAAACCTCGTCATGAGCATCAGATACACCACTTCCCCTCTTAGGCCTAGGAACCCTAGGTTCACTTTTTTAATGTCCAACTTCCTGCTCAACCTTTTAACCATGAACCAAGTAGGTACAGGGTATGGCATGCACTTCCCATGATCCTTCTACTTGAACAATACATCAGAGCGGAGTCCTCCTCAAGGACAACCAACAAGGTACAAGGCCTTACAACCAGTCACTAAACCCCTTCAGGGTCTAAGGACTCTTCTTCCTAGCTCAGAAGGTGAACACCTATACCATAGACACATAGGTACCAGAAGCCTCATCCTCTCTCTAGGGTTTGGTTCCTTTAATGGCAACCCATATATCATCAGCCTCCAGGGATCAAGCATGAGGCAACCACTATCATCCACTTAGGTCTCCTCATCCTCAACTCCCCATTGTTCCTCATATCTCATAGTCTAGGCTTCCAACCTTCTTGCTTGGGTCCTGCTCTCTCTCTCTCTAGAGCTAACTCCACAACCAGCCTAACTACTAGAGGTCCTCCCTCGAAGAAGGTGGATCAAGCTCCCAAGAAAACCCCTACATGAGTGAAGCTTCTGTTCAACTTATGTTTGCTCAAGATTATCCATAGCCCTATATGCTTATCTCATATGCTATCCAACATACTCTCCTGGCCAGGGTTTCAACCTACTGCCCGCACTACTGACGTACTCTGGGTGCATGTTATGCCCTACTCACATAAGCCCATAGGATTTCTATAGGTTCTCTACTAACCTCACCATTGAAGGAGCTATCCTTCACTCTAACATGCACGATCCTTTCCAGGGTTGGGTTGCAAAAGGTGCTAGGTCATCCAACCTCTCATGGCTCATATGGGCATCCAAAAGCATGTCCACCCTCACACCTGGTCTATCATGACATCTAACTCCTAGTGTCATCTCTCTCTAACCTTCACTTAGGGATAGGGTTGACATCATCCTCAAAGGATGTGCCAGGTCTCTACTTATAATAGAGGTCTCTACCTCCAAGACTAACTTTCTCCACTCATCCTCCTGACAAGGAGGTCTAGCCTCAGTTCTCTCTTGAGGGCATGACAACTCATGTCATACAACCTAAGCATGTATCAATTCTTTAGTTTACACTTACATTATTAAGCTTATGTCCATGACATCTTATTTACATACTTTTCATTAATTTGGTGGAGGATTCCTTAAACCTTATCAACCTTACCCATACCTCAAGAGGGTGAGGAAGAGAGAGAAAACCCTAATCCTCATAATCCTTAACATCATTTGAGTAGAGAAGGGATGAATAAGATGAGAGAGTCCTAAAGGTATCTTATTTCGAGTCAAATCCTGAGACATTGGCCAGGCAGTCACATGAATCCGGGAGTCCTCATATTCTGACTAGCGGTGCGGAGGAAAATCTTGCCAGCCCCCAGACGTGATCCTTTTCTAGACACCTCTATCTTTAGGAAAATCCTCTAATAACTCCCTTGGGTTCTACAGAGTTTGTAGCATTTAATAATTATTAAAGATTAAATGAGGAACCTACGCTCTGATACCAAATGTAACGACACCGCCTCCCGGTAACCCCCACTTAAGGGAGTCCAAGAGGTCAAAGCCATTATTCTAATAACCCGGATCAAAGGTTCGACAATTAATCAGTAATAATTATGAAATTCTACCAACTAAATTGAAATCTGGTATAAAATAAAACTTTACATACCTTTTTCAAAAACTTAGATATCTAACTTCTATCCGCATCTGGACTCTATTCTAACTAATCCTCCTTGCACTTTATTTCTTAATTTCACAATATGCCACTTTATTATTTGTCCTTTTCAAACTTGTACATAAAATGCTGACAAACAAAACGTCGGTCAGCATATTGAAATATGCCGGTATGTGGGGACAACCAAAATTTCACAAATATGGCTAACAATCTAAATATCACAATCAAGTTAATTAACAAGCCAAATTATGCTTTCAATGTGTCATTCTCCACTACTTTGGCCCTAACCCTAGAATACCCCCTCTAGGGTTTCTCTTTTGCCGTTGCCTTAAGGACACCTTCTCAATCCCGAGCTTGGTGCCTGGGGTCACCTCTCATGGTGCCCATTAGTCATGCAACATAGACCACCTTCTCATTCCCGAGCTTGGTGTCTGGGGTCACCTCTCATGGTGCCCATTGGTCTTCCCTCTTGGGCTTGACCTTTTTGCATCATCCATCAGGGTGGCATGTAGGTGCGAGAATACACGCTTCTATTATTATTGTGATAATCATAGTGACTTTATGCTTTGCAAGTATGAACATCCAAACTGATAGGTTGCATTCAATGCGATCAATCATCTGAAAAATCTTTGGGAAACTAATGCGATTAACCATAATTAACCACATACCTATCAAGATGACTTGAGTGCAGAAATAATCCAACTAAGTAAGAAATCCATTAAACAAGCAAGAACACTATATGATCCTAAAATATGCATACAATTTTCCTATCATTAATCATGCAATCAAGATCTATTAAACCTATCTCGCTTCCTAGGGTTTCTAGTCCACTTTTAGGGTTTCTATTGCAATTGGGGTTCCTCTTCATTTTTACTATTTTAAACCCTAACTTTATACAATTACTCACAAACCCTAATTATCTCATCTATTCTTCATGAAAGATATTAAGGTTACCTTTGAACAACATATAACCTTAATTTCGGATTAAAGGCCCAATTAACCATCAATTAAGTCCATTATGCCTCTTTTACATTAAAACTACCATTTTTATCCTTTTAATTCATGACAAGATCATTAGGCCTAATTATCATCGTTGGTCCCTTCCAGATTAACAACTCATAGTTCATTATGATCTAATTCACATATGAACTCTATTTATCATTAATTCCACCTTTATCCATTAGAAAACCCTAATTACAATATTAAGGGTATTTATCAACAATTAGGAACTTCTATACTCAAAATAGATTTAAACTATCGTATCTCAACTTTATTCATGAATTTGAACAATTAAAGTCATTAAGAGTCACAATGACAAACATTAGGGTTTCAAGGCCCATTAAAGCCCATTTATGCACATGTAACTCTAAATTAAACCAATTACGTGCAAAGTTCATCTTTTTTGTTCTTAATGTACCTTTTTATGATTAACAAGTTAATATCAAATTTAATCATCCATAAAACCCTTCTTAATACGTTAATCATCTCAAAATAAGGTTTCTAAATGCTTAATCATTCTCATGTGAGGTAAAAACCCTAAATCATGTAAGAAACATCTAGATTAGGTTCAAGTTCATCATTAACTATTCAACATGTTGCAATTACTCAATTTCATCAACTAAGCAACATGAACTTAACCAATATGCTCAATTATGGTTTCTTAATCTAATACCTAAGCACTTTTCATTAGATTAACACACTTTTGCAAATAGTAACATATTTAGGTTCTCAAACCAATTTTATTGTGTTCCTCATATTTTTCTAAGCAACTTTCATGTTTTAACTTTATTCATCAGAGCTTCCTATCAAAAGTTGTGATTTTCGCAAGTAAAACTCTTTTTTTGGAATATTTGATAGAGAGAAGATATTTACCAAAAATGCTAGGACGCTCGATCGGTGGTCCGTTTGGACTACACAGGATCAGACGATCAACATCGCATGCCTCCACTATCTTGATCGCGCACTGCTACCCCAACACAGATCCGTTGGATCTTATCACAAGTCCACGATGGACTTTAATCTGATGGCTGCTGTCTCTCGTCTTTCTCCTTCCTCAGGAACCAACCTATGGTGGTTTCACGACGGTGCTCTCACCGGAGAGAGGTTGATCTTGAGAGGGATAGGGAGCTAAGGGTATGGGAGTAGTTGTTCGAGTTCGTGAGGGGGTGAGGAGTCGAGAGGGGATATATAGGATGTGAGGGCTCCTCTAGGGTTCCTTTAACCTCGCCGCCGCCCAAGATCTCGACCCTATTGGGTGTTCTTTCTAGAACTCTCGAACCACCCTAAAAGTTAGGTTGATTGAGCACAGAATCATGTCCCAAAGACCCTCGTGGTCTTGGATTCTAGCCTGGTATCTTGTGATCCAAGAAAATTGACTTGGAAAAACTTATTTTCCCCACTCCCTTTCCTTCTGTGAGTTGAGGTGGATGATGCACATCCACCATTGGATCGGTGGTCCTTTGGACAACATGGGTAATCTGATGGCTGCCATCGCCCCCCTTTGTTTCCAACTCTTTAAAACCAAGAAAAATATGTATTAAACAAAGGAAACTTGTAAAAATCATATCTCTCTCCTCGTTTAATATTTTTCACTCAAATTTTATAGGAAACTATGTCTTGGCATTATCTACTCGTGTATAAATTTTGACACCAAAATTCCAAGGAAAAGGGTGTTTCCTTCATATGCAAGATATTCATTAATAAAACCAAATTAATTGGTATTTCCTCTTTCTTTTGCCATTATCTTTTTATCTTGGATTCCTTGGACCTCAAGGAACCTACTGTCATGAAATCCTATCTTGGGGAATCTTCCTTAGACTTTTGCTTATCATTTATCCACTTTTTTATTTATTCCTTTATTCAATTGAATTTATTTTTCTTTTCTCTTTCTTTTCCTTATAATTGGGCTCAATAGCCAATAAAGCCCAAAAAACAACCAACAAGGCTATTGTAAACAAAACCCATTTATTCAAAACAAATTATATCATTATTTGTTCAAATATCTTTAATAGGAGAAATTACATTTCTCACCAAAGGAACTAAAAATTGGGATTGTAACAGTCTATCATGAAATATTTGGCCAATCGTATTGATTTCATACAACTTGCCACCATGGTTATGCATGAAGACACCTACTTTTATCCTTTGTATTATTATTCCTAGTTCAACTCAACCAAGAGAAAAGATAAATGTCTATTTACAACCTCTGATTGAAGAGTTAAATGAATTATGGGAAGTTAGTGTTGATACCTATCACGTTACTGTAAATTTGTATTCAAGTTGTGTGTCTCTTTATGCTAGATGATAAATGACTTACCTACCTATGGTTATTTATTTGGTTGGCAAACTAGTAGGTATTATGCATGTCCTTTCTACAGAAAAGACATCTGGTCTTCAAACTATAGCATAGTATGACAATTTCATGGGTCATCGGAGGTTCATTCTAATGGGTCATAAATCCCATTGAGCTTTTTCATCATGTAGGTGAGAAAGTGGGTGGAGAAAAATAAATGGCGATTGGGCATAGAGAGAATGAGCCAAACTCCTCACCCAATCACCACCAAGGTTTATATTGGGTCTAGGGTGTCTAGGTTAAATGGGGGGGATGGGTAGAATGATGTAAGAATTATTTTAGGGTTTGGGGCATGACCATTCTGCCCCACCATAGTTGTGGTGTGTAGGAAGTGGAACGAACATGGTGATAAAAATGGTTGTGGTGGAAGTGGAGGTTATGTTTGGGTATTATGATGAAAAATCGATTAAGAACATGAATGTTTTTGATAGAATGGTTGTGTTAAGTATAGGTTGGAATGACACTTATGGTGTAAGGTAGCATGACCATGCCAATGATAAACAATTATGGTGACAAGGGTGGCAATTACAAGTTTCTTGGGTGGTTTGGGGGGTTTCTAGAATGATCATGGCAAGTAGATCAGTCATTTTAGCCATTACATACCAAAACTATTTTCCTCTTTGTGGTTGATCATTTTGGGGTCATTTTCACTGTGTCATTTGATATGATCTTGAGATTTAGAGAACGGTCGTTCCTTGGAAGAATGACCATTTTGAGGGCTTTTTTATGCACTTTCATCCTTCACTTGATCATCCCTTGGTCCTTTTGCTTCATTTTCATTCTCAAGGCTCCTTGGGTGTATTGAAGGTGTTATTTTAACTCCTCCATCATCTCTCTTCATCCATTTGGACTCAAGTACCTAAAAAATACAAGAAAAAAGAACCCATAAGAGCATTTCAACATAATTGGTATGTATTGGAAAATAAATACGCATTCTAACAATCTTGATATGAACAATGAGCATAAAAAAGTATATATGAAGAATCAAACTAGGGATTCATTAGCACCCTAAGATTAAAACATATTTGACCTCAAGTATGCTACAACTATATCTCTATTTCATATTTGATTCAGACAAAATGGAAAATACATCTAAGAGGGATTTTTATTAGCTAATCAAAATCAAGCATAATATCATATTTATAATCATTCCTCTCCTGTTCATTTATACACGTCCAAATTCAATCAGAGCACATGAACCACAAGATTCTATTATAGGGCATCACATAATTATTTAAGCAATGTGGTATTCACAATGCTACATGTAAAATATGCTTCATGTTAGGAATGAGTCAAAGCAATTTAGAATGATGTTTTCCTTTCTAGCAATGAGCCTTATATGTCTATCCCTTCTACTTGACCACTGGGATGTGTAAAAGGGCATAAGGGGTTAGTATTGATGTTCCCAAGCCCAACAGAAGAAGGAGGTTTTGGAAGTAAATTAGAGGGTTATTACATAGGATAACTCGTCTTTTATTTTCTTTGGTTATGTTAGACAGGAGCACCTGTATTTTCTTTTTGAATTTTTTTCTTTTCCATTTTTGTAGCCAAGGTTGTAGAGTGGTAAGGGAAAGCATATAGGAGGAAGTGTTGAACACCCAAATATTTTGGAGGGTGGCTAAGGCTTACTATTTTTTGGTACTTTTTCATCTTCTGACACATAGAGGTAAGAGATAATGGAAGAAGGTGGATGCAAAGAGAGGCCAAGTGTCATGGCCTTTTACATAAAGCATCATGTAAGAAAGCATATATCTATATCATTAACAACAATGAAAAAAGCCATTATGAATAAGCAAGTTCATCAAACACATATTTTTCATACAATTGAATAAACCCTAAACATTTGTTGCTTGAAATGCTTGCTTTTTATCCATCAAACACAATTCCAAGAGAGGGGTGAAAATAATGTATAAAGCCAATGAATGAACTTGGAATGTAATAAACACATTATTTTACTACACTTATAAAAGGATATCATTTCAATTGAAATAAGTAGAGATCTAACTAGAACACTTTTTACGGAAAACTATTTCAAACTTGGGTAGTTTTGGAAAAATTGTATCGAAATGCTCATTCCATATCAAGATTCACCTACTAGAATTGAAAGTGAGGAAAAGAAACTTAACTAAGCACACACAATAAATTACTAAAAATTTACAAGTAACGCAACATGTGATGTGGCACTGAGAGAAAGGCATTTCTTTGAAAATAATACACAACAATGCAAGAGATTAAACTATATGATATGCAAATGTGTTCATGAAAAATAGCAACTGAAATGCATAAGTGTGTCAAACAATAAATCAATAAAAAACAAATAATTATCGAGCAAACCTAGAACAAAGGGACAAATAAGGAAGTATCACTCTACCACCCAGAGCTTTTGAATCATGTTGTCCTAAGCATGAAACTAGGCTTGGAATAGTAGGGGTATGATCATTGACCATGTTGTGGCAACTGTTCATGTGGGTTGGGTAGCCAATGTTGATTAGACCTGTAAATAGATTGAATCTAAAGTTGATACTTCTATATCTGATATAAAAATTCAAAAAGGATGGGTGGAGAGGAGTAAGTGGTTTGAAATTAGTAAGTGTTTCCTGCATATTTTTAACTATTATCATCCAAATCTTTTCTTTAATCATTTCAAACTAGTAGTGCATGACTGGATCTGTAATAATCTTTGTTAATATTTTTTATGTATTGTATGCCAGCATCGAGAAAGACCATTATTTGAAGTGTCAGATGTTTGTATCTGTAACTCGTATTGTTAGCAAGAGACTATATGGGAGTGTCTACTTCTGTCTGATTTTTTATACAACTAGAAGTTAGACACAAATCTCAAACTGTGATAACATATCGTTGCTTGCTGAAACTGAGTGAAAATGGGGTAATCAATAACCACTAACTTCTATTTTATTGTTCTAAATATTAGGCATATGATTTAGCGTGGCTAATTTTAGAACCAGAACCTACCATAAACTTCAAGTTTGGGTCTATGTTGTTAGAGGATATATTCATCTAAATTTCCTTATTTGATTACTTTGTTATGAGCAAACAAAAGAGTAGATTATTTTGTTATGACTATTCAACAAATGGCTAAGACAAAAGTATTGAATTGAGTTTTATTGTTGTGTCGTGAAATTATGCATTCATGCTATAGCTTTTCACATTTTCAAGAAAAAAATCATATATAATTTGATTAGTGTATCTTATATATTACATTGAGAATTGTTGATCAAATCAACACAAAATAATCTCTAAATCTAGGTCCATTTTTTCTTGTGAAGGGGAACCAAGAGTACTGGTCACCTCTTAGGGATTTTGATCCTAGTCACAATCACCTAGATTTGTAGGTATCTAGGTGAGGGCCATGTGGCTTAGTCATTAGCTTGTCAAATAGTATGACATGTCTGTAGGTGCATTCCATATTGTCTATTTTCTAATAATTGGATGTACTTCCTCACTTACTTCCCTTCATTTTCATATCTTTAATATGATCCATTGATACAATGTGCTTGTGATCCTAGTAGTAATGACAAATTGATGACTACTCCTTCCAATGTGTCTTGTCAAAGCTAGATTTCTTTAATATAATGAGAATCTTTGGCTATTTATTCAAATTTAGTGGTTGTATATTTGATGAAGTTTGACTATATGAATGAACATCTATAACCAAGATCATAACTTCATATTATTGATTTGGTTATCAACTAGTAGGATACTATGATTGGTCATTCGCAAATGGATCTTGACTATATTCACTCAGTTTTGGATCATGCCTATGGCAAGACTTATTTTTAATGACAATTGCTTCAAACTTATACAAATCCTAACATATACATGGATGAAGGTCTTCAAACAATTTCTTAAAAAATTTGCAAATACAAGGACACATTCGTTGTTTAGTTGAAACTACAGGTCCACATCCACTATTGAAGCAACTTTCATCACAACTAGTGTCTTCTCTGACTCCAGGCCCCCTCCTAAAAAATAGTGGTCAGAGTAATCGTCCTCCTCTTTTTTATTTTTCACTTATTTCTTCTACTACTATATAACTATTTTCCTATAAACAAACAACTTTCACATCATTGAACACAAATCTTTGTCTCTATGATAGGACAACAACATTATTAACTTTCCATCCCTTTTTTATTTTGAATATGACACTCCATATTCATAACAACAAAGTTTATTAAAATAATTCCTAAGGACACTGATAAACTTAAAATATTGAGAATATTAGGTTCTTTATCCAACTTTAGTGGATGTATATCTGGCTGTATGAATGCCCATCTATAACCAAGATCATACCTTAATATTATCTGTTTGGTTGTCATCTACCAGGAAATTGTGACTAGTCTATATTCACTTGATATTAGGACCAGGTCTATGGCATGACTTACTTTTTATGACAATTGCTTCAAAGTGATGCAAATCCTAATAAATCTGGGGATTAAGGTTTTCAAATAATTGTTTCAAACTTATGCAAATACAAGGACACGTTCATTATATAGTTGAAACCGCAAGTCCACATCCACTATGGAAGTAATTGTCATCATAAGTAGTGACATCTTCTCTTACTCTGGTACTCCTTCTAGAAAATAGTGGTCAAAGTACTCATACTCCTCTTTCTTGTATCTCCCTTGATCATTCTACTATGATATAACTATTTTCCTACAAAAACGGATAGTTTTCACATCATTGAACATAAATATCTATTTCTATGATAGGATAGCAACATTATTAACTTTGGATCCCAATTAAATTTCTAATATGACATCCCATATTCATAAATAAAGCTTAGTAAACTAATCCTCATCCCTATTGTAGATATCAAAATACAATAGCCAAATATATACTTGTTAGTGCATAATAAAGAAAATCATCATAACCAAATTATGGATGACAGATATCACTACTATTAGAATTCTTATATTATAAAATATATACCTTTAAGTATGATTGCATCATAGTTTCTTTATATGAAAACATAATCTATGAAATATTTAACATAAATGGAATTAGTTCTCCATTATACCCATTATGCAACAATACACATACCAATGAGTTGCATTTTTAATTAAACTTGAAGTAATCCGAAAGACATCACAAATATATGCTCACATTTGTGGTTTGAAAATATGTTTGTTTATAAAGTCCCACTATTTTGCACGTTTATGTTTTTTTCTTTGTTTTGTCTAAATTGTTAATTTGAAAAGGTTTGATTAATAAAAACTATGTCAGTTAAGCTTATAAGAACTTTGAAATGAATTATCTGTTGAGTTGAGAAGGTGGTCAATGAGATCATAGACAAATAACATGGGATGAATTGAAGATTTTGAATGGAATATTGAAGAGGTGAAACTTAGATAAATGTATTTTGAGTTTGGAACCAATCACTTATTGTAAGGTCATGAATAAACCCACTCACCATGTTTTAACAAAATAATGTCATTTGTCACAAATGTATTTCTTCTTAGAATTGTGTCATTTCTAAACATGATAGAATCTCAATTGGTTGTGAATGAAATATTGTGACTTTTTGGATAAATCATATCCTAGATGATGCATTATATAAGTCATGGAGTAGAAAATCTTCACAATTGGAGGTACATGCATTTGCACATTGATTGTTGCTTCTGTACATGTTCAAGAAAAATCTTGCTGCCATTTGTTCCTAGATAATCTAAACACTTGCAGTCCTCTTGAAGTTAAAAAGGTAGATGTTCTGTAAGGAATCTAAAATCCCACTATGGTCATATTTCATTGCACGTTGTGGATTTATGAATGGAATTTCATGTACATATATATCCTGAATGCACTTTGCTTTTTCCCTAAGCCAACCACCCCAATGCTAATAGCCATCAAGTCACTTTCCCTTTTCTATGTTCATTTTATCTTTGCTTATCTATTTTTTTAGAATTTAATCATTAATTTTCAAGTCAAGTAACAAAACTTTGCTCATCTTCTTAAAATGTTGTGTTTGGGATAGAACTAGCATCAAGTGCCATATGGGCTTAAACTCCAACAACACCTTATATGAATGTTTCCATGGTCTATGTTGCCTACTAATCACCTTATATGAACTTGTCTAGAAGTTATGTAGTTTTTGAGGGATCAAGTGACCACAACCCAGGTGAATAGAGGTTCATTGATTGTATGCAAAAGACTATGGACTTTGAATTTATAAATGTATCTAAAGTAGTATTTCAAATTGGTATTTTCTGAATAATGAGGATGGTTATAACGTTCTGCAGTCCTTGAATAGTAATTTTGTTTAACTTTCAAATAAGAAAGATTGTTCAACTCCTCTTAGGATGTTGAACCACAAGTACACAGATGCAAATTCTATCAATCGAATTGGCCTCTTGCCTACTGTCAGGATCCACATGCCTCTAGTGGGTAGCCATGGAGAAACCATCATGCAATTCATAATTTTCAACTTTCATTTGGCACTGTAAAGGGATCTCATCTTGCAAGTATTTTAGTATAATTTGATGGCTTCATTTGTTATGATTTTTAAGATTCATTCATAATCCATATTTGATGATGGAAAATGTATTAGTTTTATGCACTGAGAACTCATAAATGTACTTGTAAATTGTGAGATTTTTAGGTTGTTGAGATGTGGATAGATGGTTGTGATCCCTCATGCGGACTGGACTTATTTTTTCTTGACTATGCAAAGTAGTTATTCTTTGAAATTCGCTGAGTAAATCAAATGTTAGGGTAAAATTTATTGAAGTTTTCAATCTATTTTTGTCTCATTTCTGTTGTTGTGTGGATATACCTTCATGTTTCCCTAGAAATTGGGTTAGAATTGGTTGTTATGCCCTTTGTTGTTTTTTCTATTGAAAATTTCTTTGTATCTTGATTATGCTACATTATATCTGCTAATGAAATCATACAATTCAAACTAGGCTCGCTTATCCTAAAAGGGAATAGTTGGGATGATCTACATTACATTGAGCAAATAATAGTTCAATATGAGGTGAATTCCATTCTATCTAGATAAGAAGTTGTACATACACTCACATATTCTTGTCATCTTTACTACATATATAGAATGGTTGTCGCATACCTTTGACTTGCTGGTAATTTGTATTGTAGGTTGAAAATGACTTTTGGCATGGGGTTAAAGACTCTCAACAACCATGGCTGATTTTTTAGATGAATCACTACCACTTTTAGATTCAACTAGATTTCAAAAAGAATTAGTAGGTAAAGATGGCTCACATGTATATGCTTGTCTTCCACATTATTTGTTGTAGGAACCAAAATCTTGTTATAGTTTACAAAGAAGAAGTTTTGATGAGTAGCATGAATGAGTTGAATCTTCAAGTGATTTTATTTAGCAACTTAATTTAATGTTTTACTTCTATTTCTATGTGCTTATGCTCCCTCATTATAATAATCTTAATACTCTACAAAAATACCATGTTTTCGAGGACTATACATCCAAAGTCATTGTTATTCAATTAATTATTGGAACTCACTAGAAGATCAACATGTTTGATGTTGAAAATAGAGATACTTTGACATATAAAGCAACAAGAGTGTGAAATTACATCTTGCACTCAACTCCACCAAACTTGAAACAATTGTTGAATGTTGTAGTTATGAATGTTCCAATTAAATGTAAGTAGCAATGGATTATTTTAAGAAATTGACAATGTTGTGGATATGATCATATTCATCTACCAATAAGGGAATATAATATCTAGGAACTTAGTTCTTGGGGTGATATTATGTTGGAAAATGAAGATAACATTTTGTTGTCATATGTTATGTGTGTATTTTCTATGATTTTTATGTACACCCAGAAGGTTCTCATGCTAGATATCTGGTCCACAAAGAAGTTATGCATGTATTCATGGGTTCAAGAATGATTAAGTCAATTTCAACTGTATCATTCTATATTTCATCTTGTCTTTTCATAAATAAGTGAAATACAATCCCAATACATTATCTAGGGGTTAATCCAAGCACCATCTCTTTCCTTCATCTCTTATCTTAAGAGATAGAAAATCATGTAGTCATTAGTCTAGTGTCTCTTGTTGGCATGTGACTGACCGTCTGTTGATTCTGAGGTCCTTTTGCTACATGATCCCTACTTTCTTGTGTTGGAGGTAGATCATAATCAGTGTATTGATGACCATTCCATGCTTCTACTAATCCTACTTTGACCTATCTTACATAGCATGTCATGTGATATCAATATGTTTTGAAGCAGATCCATGGGAGTTGAAAAAATGAATTATTATAGTTGACCATCAATACAAATGGAGCATGGAAAAAAAATTTCAGTAAACATTTCATAGAAACTGACACTATATATATATGTATGTATATATATTATTTTTTCCATGTGCATTGTAAAATAGGGGAGAGGTATATGTCCTCCCCATGAGTATTTGTTGTTCTAATAAATACAAAGTATTATTGTTGACATTATAAGCATGACTTGACCAAAGTTACCATCAATTCATCTTGTTTAATATCAAATTAATCACTTGATGCATAATCAAACTACATATTTATGTGTAGTAAATTTCACTTTTCCATACAAATTAACTATGCATACAATTGTAGTATATACATATTTTGCTACATATGAACTGCATATGTGATTGTAGTTATACATTTATGTATAATTACGCCTAAATTTGTATAAGTAAAGACAATATTTAGCTACATTCCTGACTACATACCTATTTATATTTAATTTTTTATTTAACTACATATTTGATACATGTAGCTAAAGGAATTTTATACACGAGCGTCAACTGTAATTTTTATATGTAAATAAAATTTTGGCTAAAGCCTTCAGATGCAAAATATGGTGTTTTGCTACACTTTTTTGTAGTTAAACCAACATTTTTATTGATATCCCTTAAGCTTTATTACTTGTCTACCTTTATTTGAGTGAGATAAATCTTATGTAAGAGAGATGGAATTATTTGTGAATTTCTCCATTCTCTCTTCTCCAATCCCCATTCACATAGATTGATTGAAGGTTTTCTCCTTGGCTAAGGAAGTGAATGTCAAGATGTATGATCCTCTTCAGGAGTGGGAATACCTTAGAAGAAGGATGAAAAGTCTTGGTAGGTGGATAAGTACTTGGATGATTGTTGGCTCCCTTGTCCTAATTAAAATGGAAGATAGTTTAGCCCTTGATCTAGAAAATGGTGTTCATGTGGTGTATCTCTTATAAGTGAATATAAGGTGGTACTCATACTTCAAAATCCTAGAATTTGGCCTCTCTAGGTAGTGGAGTACATCTGTAAGTTTAGAGGTTGGAAACTCTATAATTGATTGTGTTCTTTTGTGTTTGTTCAATCTCTCTCATCCTAGCTACGCTTGTTTAATTACCCAAAAAATTCAATATACCTTGAAGGTCTAACAAGTTTATATTCACCCCCACCATCTAGAGACCATTAATTCAACAATTGGTGTCATAGAAAGGTATTATCCAACACATTGATCCCAAGGGTAAGAGAATCCAGGTGAGAACCAACTTAGTTCTCTCAATATAGAGGGTGGCTTCTCCATGTGTCCTCCCATATTTGACAACACTAACTTCCTCCATTGGAAGATAAGGATGCAATTCTATACCAAGGTATGAACTTTGACATGTGGAAGGTATACCCTACAAACCTATGGAAGGAGATATGAGCACATGGAGTGAGGCAAGCATGAAGAACGCACAACTCTTTGCTAGAGCAATTTGCATCTTCTACTCTGCACTCACTCCAACCGAGTTCAACAACATCATTTATTGGGACAAAGCTCATGATATATCAGAGAAACTATGCATTCAATATGAAGGGATGGGGTAAGTAAAAGACAGTAAGGTCTACATGCTCACTCAACTATTTGAAGCCTTTAAGATGGGAAAGAAAGAAAGTGTGAGTGAAATGTATTCCAGACTCAGAATTCTTGTGAATGGGCTTGCTTTGTTGGGTCATGTCATGGATTAGAAAAGGTAAAATCAAAGATCCTCCATTATCTTCCTCATTATTGGGACAATGAGGTCTCATCCATTGGAGAAGCTAAGACCCTCTCCACTATCCCATTTGAAGAGCTCATAAGAAATCTTCAAGCCTATGATTTGAGACTCAACTGAAAAAAGGAAGAAGAAAGAGGAGATGAGAAGGACTCTAAGAATATGAAGGAAGTTGCCTTCAAAGCCCAAACTGAAGCACTTTTGCAAGCATAAGTAATAAGCCAATCTCCTCCTTCTTCAAGTGAAATGGGTCCCCAAGTGACCTTAAATCCTACTATTCCAAAAGGAAAACATTTCAAGGGTAAAATTCTTCTTCTACTCCTAGGTGATTTGAGTGTGGACAAAGGGGCACTATGAGAATGAATTCCCAAAAGCCAAGAAGTGTCACCACAAGAGCAGCCATAGAAAGAAGGATGACTACAACAAGCACTGGTACATATACTACCTTTAGTGTTGGTTGAAATATAGATCTACAACATCAATTTTATACTAAAATCGAAGTGGGCAACACTACAACTAAGGACCTTCTGTGTCAGTTTTCAGGAAATGGATAAATCAACAACATATGGTCAATTTCAGTTGCCATGAAAATAGAAACCACTGACTCAACTGACAACTAAGAGCGATATCAGTGTCATGGTATCACTATGTGTTGTCGACTGAGTGATAAGGAATCACATTGTAGTCCTAATGTGTCGTTAGTTGTAGTCTAAGGAATCGAGGATGCAGAGCAAAATGATGGCATGGTCATGCAGTGCAACATGACCATGTTGCAGGCTGGGTAGCATTGCCATGCTAGGTGGCACAACTATTTTAGAATAGATAACCCTATTGTGTCATTGTTTGTAGTTTGGAGAACCAATGATGCAGAGAGATACAATGGCTTGGAAGCACGATTGTGTAGCAGATTGGATAGTACGACCATGCTGGGTGGCATGACTGCTTTAGAATAGTTGTGCCATTAGTTTTTATAAAAAATCATGTTGTAATTCCTTATCAAGTAAAATTTAACTAATAAAGTTAGATGTGTTGTCAGTTTTGGTTATAAAATCAACAATGCATATCTACCTTGTTGATTTTTTTTATAATAACTTGCATGTATCTTTTATTATAGAAAGTCTGCAAATCTGATGTCCGGTTGTTCAGCATGATGCAACACCTGTAGTTTATTAGAGCTATAGGTTATGTCATGTGTTCAGATTGAAAACAAGCCAGCACACATGTAAAACTTGCAATAACAAACACATACACACAATTCATCCAGCCACAACATCTTCCTTCACCAATTCCATTCTATGCAACACTTAATTCCATTCTCATGCATATAGACAATTTAGTAAACACACATACAATTTCATTCTCCAATTCCATTCTCCAATTCCATTCTCATGGCATGTATAAATGCAATTCTCATTGTCTTCATTCCCCTTCACATTCATTCACACACATGCATATATATAGACACTATTCACATATGCACCAACAATTCACTTGCATCCAATTTAAAGTTGCAAAAAGTCATAACCATTGCATGTATATAGAAATATTGACATCAAGGCTTAGAAAACTCATATTTTATCCCAATCAATTTCAAAGTTGACTTCCATAATCAAGGAGTGTGTCCATCCTTCTCTTATCTCATATGGATCTTGATTTGTATAGGGCTCTATCGTGTCAAACAATTGCAAAGAGAATGACATAATTCAAGAGTTTGATTTGATTTTTTATCATATTATCAAATGAGACTATTTACCTATGATGATCAAGACTATACAAAATACCTTTTGTATACAATGGATGTCGATTGCCTCCTATCTGATAATCATGTTCATATACTGCATCACATAGTATCCACATGTCCAATTATCATTTTGTATAGGGCCTATAAATTTACAGTTATACACGACATTAATAAATAAAAGTAAGCATAGTTGTCATATATATGTATTGGAGTCAAACAACTACCACAACATTCTTCCAAATTAATAATTTATTTTTTATCTACCTTTCTTCTGGCCTTTTTGAATTCTTTTATTTCCTATAAGTTAAAGTAATACATTTAGTTGAATTAATAAATAGTCATGTAATGATGCGGACATTAATATTTGTTGATGGATATAAATAGTCATGAAAATAATGCCTTTCTCATTGTGTGTCCCTCATTGTTAGACCTATAAATAGATTGAATACATAATGGATACTACTATATCTGATATCTGATTCTGAAAAAAAAGTTGATTTGACATTTGATCCATGGATATCATATGTCAACATATGAATATGATCTGAACGTATAATATCCAAATTCAAATAAATATTCAAGACAAACCTAAGATCATACATTTATTGTTAATATAAATATATTATATATAGAAACTATTAATATTACATTAAATATATGTGATTAAGTGTCTATATTTTTAGATTTCTATATATAAATAATATATATTTAATAATACATGTATGCATTTGTCGAATTTAGATTTCTTTTGGAGTGGATACAACAATATCCTATATTAGATCCGAAATTTTCAGATCCAAACTTCGATATCTAAAATCCCATTCAAATTGTGTGGATATCAGATCTTTTTCAAAATTTTGGATTTGAAGTCAGTTCAAATGTGTGAATTCTAGACATCCATTTACAGGTCTACTGACTATTTACTTTGTCACCCCAAGGATGTAGATAATACACAGTTAGCATCTCAAGGACAACTACCAACAACTCCCAATGATTGTTATTGAGTGAAAAGAAGGCAAACAAAAGAAAACTTGAAATCCACAATGAAATGTAATTCATAAGTCAAAATTATAAGCAAAGTGCCCAAAACTTATCCAACATTAAAAGGAACTATAATCACACTCTTTCTTGCATTAACAAAATATTTAAATGTGATATAACAATAATCACTTATAGATTTTGGGTCTTTATCTACATGAATAATCAATTATGAAACTAGAAATGCCACATTGATTAGTGGTGAACAATCCACACACCATGTATAAGTATTCACACAATATAAATGTATACATTTATATATAAGAAAATAGATCCACATATATTTTTACATGTATAGAATCAAGAGTTTATCCATAGGATCTCACCATACCCAAATTTGTATCACAGATGTATTCAACCAAACATAAGTAAACAACTCCACAATATCTCTCAAGAATATACTAGTGTCGTGAGCTTGACCTTCAATGTCATCTTAGTTGACCCTTCTTCTAAGTTGCTTAGTCATAGTGCAAACACCTTGCACTTAGAACCTAGTGAGTCCAATAGGTCCTTTGCAAACTAAGCAGTTAATCGAATACCTAGAGGAGGACATGGAGTAGGAATTATAGGGGATTTCTTAAGTATTGTGATCTGCATATATTCTCATATCAATTACCAATTATATACATGAGTAGAAAAGAATCACAAATACAAATGTAATGAAAATTTATCATACATCTACATAGATTACTCTTGCTTTGGGCCACACAACCACACTGCCTTATACATCACCTATCATCTTGTGCTCGGGGTAGCCATGTGGCAATGATGTCTATTTCCAAGCCTAATAGACACACGAAACACATCGGTGGACATTAGAATATTGTGAATCATGTCACCTAGAAGGGGTGGGTAAGCATTTCCTAGTGCAATGACATAGAATCTAGGTTCTAGTAATGTAAGATGACATGGATTCAACCCCTATAAATTTGTACATAGTGTTATATATACCTAAATAGAAACATATTATAAATTCACCAGAAAGCATTATATCACAAACAAGCTTACATAGGATGTACCAGCTGGTGGGTCCATGGGATTATTCCCAACCACCTCTATCATAAGGGGTCCACCTCGTATGAAGAGTGAGGTAACACATGTGCTATCTGAGGAGGTTGTGACTGAGAAGTCTAATACTATCTCATTGCATCCTCAATTCCATTTGCAATCATGTCTTGCACTTGCTCTTGTGACAATCCCCCTCTTTTGATAGATTTGTGCTTCTATGATGAACCAAAAAAGGATCTTATACCAACACCAGACCCAACGACACTAGCACGAGTTGGATGCTCTAGATAGTGCAACCTTTAATTCATTCCTTTGGCCCTCAGTGATGAACTTTCCTTTTTTTATTATAGAGATCTTACTAATTATCATCAATAGTAATTGGTCAGTAAAACATAAAAATCAAGGTCAAAAATGAACATGCACTCTGAGAGTTTAATTTTACCATTTTTTTAGCCGCCTCAGCGGTTGCAAGGTTGGGTATTTCTCCAGATAAATTTTTCCCCGCACCTAACCACTCCTTGTGGCAAAGTAAAGGTGCAGGAGTAGTAGAAGATTCATCAGAGCCAAGAGTAAGTTGCTCAGAAGAAGACACTTTGAGTATTTATTGGAGATGCCTTGCACAGCCACCTGGACCCATGTTGTTGTCATGCACATTCTTTGTATGCCTTTCTTTTTTAGCATCATGTAGAGTCTGGTTAATAAAAACCATATGTTAACTACGTAATACATTGAATTCATAAGAATCTGTTTAAGTGAAGGGTCTTAATACCTTGAATTCATCTATTTGTCTTGAAGAAACAAACGCTTTCCACACCTTTATGTCAGGATAGGACCATTGCTCAGTGGTAACTTTTTGTTCTTGTCGCTCATTATATATTCTGTTGTCATATTTGTCCTGTAATTCCTTGATATCCTCCCACAGTGTTGCATCACCTTTTCAGATGCAATTTTTTATTAAGGTCAAAGATGCTCTGTAAGATTTCATATACTTAATGGCATATTTTTAAAGAGAGAATTGTGAATATATTTAAAAATCAAAATATCACACTACTATGTCCTTTCATAGGTAGTCTTTTGTGGAAGGATCAACTTTATGACATGATTCTATTATTATATTCATTTTTATGAGTAATAACCCCTAGATATTGTGTATAAGTACTACAATTCTTCTTAATAGGATTTCCTACATTAACAAATACAACATCTTGCTTATATCCATTACCCCTTTGTGATACTAACTTGTTCATCAAGGTGATGACTCTTTCACGTGCATGATCATGTTGCTCCTCTGCAAAGCCAACAAGATCCTCAGGTCACACATTCTCAAGATGCTCATGCTAAAGTTGTCAAGAAACACATATATATAAGTAATAAAAAATGTAACTTATATATATGTGATATAGAATGTAAAATGTACAAGTATGTAATAAAACAATACAATTTACACCAAACTCATCATCATGATTGTCATGGTGCTCATCCTCATGGTCTGACATTTGGTAAATTGTATATGAAAAATAGCCAAAGAATGAAATATAAGTGATAAAGAATATAAAATGTCCATGTAGCATATGAAACATATATAAATGTAATAAAGAATGTGAAATGCATATCTAGAACTTAAAAAATAAAATACATGCCTCTAGTATTGGTTGGATATTTAATCAATTAATATTCCTTCTATGTGATTTTGTGGCATATTTAAGTCGGCTTAGAATCAAAATTCGGTGGTGGCAAGCCAACTTAGAATGGACCGAAGTCATCATACTTGTCATAGTACTTTTCTTCATCTATAGGATTTGTAATGAACTGCCTTTTCCCATAAAGGGCGATAGACCATTTTTCATTTGTAGGATCATCAATGTAGAATACTTGCTTTGCCTCTAATGCCATTATGAACAGTTCACCTTTCTCTCTAATATTTTCAAAATTTACTAATGTTAAACCCAATTCACCCACTATAACTATGATGACCTCCAATTTTGTGATGATTCTTAGTAATTTTCTTTAGTTTTCCACACTCTTCCTCAAATGTATTAGATAGACTCTCTAACTATTCTCTTTTATTACAAACATACTGTTAGATTAACTTTTTCCTTTTTACTTATAGAAAAAGACACAAAAAAAGTCACAAAAAGACCCAAACGGTCCCAAGACCGCATGGACTCACACGGTCCCAAGACCGCATGAAGCCAAACGGTCCCAAGACCGCATGGACTCACACGGTCCCAAGACCGCATGAAGAAAAATGGTCCTAAGACCGCATGGACTCACACGGTCCCAAGACCGCATGAAGCCAAACGGTCCCAAGACCGCATGGACTCACACGGTCCCAAGACCGCATGAAGCCAAATGGTCCCAAGATTGCATGAACTCACATGGTCCCGAGACCGCATGAAGCCGAACGGTCCCAAGACCGCATGGACTCACACGGTCCCAAGACCGCATGAAGCCAACCGATCTCAAGACCGCATGGACTCACACGGTCCCAAGACCGCATGGAGTCACACAATCTCAAGACCGCATGAGTCCAAACGGTCTCAAAGTCCAAACGATCTTCAAGACCGTTTGGACCGAAAAACCGCCCAAACCGTTCGGACTTCACTTAAAGCCTATAAATAAGACCAGAGGGGTCCTCTCAAAGGAGAAAGTTTTCAGACGCCCAGAGGCTGCCTCTACTACTCCAGAGCTATTCCAATTTCCATCCTCCGCCCGAAGGCTGCCAGTCTGAGATCCACGCTCCATCCTGAAGCTACTCTCTCTCTCTCCGCCAAAGAAGGTGGGAAGAGGAGACCTCGTCCTCGAGCAACCTGTGAAGTTTAAAGATCGTCTCTCTCTCTCTCTCTCTCTCCAAGGGGTTGACTTTCCTCTCTCCTTTGTGGGGATGACACTTTCTCTCTCTCTTCTTGCCTCCTTCTTTGTCCTAGCTATGAGCGAGTAGTCTCTCTCACTGGGGTGCGGGGAGTAGCCCCGCTACCCATGTTTTCATTTCATGTAATGTATCCATAGTTTGCAATATAGATATGCTTTCTTTTCAGTTCAACATCAATCGTTTAATGAATGCTTGTTGCTTGATCACCAACTTGTGTTATCTATTATCTTTTAGTATGAATTGTCTATGTTTGTACTACTAGATTCGAATCTCGATTGAATGTTGGTTCTTGGTGCATGTATTCACCATGCATCTATTTCGGTATCTAGAAGTGTTTCTCAAGAAGTGGAGTAAACTCACTTTCATCGTTGTACTTTCATACTATGAAATGGAATCAGTTGACGTATGAAAGTACAACCTTGATGAGTCGAGGAACACACTTTGCGAAGGGAATGATGCAAAGTAGGTGACCATTCGTTCGGGGATGGATGACTTTGCAACATTCCCACACTTCTCGTAGTTAGTTCTCTGAAAGGAAACTAAATCTATGAAGATACTAACTGTTTAGATCCTCATTGCAGGTTATGCTTTATATCGCATGTTTTGATCCATGTGTAGTGGCGGTGAAAACCGATCACATCTTAGTGGCTTCTTATCATTGTTTAACATCCTAAAATTTACTTGCTTGCTTTACTTTACTTGCTCTTAGTTTAAAAACAACCAAACCAACCTTTTGATTTAAATACCTACTATTAAGAGATTAAGTGAAATTCTAACGCTTTTCATCTTGTTCCCCCTAATAAGACCGTTGTCCCGTGGATTCAACCCTTAACTATAATACGATAAGACTTCCATGTATCTTAGCATACGTGGGTGGAGTTCTTGACCTAGTATAAGCAAGGCTAAACTTAAAGATTTACCATCTTTAGGATTTTTAGTGGTGCACACAACTCCACGTGAGTGGAAGCTCCATCAAAAATTGGTGTCGTTGCTGGGGACAACGGAACGTTTTAATTTCATTTAGTATCTTTCTAGTTGGTTAGGGTTTTGCACTTTCTTTTAATCATTGGTCCATATCTTCTTGAATTCATTGTATCTCTGGCATCATCGAAAAGGTGTGTTATTTTCTCTACTCAGGTAGAAGACGTGTATGCAATCATCGCATAACCTCAGATTCTCCCCTGATCCAGAGTATGACTCTGAGGTAGAGAGAAGCTTGCACCGCCGCATCAGACTTAACCGTCAAAGAGCCAGGCAAATGGTTGAAGATCAACGCCAAGCTGCACTAGTCATGGAAAGGGTCAATGTCGCCATAGCTACTCAAAGAGCACAACTCATCGCTGACACCCGTGCTCAGATTCAAGTGGAGATCCGAGCGGAAGAACATGCCCGCATCCGAGCTGAAAACGAAGCAGCTAACCAAGCTACCTAGTTAGAGCTAAGAAACTAGCAATTGAGGGATTATGCGGTCCCTAAGAACTACGAAGACAATCATCCAGTTCGGCCTCCAATCATCAACATACCCAACTTCGAGATCCGGACACAATGGATTCAGATCATGCAGGGCATCTCATTCTCTGGAGGTTCTGGAGATGACTGTATGGATCACTTGAAGAGGTTCAAGGCACTTTGCCGACTGGTCCCACAGGCCGGAGTTGCTTTCGATGCAATAATGCTACATCTTTTCCACTTCACTCTATCAGGAAGAGCTTTGAGCTGGTACAACTCGCTTGATAGGGAGCCAATAATCACCACATGGGCTCCCTTGGAAGAAAAGTTCATGGAGAAGTTCTTCCCCCCTTCGTTAACTTACGAAATTAGGGGGAAGATTAACCACTTCGCCCAACTTCCTGAAGAATCACTCGCAGAAGCTTGGGAAAGGTTCAAAGAGCTTCTAAGAAAGTGTCCTCATCACGGTATCTCCCAAAATCAATTAATAGAAACATTCTATAGGGGAGTGAGTGATGACATCAAGCAATTTCTGGATTCCTCATATGGAGGAAATTTTATGAGAAAGAACTATGAGGATGCTTGGAAAATCATCACACTTGGAGCTGAGAATCAATCCAATTGGGGACGATCATCTGGCAAGGGAATCCTCAAAGTTTATAAAGCTGAGGAATCAATGGAAATGAAGGCTATTGTTGAAGCCTTAAAGACTATAGCTCATAAACAGCAGGCTCTTGAAACTTCACTTGGAGAATTCGATAAGAAGAAAAACCCTCAAATTCAACAGGTTAAAGCTGCCACAGGGACCTGTGAAGCCTGTCACGCATCCGATCACCCAACTCTGTCATGCGGTTTTCTTTACAATGTGATGATGGATATGCACCCACCACAACAGCAGTACGAACCAATCATTGAACAAACTGAAGAGAAAATACACGAACAAGTTAATTCCATTCATTCCATACTTGGACAAGCTTACTATAACCCAAGCCAACCACAAAACCACCCCGGGTTTCAATATGGAAACCCTGCGGGGACTGCCAATCCACAACACCAAACGCAAGGAGGATCTTCTAATAGACTGCCACCAGGATTTCAAAGCAACTTTAACCAAAATCAAGGGAACCTTAGAAATAACCTACCAAGATCCAACTACCAAAGGAATCCCTCCTCTTACTACCAATACACCCATCCTCCTCTGCACCCACAACTACCCCCTCAGCTACAACAATCATAGCAGCCTCAGTTAGCACCACCTCCACAACAGCCACATCAAGGACAAGAACAATTTCAACAGAAAAATATCCCTTCCCAGCCCACTGATGAGATAACTATGATCATGCAAATGCTACAATCGCAACAAACTATGCTCGCTAATCAGCAAGCTCAACAGAAGGCTGTAGAGGCTCAACTAGCACAAATTGCTGCCCAGTTGAAACCTCCAGCATGCACTTTTGCTGGACAACCAGAGTCGAACCCAAGACATGACCAAAATAGACCGGAGCAACTGAATGTTGTCACTACCAGATCAGGTCGTTTCCTTCATGAAACTACTAGAATCGCTCTTGATGGTGATGATACACATGTCTTTATTCCAAACGCAAGCCCAAACCTAGGAACTGAGAAGTCTGTAGAGAATGTGAGAGGCAAAATAAAAGAACAAGCCTCCAAAGAGCCAGAAATCCCGCAGTATAAACCAAGGATACCATATCTGGGAAGATTGCGAGAGACAAAAATGGACACTAGGTTCCAAATATTTAAGGAGACGATGAAGAAACTCTATATTGACATCCAGCTCCTCGATGTTGTCTCTGAAGTACCAGCTTGGGCTAAATAACTCAAAACTTTGTTATCAAGGAAATACATTATTGAAGAACAAGAAACCATCAAACTAGCCCAAACCACCTCTGATATCATCCTTAATAAAATGCCAAAGAAAAAGGACCCAGGTTCCTTCGGTGTTCAGTGCTATATTGGAAATGCCTCAAGCAAAAAGGGATTAGCTGACCTAGGGGATAGCATATCAATTATTCCCTATTCCATGTGTAAACGATTAGGTTTCACTGACTTGCTTCCCACAACGATGACAATTCAGTTAGCTGATTCTACTATCACTGCACCTCTAGGAATTATCGAAGATATTCCAGTCAGGATAGGCAAAGATGCCTATGTCCCGTGTGATTTTGTCATCATGGATATCAAGGAGGATTTAAGATACCCGATAATATTTGGCAGACCCTTCCTTGCCACCGCCAGGGCACTCATTGATGTTGAAGCGGGTACGATCATTCTGAGACTGGGAAAAGAAGCAATTTAGTTCTGAGTCCTCAATAGCATGAAAAGACCCAACATTCAAGAGGAGGTTTTTCTCCTTGATGCAATTCACCAAATGTCCCAATTGGAAATATTTGAGCCATCTGATGAGTTAGAGATTGTTCTAACAAACCCAAAAGTCGAATTCTCGGCTAGTGAATTGGTTCAACAATGCTTGCAACACTTAGAGAAAGCCGAAGAAGCGCCAACGGCCACCTTTGAGGAGCTCAAATCCGTCACTGTTTTAGAAACAACAGAAGCGCCCAAGGCTCCCGAGATGAAGACTCTACCCACGGGACATAAACACGTCTTCTTGGACAAAGAAAAATTATGTCCAGTTATCATCAGTTCCACTCTGACAGGAGACCAAGAAGAAAGGCTTCTCGACGAATTAAGAAGCACAAGAAGGCCATTGGGTACAGAATAACTGACTTGACAGGTATAAACCCTACCTTATGCATGCATAGACTACCCATGGTCGAGGAATTCAAGCCTTCCAGAGAGCACCAAAGAAAGCTGAACCCCAATCTTAAGGAGGTGGTCCGCCTTGAAGTCCTCAAACTGCTAAAAGCCGACATTATTTACCCAATTTCAGATTCCAGTGGGTCAGCCCTGTCCAAGTGGTCCCCAAAAAGGGGGGGACCACTTTCGTGCTAAACGAAAAAAATGAGCTAGTACCTACAAGGACAGTGATAGGGTGGAGTATGTGTATCGACTACAGGAAATTAAACAAATCAACGCGAAAAGATCACTACCCTCTGCCCTTTCTCGACGAAGTCCTTGAACGCTTAGCTCATCAAACGTTCTTCTATTATCTAGATGGTTATTACGGGTTCTACCAAATCCCTATACACCCGAAAGACCAAGAGAAAACCACTTTTACCTATCCCTTTGGGATCTATGATTTTAGAAGAATGCCATTCGGGCTGTGCAACGCACCTGCCACTTTCCAAAGATGCATGTCTGCTATCTTTGCAGGATTAACGGAATCTATAATGGAGGTATCCATGGATGATTTTTCAGTTTACGGAGACTCCTTCGACAACTGTCTACTCAACCTGGGCCAAGTTTTACAAAGATGCGAGAAAACGAACCTCATCCTAAATTGGGAAAAATGTCATTTTATGGTAACTGAAGGTGTCGTCCTCGAACATAGAGTGAGTGACAGAGGGATTGAGGTGGACAAGGCAAAGATCGATGTTATCTCAAAATTGTCTCCACCTAAAGACGTAAAAGGGGTACGAGCTTTCTTAGGTCATGCTGGGTTTTACAGAAGATTTATTAAAGATTTCTCAAAAATAGAAAAACCCATGACCCAACTGCTGACCAAAGACACCGAGTATAATTTTGACAAAGAATGCTTGCAAAGTTTCACAACTCTAAAAAATGCCTTGATTTCTGCACCCATACTAAGAGCCCCGGATTGGTCACAACCTTTTGAAATCATGTGTGACGCCAGCGATTATGCCATAGGGGCCATGTTAGGGCAAAGAATCGACAAGAAACTTTATGTAATTTACTACACATCTAAAATGCTCGATGAAGCACAGAAGAACTACACTACTACAGAAAAGGAGTTCTTAGCTGTCATCTATGCATTCGAGAAATTCAGCTCCAACTTGATTGGAGCCAAGGTCATCGTATACACTGACCACTCTGCCATACGATATCTAATTCAGAAGCAAGATGCAAAACCCAGACTTATTCGCTGGGTATTGATGCTTCAGGAATTTGATTTGGAAATCAAAGATAAAAGCGGAGTGGAAAACGTCATCTCCGATCATCTTAGCCGTATTGAAGTCAAGGATGAAGATAAAATACCTATCCGAGACTCCCTTCTAGATGACCAACTAATGAAAGTTACCAATGGATTCCCCTGGTATGCCGACATCGTTAATTATCTAGCTACAGGAATCATTCACCCTTCCGCCTCTCATCACGACAAAAGGAAATTCCTTCACGATGTAAAGCAATAATATTGGGATGAACCTTACCTTTTTCACCTTTGCGCATTCCGTCGCTACTTACCCGAAGAAGAGATTACCCTCGTCTTGGAGCATTGCCATTATGGCCCCACTGGGGGACACATGAGTGCAAAGAAAACCGCTATGAAAATTCTGCAATCAGGATTCTTTTAGCCAACCATAGCAAAAGACTCCTATGATTTTGTGAAATCTTGCAACAAATGTCAATTTTCTGGCAGCATATCTAAAAGGAATGAAATGCCCCTCACCATGTGGCAAGAGATCAAACTTTTCGACGTCTGGGGGATAGACTATATGGGCCCCTTTCCTTCTTCTTATGGTTTCTCCTACATTCTGGTTGCAGTAGACTATGTTTCGAAATGGGTCGAAGCTATACCCACAGTGTCCAGCGATTCCAAACCAGTTATTAAGATATTTAAAGATATCATTTTTCCCAAATTTGGAGTCCCCCGAACTGTCATATCTGATGGTAGAACCCATTTTCTGGAGTGAAGCTTTGAAGCTCTCTTAAAGAAATACAGAGTCAATCATAAAGTTGCATGCCTTACCATCCACAAATGAGTGGACAGGTTGAAGTTTTGAACAGACAACTAAAGGCAATCTTAGAGAAAACCGTAAATAGACATCACACTGACTGGTCCACCAAGCTTCCCGATGCCCTTTGGGCTTACCGAACAGCTTATAAAACACCAATCGGGACAACCCCATTCTATTTGGTATACGGGAAGTCATGCCATCTTCCAGTGGAACTGGAACATAAGGCTTGGTGGGCCATTAAACAACTGAATTTCGATTTCAACAGTGTTGGAGAAAATAGACAACTCCAACTACAAGAGCTAGAGGAGCTCCGAATGACCGCGTATCAAAGTGCCAGGATTTATAAAGAACAAACCAAGATGTGGCACGATGGTCATGTAAAAAGAAAAGACATCGACATTAGAGATAAAGTCCTTTTCAACTCCATGATCAAAATGTTCCCCGGGAAACTCTGCACAAAGTGGTCCGGGCCTTTCACCATTAAACATATATACCCGACCGGAGCCATCATAATTGTTGACGGCAATGGAGGAGAAAGGACAATCAATGGACATCGATTGAAAAAATATTATACTCCATCGGACAAAATGCCGAGACAGACCATTGAGATCAGAGACCCCACAGTGACAACATAACAACATCAAAACTTCGACGAGGCAGCGACGTAAAACCTAGGCGCTACTTGGGAGGCAACCCAAGATCTGAGTACCACCGTTTATCTTTTATCTTTATTTCCTGTTCCTTTCGTTAACTTAGGTTTATCTTCTGAAAAATATAAAAATCACATAACCAAAACAAACATAAAAATATAAAAATAAAAATAACCTTAACCCTCCCAAACGGTCTTGAAACCATTTGGGGCCAAACGGTCTTGAAACCATTTGGGGCCAAACGGTATTGAAACCGTTTGGAGCCAAACGGTCTTGAAATCATTTGGAGCCAAACGGTCTTGAAACCATTTGGGGGCCAAACGGTCTCGAAACCGTTTGGAGTCAAACGGTCTCGAAACCGTTTTGAGTCAAATGGTCGCTAAACCGTTTGACCTAGGGTTTTTGTAAGGTCAACCCCTGAATCCTATAAATACAACCCCCCCTTTCTTCTTTCTTTCGATTCCCAAACTCCCTTAACCCTCAGTGCACTGTTCAATCTCTGATGAAAGACTTCTCTGTCACCGTCGCTCCATCTTTCGTGCGTCTTCACAACGATCACGACTCGGCCGCTTATGTGCTTCCCTTTGCCGTCATCTTCCTAACCTGCAGCTGCAAGGTAGACGAGCCGACATCACCGACAACTGCAACACCACCGAGGCTCCCTATTCTATCAAACCATCGTCCTTTTCACCTTCGCCATCATCTTTACCTTTAACAACGTCTTCGACGCCTCCGCGGCTTCTTTTTATACCACTACCATCACCCTTATCTTCGACAAAGGGCAACCCCCTTCCTAGCCATCGTCATCCTGATCGTCATCGGCCGCTCCCCGACATTTTACCTTCCAAACAGTCTTCAAACCGTTTGGAACCAAACAGTTTCCGAACCGTTTGGGACCAAATGGTCTCTGAACCGTTTGGGACCAAACGGTCTTCTAAACCGTTTGGAACCAAACGGTCTTCAAACCGTTTGGAACCAAACGGTCTTCAAAATAGTTTGGTCTTTTCAGCAACATTTGCTTTTCGTTAAAACATGAAAGTATATAAACTCATACATAATCAATCTTTATGCTAACATATGACTTTCCATTTTTAGAAATGGCATCACCAGCTAAGGAAGCCACAGGAACTGCCGACGCTCCATTTTGGACAAAGGAGCAATTGATGGAAGAACGAGCCAAACTCCAAAAGATTGTAGATAACTACAACAAGACTGGAAAGGCCCCACCAAAGGTCAACATCACAGCGATCTTGTGTGAAATTGATTGCATCAACAAATTCCTAGCTGAGGAGCCTGAAGAAGAAGTGGAAGAAATCTCCTCCAGTGATGAAGGCTCAGAATATGAGCCAACTCCCGAGGCGGAATCCCCCATCACAAAAAGCAAAGGGAAGAGGAAGGCCCAGAAAGCCACTACAACTCAACAACCAAAGAAACGGGCAAGGAAGCAGGTCCACCCCGCCACTGCTAGGGAACAAACCCTAGTAGGCTATATCCCATCAACTACCACCACCACCCCCAATACCACTCCAACTACCACCACTACCCCCATCTTCTCAGTACTCACCACCACCGCACCACCACCGCACCACCACCAGAAAACCTCTACATCCATACCCTCCCCTCCATCGATAAAATACTAAAACCAACAAAGTACATCTGCTCAAGCCTACTCATCAAGATGGGGATCTACGATAAAATCCTCACCATTCTAGACAACGCTAATCTCTCCAAACTATGCTTTGTCCCCGAAATATCATATGTCGAACCCACTATAGAATTCTTCACACATCTCACCAAAGAAGCAGTCGACATTATGGATAGATCAAGGGATGGAGGTGACCGTAGGCTGGTCACCAAGCTCTTTGGCAGCAAGGTTGTCATCAAAGAAAACATGCTGAATGAAATCTTTATAGACAACCAGGAGCAACTCAAGAAAGCCAAAGCTGTTGGAACAGAGAATACCAACTTCAACAGACATAACTTCTGGAAACCCCTGACAGGGATCCCCACCTATGAGGCAAAGACATGCAAGGCCTCGAACATACAATCTGGATTAGTGTGCACGTTGCATAAAATTCTCACAAGCACACTCTTCCCCAGGACGAAGGGCGAGAATGTCATAATTTCAGATCTTTTTGTCCTCTGGTCAGTCCTACACGGGATGCCAGTCAACATTGGACGTCATATGATCCATAAGCTATCCGCTTACACCCTGGGGAAGGAAATTTGCATGGGGGGTCTTATCACATCCATTATCAAATATCTTAAGATGGATAAAACTCTACCAAGATGCAAGCAGATAAAGGGCGACATCCTAACCAACGAACAAATTTTGAAAAACTCCTACATCATCAAAGATAAGGATGCAAAGTTATATTACATTTTCTGCCCTACAGTCAAATCATCCAGAACCCTGCTACCGCTCTCGGAGCTTGCAGATTACGACAAGGAAAAGCTCCTTTTCACTCACGAGGAGCTTACAAAACTCATAGTTGTGGTCAAGGAACCATAAAAAAAAGCACATGCGGGGCAGACATAACTTAGCATAACCGCCCCGACAACTAGGGTAACAAAAATTCCAGTAAAACGTCCCTCCAAAAGACTTTCACAGAAACAACAGCTGTCGGGGACACCAACATCAAAACCGCATCCAGAGACAGAAACCCCCCTCCCCGAAGAACAAATCACCACCTCATCTCTAGACTCCTTCATTATGAGTCTCACTGCTGAGCTTACCACCACCACCTCACCCCCCTCCACCTTTCCACAATCCACCACTCTTCCATCTTTCTCCACAACTACACCACCACCCGCATCCTCCTCTTCATCCTTTTTCTCTTCGGGCATCCCCTTCTCCACTCCTACGCCCAACTTCACCACCTTTGACTCCATCCCCATAGTCTTTCCCCCAACACTATCAATCCCACCATTTTCACTAGCTATACCACCACCTTTCCCATCCACCACCACCCCGACACCGCTGGTGACCCCATCTATAGTCACCACACAGTTCGTAGAACCATCAAAAGTGTTAGTGAGGAATTCAGACGTCCCTTTCACAAATGTCAGTGAGGAATTTGGACGTCAATTTGACATCATCCGAAACCTCCTCACCGACCCTTCTAACATAATGCATTCCATTTTTTCTTATGTGCAGGGAATATCTAAACAGGTCGCCAAGATCGACAAGCAGAATTGTGCCTTGCCAAGCATCCTCCAAGGTTTTCAGCAACGACAAGATGTAGTGGCCAGACAAGTTGATCACATCGACAACCACTACAACAACTTGCCCGAGCTGGTCCTTGGAGTAAAAAGCCAGCAAGAAGCGATGCCCAAGCAAGTCAATGAGATCTCTACGCAGACTCAACCTCTGCCTGAGACTCTCCGCGAGCTCAAGCAGCAACAAACAACTCTTAGCACGCGCTTGGATAACATCAGCAACACTCTCACACAACTCAACAATCGCCAAGAGGAGTCGACAAACAATGAAATCCAACAATTATGAGCTACAGTGATAGATCTTACAATGCGACTCCTCTCTGCCGAGGGCCGATACAAAGACCTCAAGGAAACACACGACGCACTGCTCGAAACACACGAGCAAGTGCAAGTGGCGTTTGATGAGTTACAAACCATCCATCGACAGTGCAAAAAGACAGCACACAAGAAGCTAACAAACAAAGCAGCAGCTGACAAAGAAGGTGATGATGAAGACGAAGATGACTCCGACTCCTCAGCTGATTCTAACGATGATACCACCTCCTCAGATGACAAATCTGATGACCCATACAATGCTGGGGAGGGCCCAAGCCAAGGAGCAGAACCTTCTCAGAAAGGATATGAAAAATACCACCAAGAAGGTGGACATCATCCCAAGTCCCCCACCCACAATGAAAATGTAAATATATCATATGGGGACCAATTCCTCAATTACTCTACCTTGGGATCCATAGGGGAGTCTGCAAAAGATGCGGCTTTTTCTGAGTTCCACCAATGTATTTTAGGAACCAGCGCAAGCCCACTAGCAACAACCACTCAACATTTTTCCACATTTGACCAATCAGTGCCCTTTCCCCCTGAACAGGAAGAATCATAACGAGTATGTTTAGATACAGATGAAGAACTTGATTCTACTTCCGATTCAGATGCAGATCTGCAAGGCTATATAGAAGACTTGGAACAAACTTCTTCACCCCCTCCACAGGAGCTTCCCTCGCCACCACCTCTACCGCATAAGATGCACGATTTAGATATGGCGGCCATCTCTACACTAGATGTTTAGGACATCTTTATCCTAAACACTATTGTCGACGATGCCAAAGAGGGGGGAGACATCATCTACCACAATATAAAGACTAAGCGCAAGTTGACACGTGAAGATTTCCGCAACATCCTGCGACCACGGTCAACGATGTCAATGGCAATCTTCCGTGCCCTACTTGCCAACTGCATAGAAGTTTACAGAAGCTCAAAGAGGCATCAGCCAGTATTTAATGCCTCACCTGCTCTATCTATAGGCTTGTTATACAAAGAAATACGAGCAAAGTCAATAGAGCGACTGCGTGCTGGTTTAGCACAGAGGCCACAATATCTTACTGTGCCATTTCACGTTTCCGATCACTGGTTGTTTATGATTGTGGACACCGAGGCTAGGGACGCCAAGGTGTACAATTTTTGTGCCACTGAGCTACTAGCCGGAACAATAAATTTTGTTGGAGAAGAAGCAGGAGAGGCAAGATGTATACCTTTACGGCTTCTTAAGCTAATTTGGGTTGCACGCCCGTCCCTCCGTCAGGACTGGAGCCAATCCTGGTTCTAAATAATAAACCCGCAAGTCCAAACTACCGAAGGATCTAGGGATTGCACTTTCTGCACTATCTGTCACATTCAAGCGCTAAACTAAGAAATCCCCTTTACTGAGCTAGTCGCCGAAGATTTTCACTCCCTACGAGGGCGTTACGCCATGGAGCTTATTTGTGATAGAAGGTTCTTCAAGGACCTGACAATGGCACCAGATGACGTCCCCCGTTACCTCTTTTCAGCAATCCAACATCCATAAAGGCAACCTTTCAGACAAACTTTAAAAGAATTGAAGAACAACAAATAGCCAACCATAGTTCCCGAGCAAAGAAAATGGGACCCTTCCCACTTTGATCTGGCACAGGATAAAGGGGACGTAGATTTTTGTCAGGGGAAACAATTAGGAGATTTCCATCACAAATGGTGCCCCTATCTGCCATAGAACCAACTTTCCCAAATTTCGACCTCAGTGCTTGCGAAAGTCTCTCCGACAATGAACTCCGTCTCATCATGTCAAGGCTTTACGCCGAGAAAGATGACCTCATTTTCATGTCCGGTGACATTTTGGTCATGGCAGACGCGTTATGAAAAACTGTACAGTTCAAAGGGTCTCTATCTATGAGCTTGATGGCTGCTTATCAATTTCTTCTCGGACGGAATCACCCTACAACCTATATGGCATCTGCTTATATGAAGGACGATCTCCTAAAGTTAAAGAACTTCAGAACAACTGAAGCACTAATTTCCTTCCTACAACATACAACACCGAAGTTTATCATGCTACCCTTCCTTCACCATGAGCACAGGATGCTTCTAGCAACAAACCTACCTGAAGGAACAACTACCATCTACAACAGTTCCGATAGCTAGTTCAATCCACGGCAATAGAAATATGTAGTGACACCAAAGACGCCCACATAGGAAGTGGCGAAGGAATGTGCAGACAGACTAATCGATATTCTAAGTCAGCACACAAGGGCATAC
Organism: Alisma plantago-aquatica; assembly: GCA_963693085.1. Lineage (NCBI taxonomy): Eukaryota > Viridiplantae > Streptophyta > Magnoliopsida > Alismatales > Alismataceae > Alisma > Alisma plantago-aquatica. The sequence continues at coordinate 1,006,262,330 of OY856413.1, forward strand.
GACAATGAACACTTTCATCGCCCATCCTTCAACCACAAATGTCCCCAACAAATTCGGGAATCAAACGAATGCGGCTTCCACGTCCTCCACTAGATGTACACCATCATGGTCCTTCAAAGACCAGTAGAGGATATGACAGACGTGGATTACCACGCGTTACATGGAAAGTTTGCTGCTAATCTCCTTCGCACACATGGTGCAAATAAAGGACTAATGGACGCCTGATGCCCTTGTCCTTGTACTTCTCAACCTATCACTTTGACACTCTGAGGACAAAGTGAGTGATAAGTTAGGGGGGAGTACACTGGACAAGGGTGCGGTATCATTTTCAAAACCCTTCCTTCTCTTCATTTTCGTTCAATTCTGTATAAAATTTTATAATTTTTCTTTTTCACATTTAATTTTTGTCTTAAAAAGCTTTAATCTGTTAAAATAAATTTCGCACATAAAAAAGAACATCCCTTTTTGGAACAAAGTCACCCTCATCTAACTTTTAGTCCTCAAAAGCAATAACAAGAATAGCACTTAGACATATAATGGTGACTTAATAATGTCTCTCCACTATTGATCTTCATGCTTTTTTTTCACTTCTACATCTAACTCTCCACAGGTCAATATCAAGGCTGAAATAAGCCAAGCTCTCAAGGATGAGAGGGGCATCAGGCGACATCCAAATCAAGAAGTCTCGCAAGTGGACCATTAAAAAAAAACCAAATAAGTGCATGTTGAAAAACTCTAAGAACAACTTTCCTCTCTTCAAATAAAAGAGGCTTGGCCGCCCAAAATAAATTCTCTAAAAACCCCAAATCCTAAGCTTGTGACTCTACGAATAAAAGCCAGAGAGTCGAATAAAACTATTAGAGTTGTGCTATAAATAAGGACCTATATAAAGAACCAATGAAGGTCTCACCCAGCCGGCACATTCAGCTGCCCTCACAAAGCATATGTGTCATTCCCGGTAGTGAAACCCTACGGTATCTAAATATATGAAAGGCTTATAAAGGACTCACCCAGCCGGTACATTCAACTGCCCTCACGAAGGCAGATGTATCGTGCCCGGTAGTGAGATCCTAAAAGCATAGACAACCCCTCCCTCACTTGAAGGGAGAGTTACACATAAGGCCTTTAGCCAACCCTCATACCCACTCTAGCTTCTGGTAGGTTTTTTAGAGAGGTATAAAGCTGATTAGAGTCGACGACATGCACAAAATAAAAAGTGGTCCCAATGCGGGCTACGAGATACAGAAGAAACCTGAGACCCAAGCAACTCTAAATACCTGAAAGAGTTAAGGCAGACAATAAGCCCCGATACGACCTTAGGAGAGCTTGGGTTTATAATTGAAGCAAGAGTATGGAAATCTTAACTAAATAAAATCACCTCACCATTACATGCCTCAGCTCTATCTAACTTGAGGACAAGCTAGACTCTAAGTTAGGGGGGGGCGATGACCTCCAATTTTGTGATGATTCTTAGTAATTTTCTTTAGTTTTCCACACTCTTCCTCAGATATATTAGATAGAATCTCTAACTATTCTCTTTTATTACAAACATACTATTAGATTAACTTTTTCCTTTTTACTTACAGAAAAAGACACAAAAAAAAGTCACAAAAAGACCCAAACGGTCTTAAGACCGCATGGACTCACACGGTCCCAAGACCGCATGAAGACAAACGGTCCCAAGACCGCATGGACTCACACGGTCCCAAGACCGCATGAAGCCAAACGGTCCCAAGACCGCATGGACTCACACGGTCCCAAGACCGCATGAAGCCAAACGGTCCCAAGACCGCATGAACTCACACGGTCCCGAGACCGCATGAAGCTGAACGGTCCCAAGACCGCATGGACTCACACAGTCCCAAGACCGCATGAAGCCAACCGATCTCAAGACCGCATGGAATCACACGGTCCCAAGACCGCATGGAGTCCCACGATCTCAAGACCGCATGAGTCCAAATGGTCTCAGAGTCCAAACGGTCTCAGAGTCCAAACAGTCTTCAAGACCGTTTGGACCCAAAAACCACCCAAACCATTTGGACTTCACTTAAAGCCTATAAATAAGACCCGAGGGGTCCTCTCAAAGGAGAAAGTTTTCAGACACCTATAGGCTGCCTCTACTAATCCATAGCTATTCCAATTTCCATCCTCCGCCCGAAGGCTGCCAGTCTGAGATCCACGCTCCATCCTGAAGCTGCTCTCTCTCTCTCCGCCAAAGAAGGTGGGAAGAGGAGACCTCATCCTCGAGCAACCTGTGAAGTTTGAAGATTGTCTCTCTCTCTCTCTCTTTCCAAGGGGTTGACTTTCCTCTCTCCTTTGTGGGGATGACACACTCTCTCTCTCTTCTCGCCTCCTTCTTTGTCCTAGCTATGAGCGAGTAGTCTCTCTCACTGGGGTGCGGGGAGTAGCCCCGCTACCCATGTTTTCATTTCATGTAATGTAATCCATAGTTTTCAATATAGAGATGCTTTCTTTTCAGTTCAACATCAATCGTTTAATGAATGCTTGTGGCTTGATCACCAACTTGTGTTATCTATTATCTTTTAGTATGAATTGTCTATGTTTGTACTACTAGATTCGAATCTCGATTGAATGTTGGTTCTTGGTGCATGTATCCACCATGCATTTATTTCGGTATCTAGAAGTGTTTCTCAAGAAGTGGAGTAAACTCACTTTCATCGTTGTACTTTCATATTATGAAATGGAATCAGTTGACGTATGGAAGTATAACCTTGATGAGTCAAGGAACACACTTTGTGAAGGGAATTATGCAAAGTAGGTGACCATTCGTTCAGGGATGGCTGACTTTGCAACATTCCCGCACTTCTTGTAGTTAGTTCTCCGAAAGGAAACTAAATCTATGAAGATACTTACTGTTTAGATCCTTGTTGCAGGTTATGCTTTATATCGCGTGTTTTGATCCATGTGTAGTGGCGGTGAAAACCGATCACATCCTAGTGGCTTCTTATCATTGTTTAACATCCTAAAATTTACTTGCTTGCTTTACTTTACTTGCTCTTAGTTTAAAAACAACCAAACCAACCTTTTGATTTAAATACCTACTATTAAGAGATTAAGTGAAATTCTAACGCTTTTCATCTTGTTTCCCCCAACAAGACCGTTGTCCCTTGGATTCGACCCTTAACTATACTACGATAAGACTTCCACGTATCTTAACATACGTGGGTGGAGTTCTCGACCTAGTATAAGCAAGGCTAAACTTAAAGATTTACCATCTTTAGGATTTTTAGTGGTGCACGCAACTCCACGTGAGTGGAAGCTCCATCAAACTCCTTTGGTGTTATCAATCCAATTAAACCTAAAGATGGGAACTTTAAAATCTATGTAGTCAAACACCCATATGTCTTCAATGACACTGTAATAAGACATTTTAGCTTCATGTGGACTCTTATCCTTCGCACTAGAAAAATACAATGAAGATGCTTGAAGGGTGGCCCACTATTTTGGACGACACTCTTATCATCTTGAGGTTTTGTGTAATATGAAAATCCAATTAGTCAAACTCTTCGTAAAACATAACATTCATTTTGGTTTAAAGGCGAGCCATTTGATATTTTCAGTAACATTATTTGGAGTTTGAGATAGTTGATGAAAGACTATATCTTTAAACCACATAATAGATGTCCTATTATGCTCTATAACAAGCCACATCGAACTGGATTGAGGATATTTTGTCTTGATAAAATTGGTATGTTTGGTGATATAAATACCCACTTAGTCGATGTTGTGTAAAACATACAAATGTGCTTGTTCCCACAGCTCATGACTAATTACTTTAATATGTACTCCTAAAGTTCCTTTGCCACAATAGGGATCAAATTTTTCGTTGGCAAGAGCTTCACTAAAGCTCAAAAAGTCATGCAAAATTCCATAACCTCCCTAGACACATAACCCTCAATAATACTCCCTTCAGGATGATGATGATTTTGAATATCACCTTTAAAAACACTCATATGTCATTCAAAAGGATAAATCCAATGCAAGAAAATCGAACCCAACATTTTCACTTCCCTAGTCAAATGGACAACAAGATGTACCATGATTACAAAGAATGAAGGAGTAAATACATTTGAATTTGACACATGGTAATGAACACTTATCTTTGCAACTTATCAAGATTCTTAGGATTAATAGCTTTGCTTCATAGAGTGTTGAAGAAGAAACAAATCTCAGTGATTGCAAACCTTGCATGCTTCAGCAGTATAGATCGTAGCCATGGGCAATATTTTTTGCATTTGAGTGTGACAATCATGAGATTTAAGACTTATCAACTTCAGGTCCTTCATTGATACCAATCTACACATATTATAAGAGTATCCCTGTGGTACATTAACATTAAGCAAGCACTCGCACAAAGTTATCTTTTCCTTTCTCGACAACGTGTAACAAGCAGGTGGTAAATATGTTTTCCAATCATTGCTAAATTTTTGTTGTTAATTTATTCCTTATACCCATTCCACATAGGTCCATTCTGGATTTGATTCCATCTTTAGTCTTACCTAGTATATTCAATAGAGTACCAATGATGCTATCATAAACATTTTTCTCAACACACATGATATTGATACAATGTCCAACTGTTAAAGAAATCCAATAAGGAAGATCCTAGAATATTGACCTCTTCTTGAATAAAGATTTGTCACTCTGTGTGGGAATGGTACATTGTTATCTCTTACCAAATCCGTTGGTAAAGTATTTTACTCTTTAATAAACACCCCTAATATAGGTGTAGGGGCACTCAATTCCTCAGTTTATCCGTTGTATGCTTTGAGTAACCTTCGATAAGGATGCACTTTTAAAAGAAATCTTTGATGACCAAGATATATAATCTTGCCACCATGTTTTAGTCATATTAAATCAATGTTCTCCTCACATATAGGGCATTCTTTGGATCCTTTTACGATGTATCCAAACAAATTCCCATATGCTGGAAAGTCACTAATAGTGCAAAACAATATAGCATGCAAACCAAATTTCTCTCTACGTGAAGCATCATAGGTGATCACACCTTCTCCATAGAGTTTCTTTAAGTCAACAATCAGAGGTTCAAGAAAAACATCAATGTCACTACTAGGTTGTTTGAGGCCCGATATCAACAAGGACAACATAAAATACTCAATTTTCATACACAACCATGAAGGAAGAATGCATATGCCATCATAAAAGTCCAAGTTCTATGTAATGTGTTGTATGGATTCATCCCATTAGTACAAAGCCCAAGTCTTAGATTCCTGACTTCTTCACCAAATTTAGGCTACAATAAATCAATTTTCTTCTATTGTGGGGAATCAAACACATGTCATAGGATCCATCGTTGTTTTTCATTGCCTTAACATGCCAAGATAAATTATGCACATCCATGGTATTGGAAACCAAGCATTAAAACTATGGTATTATAAGTAGATACCACATCACCTTGGCAGGAGAACCAATTTTGGACTTACTCAAAGTCATCATTTTGTACCTTAACGCCCTACATTTTGGAAATTCTTTCAGACCAAGATAGTCCTTTTAAAATAACACACAATCATCCAGGCATGAAGGTGTCTTGTTAGCCTTCATTCCCATTGGGCACAATATTTTCTTTAATTTGTATGTTGAGATTGGAAGCTTGTTGCCTTTAGGAAGAATTTCTTTCAACAAAGACAGTTGAGACATGAAGATTTTTTAGCTCCATCTATTGTTACCCTTCAGAATATACAATCTCAAGAAAACACTCAACTTCATAAACTTAGTACATCCTGGCTATAATGGTCTCTCGTCATCATGCACAATGTTTCTAAATAAGAAAGGTGGATCACTAAGATTTACCCCACAACTATCTAGCATTGCATCAACCATGTTTATCAAAACTGATTCATTCACATCCATATTGTCAACAATTTCTTCTTCAAAACAAGTATTGCTATCGACATCTACTTATCTCATAGTAGGAATCTCTCCATGTCAGTACCATTCTGTGTATCCTTATACAATCCCTACACATGACATGACTTTCATCAACAGTGTTGACTTTCAAGTTGTTACTACAGTTCCTACATAGACAATAGGACCTATCTACATGTTGTTTCCTATGTTCCTATGTAAATCTTATAAAATGATCAAGACTAGTAACAAACTTCAGAGTGTACCAATTTGAAATGGACATCCATGATTGATCCATTCTATTATCATAGAGAAAATGAGTATTGAATTAGGTATTTAGATATTAGGATTTAGATATTCAGATTTAGAGATTAAGATTTATCATTTAGGGTTTACAATTTAGGTTTTACATAATATGGCTTAAGGTTTAGGGTTTACAAATTAGGGTTTAGGATTTACTAATGAATGTGTACCCACTATCCCACTCTTGAACACCTAATCTCACTAGTAAGTGTATAGTGTGTATTTGGTTTTTAAGAATATCTTGACAATATTTCCCCTTTAGTTCTCCAAGTACATGATGTAGATAGGAAAATACCCACCTACATATGTACTTAGAGAACAGAAAATGAGTGAATATGGAAAATATAGAAAATTGAATACACATTATACACTTACATCCTAAGTGAGATTAATAGTTCAAGAACAGTCCCAAACTGGGTACTATCCAAGATTTAATCCTATTGAGTAAACCTCAAAAAGGTTTCTAGGCCTATGGATAAGAATGCACGTAAAAAAACCTATCCTAGTGTCACTCATTCATATCATAGGTGCAAAAAAAAATTAAAATAGGCATATTCTATTTACACAACCTAGGCAATATTCAAACATAAACCAAATAAGAAATTATTCATTCATTTCCCTATTCATACTTTTAGATTGTAATTAGAAATACAATTAGAATTTAGTGGCCTAACATAATACTTAATACATGCATTTTCATAGAAAATCATTATACAAATTTAGAATTTAATGACTTAAAATAATACATGCATTTTGATAACAAATAACAATTACAACTAAAAAATAAAAGAAAGGAACTTACCTCACCAGAAAAAGGTAATCATGGAGTGATGAACAACATAGAAGTAGTAGTTGCCATGGAGCAGCAGCAACACCGATGGTCGGTGGTCCAAGCAGCACAACAGCAGTAGCAGCAGTGAAGAGTGTGATGATCGTCGACATCCAAGTAGCACAACAACAACAGTAGAGAAGCAACACAACAACACCAGCAGCAACGACAATACAATGGTGATGATAGCTATGGTGATGAAAATGGTGGATGGTAGCCACAGAGGCAATGACAAGGCGGTGGGTGGCAGTGTCTCCAACCAAAACAGAGGCGGAAGGATTGATGCAATGATGGTAGCAAAGGTTGCAATGGAGGCAAGAACGATGGCCGGAAGAAGCTAGGTCATCGCCGTTGTTGGTAGATCTAGAGATCACACGTGATGAAATTGAGAATGGGGGAAAGAAAGTTTTGTGGTTGTTTTTAACTAGAACTTAGTCGTCGGTTGTTACAAAAATTCATCGATTAAGACTTTAGTCATCAACTTTCCCTGATAAACTGACACCATAATTCAAGATATGTCATCGGTTTTCCACCAACAAATTGATGCCACATGTACATAACACTACTAAAAAATGCCAAACTAGCTAAGGCATGTGTAACATCCCTGACCTGGGTTATGAGTTAACCCTAGGTGTTTTGCCTAAATATGTAATTAAATCTTTGTGATTATCTTTTGGCATGTAATTAAGTTCCTAAGGAACATACATTTTCATTTCTGTCCTTTTCAAACAATGTTGTAGAATTGTTTGGTAATACAGAGACCTATGTGCAAATTACCCATATAAGGGGTTTAACTTGCAAACTTCACAAGTTAAGATGTTCCTCTGATGATGAGACATCTTATGAGTGGATATGATGAGGTATGATGGATTTCCCAAGCCTGGGCATCAAGATGCAGCTTGTGGAATAATCCTTGTGCTTAAAAACCCTAATTTGGATTAAAGTGCAATTTACCCAAATGAGGGGTGCAAATTATAAAATACACCATCTAGAACATATTTTATGACTTTTGACATCATTTAGAGAAAAAATGATGAAGGGGGCACTTCCTTTGAATAAACATATAATAAGGAACACCTTTGTAATTAAATCATCAAGATGTAAGCAAGGAGACCCTTATGTACATATGTACCTTAGTGATAAGTTGACCTTCCTTGCCTTTAGTTCTTGGTTTTAGAAGGAGTTTTACCTTAGAAAAGAAGAGGAGGGACGTGCCTAAAAGAAAGGAAGGACCGAGTTGTGAAAAGGAGAAACTAGTTGTCCTTATGTTGGAAATGACCCCAAGATATATATACACCCTTCCTTTGTTTGTAAAGGAACGTTTCCTTCACTTCCTTTCTTATTTCCTTGCTTAGACCAACTTAGGACAGAGCTCTGGAGAAGAGGAGAATGGCCAAGCAGTTCTAGGTAATCTTTGATCATCATCTTGCTCAAATTCATGGAGAATATCATGTTACAAGGTTGGTTTGCTAGTTTTCTTACTTAGCTTTCTCGTTCTAGCCATCTTTTCCCAACCTTTCCTTGGAGAAACACCCTTGGCTGACCTGTGGAGCTCAAGACACCGTTAAATACTTGAAGCTTGGAAGCTTGGAGCTCAAGGAACGACCTTAAGGCGGGTTTTATAACTCTAAACCTTTTGCTTTCTTATGCATATCTTTGTATTTGCAAAAGTAGCTTGTTCTTCTTTTCCCCATCTTTCCTTGCTTTCCCGCAACTAAAACCACGAAGAACATACCTTAATCTGGAGGTAGAAGAAGATGGGCATGATTACCAAAGTACTTTATCAAACGGTCTTATGTCTTTCCCCCTTTTTGATCAAACCGTTTGAAAGGCAAACGGGTTCACTAGGTCGGTTTGGGAAAACGGGTTCCAACCCGTTTGCGGGCATTGACCAAGCGTGGACCGTTTGGGTTTTCTGTTCACAATTATGTAGGCTAATGACCCACCAAATTTGAGGGGTTAACTCCAAAGGAATCGTAGGTTGAAGGCCAATCAATTAGGCAATAAAATTGAATTAAGTACTGATTTTTCCAAACTAATTAACTTGAACTTTTTGGCAAACGGGTTCCAACCCGTTTGAGTGAGTTGACCAAGCATTGACCGTTTGGGATACCTGTTCATAATGTATTGAATTTCATTCCTACAAAGAATTGTAATCTAATTCCTAACCAATTAAGAGTTGAAGACACTTCAATAACCTAACCCTAATCGGGTGAAAGTTGTTGATTTCAATATAGATCTTGTTGCGTTTTGGGTTGAAGGACCCAAACAGGTTCCAACCCATTTGGGGGTTCATCCAAACGATCTCACACTCGTTTAGTGACACCCCAAGATCGTTTGGAGGTCTATGGTTAAAGAAATTTGATGGTTTGAGGGTCCAATTACAAGATGTTGATAAATTGATAAAAAGTGCTGATTTTAATTTAATTAGGGCTCAACCCTTAACAAATCATTTTGGTTTTTGGTCAAACTTTGGGAAAACGGTCTCAAGATCGTTTGGAGGTCATCCAAACGACCTCAAGACCGTTTGAGACAAGTTTGGGCCCAATTGGAGGTCAATTGATAGGTTCAACTCTGATTTGAATCATATTGTTGAACATTGATGATTAGCCGATTGGAAACCCTAATTGAGTTAGATTTAACCCTAATTGGCTTTCAATTGAGGATCACTTTGGAGTCCAATTGATTGAGACTCGTCCTAATTGACTCAATCTTTAAGTGGTTAACATGGTTTGGCCAATTAAAGGCTTCAACATAGAAAACCCTATTCAAATATAACCTATGTGTCACCTTTATGTTCATGCGGTTTGAACCCAAGTTGGTTCACACTCGTTTGAGTCCAAACGAGTCCACACTCGTTTGAGTCCAAATGAGTCCACACTTGTTTAAGCCCAAACGAGTTCACACTTGTTTGACCTCAAACGGGTTCACACTCGTTTGATCTCAAACGGGTTCACACTCGTTTAAGGCTCAAATGGGTCCAAGGTCATTTGAGGTTAAATGAGTTCAAGGTCGTTTAAGAATCAAATGGGTTGAAGATTGAAGGTTAAACCCTAAACCAACTGGAGACCTTCAAGGTTGATTATACTTAATCACTTGAAAGTATAAAAGGTTCAATGATGATCTAATCTAAACCCTAATGGTAATCTAAGATGTTAAGGGACTAAGTGGTTAATGAATTGACCCATGATGATGGTCAATGGGTAAATTACCAAAATGCCCCTGAAAGGTTCAATTGAGTGATACCTTGTTTTAGTCAAACCCTAATCACATGATAGTGATGAGTTGACTTGTGTTAATCAATGAGGACTTAACCCAACCTAATCTAGAGTCGTGTAATCACTATCTACTAGTTAGAGGAGTGAGAAAGTACCAATTATAATGGAAATTCAAGTAAAATACCTTCAATATACATGGATGTGCAAGTTTAGGTATGATCCACTTATGTGAGATCATGGAAACCCTAATTATGATAATTGATGAATCTTAATCTTATCTGAGGTCTTTAATGATGACGTTTCTCATACATGAGGATGTTATGAGATCATTTCATCATGATGTGAATAGTAAACCCTAATTCTAGGGTGAAGACATGTAATGTGAATAGTAAACCCTAATTCTAGGGTGATGACTTGTAATGTGAATAGTAAACCCTAATTCTAGGGTGAAGACATGTAATGTGAATAGTAAACCCTAATTCTAGGGTGATGATATGTAATGTGAATAGTAAACCCTAATTCTAGGGTGATGACTTGTAATGTGAATAGTAAACCCTAATTCTAGGGTGAAGACATGTAATGTGAATAGTAAACCCTAACTCTAGGGTGATGACATGTAATGTGAATAGTAAACCCTAATTCTAGGGTGATGACTTGTAATGTGAATAGTAAACCCTAATTCTAGGGTGAAGACATGTAATGTGAATAGTAAACCCTAATTCTAGGGTGATGACATGTAATGTGAATAGTAAACCCTAATTCTAGGGTGATGACTTGTAATGTGAATAGTAAACCCTAATTCTAGGGTGAAGACATGTAATGTGAATAGTAAACCCTAATTCTAGGGTGAAGACATGTAATGTGAATAGTAAACCCTAATTGATGAAAACTAGGGAAACCTAACTCTTGTATGACTAGGGAGATACAACTTATTTAAATAAGTTATTTATTGTTATCAGTTGATTTAACCATGCAAGTTTCTTTATAAGAATGATCATATCCAGGTATGGATGATGATACTATATTCATTGAAAGCATGTTGTTAGCTTTATGAATAGTGATATATCCTGATGCCTTGTTAATAGCATCTTATGAGATTGATAGGCTGTGAGGGCCATGAATACCATCAAGGTCATGCTTTAAGAGATGACTTGTGATGAGAATATTGAGAAATGACAATTGATGAGAGTTAGGCTTGTTACATTTAGTATTCTTCCTTCATAGCTGATATGTTAATGATTAATGTTTGAAAACATGTATGATGATAAAAGAATACTGAAATGTACCTAACTAATCAAGTATAATCATACCATGTAGAGCCCTGATCATAGATCCATCATTGTCAGGAATTAAATGATGGTGAAATAGGTTTTCCTAAGGGAATTCCTGGAGCACATACTTTTGAATATGTGGGGTAATATGGATGTGAATTTCCTTACATCCTAGTGTAGGAATTGATGTAGATGTATCTTTATTCTATCAATCCTTCACTATGTGTTTATGCCAGGGTGATGTAACACTAATCTCCCGAGGAAATATTTTATACCGCATCGATGAGAGATAAACAAGAAATCTTTCGATGGCGAAGAGAGTACAGAATGCCACTGTGACTCTAATAACGAAGTACCAAAATACCCTGGTAAGCTATTGTAACAGAGACACTAGATGTCCTGCATGTTGATCCTCATACTGACTGAGGAAGATGAGGTCATAAGAATCCGACTCTTTTGATGACCTATGTATGATACCGATGCGACTTAATAGTGATCGGTTGGAGTATGAGCGGTTTACCTCATCTCCGCAGGGCATAATGATGTTTGTAAAACATAATCAACCGCGTAGCATATCTGCTTAGGTTAAACCACGAAATACATTGGTTGATGATACATTACTTAGTATACATGTTTTTCATATTCCTTAAATGTTGTTGTTCTAATTGATAACAATCTGCTGTTGATTACCTTAGAGCTTTTATTGCCTATGATATTCTTGGTTGCTATAATAAAGCTTCTGGCGAAGAGTTATAACTCTCACTGGGACAATTATTTAAAATTGTCTCACCCCGTAGATTTCTACCTTTAGGTGGACGTCAAGGTCGAAGGAACCGATCTGCAGGTGGACAGCAACAACAGCAGCGAATTCAGGAGCAGCAGTGACTTCAGGTGGAAACACTGTGCTGTCTAGTCTTGTAGTCAGAATACTCTTATGTCGTCTCTGTACACTCAGGTCCTAGGAGTTTGTTGATCTGAGAATTTTGAAATCTTGAGATTTTGTATCATGATGTATATAATCACTCGAGAAGTGATTTATCAGAGATGTAAACAGTTCATCTTACTTTTATAAAAGGAGTTTCAGGTTTTTAAGATCTCGTTTTCGAAAAGTTTTAATTTCTCGTGATTTTCGTATTCCGCTGTTAATCGAATCGCTTCCGCTATGTTTATCTTGTGTTTTGGAGATCAGAGCCCACAATTAAGTGGTATCAGAGCTCTAGGTTCGCTGAGTCTATAGAGACATAGGACTTAGAGTGTCAAGTCTATCCTTAGTACTTCTTTCTTATCTAATAGAGTCTTCTGCTCCTCAGGAGAAGAAGATAATTAAGGATGTCTGGACCATAGGAGGAGTACGAGGCCGAAAGTAGTGTTGCTGCGCCTCGAGAAGGTGCAAGGAACCTAGAAATAGAGCAACCTGTACCTGAGCCACCCAGAGAACCACCTCAGTTTGACCCAGCTGACATGGGAAACCCAACTGTTCAAACTATGTTCGGGCAGTTTATGACTGCTATGACACACATCACCGACAGGATGCCCATGCCTGCACCTAGGGCACCTGCCCAGCCTGAAGGACAAGGTATCGGTAAGACGTTCGAGCGACTTCGTTGTGTCGGAGCAACCGAATACTTTGGAACAGCTGATCCTGCAGATGCCGATCTGTGGTTAACCGAGTTGGAGAAAGCTCTTAGAATCCTCAACATCCCAGAAGTTGAGAAGGTTAGACATGCTGTCTATCTTCTCAAGGGAAGTGCTGGTCACTGGTGGACCATGGAAGAGCATAAGAGGCCTGGAGTGGAGATCTCGTGGGAGGATTTTCGTCGGGAATTTATCAATAGATATTTTCCAAAGACCTTCCTAGATGAGAAGATCTCTCAGTTTGAGATATTGAGGCAAGGCATGATGAACATTAGCGAGTATGAAGCTAAGTTTATGGAGTTATTGTGGTTTTGTCCGCACATGGCTGCCACAGAAGAAGAAAGAATCAGAAGGTTCGAGAAGGGTTTAAACGCCGACTTGACTACTCCCGTGTCTGCCCTAGAGAATCGGGAGAGGTTTGCTACCTTCGTTGAGTCAGTCCGAAGGATAGAGAAATCCGTAGTCGAGAAGAGACAAACCCATAAAAGATATCCAAAGTTCCAGGGTTCTTCATCTAGAGACTTTAAGAAGCCTAGATTCTCTGCACCTACATCTCCACCACCCAGAACTAGTGCTCAGACACAGTGGACACCGAGTAGAGGCAGGGGACGAAGCCTACCACTACAAGAGACTCACAGTTCAGCATCAATGTCAGTTACAGGACCACCCAGACCACAACAACTGGGGAGGAGCTGTTACAACTGTGGGAAGGTGGGACATTTGATGAAGGATTGCAGGTCTAGGACTGTCAGTGTGACACATCCCCAGAGACAGAGTCAACAGGGATCACAGAGAAGGCAATCTCAAGGAGCAGCTCGAGGATGTGGACAAGCGTCTCAAGCTGGATCATCAGCACCACCTCAACACCAGGCGACAGCGAGGTTCTATGCTATGAACCCACCAGATGCATTGGTCAATCCACGGGTAGTGGCAGGTCAGATGGAACTTTTATATTCTGATATGTCTAAATCCTGCGTTGTATCTGTTCTGATTGACCCGGGTGCTACGCACTCCTTTGTCACTCAGAGAGTGATTCGTAACTGCAATATGACAATTAGTCATAGGGCAGATAGCTTGTTTTTGGAGACTCCGTTGAGTGGGTCTGTCATTTTGCAGGAGGTATGCTCTCCTTGCATCCTCTTCTTTTCTGATCATCGCATTCAAGTGGACCTTATACCACTTGATATGCAAGGATTTGATATAATTCTTGGGATGGATACCTTGGAATGGTATAGGGTTGTCTTGGATTGTGAATCCAAGCAGGCTGTGTTTGCTGATGAAAGCAACACATGGATCTTTCAAGGAGAGAGAAAGATTCTACCCACCTGTCTTGTATCAGCGATGGTTGCTGATAAGTTGATGAGATAAGGATGTTATGCATTCTTGGCCCATGTGGTAGATACTACCATGGAGAGTCCTAACCCTGCTGAAGTTCCTGTAGTTAGGGAATTTGAAGATGTATTTCCTGAAGAACTTCCAGGTGTGCCACCACCTCGGGAAATTGATTTTGAAATCAATTTGATCCCAGATACACAACCTATAGCCCAGACCCCGTATAGGATGGCGCCTGCTGAGATGGCAGAACTCAAGAAGCAGCTTCAAGAGTTGCTTGAGAAGGGTTTCATCCGACCGAGCACTTCACCCTGGGGTGCTCCAGTTTTGTTTGTTAAAAAGAAAGACGGGTCAATGTGGTTGTGCATTGATTACAGACAATTAAATAAAGTAACAATAAAGAATAAGTACCCGTTGCCGAGGATTGATGATCTTTTTGACTAGTTGTGTGGTGCAACAGTCTTCTCAAAGATAGACTTGAGGTTTGGATATCATCAACTTCGTATTAAGGATAGTGACATATCCAAGTCTGTCTTTAGGACACGATATGGTCACTATGAGTTCACAGTTATGTCGTTTGTACTAACCAATGCACCGGCTGCATTCATGGAAATCATGAATAGAGTTTTTCAACCTTTCCTTAATCAGTGTGTTGTCGTCTTCATAGATGACATTCTGATTTATAGTAAGGATGCTCAGAAGCATGTACAGCATCTCCAACAGGCTCTAACTCTGCTAAGAAAACATAAGCTATATGCTAAGTTTAGCAAGTGTGAGTTCTGGTTGCCGGAAGTATCTTTTCTTGGACATGTGATATCTGCCTCGGGTATTCGTGTTGACCCTACAAAGGTAGAATTTGTTCTACAGTGGGAACAACCGAAGACACCAACGGAGATTCAAAGTTTCTTGGGATTAGCTGGTTATTATCGAAGGTTTATTAAGAATTTCAGTTCTATAGCCTTACCCTTATCCAAGTTAACCCGGAAAGATGTTCCTTTTACCTGGAGTGATAAGTGTCAACAGTCTTTTCAGATGTTAAAGGAGAGGTTGACAAGTGCACCTGTGCTTGTGTTACCTGAGCAAGGAAAAGGATACATAATTTTCTGTGATGCCTCCAAGAATGGACTCGAATGCGTGTTGATGCAGGATAAGCAAGTGATTTCTTTTGCTTCACGACAGCTTAAGAAACACGAAGAGAATTATCCGGCACACGATCTGGAGTTAGCTGTTGTGGTTCATGCCCTGAAGATCTGGAGACATTATCTCTACGGAGAGACATTCCAGATTTTAACAGATCACAAAAACCTTAAGTATATCTTCTCTCAGCATGAGCTTAACATGAGGCAACGTCGCTGGATGGAGTTAATCAAGGATTATGATTGCACAATAGATTACCATCCAGGAAAGGTCAATGTAGTTGCAGATTCCTTGAGTAGGAAATCAGTAACATCATCCTCTTATAGGGCACAATTAAACTCTTTAGTATGCCCTAGGAGAGATATGCGTATCTCCTTAAGGCAAGACAATGTACAAATGAAGGTGTCATGGATTGTCGGGTTGTTGGCTGAGATGCATATCAAACCCACCCTAAGAGAGCAGATTAAGGAGGCACAACAAGTTGATGTTGCAGTTCAGCAGATCAGATCTGAGTATGGTGATGAGAAGTGAGAAGGTTTTCATGAATCAGATGATCAAGTGGCATGCTATCATGGGAGGATGATAGTATCAGATGTAGATAACTTGAGGAAGTTAGTCCTGGAAGAAGCTCATTCTTCAATGTATTCTATGCATCCAGGAAGCACCAAGATGTATCGAAACTTGAAAGATATGTATTGGTGGCCTGGGATGAAGAAGGATGTAGCTGAGTTTGTTCTGAGGTGTCCAGTGTGTCAGCAAGTTAAAGCTGAACACCAGAAGCCTACAGGTACAAAGCAACCTTTACCCATACCACAGTGGAAGTGGGATCATGTAACCATGGACTTTGTTGTTGGTCTACCTAGAACAAACAAAGGGCATGATTCCATTTGGGTAATTGTTGATAGGTTGACTAAGACATCACATTTCTTACATGTCAAAACAACCTATTCTGCTGAAAGGTTATCCCAGTTATATGTTCAAGAGATAGTGCGTTTGCACGGAGTTCCTGTCACCATAGTCTCTGATAGAGGTCCTCAGTTCACAAGTCGTTTTTGGGAACAGCTACATAGGGCACTAGGCACCCAGTTAAGGTTTAGTACAACCTTTCATCCACAGACGGATGGACAGTCAGAAAGGACTATACAGACCTTAGAAGATTTGTTGAGAGCATGTGTTCTCCAGTTCACAGGAAGTTGGGATCTGCACCTAAGCTTGATAGAGTTTGCCTATAACAATAGCTATCAACATAGTATTGATATGGCACCTTATGAAGCCTTGTATGGAAGACGTTGTAGATCACCCTTATGCTGGTATGAGATTGGTGAACATCAATTGTTAGGTCCTGATCTTGTGCAGCAGACTACAGAAAAGATTAAAGTAATACTACAACAGATTAAGACTGCACAAGAGAGGCAAAAATCTTATGTTGACAAGCGTCGTAGACCGTTGGAGTTCCAGGTCGAAGACAGAGTGTATCTCAAGGTCTCGACTTGGAAAGGAGTCCTTCGCTTTGGAAGGAGAGGGAAGTTAGCTCCTAGATTTATAGGGCCTTATCCAATCATTGAACGGGTTGGAAAGGTAGCCTATAGACTAGAGTTACCACCAGAATTACAAAAACTACACCCTGTGTTTCATATTTCTATGCTAAGGAAATGTCATCCCAATACCGAGTCAGTTCTACAACCTATGGAAGTAGAATTGAATGAAGATATAACTTATGAGGAAGGACCGGTGTCAATCCTTGATAACAGAATTAAAAAGCTAAAGAAGAAAGAGATAAGTCTTGTAAAATTTCTATGGAATCACTGTGGTGTTGAAGAAGCCACTTGGGAACTAGAGGAAGAGATGAGAAGGAAATATCCTACTCTTTTATCTTAATATGTTTTATCGATTTCGAGGACGAAATCCTTGTAAGGGGTGGATAATTTGTAACATCCCTGACCTGGGTTATGAGTTAACCCTAGGTGTTTTGCCTAAATATGTAATTAAATCTTTGTGATTTACCTTTTGGCATGTAATTAAGTTCCTAAGGAACATACATTTTCATTTCTATCCTTTTAAAACAATGGTGTAGAATTGTTTGGTAATACAGAGACCTATGTGCAAATTACCCAGATAAGGGGTTTAACTTGCAAACTTCACAAGTTAAGATGTTCCTCTGATGATGAGACATCTTATGAGTGGATATGATGAGGTATGATGGATTTCCCAAGCTTGGGCATCAAGATGCAGCTTGTGGAATAATCCTTGTGCTTAAAAACCCTAATTTGGATTAAAGTGCAATTTACCCAAATGAGGGGTGCAACTTATAAAATACACCATCTAGAACATCTTTTATGACTTTTGACATCATGTAGAGTAAAAATGATGAAGGGGGCACTTCCTTTGAATAAACATATAATAAGGAACACCTTTGTAATTAAATCATCAAGATGTAAGCAAGGAGACCCTTATGTATATATGTACCTTAGTGATAAGTTGACCTTCCTTGCCTTTAGTTCTTGGTTTTAGAAGGAGTTTTACCTTATAAAATAAGAGGAGGGACGTGCCTAAAAGAAAGGAAGGACCGAGTTGTGAAAAGGAGAAACTAGTTGTCCTTATGTTGGAAATGACCCCAAGATATATATACACCCTTCCTTTGTTTGTAAAGGAACGTTTCCTTCACTTCCTTTCCTATTTCCTTGCTTAGACCGACTTAGGACAGAGCTCTGGAGAAGAGGAGAACGGCCAAGCAGTTCTAGGTAATCTTTGATCATCATCTTGCTCAAATTCATGGAGGATATCATGTTACAAGGTTGGTTTGCTAGTTTTCTTACTTAGCTTTCTCGTTCTAGCCATCTTTTCCCAACCTTTCCTTGGAGAAACACCCTTGCCTAACCTGTGGAGCTCAATACACCATTAAATACTTGAAGCTTGGAAGCTTGGAGCTCAAGGAACGACCTTAAGGCGGGTTTTATAACTCTAAACCTTTTGCTTTCTTATGCATATCTTTGTATTTGCAAAAGTAGCTTGTTCTTCTTTTCCTCATCTTTCCTTGCTTTCCCGCAACTAAAACCACAAATAACATACCTTAATCTGGAGGTAGAAGAAGATGGGCATGATTACCAAAGTACTTTATCAAACGATCTTATGTCTTTCCCCCTTTTTGATCAAACCTTTTGAAAGGCAAACGGGTTCACTAGGTCGGTTTGGGAAAACGGGTTCCAACCCATTTGAGGGCGTTGACCAAGCGTGGACCGTTTGGGTTTTCTGTTCACAATTATGTAGGCTAATGACCCACCAAATTTGAGGGGTTAACTCCAAAGGAATCGTAGGTTGAAGGCCAATCAATTAGGCAATAGAATTGAATTAAGTACTGATTTTTCCAAACGAATTAACTTGAACTTTTGGGCAAACGGGTTCCAACCCATTTGAGTGAGTTGACCAAGCATTGACCGTTTGGGATACCTGTTCATAATGTATTGAATTTCATTCCTACAAAGAATTGTAATCTAATTCCTAACCAATTAAGAGTTGAAGACACTTCAATAACCTAACCCTAATCGGGTGAAAGTTGCTGATTTCAATATAGATCTTGTTGAGTTTTGGGTTGAAGGACCCAAACGGGTTCCAACCCATTTGGGGGTTCATCCAAACGATCTCACACTCGTTTAGTGACACCCCAAGATCGTTTGGAGGTCTAGGGTTAAAGAAATTTGATGGTTTGAGGGTCCAATTACAAGATGTTGATAAATTGATAAAAAGTGCTGATTTTAATTTAATTAGGGCTCAACCCTTAACAAATCATTTTGGTTTTTGGTCAAACTTTGGGAAAACGGTCTCAATATCGTTTGGAGGTCATCCAAACGACCTCAAGACCGTTTGAGACAAGTTTGGGCCCAATTGGAGGTCAATTGATATGTTCAACTCTGATTTGAATCATATTGTTGAACATTGATGATTAGCCGATTGGAAACCCTAATTGAGTTAGATTTAACCCTAATTGGATTTCAATTGAGGATCACTTTGGAGTCCAATTGATTGAGACTCATCCTAATTGACTCAATCTGTAAGTGGTTAACATGGTTTGGCCAATTAAAGGCTTCAACATAGAAAACCCTATTCAAATATAACCTATGTGTCACCTTTATGTTAATGCGGTTTGAACCCAAGTTGGTTCACACTCATTTGAGTCCAAATGAGTCCACACTCGTTTGCGTCCAAACGAGTCCACACTCATTTGAGCCCAAATGAGTCCACACTCGTTTGAGCCCAAACGAGTCCACACTCGTTTGAGCCCAAACGAGTTCACACTCGTTTGACCTCAAACGGGTTCACACTCGTTTGATCTCAAACGGGTTCACACTCGTTTGAACTCAAATGGGTTCACACCCGTTTAGACTCAAGTGGGTCCACACTCATTTAAGGCTCAAATGGGTCCAAGGTCGTTTGAGGTTAAACGAGTTCAAGGTCGTTTAAGAATCAAATGGGTTGAAGATTGAAGGTTAAACCCTAAACCAACTTGAGACCTTCAAGGTTGATTATACTTAATCACTTGAAAGTATAAAAGGTTCAATGATGATCTAATCTAAACCCTAATGGTATTCTAAGATGTTAAGGGACTAAGTGGTTAATGAATTGACCCATGATGATGGTCAATGGGTAAATTACCAAAATGCCCCTGAAAGGTTCAATTGAGTGATACCTTATTTTACTCAAACCCTAATCACATGATAGTGATGAGTTGACTTGTGTTAATCAATCAGGACTTAACCCAACCTAATCTAGAGTCGTGTAATCACTATCTACTAGTTAGAGGAGAAGGAAAGTACCAATTATAATGGAAATTCAAGTAAAATACATTCAATATACATGGATGTGCAAGTTTAGGTATGATCCACTTATGTGAGATCATGGAAACCCTAATTATGATAATTGATGAATCTTAATCTTATCTGAGGTCTTTAATGATGACGTTTCTCATACATGAGGATGTTATGAGATCATTTCATCATGATGTGAATAGTAAACCCTAATTCTAGGGTGAAGACATGTAATGTGAATAGTAAACCCTAATTCTAGGGTGATGACTTGTAATGTGAATAGTAAACCCTAATTCTAGGATGAAGACATGTAATGTGAATAGTAAACCCTAATTCTAGGGTGATGACATGTAATGTGAATAGTAAACCCTAATTCTAGGGTGATTACTTGTAATGTGAATAGTAAACCCTAATTCTAGGGTGAAGACATGTAATGTGAATAGTAAACCCTAATTCTAGGGTGATGACATGTAATGTGAATAGTAAACCCTAATTCTAGGGTGATGACTTGTAATGTGAATAGTAAACCCTAATTCTAGGGTGAAGACATGTAATGTGAATAGTAAACCCTAATTCTAGGGTGATGACATGTAATGTGAATAGTAAACCCTAATTCTAGGGTGATGACTTGTAATGTGAATAGTAAACCCTAATTCTAGGGTGAAGACATGTAATGTGAATAGTAAACCCTAATTCTAGGGTGAAGACATGTAATGTGAATAGTAAACCCTAATTGATGAAAACTAGGGAAACCTAGCTCTTGTATGAGTAGGGAGATACAACTTCTTTAAATAAGTTATTTACTGTTATCAGTTGATTTAACCATGTAGGTTTCTTTATAAGAATGATCATATCCAGGTATGGATGATGATACTATATTCATTGAAAGCATGTTGTTAGCTTTATGAATAGTGATATATCCTGATGCCTTGTTAATAGCATCTTATGAGATTGATAGGCTAGTAAGCTATTGTAACAGAGACACTAGATGTCCTGCATGTTGATCCTCATACTGACTGAGGAAGATGAGGTCATAAGAATCCGACTCTTTTGATGACCTATGTATGATACCGATGCGACTTAATAGTGATCGGTTGGAGTATGAGCAGTATACCTCATCTCCACATGGCATAATGATGTTTGTAAAACATAATCAACCACGTAGCATATCTGCTTAGGTTGAACCACGAAATACATTGGTTGATGATACATTACATAGTATACATGTTTTTCATATTCCTTAAATGTTGTTGTTCTAATTGATAACAATATGCTGCTGATTACCTTAGAGCTTTTATTGCCTATGATATTCTTGGTTGCTATAATAAAGCTTCTGGCAAAGAGTTATAACTCTCGCTGGGACAATTATTTAAAATTGTCTCACCCCGTAGATTTCTACCTTTAGGTGGACGTCGAGGTCGAAGGAACCGATCTGCAGGTGGACAACAACAACAGTAGTGAATTCAGGAGCAGCAGTGACTTCAGGTGGAAACACTGTGCTGTCTAGTCTTGTAGTCAGAATAGTCTTATGTCGTCTCTGTACACTCAGGTCCTAGGAGTTTGTTGATCTAAGAATTTTGAAATCTTGATATTTTGTATCATGACGTATATAATCACTCGAGAAGTGATTTATCAGAGATGTAAACAGTTCATCTTACTTTTATAAAAGGAGTTTCAGGTTTTTAAGATCTCATTTTCGAAAAGTTTTAATTTCTCGTGATTTTCGTATTCCACTGTTAATCGAATCGCTTCCTCTATGTTTATCTTGTGTTTTGGAGATCAGAGCCCACAGCATGTGTCATCGATTGACCTGGAAAACCAATGACATGGTTCAATTTATATTCTTAGTTATCGACATATCAACTTCCGCCATATGCACTTATCCCTATTTAAAAACTCCAACCTCTCTAAAACATGTGTCATTGATTTCTAACTAAAAATTGATGACATAACAAAATGTGGAGGGAAATCTTTTTAACAGGACACGTGGCGGGAACCCATTTTTGTTGGTTCTTTAAGAAAAAAGTGACACAATAAGTTTTTGGAGGTAAAAAATTCACAACATGCATGACCTACAGTGTTGGTTTTTATGGAGTGCAACTGACGATAGAGACTTTTTGGAGGCAATATTTATTTGCGAGAAGGGCTCTATAATTGGTTTTTTGAGCAACCAACGCAATAGACCTACATCAAAACTTTCCCTCGAAAAGTTGAATTTCATGGGCTATCTAAGACGTCAGTTCTTCATAAAGAAACCAACATTATGATAAAAGTAGTACCCATGTTTTTTCTTAATCGGAAAGACTTGACTAGTAGTGATGTTTGTGCTTTACCAACTGACACTATAGGCCTACAGTGTCAGTTTTAAGTAAATAACAACATTAAGAACAGTGACACCGAAGGTCAAAAATGTACTAGTGAAGGAGGGTAGTCATAAGAAAGATACAAATGGCAAAGAAAGAACTCATGTCGCGGAAGGCGTCTTCCGTAAGTGATTCAAGCTATAATGAATATGAATGCATGGTCATTGTATTTATATGGATAACCAATAGTGTCATAATACATCAAGAAGGTGAAAATTTGAGTGTGTTCACCACAACGGAGGGCTTTCTTTACCTACCTATACTCCTTGGCCACACTACTAACATATTAGAATGGTGTTATGTGCAACAATGTCCTTATTAAAAACATAATGTTGGAATTGATAACAACTCAATCATGTTCAACCCATAAATTATGAGGACCAATCAAATAAAATACACTTTTAAAGGTTGCTTCCAAACATGCCTTCAGTTAGATCTACCATGCATTCCAGCTTTCTTAACTGACTAAGGTTAGAGCTCGTGGCAACTCATATTTTTCATTTTTTGATCTTATGGGATTAGTTATTAGATTATAATTATTACTTTTTGATGAAGATGCCATAATTATTTATAACCTATTCTAACTTATGGCATTGTATACAAGTAAGACTTGTACAGGTCAATGGATACTCTACCTTTGATAGATCATCACGTGTGAGCATTTTTTATCCATTTTTGTTGGTACGTTCAGAGGCTCATAGTTGTGGTTGTTGATAAAGGAGCAGATGAACTTTTCTTTAGGTTCAAATGTATGTAGATTCATATGATAAATTGTCCATTGGGTATCAGATATGTCTACTTTTTCATGTTTATATGTTTGTAGATACATATTCATTCATGACTCAAAAGTCATACATACAACTTTAGGTATGTTTCCCCATTCATAAACATTGCAAGGATCATAGCTAAGAGAAGTTTCCAACACCAGCATGGTCAATGTATTGATATGAACAACCAGTACTGTCATAAGGTAAAAGTCTCATATGCATGCCAATTGTAATTTACATTTTCCTTTCAAGTATGCAATATCTATATGAGCTTGGAAATTTTAATCTTCCACTAGGTAACATATGAGGATGATGAAAGGGTCATGAATAAAGGATAAGAGGCATTGCCTGAACTTGTCTGAGAGGTTTTGTAGTTTTTTAGGGATTAAGTGATCACTACCCAAGTGAATAGAGGTTCATCAATTGCATGGAAAAGATTGTGGACTTTGAATTTATAAATGTGTCTAACGTAATATTTCAAATTGGTACTTTTTGAATAACGGGGATTTCTTTATCTTTTTTGCATTCCTTGAATATTACTTGTATTTAAATTTCAAATAAGTCAGGATGTGGAACTAATCTTAAGATGTTGAACCACAAGTACACATATGCAAATTCTTTCAATCTGATCAACCTCTTGCCTACTGTCAAGAATCATTGGCCCCTAGTGGGTAGCCATGGAAAAATAATTATGCACTTCATGATTTTTATCTTGCATTTGGCAATGTAAAGGGATCTCATTTTCCAGTATTCAAGAATAAATTGATGGCTTCATTATTCTAGGATTTTTAAGGTACATTCATCATCCATGTTCGATGATGGAAAATGTATTATTTTATGCACAGACAACACATAAATTCTTGGAAATGGTGAGTTTTTTAGGTTGTTGAGATGTGGATAAATGATTTGTGGTCTGCATGTGGGCTAGAATTGTTTCTTGCTTGACTATGTAGAGTAGTTATTCTTTGAAATTCACTCTCCAATCAAATGTGGAGTAAAAGTTTTTGAAGTGATTGGTCTTTTTTTGGGTCACCTTTTCTCTACTGTGTGGTTATGCCTTCATGCTTCCCTGGAGGTTGGATTAGAATGGGTTGTTATGCCCTTTGTTGCCTTTTCTATTCAAAATTTGTTTATATTTTGTCTGTCAATGAAACCATAGAATCCAAACCAATCTCACTTATCAAAAAGGGAATAGTTGGGATGATTTACATTCCATTAGAGAAATAAGTTCAATACAAGGTGAATTCCATCTTCTCTATATAAGAAGTTATGTATATTCTCACATATTGTTGTCATCTCTAATGCATATATAGAATGGTTTCTC